>JAOXNO010000003.1:31289343-31371238 GCA_028565335.1 Limnodromus scolopaceus | reverse complement strand
GTCTTGGAGCTTCCTAGAGAGGAATCCTTGTTACATTGGGAGTGAATGTTGGGAGTGTACTGAGGGAAGTTTTATAGGAGGATATTATGATTTTAGAGAAGAACTAATTGTGCTTTTGGATTTCTTGTTTCTTGACTTAGAAGTCTGTAGTGCTAGTTCCAGTGAAGTAGTTTTGTTGAATAAGCTCAGAAGAAATCTCTTTCCTGTGAAGTTTGAGTTTTTGCTCCATTGAAACTATGTATAACTTGCAAAATAAAACCAGTATAAAATGTAGTAAGATGTAATAAAAATTTCCAGAAACCAACAGTAATATTTTAAATCTTAAAAATATTTGATAGGTTGTATGAGAGGAAAGCAGCTTTTCCTCCAGAACAAAAGATCCGCTTCAGTTAAATTCTTCATAAAGATGTGGATAGGTATCCCTGCATATACGCACTGTTTAACATCTAATTTCAATGGAAAATTTATTTAAAATAAAACGAGTTGGAAGACTGCAGACTGAAATATAGTGTATGACATTCAGATGTGCAGCATGTGCACGTACTGCTTTTGCTTTTTGAGCTTTGTGACAGCATCTTTAATGTCTGCTGATCATGGTAAAATAAGCTTGTAGACAGGTATCTGCATGTTAAATCTCAGTTGCTGGAGAGTTCATTCAGTTTGAAAGCTCTTTTGGTATTGGGTAGAAAAAGGACTCCCCTTTATGCCCACAAGTAACATGTGAGTTTAATCCCTTCCAGGGGCGAGGGAGACAGACTATCCTGTGGGAGAAGAAGGGTCTCAAGAAGCAGATCCCAGTCAAGTGGACAAGTCCTCTCTGTGCGGGAGCATGACTAGCAACAGCTCTGCGGAAACCGATAGCTTGCTGGGGGGAATCACCGTCGTCGGCTGCACCGCAGAGGGTGTCACGGGAGCGACTGTAGCTCACGATGCAAACGGGGCCTCACCAGTGACAGATAAACAGTCAGGTATGTAAGTTTAGTACTCTGGGGCTGGCCAAACACTGCCAGGTGTAACTGGGAAACGAATGACGCACGTATTTAATGGAATAGCTTGTCTGTAAGCAGTGATAACGTAAAACAAATACTCTGTGGGAAATGCACTGTAAGTCTGACATACTTGCGCTGTATAGTTATAGCTAAGAACTTTGTGGAGGCGATATTAAATGGGTATTCTTTCAAATACTTTTAACAGAACTGTATCTTGTGCATGGTCTAAAGAAAGCTTTTAGGTTATTCAGTATTTGAAATGCAGACCTTGCTGACAGATGACTAGAGACAATGTGGATGGATATATGCCTTAAATGTTGTAAAGTCTTACCAGGTTTAAGTGAAGCTGTTTATAGACATTCTTAATATTTTCTGTCATAACCCTTCAGAGCTATGTGGTGATATGATTGTTAGTAGATACGTGATTATTGACTTGAAGGCCATTGTTTTTCTTATGGTGTATAGTGCTCTGTCCATAGTTGTGTTTTTTAATTGATTGGATTTCACTGCTGTTCTGGTTAATCTAGTTAAAGGGTAATCTGTGCCATTAATCACTGGGTTGACACTTAAATTGCATTTGGTGCTTGTTGATACCCAAATTTTAGTAGGTTGCACTGTTTCTGAACTCATGATTTTGTTATTTTTTTAGGTATAGAATCTGGACTGTGACTGGTTATTGCAGCTGTTCACTTAAGTTTTTAAGTATCAAGTTCTGGCTGTTTTAAACAGTTGAGAATTCTCTTGCAATTGTTAAAATTTTTTTAAATCTTTTGTTCTATAGATATTGCAACTGAAAGTAATTCAGCAGATGAGAACATTCCTACAGCAGAGGAGGCAACAGAAGCAACAGAAGTCAATGCAGGGACAGGAGAAGACACAGCTGATATTGCACAAACTGGAGTCTACACAGAGCACGTCTTTACAGATCCTCTGGGAGTGCAGAATACAACAGAGGCATCTCCAGTGTACCAGCCTAGGTACATAGTCCTTATGCCTCTTAAAAATGTATTTAAAAAGAAAACCATGTTTGCAGAAACACAACACGGGGATGAAGCAACTACTTTTTTTTTTTTTGTTAATTTAGGTTATAATCTGAGTAATCTGTGCACTTTATTCAATGTATTTTAACTGTTTTGGTTTGTTTTTTTTTTTAGTACTGAGTCAGAGTTATATAAAGACATTGCAGTTTTGCCAAATGAGCAAGATCTAGTGAGAGAAGAAGCACAGAAAATGAGTAGCCTTTTGCCGACAATGTGGCTTGGAGCACAGAATGGATGGTAAGAAAATAGTAATCTTGTTAAATTTATTTGGAAAAAATATTTTAAACATGCTCCTTGTGTCTTCAGGCCTGATAACTGTCTCCAGCGAAGATTAAGTTCAAGAAGACCTCGAGAGCCTAAACGTCGTACGCTTTGCTACATTTAGGCATTATAGAATACAAAGAAAGTATTGTAGGTGATTAACAAGCTCTTTGTGGAGGATAATACTTTTATCTGCAGAAAAGTTTTGGTGGTTTTTTTTGTAGGCAAATAACTATTTATGGTTTGATAATTCCATAACTTTCAATATTTTTATTATGCTAGAAAAATATATTGCCCTTTTTACTGCAGATGTATCCGCAAAGGAGTTAGGAACATTTTTAGGCCTCTGAAAAAGCATTCTGCCTGCTCATGTAGTTTTTCTTTCAGTCTATACCTAGTTTTCAGTGGAAGATGAAAATATATTTTCCCTTTGATTGTGGATTTCAGTTATAGGGGTTTTGCTTGGGTTTTTTTCCTGTCTGGTAGACCTTTCCTAGTGCTTTTAATCCCTCCTGATTTGTCTTTGCAGCCTCTATGTTCATTCGTCAGTGGCCCAGTGGAGGAAATGTGTTCATGCCATTAAACTTAAAGATTCTATTCTCAGTATTGTGTAAGTCCTGAAAGAATGTCATGTAAATCATAATGAACTGTTGTTAAAATATTTGCAAAGTACTTCTATATCTACTCCTTAGATACTGAGAATGTCAGTTGCCATAAATGCATGCATGTTCTTTGAGGGGCAGTGGAAAACATTTGGGGACTAAGGAGAATACAAGGAATCTTGTATCTGTTGGAAATACTGTAGCTCAAATGATGAGCTGTAGCTGTATACTTGGTATTCTTGGTAGCTGTATACTCAAAACAGTTATGGGTTGCTATCCTTGGTGTTTTCAGGAATTGTAGCCAGATACTTTTTTTTTTTTTTCTGAACTGGATGTTGATGCCTTGTTACTGTCCCTTCTCTTGAGCTATATTGTAGAAATCAAAACACTAGGGCTAACGTGAATATAAAAAATATGCTGAAATAGAGAATGGTTATACCTTACTTTAAACTTGCACTTTGAGAAATGTAATTTAATGGTATATATTCTTGTGCCTCCTTTTTTTCCCAGACATGTAAAAGGAATAGTATTAGTTGCACTAGCTGATGGAACACTAGCAATATTTCACCGAGGAGTTGGTAAGTGTTCTATTCAACCTTGAAACTGATATGGTTGTAACAATACTTAAGAAAGAAATGTGCCATTTATAAATAGTGTTTTGAAAATGTATTCCCCAATGGCCTTTTTACAGGTTGTCTTTAGAAATCGTTTTAGTATTTCAGTTGCAGTTTCATGTACTGTTTTTTGCAGTGTCCTGGTGCGTTCCTGGAATTTTTTTTTACTCTGAGAAGGAGAATATCTAAGCTAAATAGCGAAAAGCCAGTTAATAAAGTCCACTTGATCATCATGTCTTTTGCTTTTTCATCATGCTCAATAGTTATGTTTTCTGTTTGGTTATTAGAGTTATTAATTGCATGTGCCCAAGTACTTCAGTGAGAATTTTGTAAGCATCCCTTCAGAATTTCTGCCCAAACCACTCCTGGATGAGCTCCATTCTTCAGCCTCCACAATAAGGACCTGGAGGGGAAGGTCTTACTATCAGTAACTGGAACTTACCTGTTGGCTTGTTCCACAGACTCCCTCTTCATTTGTTCTTTTCCTTGTGGAGTTTAAATCTCAGTATTTAGAAGAGTTAAAGAGGTTGCACATCACTAATGCAGATATTGGGAAAGATGCACCTGTGATGAAGTTATGTTTTTAGTGTGCTTTTTTCTTTTTTTTTTTTTTTTTAACTCAAACTCTAGTGTCTCACAATCCTTAAGGACCTCAAGTAAATGTCAGTGATGATGTGTGGCTTAGTTCAGTCTACAAGAATTTTACTTAGTGTTGAGTGACCAAATTTAGTGTGCTTTTAGTAGATTTCAGGTGCTTTAAGATCTTGCAGCATATTTAGAAAAATCTTGATGCACTGGCCAACACTTCTATGCTCAGTCAAGCAGCAAGTGCCTAGCGCTGCGTGGGTAGTTGCTTGTTCTAATGTATACTGATGCCTATCCAACTAAAGCATTTAGCACTAGGTAACTTGCTGTTTTGAAAAATATTTTGACATGTTTTGAACATGAGTCACTGAACAACCTTGTATTAAAAACAAAGTACCATTTGGGACGTTAGTAGCTCCTATAACTAGTTGCTGGTTTTTTTAAATGAGCCTAGCCATAAATTTGTATTGACATTCAGATTATTACAGTGCTTTTAAAAATTAAGCTGTCAAGATATTTGCATGTACTTTAAAATTATTTTTAATCTCACAGGAACCTATGATTTGTTTTGTGTTTTCTTTTCCTTCTGTTTGTAAAGATGGTCAGTGGGATTTGACGAACTACCACCTCTTAGACCTGGGCCGTCCACATCACTCGATACGATGCATGACAGTGGTACATGACAAAGTCTGGTGTGGCTACAGGAACAAAATCTATGTTGTTCAACCAAAGGCCATGAAAATAGAGGCAAGTTAAAGTGGTGTTTACAATAATGAAATGTTATGTTTTAATGCCATCTTATGATGGCATTACAGCTACAGCTGACTCCAGAGCAAACCCAGAGAACAGTTATTTATTCATCGGTACAGAAAGAAGCAACCAAACAACTTTGACTTGGGAAATACTGTTACTTTTTTTTTTTTATTGTTTTGGAAGATTTTAAGCCATAATGAGACAGTTCTCACTTATTGAAAATAATTTTGGAGGGGGGTTAGTTCTCCACTTCTAGCTGGCCAGGAGCTGGAAAGTGTCCTTGTGCAGAGCTCATAAGGCTACTCTCTAAGGACATGCCTTGTTATGCTCTCCACCCACCTGTAACCTCCTCTTTAATCTGGCTTTGCATACTTTAGAGGTTTGTAAGTGTTAATCTTGAATTTACTCTCCCTCCAGTTATAGAATTGTTTGTTTACATAAGGTGTGTAAGCTGGTGTTTCTGTGGTGGTGTATGTGTACCTGACATCTCAAGTACAGAAAGTGGCTAAACTTTCTTAAAGACATTACTAGTGTTAATAGTTCAGCTTCTGCTAATTGGCCTGAGACATGGGCCAGACCTTTTGAGGGTGACTGCTCAGCTCTTCTTGAAATATCAAGCACCCAATTAATAACCTATTTTTGTGAAGACAACTATATGTATGGGAAAACTGAAATGAAGGAATTCATACAACAGTGAAACTAATTGTTTTGCTGGTGGATAGTGTGTATTTTGCATGAGTGGGTTTGTATGCGAGACTGAGGCTTGACAGAACTAGGAAGAAAACCACTTTTTGGGCATATGCATCTTGTGCTGTGACAGGAGGACTGAAAAGGCTCCAGGTAAAATGGAGACGGAAGCCAGAGCAGGCTGGGATATGATATCTACATGAAGATGCAGTAGGAAACTATGGCTTTGAGACCATACTCTAGGGAAAGGAATCAGCATTTTTACTATTTACTGTACCAGTATGGTATGGTAATTGTAACTAAGCTGAACACTGTATCTGCTGGTGATCTTGCAAACCAGAGGGTTGTAGATAACTTTAAAAAATTGCCAGTAGTGTGAGAGTAACAGAGGAGTCTTAGACTTTCCTTTTGTTTCATCTTCTAATTTAAAATCCAATTTTTCATAGAAGTCATTTGATGCACACCCAAGAAGAGAAAGCCAAGTGAGGCAGCTGGCCTGGGTGGGTGATGGGGTGTGGGTGTCGATTCGCTTGGACTCCACCCTCCGACTGTATCATGCGCACACGTATCAGCATCTACAAGATGTGGACATTGAACCTTACGTAAGCAAAATGCTAGGTAAGTTGATAAGAACAACTGTTGTATTCTTACACCTCTTGCTCTCTGGAGCTTTCTTTTCCTGTTACGCAGCAGGCAATTCTCACTGGAAACTAGGGGGAAGGGTGGGTGGAAGGCAAGTCAAATCCTCTTTGTGAAAACTTGAATCTGGAAGTAGAAGCCCAAGTCAGCCTCTAAAGCATGATGAAGATGATAGGTCTTCTGATACAGTCTGTTGATCCTACCTGATGTCGAAGGTGTCCCTAAAAAATCAGAACAAATGAGGACAATGGTGGTTGGGTTGGACAGGCATCAATAGAGACACTAAAGTCTTTCTCTTTACTGTGCTGATGGCTGGTTTCTAAATCTGGGAGTTGGAGGAATCCGTTACTTGCCTGGAAACATTGCCTGTTTTTCAAGAAAATGCAAATTCCTTAAAGCAAATTTTTATTGCTGTTGAAGCTAATGAGCTTTCTGATATTTTTTTTAATTAATGTTTATATAAGAGCAGTTTGACCACATGTGTAACACAACAAATGCAGTTAATTGGGCCATGGGAAATCCTTCACAAGTAACTACTGTGCCATGTGCTTAGCTGGTCAGCCTTTTTCCTCTCCCCTCATAATGCTAATGGATGAGAAATTAATTTTAATGGATAAGAAACCATTATCTTACATCTGTAAACTCACCTTTTTGTTTGAGAAGCTGCCCTGGTGCTGTGAGCTCCAAAAGATTTTCGTTGTGCAGAATTATGGAGCTGTTACACCTTGTATGCTTTCTCACAGTTAATGTTAGTCTCTTTCTCTACAGGTTCACAACTTAATTAAGCCAGTGGTTTAGCCTTTTAGATAATCTTTACCACTGAAATGTTCTCCTCTACCTTGTTTCTGTTTTGGGGCGGGGGGGATTACTCGTCTGCGTGGTTTGGGAGTTGGAGTTAACATTCTCTGTTATAGAACTAAGATTATTCTTGCTCATAATTTTTGATGAAAAGCATCTTTTGTTTTTAGGTACTGGTAAACTGGGATTCTCATTTGTGAGAATCACAGCTCTTATGGTGTCTTGTAATCGTTTATGGGTAGGAACAGGAAATGGTGTCATCATCTCCATTCCATTAACAGAAAGTAAGTAAAATATAAATGAATAGCACTGTGCGATATGCTGTAGACACAAAAAGAGAATATTAAACGCCATTCAGATGCTTGCTAATGGATAGAAAGCTTTACTGCCAGGCTGAATCTCTCAGGTTTGTAACAGATTGGGCCTGTGTGATGATTAGTACCTAATCTGTGTGTGTGTTTACAATTATCCTGAGCAAAAAGCATATCTCTGATATCTCCTGTACTTCAATTTGAGCAGAGTTGCTGTGGCTTGCATGAAAGAAAACTTTGAAGCTTTAGAGGTGTTATAAGCATTAGCAGTATTTACAGAAGTTTATTGCATGTAAGAGATGTCTTTAGTTTTCTAATTAATGTTATTTTTGATTGCCATGTGATCACCAAAGTAGATTTTTGTTTGATTTTAGCAAAGCAATTTGGTTAGCAATTGTTGCTAGTACAGTTTGACTGGCTTTAGTTCTTGAGAATTCGTTACAAAGCTGGTATAAAGGACTGGAACAGCAGTAGTACCAGCTGATTCAACGGGCACGTTCAACGTTATAGGAGTTGTAAACACATACTACAAACAGGGCACTGACTTCCAGGAAAAATTCCAATCATGCAAATCCAGGAATTTGTTTAAAAACAGACCCCTAACTCTTGTCATAGGTTGAAACTACTGGGGGTGGGAGGGGAAGCATTCAGACATAGATGGTTGAACCTCCGGAGAAGGGAACAGTCCAGTTCAAGGGCAAAATAAATCTTAAATAGGTAAAGCTCAGGAAGAATCTGTGTGTAAATTGATTACATTAAAAACAACAACAAAAAACCCACCCCATGCTTCTGCTGGAGACTAAAACGCATGGACAGAAGTTTCAGAAAATAAAATATAGAACTTTGTCCTAACTGTACTGTTGTTATATAGAAAGTAGTACAGCCTAACAGGCGAAATGTTAGGGTAATTAATAGCAAAAACTCTTCATGTTGTATCTGCTTTGTTGAACAGCACATACATGCGTTGTTTCTCATACTGTTCCATTACATTGTCCATCCATTCAGTAAATGTCTTTTTTTGCATTGCATGAATGTACGAAGGAAGGACAGACTTCCTATCATGAATTTGAAATGGTTTAAATCATGCTTTCAAAAATTATAGCTCTTTATTTGCGTGAAGCTTAATTTAATGTTTCCAGAGGAGTTTGTTTTAAAACAGTAGTGAACATGGAAAAAATACCTGCTAAAGCTGTTCAGTTTAATTTGTTTTGTTAGTTGTTCATGAATCAGAACAACTGTTTGTGGGTAGCCTGATGATGGGTTTGAGAACCCTTGTTAGAAATAGTCATGGTTTTCAAAAACAGTCACATCCTTGCATAAGAAATTGCATATCTCAGTTCCCTGGGTCTCAATAGCAGGGCATCTCCCAGGCCTGCAGATGATGTTTTGGAAGGGCACTTGAAAACATGAGTTATTATTCTGGTAGCCTCCTATAAAGGAAAGAGAGAAAGGGGAAACGTTGCTAATCAACAAAAAACTTCATAGCGATGAAGCACGTGAAAGTGTCAGTGCTTTCGTTGTCCATTTTGTCCTGAAACTTGTATAACAAAATGCTGTTCTATGTGACTTTTTATTGAATCTTCTGTAATTAGTTATTTACTGGTTTAGGAGCTAAAATTTTAAGCTCTACCTTATCAAAAACCAAAATATGAGTGGTGGGTTCTCATTAATCCTTCTCCTCTACTGTCATACCTATCCATTTCCCCTTTCCTCCTTTCTCACTTTAGCTGTAATCCTCCACCAGGGACGTTTACTGGGGCTGAGGGGTAAGTGCAGATCCTGAACAAAAAATCTGTTTTCAGGCTTCTAATAGCCACTTTGAGGCTGTTTCCCACTCCTTATAGATTTACCCTTTGTATGTTCCTAAATGTTTTTCCACTTGCAGTTACTGCATTGCAGCAGTTTTATGTTTGCTAAATGGCCACCAATCTGCTCAGCAGTTTAGTATATCATCCTGTGTTGCAGCTGAACTTTCATACAGACTTTGTTTTTCTTCCAGCCAATGTGATACCACATCTTATAACTTTGTCATTAATCCACATCATTTACTGTCTTGTTACAAATCACTGTTTCTTTCACTCCTTTGATAGTCTTTGGAATGGAGATGGCTTGTATGTCTAGCATGAGTACTTCTCTGTTTTAATGGATTTTAAAACTTCTCAGTAAAAACTAGATGTAGAATTATAATAGGGTAGCTCCTTCATGCCCACAGGTGGCTATTTTTAGAGAATCTTTGCTGGCAAGGGGATACCCTATGATTAGTTGGAATGAAACTGTCTTTAATTATATGTTTAAGTACATTGAATTTGCTCATACTGAAACACATTAGAGGTACTTATTTTCTATGAAAGATACAATCCTTTTCACAAATTATTTTTTTCCAAAAGTAGGAAATTAAAATCTGGTGTTTATGCTAGACTAATAAGAATCCTGCTCCATTTTCTGATGTACTTAAAATAACGAAGCATGCAATCTTTTTTCTTTCCAGCTCTGTCTTGAATTGGCATTGCTGCCCTCCTGTTTCATTTTTATCTAAGTTGGCTTTAGCTTTTAGATGGTACCATAAGGTTTCTTAACAAATAACCACTTCTGAAATTTGATTTTTTTCAAGTAGAAAATACTTCTCTTTTTTTACAGCTAATAAAGCAGCAGCAGGCTCCGGAAACCGTCCGGGGAGTGTAATACGTGTATATGGCGATGAAAACAGCGACAAAGTGACTCCGGGAACATTCATACCGTATTGCTCAATGGCACACGCACAGCTTTGCTTCCACGGGCACCGTGATGCTGTTAAATTCTTTGTCGCAGTACCTGGTAAGGTTTTATTACCGTTCTTCAAATGAGGTTTCTTTTTCTCCCTTGCTTGCTCAGTTAAACATAGTGTTCAGGCAAATATAGCAAGTGTAGGAAATCGTACATTCAGAAACAATTTATTACATTTTATTTACAAGACTTGTCTAATTCCTAAGTGCGATATTGTTTAATGGGAGGAAAAGGGTTTGGTCACAAAGAAAGAAGTGCTTTGCTTCCATCTGGGAAAAAATGGTACTGTGGGAAGTGACTACTTGCCTGTTAAGAAGGCAGTCAACTGCTAATTGGTGTAAGGTCCCATTTAAGAGTCTGACATCCTGCAGGAAGGATGAGCTGCTAAGGGAGATGCCCCCAAAGGAAAGAATCTCAGTTGAAAAAGCTAGGAGTTCCCTAGAAGCTGCAGCACTGGTTGAATACCCTCCGAGTGCTTCTATATACCTTGTGTGCTGGAAGTAAATGACAGAAGTTTGCTTGATGGGCTGACACGCACTGAATCATTTCAGTTGTGTGTCTTAAAGTCTTGACGTCTGTTTCAATGTCATTCTCTAGATCTGCATGCCTGTGCTGAGAAATCTATCAAGAGGCATTTGATTTTCTGATTTCCACTGAACTGACTTGAACATCTCTTTAGAGAGATGAAATGGGGACAAAGCTAGCTTTCTGTCCCTCACTGAAGAGATACTAGAACCCAACGTTAAATGTATCATTAGGGATTAAGTATGTCATCCAGTGACCAAATACAGGTGGTAGTATTCTGTGAGATATGACATAAAAATGTATTCTGTTTTTACTCCAGGTCAGGTTGTTTGCCCACAGAGTAGTGGTGGAACAGAGCTAACAGCTGATAAACCGGCCCAAGAGACCTTCAACCAGAGTCCCTTAAAATCAATGTTGGTGATAAGTGGTGGAGAAGGCTATATTGACTTCAGAATGGGTAAGAAATACTGAGCCTAAAACCAGGTATAAACTCTTCATACTGAGAGGTCATGAACCATGTGATAACTTCCACTGTGATTGCAGAGTGTGTTTGTGTGGTCAGTCAGTACATAGTCTTTACTGAGCGAGTGCAAGGATAGGTATATCTTTGTTCTCTCACACACACGCAGCTTCAGTTTCCTCTTCTTCTCCCAATAAACCACGACCTGAGATGATTCCGTAAAAAGGTTTTATTTGAAACCCTGCTTTGCGGTCATTTACCATCTTAGCATTTATGCTTTCAGTCTTACTTTGAAAGGTTAGTCTTCTATCTCAAACTGCTGGAAAATATGTCCATAGTTACTTAAATACGCAGACTGACTAAAAAGTCATGTATTACATGAAGAACACTCAAACTAAAATTTACTTATTTTTGAGTGAAAAAGGGAAAATGTACTTCACTGTTGGTTTTGTGTGCCCTTCTTATTTTAATCACTGCTTTGTTTGGATAGCACTTCTGCATGATCTACCCCATAAAAGATTTCCTGTGTAAACATATTTTTTTACTAAAGCTTTTGGGGAAATAAAACTGTAACTGCTCTCACTTTGTTATATGCTTAGAGTCTATAGCTGGAGACCTTGACCAAAAGTGTGTAGAAAGCAGTCACAACTCGTAGGCCTGGTTTTGACCTTCTGCCTTAATCTGTCTGTAGTGGTTTTTAAAAAGACAAACCCAACAACAAAAAAATAAACAAACCCCAAACCAAAGGAAGATCCCAAAACACCACTACAAAGGCAAGCCCATGACAGCCAGCCTAAATTCTGTCATCCCAGTAGTAAATGAAAAAGAAGCTCCTGTTGGTAAGGCCAGTGCAGTTACCCGTGAGACAGGGCTTGAGGCAACTCTGTGCCACACTGTAGTGAGGTGTTAAACTCTGTGCTTGTTCCACGCAGGCAAACGTGGAGTTTGCTGTCCTTGTAGCATGATGCAAAGCCATGAATTTCAGTGTCAGTCCTAGAGCTGCATTAGCTCAGCTGTTACCACGTTAGCACAGCAAATTGGCTCCAGAGCAAGCTCAGGCTATTGTGTGTTTAGATTCCTCAGCCCTCCAAAGCAGTCTAACCAGAAAACGAGCCAAACTGGAACTTGAAACCTTCCTGAAGTTGGTCAGTTCCCATTTCATCTGGTTAAATTGATGTTCTTCTGTACCACAAGACTGCCTCAGCGTTGATGCTTATTACTGTCTACGTGCAGTTTTGTTTAGTGGTTATTCTGTCACCTTTCATCCGAGCCAGCTCACGTCATCGACCCTTTACACGCAGTTATAAAGCTGCTCTTCTCTTTTGAAGAGCAGTAGTGGAGAACAGGCTTAAGGCTGTGTTGTGCCAGTGTGCAGAGCTGTGACCAAGCCAGGATAACTAGAACAAAGGGGTAAGATGGGGGAAAGGTTCATCATATATACATGAGTGTTGTGTTGTCTTGTGCTCAATTACTGCTCTTATTCCTAGAGCACTTTGTATGGTTTATGTGTTCATGCTGCACGCTTTCTCGTAGCACAACCATGGCCAGTTCTGCCTGGGAGTGACTGCAAGTTTGTAAATTAGATTGGTGCTTCTCTGCCTCAAACAGCTCTAAGTAAGGAAAGGTGGGGGGCTAGAATTAAAGAATACAACCATCAGAACACTGGGCTCTGAAATAATTATGCAACAGTCTTTCAGTTTGTAATGTATATATTCACAATCTTGAATATGCTTTTATATGAGCATATGGCAACTGCTGTCTTTTACAGTGTTTTTCTTGTAAAACTAGATGTCACATATCTTGCTGCATTTGGTGTTAATACTGGGTTTTGTTGTCTGCCTTAATCGAAGCTGTTGTTTTTCAGGTGATGAAGGTGGAGAATCAGAACTCCTTGGAGAAGCTCTACAACTTGAACCTTCTGTAGCCAAAGCTGAGAGGAGTCACTTAATAGTGTGGCAAGTAATGTGTGGCAGTGAGTGAGCCTGTAGGATGCAGCTGGAGACCTTAAAAAAGAAAAAAGAAAAAAAAAAAGCTTCTGCATGTTCTTTTTTTTTATTTTGTGAAACCTGTTTCACTACATGATGTTGAAGCATTTCTTTGCTGTTTAACTTTATATTGCAAATCTGTCATACGTTTTACTATACAGGAATTAGCTTGTGCTGTTTTACTGCACCCGTGTTACATAGAAGAGTATAATGAAATCAGACCTTTCTCAAAACTGGTGTGCACACTGTCTTAAGCAACCGAGACATTAGTTTTACTGTACCACAGCAATCTAATGTAGTGCACTTCTTTGGTAGTCTCACTTGAGTTCAGCTTTATTACAACTGAGCTTCATTTCACTGTATAATGCATTGAGTAAAACAGCAAAGTTATTCCCAGAGTATTGAAAAATTGACAAATTATAAGATGGATTATTAAGACTCATCCAAATATTCAGTGAGGGCTAAAGCAAACTGTAAATTTCAGCTTTTGTTTTCAAACCTGGAAAATCTTGCTTACATAGTGTATATGGCTTAATTTGTTACATTCATCGGAATTTATGGGGGTAAGAGGGGATTGTATAGGAATTAAGATGACAATATTTAAATAAAATTACATGTTTTCACTATTGAACCTTAAAGTTTGAGAACTGCTGCCCTCAATAACGAGCAATTTTGAGCATAATGTTTTCACCTTTCCCAGACATGGAACAACTCCGTTTCCAAAGGTTATTCTTAGGATGATTTAAATTTGAAAATAATGGTAAAATTCTTGAACAGGGGTTATGTTTTGTTCTGTTCTTGTCTTAACTCTTCGTGTCCTAAGCACTAGAATGATCTTCTCTGCCTAGCTGGTCAAACTCATGAGGCACTACGTGTGTGAAGGTTAGAGACCTCAATTAGAGCATGAGAAAAGACTGAGAGTGTACAGGAAAAATGCATTCTGCCCAAGTGAGATTGTAAAGTAACTTTAGTGCCAGATAATTAGGTACAAAATGTATTTTTTGTAATTGCATACCCCAATTTAGTAAAAAAAAAAAAAAAAAATAATAAATTTAGCAACAATGTTAGCAGGTAGCACTGAGTAAATTGATGGAAGTCAGGAGACTCTAATATTAGGCTGACATTCTGTCTACTCACCATCTATTTTTTTAACCATAAGTGTGAGTTGAAGACTGTCTTCCTTTTACATTGAATTTCCTACATTAGTGTCAAACATGAGTTAAACACGTCATGATTTCTGTACTTCAGAATATTTTAAAACCCAGATTTGCTCTTTCATTTAGTCTCTGGAAAGTAAAAGTTTTGCGGGGTTTTAATAAACATCCAGCATTTACCCCCCAAAGTCTGGGACTGTTCTGTTCGGGTTAGCAGAGAAATTTAGTAGTTTGATTATGTGAGAGAACTGAACAGTTTCAGAGGAGTAAATATAGAAACACTTTTTTAAAACTGCCTAAACATTTTTATGCAATAGGAGCAGTTCTGGTCTATCAGGCAAACATGTGTTTATATATTTTCTTAATTTTTTAAATGAACACATTTAGCTGAGGTCTATTGTGTAAATATATATTTAGGCAGCTTTTTCAAATGCATATCATAGCTGATAAACCAGAAAAACTCCATTCAGGTCTATTGGTTAGATTTATATGTATAAATACTTTTTAAGCGACATATTTTGTACACAGCTGTTCCTCTCGTAAATATGTATTTAGGACATGAACTATGTAGTAAAAATCCTTATTAAAGATGTCTAATATCTTGGTAGTATTTTTCTCTTCAGAATGCCAAAAGTGATGAGAGCATGTTGTTCATAATTTGCTTTCCAAATTCATCTTTAACGTCACTCTTAAAGTACTTTGGCTTAAATATAAAGCCTAGGAGCTTTTGAAAAATTATACAAATACAGAAAGTAACCTGGCTAAACACTTAGACCTATTTGAAACTTCTGTAGACACATATGCTGAACCTGAAGCACGTCTGAGTTAACTTAAAAAAAATTGGATGTCTAAGAAAAATGCTGTCTAAACTTTTACTGTTGTGCAGAATCTTCACTGTGAGTGGTGCAGTTTCATTGCTTTTCCTGCCATTTTCTGAAATGTATTTCTTCTTTTTTTTTTTTTCTCTTTGGAAAACACAGTCTCCAAAGCTTTTTACTCACTGGTTGATTGTCACATTCTCATGTTCTCAGAAAAAAAGCGCACAATTCTGTTCCTTCGTTCTTGTATAGCATTTTATCTGTAATTAGTGATGAGCTGTTTTCTCCGAACGGCTTTACCCGCTGTCAAATAGAGCGGTTCAATCTGGCAAGTGTGTACCTGGTCTTTTGCCAAATGTATCTGGTCCACCGTGCCATTTTAGTCACCTCAGTGGGCCAACTCTTGCAAATCTTTCAGGGAATGATTGTTTCTGTCCGAAAGTGGAAAGGTTTTAAAGCAAACGATAGGTTAACGATGTACCACTGTGGGTGTAAATTAAAGGCATGTGCACTTCTCTGTATTTCTCATTTAGAAACTTTTATCCCCTGTCCAAAGGTACAGTAGGTTCGATGGGTCCCTATTGTCATCGCGATGCTCTGGGATTTATAAACTCTACTTAAGGCCGCTTTGAAGGGTGAACAAAGCGGGTGACACCCCAGGCACTGAGATGACAATACGCTCCTCCAAATCCGCCTCAAGAATGTGTTTATGCATACACTCATGTGATTAAAGCATCATATAAATAGGAGCTAATCTCTCGATAGCTACAGCTTGTTAATAGTTTGGAAACATTTCGAGCACAAAATATGCAGCACATTACTTGCCTGGGTGAGGGTGTTTGCATGGTAACGGTGAAACGCGTTGTATGAGCTGCTGCATTGTCCGTTTCTTGTAAAGGTCTTCCTGCGTTGGATCAGATAGAGCTGGCAGAGCGTAGACACTTTATCATAGGCTGCCTTAGTAACAAACAAATGTTAAATCTGTTTTATTATACTAACTGTTCTAAAGAACGTGTGTCTTTTAAAATGCTGTGTAACTGAATATTTATTTCCATGTGAGTATTATAAAAGTTACCAAAGGATTAAATCTGACTTAGCACTCTTGTAAGTGACCCTGTTGAGACGGGGTCTTGTGAAGGCCCTGCTCTGTAAAACAAGACACGGTAAACTCAAATACAGTTCTTTAGGGAAATTAAATGTTTTTTCTAACAGGGTTATGCCATATTGTAACAACCTATGTTGCACCTCAAAGCATTTTTCTATACACTAAATGTCTCTCCCGCCCTCTAACAAGATTAAGTTTCCTTTATTAATTTTGTTGATGCACATTTCTCAATCTTTTAAACATATATTTTAAACATTTTATGGTCTGTAATTTTTGAACGTTTTGTCTGTTGGACACTTTACGCTGAATTTTACTTGCCTCTGTAATCCGAGATGGAGACTACAGCGTTGAACTTGCTGTCTGTTAAAACTTGAGGCTTCTTTTCTGTGAGCAGAAAAGCTCATATAGCAGTGTAGTTATTTCAGTATTTATTTCTATTATTGAATCCATGGGGTTCAGAATGTAACTTTGTACATGAAATATATATAAATATGTATATGAAACATGCATCGGATTGGTGTGTTCTTTGTAGTCTCATGTTGAGTTCAAAGGTTTTTGATGCTACCAGAAGGCGTAGTAATTGGGTGTTGTACACCAGCAGCCAAGTATTGTCTTGTCACACACAGGGAGTGATGTATTTGAGTCAGCCCACATCTAGTGCCGTGCTGCTGTCTCCTGTTGTCTCCTACCGAAGCCAAAACTCTGAAGAAAAACTTTGTTCAGTACCTGGCTCCCAACTGCTGCCATCCTGCCTTCTCCACGTGGCCACAAACCCCCTGCGTCGCAGGGTGAGAATCCAGAGGAGACTCCTCTTAACTCAGCTGAGATAGGTGCTGGCCCTGAAATTAATTTTTCAAGTTTTCTTACACCTTACCAAAGATTAATTTAAGCTCAAAAGCAAGTCGATTACTTACCACACAGCAAAGGAAATGTTATAAGGCAGAAGAATAAAAACTTGGTGACAAGAAATTAATTTCTACACTATGCCAGAGATGTGCTTTAATTATTTTTTTTTATAAATTTTTTTGCCACTTTTAACCACACTTGTCCCAACAGTTTATCTTGATCAGTATGTAACAAGTGGCCATGGCACTGAAAATACTTGGTTAACCTGTGTTATAATGGACTGGGGAGGTCCCCACCTCCTGCAACAGAAGCTGTCCCCTGGTGCACCCGGGGCACGGTGCCGGCTGGTCCCTTGTCCTGCCCGTGCCCATGTGCAGGCAGGGGTGGCACTCGCTTCCCGCCAGCTCTACTGAAGGACCCAGATCAGGTGGTTGATCTTTGAGTACCTCTAGGATGCAAATACTTTGTATTGGCACATGCAAACATGTGAATCCATCCATAGTTCGGAAAACACTGTGTCCTGCAAGCAGTGCTGTACCAACTTGAAATTTTATCGTCTTGGTACTTAAAAACAATTTTTTTTTTTTTTCATTTACTGGGGCTTTCTTGCAAGATTTTTGCTTCTCTAGAACATACATGCTGACAAATTTCCCTCTCCTCACAGTGTTTATTCTCGGGATGTGTCCCTTCACATGCCTGCCCTGTCACTGGGCTGTGCTGAGACAGTGCCTGTATGTTTTAAACAGGAAGAAGCATCATAAATCTTTATTCTGGAAACGTTTCCGCTCTTCTGGCAGCCCTGACAGCACCTCGGCTCCGTGGGTAAGTAATTCAATTTTTCAGATCCTGTATTGAGAGAGAAGTGCTAATGGAATTGTGATCTCGGTTAAGGTGTTACAAATGATACTTAAAGACTGAAGTTTTAAGCTATTATAAAATACCCAGGTGCTTCTGCAATGAAGCTGGGGATAAGGGGGAGAGCACTCGCAGCTTCTGTAGCAGATACCAAAAAAGTTCTCAGTTGTATCAGTCTCCTCTAAAAAGAGGTATTCAGATCAGAATACCTAAAGTGTTGTTAATTGTACAGGAAGTGAAAATAAAAAAGCATTCCCATTGAAACATTTATTGGAAAATACTTGTTTGCTGGAAACTAAAACTCAAACTGATAGAGACTGAGATAATGTTCCTTTTTCTACCATGAAATTGCAAACCAAAACGGGGGATTCTTTTTGCCTTCACCCCCTTTTTCAGCATCCTGTAATCTGAAAGCTATTTGAGTAACGCCGTCTACAAATGTTATTTAACGTTATGGTCTCTGCACAAATGCCCTTTAAGTCTACTGTAAAAGAAGCTTTGAGGTCTGAGGTCTTTTGGCCTCGGACCATACTCCGATTCATGGCACAGTGTTCAGGACTTGTTGCAGTTTTGCATGGTGATAGCTAAATTCTTAAAAAGCTGCTTTGAGATGACAAACTCAAGAATGAGAATTGTTTTCCAGCTTTTCAAAACACTCTGTGAAGTGACGGTGAGGAGGGAGCTGAAGAGGAATGACGGGGATTGTTGCTTGTTATTTGCTGGAGAGGCTGGAACCCCCGGGACCGGGCGCCGTCTGTGTTGGGTTTAAACACAAGATGGTGCTCTTACAATTCAAAGGAACGTGGAGACCTAGAGGGAAAACTCATTTTCCTGGAGTATCATCTCCCTGCCTTTCTCTCAACGCCCATGTTTCAGGTTTCTTCTAACAGCTGTTGAAGGTGAAGCTGTTGTGTCAGTGGTCAAAGAGAGGAAAGGAGAATCCTCCTGTTTTCTCATCGAAGTGTTCAGAAGATGGCTCTCCCTCGCCTTCACCTCTCTGCCGTGGTTCAGTCGTGTTGTGGGGGTTTGTTTCCTCCGGTATGGCCCCAGCCAAGAGGCTGGGCTGGAGGTGGCTGCTCCAGAGCTGGGACCTCTTCAGCCCTTTGCATCTAATGCTTAGAAAGAGGAAAGGGCAAGAGTTTCCTTCTTTAAAGAAGCCCCAGGCAGCCGAGCAGCATCCATCCCCCTACCTGCTGCTTCTCCAGCTTCAGGGAAGGCCTGCTCCAGTTTGCAGGTGGGACATTGACCTCCTTAGTTCTCACCCTGCCTGGAGAAGAGCCGTTTGAAAGCTGCAGACGGGCAGTGGCTCTGGCTGCAATGGTGAAGGGGACTGGTGCTCTTCTGGCCACAGACCTTCCCCTTCCCTCTGCCATCCCAGAGGTAAAGGGCTTTGGGACGTGCAGGTGGTTCCTGCAGTGAAAGGGAGGGTTGCTGCCATCACCTGCTGCGGCTGCCACCACTGCATAAAATGTCACCGTGCCCAGGGGCTCCTGCTTTGTGAGCTCTCTCAGGTCTGGAGCTTGAATGAGGGGGGGAAAAAACAAAACATTTTGGAAACCTTCCCGGACTCCACATCTGCTTTTCACTTCCACCTTTTGGCTCCTGGGGCCGAGACGGGGAGCGCTGCATCCTGATGGCCCTGGGGTCCTGCCCCGGCTCTGCGCTGGCAGGGATGGAGCTGCCGCCAGCCGGGTCCCACGGCTGGACCAGCGCGGTGGCGGTGGCAGCACTTGGTTATGGTGTTGTCGCCGTGCTAACTCCAGGCCTGGTTTGCAGATGTGGTTCTCAGGATCTCCTTTTAAAATAAAATTAGGCTGATGCTTGCTTTGAGTTTTAGGAGGGGAAAAAAAAAAAAGCTGGTAGGTGCTGCACTGGGTGACACCACACGTCCTGGTGTCCTCTCTGATGGTGGCTGGAAACAAGTGCCTGGAGGAGAGGGCAAGAACGGGACAGAGCTGTAGGTGACCCCGCAGCCTGCTACGCCTTCAGGCATGAAGACTCAGCTTCTACCTCGTGGAACCAGCCGGACTGATGGAGGAGGGTACAGCTGCCTGCGTCCCAGCAGGAATAAAAGGCAGAAGTCAGAGAGCTTGTTGGTTTGTGAAGGCAGCTGGAGTACCTCTGGATTTATCCTCTGGATGTGGTAAATACTGGGAATGAGATAAAGCTTTATATTTCTCCCGCCAGTTAACATTTCTTCTGTCACTGTGCGGGCACTCCTGGCAGATGCTGTCGCAGGGATGCGGGGGCCACGCAGGGCTCTGTCCCTGCTCATTTAGGGCAACTGGTTTCTGCTCCCCAGGAAACCAGAGAGATGTCTCTGGGCACGAGAAGCATGTGGAGTTGGTGTGAAGAGTTCCAGAGTTTCAGGCCAGACCTGGCAGTGGTTTTGGGGTGGGTAATTGCACTGAGAAATGGTGTTAAAGGCTGAGGGGGGAGGCTGAATCCAGGGGAAAAAAAGATGCTGAGGCCTTTTTTTGGCTGCTAATTGATGTGTTCAATGAGAGAACAGCAGGATGTGTGCGTGGGCAGGGAAAATTGAATTCTTGTCAAAATTGCCCAAAAGGTAATGAAAATCCCTGAGATAAGAGAGAGGTGAATTGTGTGGCATCCACAAAACCATTAGAGTCCGGTTGACTCACTTGCAAATAAACACTGTGTGGGTGCTCGGTAGCAAAAAAAAAAAGCTCTTTTGCCCTTTGCAGATGTGACTGCATCTCACTGCTCCTGGGGAGGAAGGATGCTGCTGCCGGGGGGGTCCCTGTGCCCAGCCAGACCTGGGAGGTGCGGGGGCAGCACGAGCAGCCCCCAGCGTCCTCACCCTGCTGCGGGGGGCTGTGCTTTTCCATGTGTGGGACGAGAAAATCAGAAAGGACATCTCAAGAAGGGGGGGAGGTGGCACCAGGAACATCCCGGGCAGTGTCTGGCTGGCAGTACCGTTGCTGTGGAACCCCAGGAGAGGGTAAAGATTTCGTGCCAAGGGGGTAAGGGGACAGTTTCGCTGCCTTTTGGGTGAGGCCATGCTGTCAAACCCACCTGCTCCCGGCCTGACACGGCGAGGCAGACGACCGGCTTTTGCAAGTGTTTTCAAAAGTTGCTTCTCAGCCAAATCTCCGAACTTTTCAGGGTGCTCGGAAGGTCATTTCACCGTAGCAACCCGCGTCTGCAATAAAGCCCAAAAGGTCAACTTTGGGCCAGAGCCACGGCTGCCCTGCTGGAGTGAGCTCTGCGTGGAGAGGCGGGCAGCTCGTGCTCGGGTGCAAGGCGAGGTGGAGATGTACCTCGATCCCTCCGGGGTTGGTCCTCTGAGGAAAAGTGATGGTTGCTCAGACCCTTCCATTCTGGGTTCTGCTGCAGTTTGCCAGAAGCTCAGGGTGCTCTCATGGTCAAGAACCATAGCTTTGCGTTAGCAAAAGCAATAGATGATGGCATTGGGAAGGCAAAATGCCTGCAACTGGCCCGGTCTTAGGAAGAAGAGTAGTTGTAACTGCTGTGGGGCTTACTGGGGAGGCTGGAGACATCCGAGCCCCTCATGGGATGGCAGGAGAGGTGGTTCATCACCGTACCAAGTGCCCAGAGGAGACGGGGGCAGCCAGCCTTGCCCTGGACATGCCCTCACTACTCATTCTGCCCAGGAATCGTACAAACGGGTCGGAAACCCTGCAAAAGGGAGCACAGAGGAAACTTTTTGTAGGAACGAGGAGACTTTTAACAAAGCTCTGCCTGAGCTGGCAGCAGTGTTTCGGGCTGACAGCAGCCCTGGGTGTTGAAAGTGTTCCCGTTTTGTGAGCTGGCTTTTGCAGCACTGTAAGGTGTGATCTTAAATGAGACAAAGGAAGGAGAAGTAACTCAGAGTAGGTCTTGAGGAGCGCTTTCAGCTCGTGAAGAAGGCAGGCCAGCAGCACTGGCAGGGCTTGCCCTGCTGATGAAGTGACAATTTGTTTCCATATCCCTCTTATGGTTAAAGCAGACTTTGCTGGGCCCCTTGCGTCTCAAGCATCTGGGTTGCATGATCCCAAGCTGGACCGTGCTTCTTGCTGCTTGCTCAGTGTTGCTTTAGGCTGGTGTCTACACACTATAAAACAAAGGTCTATAGTCAGACTGATCCCCAAAAGAGAAAATGGGAGCTGAAGAGCTAGTTGAAACGGTCATGGTTCAGAAGAACTGTAGATCAGACAGGCACAGTTCAGAGGTTTTTCCGTGCTGGTGGTCCTTTTGGTCCTCCAGCTGCTCTACACCCAAACATTGGCCTTAAGGTGCAATGTGCAGCACGCCTTGCTCCAGGGAAGCTTTGGTGGTTGGACAAGACACACAGGAGTTTTTGCTAATCTCTGCAGCTGCTGCAGTTTCCTCTCTTGTTTGTACAATTCCATTTTTCAAGTATATCTCACACCCCGCATGTGCTGAACTTGGGCAGCTCTCATCACTTCTCATCAAAAGTGAAATAAATCACTGATGCTGCAAATCCTGCCTTCCCCTCCAGCCATGAATCACCCTGCACAATGGCAGTGACTTTCCCAAGGGTTCTGAAGTTACTCAGTGAGCAATTGGGATGAAGACATCCCGGCCTGCAGCTGGTTCAGATGTAGTTTGGGATTATTCAAACTTGGGCTGCTTTGGCCCAGAGGTGGGAGCTGCTGGGTGGAGGCAGCGGGGGGCTGGTGTGGGTGCTGATGTTTGCCTGCACGCCTGGGGATGCTCCGAGAGGAAAGCTGGACACAAGCAAAAAAACCGAGCCATTACCATGTACTCAGTGTTAACTGAGGGACTTGGCCAGTGCCACATCACCATATGGTGACATGTTGTTGTGCCCTCCCTTTAAATAGCATCAGTATCTGGCATCTTTATTTCTGCAGGTTTTATGGCTGTGGAGGGTGCAAGAACCTATTGGCTTTTAGTAGTTTGGAGTTATTATGAGATTTTATTTGCCTGACAGCCCTGTGCTTTCTGGGGTGCTTTAGGAAGTATAGTAATTAAATGTTTTTATCAAACGTACCCACTTGGGCAATGTTAAACATTTTCTGTTGGTAAGTGCAATTTAGGGACTGTCCTGGTCTGCTCAGGGCTGTAACAAGTGCTGGAGCTGAGCAAAATGCCAAGAGCTGAGTTGGTGGCCCAAGGACGGGCTCCGGGACCGTGGTGTGCATCCAGCCTCCCAGAGTGGGCTTCAAATTCAATATTCCTGCCAAATGAGTGACTCTGAACCTATGGTCTGGGCACGTTTAGTTTTGGTGGGGTGCTTGGGGTGTCAGGGGACGCTTCTCAAAATTACCCCTGGGCTCAACAGCTTCAATCCTCCAAAATTCTCAGCATGCACGTAAAGTCGCAGCACATGACTTCAATGGGGCTATTCATGTCCCCACAGGAAGCGTCCGCTTTGCTTCTTGCGGGATTACAAATGCTGCAAGCCTTAAATTGAGGGCTTGAGAAGGGAGGAGAGAAATAAGATTTGCCCCCAAAAATACCATGAGTTCCTTTATTACTGCAGAGGAAGGACAAGGGTGGCAATGAAGACTTTAGAGTTCAGGAACTCTGGCAAATGGGGGAAACATCTTGCTTCTTTCCTCCTCCTCAATGAAATGACTTATTCACAAGCCAGTGCTTTCCTGTTTCCCCAGGGATGAATGTTAGGTTTGCTCTTTCTCCTGGCACATGAGCATGTTGGGCTGGGTCACTGCCCCATGCAAATGGGGCAAATGCCAAGGTGGTCCACAAGGTTTCTAAGCCATTTTTGTCCCATCTCTTCTTCCAGTTTGTTACGGTCCTGGTTTGCCATCTTCTCCACTCAACTGGCATCTGCACAGACCATGAGATATCTGCTGCTTCATGCTCACCTGTTCCATGGTCTGATCGATCCCTATCACATTTGGCTCATTTTTGTTTCCTCTCTTCCCCACTTTGTTCATGAAGCTTTTGTACTTCTCCAGGCCAGTGCTTTATGCTCCAATGTTGGGCTCAAGAACAGAGCCTTTAAATGGGTTGCTCAGCATCAACATATATTTTCTATAGCTAAGGCTCTGTGCCCTAAAGAAGACAATGAATAACTGTGATTTGTTAACACAGATCACTTTAATTTGGAAGCTGCAAATGATCCACCTCCTCCCCAAAACCATTCCTGCTGAGGGATTGGCATGAGGCAAATGAGCATTTCTCAGGTTGTTGGTTCCTTCCTTGCTCTGGTCAGTCTCCCCAGAAATCAGGTCCCGGCCTTGCGTTTACCGGGTACCGCAGCTGGGCTTGGCCTGGGTCAGTTCACCAGAGCATCAGGAGATCTGTTAAAGGCAGCAGCAGCTGCCTGAGAGGCCTCTGTGTCTTTGCTGGAGGAGAATTGAACTGGAAGAGGGACCTACGGAGGCTCCGGAGGGATCCGTGTTATGCCCGAGGCAGGTTAGCTTTCTTCACCACTGACTTGGGAGCAGATTTAAATGTCACAGATAAGGCATCTCTTCATCTGGGGCTTTTCAGGAGGTCACACAAAGCAAGTCAAGACAGCCTTACCCTTTTCACAGTCAATGGATGTAGAAACCAATTTTATTCCCTTCTTACTTGCAGTAACTTCAGGAGACTGTTCCTACATCTCCCTTGGCCTTCCATGGACTACAAACCCTGGTTATCTCACTCTCTCTCCTCATAACCCATATTTTCTGATCGTTTCCATCCCTCTCTGGATTTTTCCCTCCTCGGTTGTTCAGCCTGAGCAGTGCTGAGCAGAGCATGTTGAATGTGTGACAGTCCCCATGAGGCTTCCTAAACTGCACAGCACAGTGGACCCTGCTGAGCCTGCGATCTCCCCTTGCTCCCTGGTCTTTTCCTGAGGATCTCCTGCTTACCTGACTGCTCCCTGGCTGTTATTTTTGCTGAGAGGTTCGGTACTGCATTTGTGCTAACTTTCGGTTCATGCCGCACTTCGACTCATTTTAATATTGTTACTATCTCAAACCTACTCCTTGTCACATATCTTGAGAGTAGGCAGAAGACATCCAAGAATCTGAAGCCAAAAATAGGGAGAAAATAAAATTATGACTTTCAAGCTCTTGTGACTCAAACCCAGTCTAGCTCTGCAGCCACAGCGGGTCTCCAGGGCACCCCTGGGGGATGCACCCTTGGCCCTGGCCATGCAGCCCATGTTGGTCTCCTCTTCCCGGTCCCAGTGCTCGTGCTGGTCAGGACAGCACTGGCTGTGCTATGAAATCCAAAGTTCTCCTAAATCTCAGCCCCAGCTGGCTGCAGTACCTTCAGTCTCCTTATAGGTCCTGTATACGCTGTGCAGAAGCGGGACTGGGACGTGGGGGCAGGGAGAAGGAGTCATGAGAGCGAGATGTGAACTGGCTGATTAGAAAGTGTTGAGTTGTTCACACCCAGGACAAACGTGTTGCGTATCCGTCCCCCTGCACCCTGCGTGGCTACAGCTGCTCCAGCCCAGCTGTCCCCCGCCTTCCCCTCGGGCACACAGCTCGTCCCTGCGGCCGGCCCTTCCCGCAGGGCATCGGGCTACGTCTGGTCTCCACCGTGTAACGTTACCCTGAGGAACGTATGGGATACGTGCATCTGCTGGGCTGGGCGCGAACCCCCAGGAGCCAGCCCCACGAGAGGTAAGAGAGGCTCTGCAGAGGATTTAAAGCAGATATGTTGGGGGGATGCAAGCTGGGGAACTGGCATCTGCGTGGGTACCCGATGTGCTTTTGCAAAGAGCTCAGCGCTCACCTCTCCCGCTGAGCTCAGCGCTCACGGGCAGTTTTGGTGGGGCTGGATCTCATGCTGCTTCCATCCAGCTCAGCTCCAGCCGTGCAGGGTCTGCTCCCAGCCCATGGCTGGGACAGCAGGCTTCTTCACCTGTAACTGGGAACACCAAAACCCACCACGTTCTCTATGATTTGTAGCCGCTTTAACTTCATTTAGGCTTGTGATTGATTAAGTCAAGTATTTGTTTTTAAAATCCTCACCTATTTCATTCTGGTTTGTAGAGCTGAACTGCTTGTAAGTATCCTTCTCCCGGTCTGAGCTTTCCTAGTCCCAGAAAAGAAAATGGATTAGCTGAGGGCTGTTGTGGTGGTGTTGAATTTCTCCTCTATCACAATGTCGTAGTGTCTGAGTCAAATGCTTCCAGGGAACAGCAGCTCAGTTAAATAATTCTGTTTCCAGAGGACTTAAAGAAGAAACTTTCCACTTGATCTTATGTGCAATATCCTATATTTACAGAAACTAAATATCAGGCATAAATTGACTTGAGAGGAGCCTTTTAACTGACTGTGATATTTCGATCTGCCCGATCCATCCCCGTGACTATTACAAGATGTCAGTGGGTACGGGCAGGCGGCTGAACCCTGGACCCCCGGGGCTTTGGGCTGAGCACAGGGTCCGAGAGCCGATCCCTCCCTCTGCAGCGGTGTTACCCCACTCGCTTCTCACGAGCTCCTCCTGCACCTCCCTCCTTTGCACAAACCCCTTTTTCCCAGGAGAAATGGGGCATCCTGAGGAACGGGATGTCTCTGTGCTCTGCAAAAGACGAGGGTGTTGGGAGGGCTGGAGCAGGAGAGTGGGCACAGCCCCATTCAGGGGGAACAGGACACATCCAGGTTACTTGTCTTGATTGTTTCAATCACTTAAGCATCAAGTAGGGTTTGGACAAAAGCTTGGGTTGCAACCAAGCCACTCACCAGCGCTGGTGCTGGTGACCGCTCATGGGAGGAGAAATCCCCGTGGAAGGTGTCTCTGCCTGATGCGGGACAGTCGAGAAAGCATCAATCATGTTGTTTCCAGACTCAAAGACAAGAGAGAGCTGTGGCTTCTCCTTCCCAAACCACCGTGAGGGAAATGCTGGTGCACCTGAGGCTTAGGCAGGCTTCCTGCGAGCAGCTCCTGCAGCTTGTCTGTGCCCTGACAGCTGCTGGGAATGAGCAGCGGGCTTGTGCCCAGCAGGGTGAGTGTGTCCCCAGGCTGGTGCCTGCCCGCTCCTCCCTGGCCTTTGCTCACCCTGCAAGGAGGCAGCTCATCCCATGGAAAATCCCCATCTCCATGGTGGAGGGGGTGAAAGGAGCACAGTGGTCCCCGGTGTGGGGCGGAGGGGGGTAACACGCCCCCGGTGCCCGGCATCAGCCAGCCAAGGGACCATCCACACATCTTCTATTTTTGGTGGTGGCACGTCAGGAGCCCAGGACGCGCCGTCTCGGCTCTTAAACCCCCGTGAGTTTCCTATTGCACTCGCTCGATGCCTGAAGACACTCGAGCGGTTAATTACGACCTATTGCTCTGATGGATTGTATCACCGCTATTTTTAGCGCTCTCACTTCTGGTGCGAGCCCTGTGTCTATCTCTTTTCGGCCTTTTATTTTCAGTTTCTGGTTGCTGTTTCCAAAACTCGTCTCAGGCACCAGGTGGGTGGCAGCTGGGGAGGTATTTTTGTCTCCGTGCGGCACACCGAGGTGGCTCAGGGGGTGCTGGGGAATGGGTACCGCTCCACTTGGCCGGCAGCAGAAACCCAGCCGGGGCTGCAGTCTGCATGTGGCAGCTGAGCCCAAAATCAGAGCCCTGTCCCACGGCAGCTCCCGCATCCCTCCCACCGCCCTGGCACGGCTCTGCCGCTCCTGGGATGGGCACGGCCGCTCCTGCAGGAAACACAGACTGTGCTGGGTCCATCTCAGACATTTCCAAACCCGGCTGAGGACGCAGAAACGGGGTGTCATGTCAGGTTTTGGCACGTTGTTTTAGGGTTTGCGCAGCCGAGCTGTGAGCTTGGCAAGCACCGGGGGGCTCTCGGGGAGGGAAGGTGCATCCCTGCGGCAAACGCAACACCGACCTGGTCCTCCCGGCGTGAACGCAGCGGGATCATGCAGAGATGAGGGAGCAGGAGGGTGACGAGGGCCCAAGTCAGCGAAGAGCTCAGAGTCCCTCCCACGGGGAGAACGGTGCTGCGTCACCCTTCCCTTGGCACCCAGGCCTCTGGCGGGGACCCAGCGAGCTGGATGGGACCAGAGGGGGACACCTGGCCCTGGGGGCGGGAGCGGGGCCGGGAAAGGAATACCCCATCGCTCCTGGCTGCTGACAGGGCTACAGAAATAGCCGGTGCCCAGTTCCCTAGAGAGCGGGCACACAGCATGGACATAGATAGGAGAACCCTCCCCTGGAGCGAGCATCCCTCTGCCCCAGCAGGAGGGCGACCTGGGCAGCGTCCAGTATCCTCCCAGCGGTGCCGCTTCTCCCAGCTGCTCCCACCATCTCTGGGCTTCCCAGCATCCCCCCATCCCCTCCGCGCAATCCCGTCCCTCTCTGCAGGCCAGGAGTTCACCCAAAGGCCGTCAGAGGGATTTAAGGCTTTGGCAGAGGAAGGAAAGGTTTTTGCAGAGAGCTAAACCGGCCCTGCTGCTCCGTGCAAACTGCTGGGCTGGAAATATCTGGTCCTGACTGGCGGGTTGGAGCCTCCTGCAACATTTTACAGAATAACATGGCATTTCTTGTAAAACAGCAATCTAGAAATGCCGTTTTCACAGGTTATTGGTGGATGTCTGCGTTGTAGGCACACGGCTAATCCTGGTTTAGCGTGTGCAGCGACTGCACCGCCTGAGTAGGGCTGTATTACTGCCCATCCACCACCGAGTTACCCAGCAAGTGTCCAGAAGTCACTACACAAATTAACGGTGCGGATTCAGTGCTCGAACACGCAGCCACACTGCTCTGACAGTAATACACCAAGCATGCAGCCCTGAAGCAAAACAAAGTCACAGCTTAAGCATGTATATAGGCAATCAGGACGTGTACAGGTGATGAGCGCCAGAAACTGAGTCCTCTCCAAATCCACGACAGCACTCTGAAAGCCTTTGCAGGACACGTTCCCGGGGAGGATGCTTTCCCATGTCGGAGAGCGAAGCCCGTCTGCTCTGCGGCGAGGCAGGGGCTGCCGGCGGCCCCCGCTGCCGTCGGTGCCGCTCAGCCACAGGCAGTGTCTCTCCCTCTGCTAATTAAGGTGTGGGAAATATGTTCAAGGTGGTGCGAGACATCTGGTTACCTCGAAATGAATTTTCTGAACTTAATTATATTTCTCCTCCTGCAACATATGCTCAGGCGAAGATGAGGACGGGACCAATGATAGATGAAACAAGCAGATGCAACAGCACCAGGGGTGGGTTGGGGCGAGGGGGAAGCAGAATCTCAAATCTTGCTGGTATTTGTGGAGTGTATAACTGACAGGAACATTTTAGGGCTATGAATACAAGCTGACGTATGCATGTATGGGCAAGCAGTAATCCTGCTGGGACAGGACATGCCGATCACCTTCAGGAGAGAGAATTTTGGGCGGTCTTTTTCAAACGAAATCCTTTCATGTCAGCGTCCAGAATTTGAGGTTGCCGTGCATTTTTCTTTTTTATTGTCCCTGCTTTTTATGGTTTTTTGCATCAAGCTTGGTGCTAAGATTGGGTTTATTTAGTGCTCTTTTTATGATCTAGCTCCCCTGCTGCTGGCTGCTGTTGCAGCCACTCCAGGCAGGGGGGAGACCAAGCCCAGGGTTTCTGCATGAGGTGACACCAGCTGGATGCCTCCATCCATCTTCATGGACAGAGACTCTGGTTTTAGTAGCAAACAGTGGATGTTTGCGATCCTGGTATCAGAAAGGACCACGGGAGTCTCCTTGATTGACAGGCGGATCACAGCAAATGTAATACCATGGTATGTCTGCTAATTTGTCGGAGAGCGCAGGCTGGTGCTGTATGGCACTTACACACAGGCGTATCTGTCTGCGGGGAGCGAGTGGCAGCGGAGGGCTCTGAGCACACAGAGTCCCTGTGTGAGGGATTTACATCAAACCAGACCGTGTGGGAGGGCCAGATGCACAGCAAAGTGATGGGACCAAAACTTAAGCCCTTTGAAAGCTTCTTTTTCTCTACTAGCCCTTATGTGAACGGGGCGATTAATCCTTTGGATTGCTGAATGTGATTTAATGCGCATGTTGTGTCTTTCTACCCGTTAATTTGCGTGGCAATGGCAAGGTCCTTCTATGCGTGTTCAGGTAGTATGGGGAGGTTCACCAGACCCCCTGGATGGGGCACTCTATGAGGACTAAATTAAGAAAGTCCCTGTAGCTCTTAATATATAAACTGGGTAAGAAAACCATGTTCAAACAGGCGGGTGAGACAACTTGGAGCTGTGCTGCAGCGAGCACTGACTCAGTGCTGGTCCTCTAGATTGGAAACACAACTTCAATTTTTGCTCATGGGATGAAAAAAAAAAAAAAGGAGGTGAAAAGCCTTCACTAAGAGTTATGTTCATGCTGGGCCCCAGCTGAGCCGTGGCTGGAACCAGCAGCAAGTTTCTCCTGGCTTGGTCCCTCCTCCTCTCACCCATGAGACTTTTTCCATTGCACAGAACATTCATAAAACCTTCCAGACTTGGGCTGGTCTCCACCAATTTGAGGTGGACACACCTGACCCCGCCACTACTGAAGCGCATGTGAAAATAAAGCAAGTTGGCTATTTTTGATCAAAACGCGCATGTCCCAAGAGGAAGCAGGTAGTGCTCCATGAGCCTGTCACCCAGGACGGGGAGGGTGACCAAGGGGACCTGCTGCAGCACCCGTCTCCAAGAGAAAAGTCAACCAAATTCCCTAACAGCCGGGAGAGCAGTGTGTACACCGGGGCCATGGCGCTTCGCTAGGCACAGGGCATTTGGATAAAACTGTTGTTTTTATTACCTTTTTCATATGTTGCCTCTTTTATTTTAGGGTATGGCTAAAACAGACCACACAATAAAATTCCCGAGTACCGAGGCAGCAGGATGAGAGCCTGGACTCACTGATCTTCTAGCCTGATGAGCCTAATTATCATCCTGGTCCTAAGAAAGATAGCAGCAAGTTTGGAAACTGAAGAAGATGTTTTGGCAAGGGCAGGTAAAACCAACACCAGCAGGAACTGACTTGCTTAAATCTTGATTTTTTTAAGTGGGTTGTGAAGGATCTGCCCCATAAGGACCCTCAGTGCTATCAGCTCCAGCAGCTACCAGGCATTTAGCCGAGAGGTCCCTTGGGAGAGAGAGGTCCAGCAGAGCATTCAGGCGCGTGCCCATTGGAATGGCATCCCATAACACGGCTCAGAGACTTGCTTTCGCTTGGGAAACACCCCAGCTCAGTAGGCGCGTTTCACTGGAAAAGAGAATTTAAGTGCTGAGGAGTAGGATGGAGTTTTCTGCAATGTAATTACATCTGTGCGAAGGCTTGCAGTTATTTTTCTGTATCTGCCTCCTGGCATTGCGTGACTAAAAGAAAATCTGGGGTTTGGGTTGGTTTTTTTTTTCTTTTATAGTTTCTTATCACTACTGTAATGAAAACAGTCCTCAAACACCAACATTAAAAGATCAATGGCAAGGTACTAGTTGCAACTTTATAGCCTTCAGGCTTCAAAAAATACCGGGGATTTCTAACTCACAACACCTGATCGGTCAGGAGGGGGTTTTTGGGGAAAAGCAACCCAGCTGCCCTTTTCCTTCAGCTGCAAAGGCCGGTTTGTATTTGTGTCTGTGCAGTGAAACGGGGGATCCAGGAGGGAATTTGGTTTGCGATGGAGCCTGGCCGTGCGGTCCCTGGAGCAGCACCCAGCTGATGCCCCGGGGCAGCCTTCTCCCCTGGGGAGCACCGTCCCCTGCCCTTTTACAGCCGGGGGCAGCGGAGCCTGCCGGGGCTTGCCGGGGGTCAGCTGCCATTCCCTGCATCAAGTAGCACGATACTTGCCCTCCGCATCTCTCTTGCCTCCCTCCAGCGCCCCGAGCAGCCGCGCCGTATGTCACCTACACCAGTGCCCGAAGCCCTTGGGGCTGGATTACAGCCCAGGAAACACTGGCAGCTTCCAGAAAAGCCTGGGCCGGGGGCTGGCTGCCTCCCAGCACGGCAGGTACCTGGCAAGCCCAGGGAGCAAATCCTAGGGGCACCACCAGCTCGGCGCTGGAAATATCACCGCTCGGGGTAGTTTTCTTTACCACAGCAGGTCTTACTTCATATATTTATTCGCTGTTAGTACCAGCAATGCATTTTTACCCAGTTCTACTGCTTCAAAATTAACTTTGCAGCTCAGACCATGGGCTTTTGTGAAGATAAGCTGGAAGCAGACCTGTCCCTGGCCACTGACACTGGGAGGAGTTCGGAGCTGGGTTTACTCGGCTTTGCTCGCCTCTCTTTATCATCAGCCAAACCAAAACCTTGGATCCAGCTCCCCATGAATGGTGGTAAACCTTGGATCCGAGCTCCTGTAATAAGCAGTTGTTTGCCCTGGCTGGCGGCTTAAGACTGTGTAGAAAAAGATATTTCTAGGTATTATTTCTAAACAGGGAATGACAGTTGAAAGAAAAACCTTGTCCAGCCAACTCCTGTGTCCAACTCTTTGGCTTTCCAGGGAAAATGAGTAACTAGAATGAGACAATGGACGAGATAAATAACATTTAACTGGTATTGTAATGAACCTTGAGCAGTCTGCCTCTGTGCATAACCTGCAAATTATCTCCATTGCCGTTCTGTGAGTTTTTAAAAGAGTCTGCGATTTATTCGCCAAATCCCCTGAAACACAAGTGGAATTGAGCAACAGATTCCCAGTGGTCTCATTTGAAAATCCCAGCCATATCCCTATGGGGAGGTAGAGCTCCAGGTTAAATGCACCATAAAAAGGCTTGGATTTCTGTGTGTGGGATGGCAGCGTAGAGAGGGAGGACGATTGTGTTGTGCGTCATTAACAGACCATCGAGCCCATGAAGCCATGAGGTTTTGTTACCCGTTCCTGGAGAGCTGGGAGGTTAATTTGGCCACGAAAGCAGAAGTGGGTTTTGAAACGAGCTCAGTGCTGCCTGACTGCTGCCACGAGCCATGTCGACAGCAGGCTGAGCTGGGTGGAAAGAAGGTGGTACTGGAAGACCTGGCAAAGGCTCCTCACGGTCCCTGGGAGGCAAACTGGGGATGTGCAGACTGCAAGGACCTGAGAGTGAGCCCAGAGCCCCAGAATAGCCAGCAGCCATGGTGTGGCCAGGTGGGTCAGCCACCCCAGTTGCTCAGGTGGGTTTTGGGGCCAGCGCTGAGCTCTGCCTCGCTGCGACCTGCCGGTAGCACCAGCCTCGCCATCGGAGCCCACTGGGCAATGGGAGCTGCTGGCCTTGAAAAAGCTCAGCCTTGTTCCTGGGGCTGAAACAGAAAACACTAGAGCTAACAGCTCTTCCAGAACAACGTTTGGGTTAACTGTTGGGGGATTTGGCTTGGGTAAAGCTTATGAAGAAATTCTCCTCATCTTGGTCTCTGTGCAACCTTCTGGCTGCTTGAAATTTTAGGAGGAGAGGAAAGGAGGGAGAGATCTGGAGCCACCCTGCTATCTTACTGCCTTGACTTGGATATAAAATATCAGGGAAATCAGTCTTCTGGCTGTACATATTTTCAAAGTGCAGCCAGCGGCGCAGTGAAGGAGTGGAGAGGGATTGCTCATCTCTGGGCCACAAGCATCACTGCACGTTTGCTTTTATCTCTGTCCAGGCTGGAGGAAGCAGAAAGCAGAAGATGCTGGTCCCTTCCCTCCAGACGGTGTGTGCACGCCCAGATGTGCACAGGCAACAAAACCCCAAACGGGGCCACGGCAAAGGACGCGCAGAAGGCCCGTGGTGCTGCCTATGTGTTCAAGATCATCTCCTCACCCTTTCTTCACTGAAAAGCAAATGGCATTTTATGCCCCATAAGCTCTCACTTTGCAGTTCTCCAGCAACCTTTATGAGTGTTAATTAGATGATCTTCACCATTTATTTATTTATGAAGAATCCCCACACAATCCCCATTTTCTAGGCAGACAGGCTTTATCAAAGCAAAACCCCACTCGTTCACACGGGTGTCCCACGGGGAGGCTGAGCCTGGCTGTCACCCAGTGCCCACGTGGCACGGGGACCCGGCGGTGGCACGGTGGTCGTGGTGGCACAGAGCCGGCGCGGTGGCTCAGCTGAAGAAGCGGCACACACCTAACCCACACATCTGCTCCTCTAATTTACACCTCGGTAGATGAGACCGGGGGGAGGGGATCAGCGGGGATGCATTTTAATAATTTCCTTGCAGGTGTTTTCAGAGGAAAGCTGGGAGGGAGGGGCTGATTGATGGCCTCCTCTAATTGGCATCCCAATCCCACCCCAGGCCTGATGCCCTGGGCGAGTGTGACGCTGAGAAGGACCAGCTGCTGTGATGCCAGCTCGGCCCCCGCTGCCAAACACAGCCACCACCGGAGCCTTCGGCTGGCTGAGGATGGGCTGAAAAGAAGAGGGATGAGCTGGGGAAGTTATTGCCAGGGAGTCGAGGGGACATTTCCATGACTTGTAAATGCACCTGCAAGCTTGAAAAGGGTAGGCTGAAACATCTTTGCAAATATTTGGCATTTGTCAGCAAACTGAGATTGCTTACCCATTCAGAAGGGGAAAAAAAAAAAAAAAAAGGGCCACAAAAGTAATAGAAGAGTTGGCAAAAAAGATCTACAGATAGGTTTCCCTAGATTTGAGCTCTGTTGGTGGGGCCACTTCCCTTGTATGAGGAATAACAAAATTTCCACCTGCTATTTCAGGTTCAGATAGTGCGTGTCTGGGGTTTTGTGAAGATTAATTGTGTTTATGCCATACAGTAGAGTTTTACCAGCTCGCCGTGGGTTTCCAGGAAGAGAGGTTATTTCCTAAGGCATCGTGTAGGGCTCAGTACAGCCCAGTAAATGAGCTGACGACTCCCTTGGCTCTGCTCCTCGGGGCATTTCTTAAAGTGCAATCTTGGAGCACACTGTTCTTAAATCAAAGCATAAAAATAACCAAAACAGTATCAAGTGAATTGTAGGAGCTGGCAGAATGGAGGTAATAAACAAAGTTAAAACAGCCTGATAACAATATCCTGTTACCAGAGAAGAATAAGCAATACTCTGTAATGGTGAAATATAAAAACTTTCTTGTGACAAGGCATTGATTTTCCCAAAAAGGAAAGGGAGAAAAAGCTGCAGCCCTAATGCAGCATGTGTGAGTGCTGAGAGGGTATAACGATGACAACATTGAATAAGTATCTCATCTCCAAAAGCTCGGGCTGTGTGACCTTTAGCAGCGTTCAGGATTGTGTGTCTGTTTAGGATGTCATTAAACAAGACAGGCTTCCTCCAACTGAACAGTGCGTAGAAGTAATTGGAGCGGTTTTGAAGAGCGAGATTCCAGACTAGCTAGTTAACGAACTTGGAAAAGCTACATGTCAGTAAGAAACCCAACACAAAAAAAAATGAGGTTTGGATATTAGATCTTCACTCCGTGTTCAAGCTACAAGCTGGTTTCCACGACATGCCTAGTTCAGGGGATGGTCCTGTGACAGTCCCAGTGGTCCCAGTGCTCCATGTGCTACAGAACCAAGGGCAGGATACGAATGTCTTTAAGGCAAATTTAGATCAACTGGAATAGTCCTTAGGATCCTGGTAGTTGAGCTCGTGGTGAGTGGATGGCTACGTGATCACTGACAGCTTTGCAGCTCTGTGCAGGAGGGAGGGCCTGCAGGGAACCATTGGAGCTCAATCCAAGGTTTAGTACTCTAAAGCTAAGGGTGGTGCTACGAGCATGTCTCCGTGGCCGGGTAAGTAAAGTGGTATTTGAAAGCCACGCTATAGAGTAGAATAATGAGAGTGAAGAATTGTAAGGTAGCTTGAAGACTGACATTAATTACCCACTAATTTTCTAGCTGTGATCCATGAAATACTTGTTGCTGATCCCCAGACAGATGGCTAGTCACATAGGACGGGCTTCTCCTCTTTATTTCCATCTGCTATATTTCATTAAGACAGCTAAAAATAAAAATATCCCTAATGTTATTTTTCCATGCAAGTTACTGCTACAGTGATTTGATGCGACTGTGAATAGAAGAGTTTCCAAGCGACAAGATTTTCTTAATTAATTTGTGATCCTTGGCATGAAAAGTGACTGCGAAACCCTACACTAGACTCATCATGAGCGCTACGCTTACTTCTAAGTGCTAGTTATCTAGAAGAATCAGTTCAAAACAATGTTTTTTTCTGGTATAATGGGAGACAAAAGGCTCCTGTCTCTTCTGAGCAGAAGTAGTTACCATTTTTGGGTTCTAACCAATTGTAGATAGTACCTACAAAATGGAGATGTAATCACAGAGATCTTCATGCATGAAGACTTCTTTCCCTTGGTGTAGTAGGAATATCTCCAGAAACAGTTTTCCTGCACAGCTCCAAGTCTTTTTCAGCCAGCACAGTGCCCCAAAGCCCCCCTTGAGAGGAGTGGGTCATTTCTGGATGGTTGGTTGGTTCTGCCTTTCACAGACTTTTTGGCTCTATATCTAATGTGTGCTTGTGTGCGGTGAAGCTGGCTTCTGGCACACACAGCTCTACCAAATTCAGCATTTAGTTCTTGATGTATTAAAATGTTCTCCAGGGAAGCTAAGGCCCTCTCTATCCAGATCACAATTTACTTATTTTCCAATGAAGGCAAAAGCCTGAAGCATGTAAGTGTTGATAATCTTTTCTGGTCCTCCACACCTTTCCCACAAATTCTTTCAGAGGGACAGAAACTCTCACTTATTTCATGATGAAGAAGTTTTAGCACGTTGTAAAACAAGGAACTGAGAAGTGGCCCAAATGCCCCCAAGTGCAGAAACAGGGAGCAGGCAGCCCAGCAGAAGCAGCTTGGTGTGATGAAGAGCTCCAGGAACTTAACTAACACTTGGTCTCCAGAACTTAAGATGAAATCTGGGACTGATATCTTAGACCTGGGCTATTTTCGTTCTTGACTACACAAGCCATTGCTACAGACCTCCTGAATGGTGATCACAGATGCTTACGGGAGAACTCTATTACTTTACCCTACTTTTAAAAGTCTAAAGGAAGCGTGCTATTTTAGACAACACAACTCAAAGCGCCACTAGTACTACGTCTTAGTGACACTGCCTACAACACAGGCGAGAACCTTTGTTCTCACCCCTCCTTTATTAGTTACTTCTGCTTAGAAAAGCAAGCAATTTCCTCACCCTCCTGGCAATGTTCCCACGAGGAAATTCCTCCTCCCAGGCTGTAGCCACGGAGCCAGTCATACAATCCTTCCTTCTCGCCGATCACGCTGTTTTCCCATTTGCTCAGGCTCTGGCTGCTCACCCCAGCCCATCACCACAGGAGAACCTTTGGCTCAGTTCTTGCGCCCGTTCTTCCTCCTCTAAGAGCAGTTATTTGAGTTCCACCCTAAGATCACACTGACTTAGGCCCCAGTTTAGCAAAGAATTTTATCACATGCTTTAAGTGTAATTGACTTAGACCTTCAATCTGTTTTTAGCTTATCAGAAGCGTGGGTGGGTAAAGCCGTTGTCCTCTTACTCACTCTTGGCTCCCATGGAGGTTGGCTGTTGATGAGCAAAGAGTGTATGTGTGTAAAATTGAGCAGAAACTCAGACCAGGAGGACTGCTGAACGGGACTCCATCCAGCATGGTGGCATGTCTTTTAAGAACTTATTATCTTCACACAACACCACAGAGGTGTCAGTTCCACGGCTGTGACGCGCCGCAGGTTATTGGGTACTTCTACCCTAACTCACCACTGCTGCATGGTAATTAAATTTTGGGTGGTCTGTGCCATACTCAAACTTTGCCTCGGATAGTAGGAGTCCCGAATAAGGACTTCAGGATTTATTCTTACACTTAGGAGCAGAGAATGTGGCTACAGTTGGCAAAAAGCAATGATTGCCTCCCATCTAGAAAAAAAAAAATAAATCCAGTAATACTAGATTCAGTATTTTATTCTGCTCAAACCACAGTGAAGTTGGATGCAGCAGCACCTCATTTTCCTGCAGGGCCTCAGCAGATCAGTACAAGGCTTAATGACAAAAGCTAAAGAAAGAGAAAGACACCATGGATTTCACTCAGCCGCTTAAAACATTTACCTTCAAAGTCTGGCATATTTAATTCAGATCACATAAAAATTCCAGTGGCGAAGGGTGGAGAAAATTGAATGTTGAATGAAGACTTTTGTTTTCCTGAACAGAGCTGAAATGAAGAAGAAGCTGGGTTGTGACGATCGGATTTCTGCTATAGGTCAGAAGTTCAATGTATCATCAGATTTCATGTCATGGGGCTGTTCTGTTCCTAATTGCAACCAGCCAGGACTCTGCACATCAGTGAGCTTTTACTCTGGGCTCCTTCCGTAAGATATATACTGTAGTCAAAGTAGTAACTAAATCATCTTAAATGTATTTTTAACAGTGAATCATTACCTTTCAATTCTACAACACAGCAGAAAATGAAATTAGATGCTGGCTTACGTTCATATAAAATATAAAAACCAGTACTTAACTGGATCATCGCTACAGCAAGGTTATTTCGAACAAATTTAATACAAGCATTAAACTATGAACCTCTGGTAGGTACAATCTCAGACTCAAAGGTATCTGGAACCTCACAGTGACAGAGGAACCAAAACCCTGAGAAACGTGGTCCAAGGGCCCGGGCCCTGAGCCCAGATGTCAGCTGTGGAGGATGGATGAAATAGGGTCGAGCTGAGCTGAGATTGTGCAGTAGGTGAGACAGGGATCTGCGCAAGCAGCGCTCTGCAGCACAGGTCCTGAGTGATCCCACTACATAACTAAATGAATTATTTATACATCTTGGGGAGAGAAGCTATAGCCACATCTCGAGCTGAAATAAAAAAAAAAAAACCCAGCTTCGCACTTAGCTGATGATTGACTTTTTGAATAATTTAAATTCGTCAGAGATGTCCATGGTGGACTGGCGTAACCTCCAATGGACATCCGTTCATCTGCAGAATTAAATGAGACGGAATGAGTGTGTGAGTTGTTTGGCCAGCCAGGTCACAATATTAAATTATGACAGAGGAACACGAGCTGTTATGCAAGGATGATGTGGGGCAATGACTGAGAATCAAGTTGGGATATCTCACGTTAATCCGATAGCTAATGAAGATTAACTTACCAATCCTAAAATGACTTTACATTGTGTATGTCTTCTGCAAAGCGCTTCTCACCACACCTCTGCTTTAAGAAACCTCTGTCTCATGTGGTAATTAAGCCTCAGAGAGGTTTTATCCTTCCTATGTCCAGGACAGACCATCTTGTGACCTGCAACGCATTTTCTCCTTAATAAATCATCTTCTAAACGTTCTCATACTGAAAATGGGGCTTTCATGGTTTTCAATGTACTCTGATGTCCCATGTTAGGAAGAAGGAGGCTTTTGCTGGTGCTGCAGGATGGCTTTGAGGTGTAGACATTGCCTCGGGCTGGAGAAGAGAGCCAGCCAAGAGGAGAAGAACTGCACAGGAGACCCGACTCTGTTCCTCGGATGCTATGAATTTCTCTTAAAGCCAAGAAACTTGAAACTGCAGCGGCAAGTCAGACTTCCTCTCGAGATGGAGTCGAGGCAGGCTAATTTTAGTCACCATGCGCTATGCAAATCATCTTTCTGTAGCTGAGTTTATTTTCTAAAGTGCTGACTGCCAAACTTGCTGGAGGGCATGGACTCTTCATACGGGTCTTAAAGAGGTTTGAAACCAGCTCTTTGGTTATCGGTGCTACCTTTCAGATGAAGCAGGGGGTGTGCTCAAAGGGGCCCTGCTAGAAAGCAGACTTTCAATAGGGAAGGTCTAGATGACTGGTTTAGATCATGTATTGATTTTCTAGGTTGCCAGAATTAGCTGTTAGTGGGTTTTTTTGGAATATGCTTTTGGTTCTACATGTAATATTTCTTCTTCCTTGAAAACTCCCCTGATAAGCTGAGCACCATGGGCCCACAGGAGATAATGGGAGTGCTGGTTTCTGGATCACGCCCAATAGCTGTAGATAAAGGAAGCAGATTACTATTGGGCTTGAGATTTATTCTCTAAGTATTTGGCACATTCACAGAGTTCACTTTTAACTGGGATTGATCTGACTTCCTAGGAAAGAAGTAATTCTTTAAAAAATTATTGTTAGACTGTGATTCATGGCACTCATTTAAAAGACAGAGGCAGATACAGGAAACACAGAGCAGCAGAAGCAAGGCAAGATACTCCTCCAGGAAGCCCAGACTTTAGCATGGACTGTAAATTGTTACATTTCCTTCCAATATTAAAGAGATTTAGCATGCAGACTTTCATCTGATAACTTTCATAATGTCTCTATCACGAGTCATACTATGACTGAATTGTTCTTTGTATTTAAAAGAAACAATTCTCCATTATTTCTTATTGACCTATCATAGATAGCTTCAGAAACTTTCCTTTCTCAACTATAAGAACAACCACTTCCAAGTTTGATGTCTTACCAATAACCCGCAAGGCATTTATCCACCCAAGCAGGTCTGCCTGGAGCTGAGTTTGGAAAGGCATTTTGAATCCTGAACTCAAAAATGATGCAGGAGAGTAAAAGCAGGAGTTAATTTTCAACTGTGAAATTATTTCAAAAAGCACTCATATGTTTTGTGGCTGATCTTGAATCTTTAACACAAGGGCATGGGATCTGGGGCTTGAACCCTCGTGAGTGGTCAGAATTTCTCCTTGAAATTGGCTGTGGGCTTTAGGGGGAGATTGGAGAAAAAAATGTGCATTGCAGAATCAGATTTAGATATAGAGGTTGTAACATATCTGATTGCAATTAGAGCATGGAGAGTGACTCCCACTGTATTGCTCCGAACGCAAGGAGCTGCTGCATTGTGTATTTATTTCCATTTCCATGAACAATCTGCCTATTTTGTAGGAGTCCAGCAATGCTCAGACAAAGATACTACCAAGATTAAAACAAAAAACTGTAGGACTGCGTGTATGCCGTGTGGCAGCTCCTCAGCCATTGGAAGGGCGGGACTGGGGAGAAATATCTTTTCCATTGTAAAAGCCTGGGACAATCTGGGTGGGCTCCAGCTCCCCTCCTCTGGGGGAGAGGCGAGGGAGCCGGGTGGACAATGGATGTCACTGGCCCTGCATGGAGCCTGCGGCCGGGCTGGGGGATGCTGCAGGAGGGGGCTTTCAGGGGGGGCAAAGGCCATGCAGATGAAAATTATTCACCTGCTTAATTCCCAGGCTCTTCCTAAAAAGGTATCTCCTGTGGAAGTGAAGCCACATCCCAAATCTAAGACTGGGGAGCAATAAAGAGCCTCTGTGGAGATGAATGGTGTGTTTGTGCTGCTGGGTGTCTCACCCGGATGAGCAGACACACTTGCCTTTCAGCGTGGCTACGCTCTATTTTTGTACATTTTCTGTGTCATTTCATCGCCCCTCAGCTTCATATTAAATCTGCCCTTTCTACTGCACTTGACTGGGGAGAGGTAATCACCTACTTTGCTTTTTTCGGTGCTGTACATCACTACATATGGCAGGTAGATAAGTGTATCTGGAAAGTACGGTTGCACGTGAGACTAGGCAGGAAAAAATATCCGTGAGTAGGTCAGGATCCACTTGAAGACCTGCCAGACCTGCCTGAGTGCAAATGTATTTTTCAAGCTGGATATTTAACTCCCACTGGCTCCTGTGAAAACTCAGTGATGGCAGAAAATCTTCTTTTGCTTTGAACAGTGGAGAGAGACTTCAGTTCCCCCGCACACGCGGCTGTAGAAATCCCCTGAGCGGGTGAGGCTTCTGTGATTTATGATGTTACAAAGAGTTGGGAAGTTACGAAGGAAAGGAGTATTTCGGGTTTCATACAGTGGCTAAATGTGGATCTAAATACACCATTGTGCAACCCCTGGACTGGAACTGAGACTGTGTGTTGCACAAAATAAACACCACTGAAAAGTTTAATACCTAAGAGCAGCCATAAGCATCAGGGCTTCCCAGGGGATAACAATAACCTCGCACAAACAGCTCTGTTAGAGCGCCCTTACAGAAACTTCAAGGACCTCTTCTAATTAGCACTACTACAATTTATACGTATCTAGTGTGGATTTGATCTGTTGAATTCTGAAGATATTAATTGCTGTAACACGGTAACAATTCTGAACTGATGGCAAAGCTCATGCAGCAGGAAAGGTGTGGGAAGCCGGTGCGGCTGCAGCTTGGGTCAAGCAGTAAATAGCTTTCTTACAGCTCTATTTTGTATGTCCAGGAGCAGAGTAACAGCCTGCACCGCGCTCGGTGCTGCTAAGACTGCTTATTCTTATTGCTCTTCACAGTATCTCAATACAGTGCCCTCCAGAGGTACTGGGATATTCAGGATATAACCTCTAACAAGTGACAGAGGGGACGAGGGCCAGCTGCAGCGAAGGCAAGGGCAGGGCTCTCACCAGCTTGGGGGGTTGAAACCTTTTAATTAAGGTGAAGAAAATGCCTTGGTGTCACAGCTGGTTCTACTCATTTGACTTGTGTAGAAACTCTACTTACTGTTGAAGTGATTAAAGAATAAGCTAACTTGATACAGAAGCATCATCTAATGAAAACAAAGGCAGTTTAGCTAAAATTGGTTTGAAAATGCTCATTAATTAAGCTAACGTAATTTTGCAGAGATGTGGGCTTGCTAACACTGTTTCCCCCCTCTTGTTACCTGAATGGGACTAATTATTTCTCTAATCATGATGTAATTGTGTGGCCTTAGGATCATTGATTACAGATGCACTTGCTCATCTCCCTGTTTTGTCTGAATCCAAGCAGAAGTGAGGGATGCTCTTCTGGGATGTGCTGCTCCTCCTTTTGGCTGCAGTCTTGACCTTAAAAAAGAGAGGAAGAGAAAAAAGTGAGTAAGCTGAGCTATTTATAGTTGAGCTAATTATTGTGATGTGATATGACAGCAGCAGAGTCTGTTTTCTCTTCACTCAATTAATGGCAATGGAAAAAGCATTCAATACCCTTTTAACAGCATTCACTGGCTACAATACAAACCTTTGCTTAATGGTTTGAGACGCAGGATTTTGAGACACAGCAATGGTGGGGGGGACACAAAGCTGTGTTGTGTTTCTGGTTGATGTGCGAGGAGTGGAGATGTGAGGAGCTGAAAGAGGGTTGCTGTTATTAAAGAAAAAAATCCACTATTTGGTGGGAAAGCAGCATGTAGCAGGTCTGTACAAACCACCACGTAAAACCGTACAGGTCAAAGCCTGGGTATCTTCTGGGTTTCTTGATGGACACCAAGGAGTTTGAAATAGCTGAATCTTGACTATTCACAAGTGGGGAAACTGAGGCAGGAGCAGTTAACTTGGGAAAGGCTGCAAAGCAAGGAAATGGCCAGAGAGTGTCAATCTTGGTCTGTGGTCTCTGATCCTTCCAGAGAAGGTGGGTTTATGCTGTGGTTTTTGCTGTCTCTTGCCTGCCTTCGTGAAGTTCCCATGCACAAATTCCGAATGAGAAACCTGTTGGGTGGCAAACAAACTGGGAAAGGTGGAGGGGACAGAGGGGAATGTCTTGACTGGATTTTTTGTTGCCTGCTAGTGAAGATTCTCCAGCAAAAACTACGCCCTGGGCACTATGATGTGTTTTCTAGGTCTCTGGGGAAGTCACTAACAGCAGAGGTTCCTGTTCTCTCTTTTGGAGCTGGACAAGAAGCTAGATTTTTATTCTGTTAAATTTTAGGATTAAAAAAACCAGAGTGGATCCTTATCTTTAACCAAGGCAAAATTTGAAATCCTAAACTTTTGTGAGTTATTTCTGGTGGAAGCACTTTACTGTTGAAGCTCAGGTCTTTCTGCCCCTCCCAGGCTTATAAAATAGCTTTTCTTCCTTGCTCCTCGCCACCCTCGGGGTGTTCTGCAGCTTGTCCCTCTCTGTGACCACAAAACTCCTGCCAGAGGACTTGCCATGTATTACAGGGCTTCCTTCACTGTTGCAAGAGAGGAAAGAAAAAAAATATGCTCTCTCCTCCTTTTAAGGTTTCGATCGGGTTCCTGAAATCTGTGCACTTCTCAGGTTGCTTTTGGTGACCTTTCAGGCTTTCAGAAAGCAGGTGCTGTTTGTGAAGCCTTTACGTGACTGTCGCTTTGTTTTCATTTTATTTATCTTTTTTAAACATGTGGGTCAGGCAGCTGCAGGTACAGTGCAATATTCATGAGAGGCTCTGATTTATGCAGGCACAAGGCTGTGCAGCGGGATTACAGGGTACTGAATGTTATATGCAGTTTTAATTTCTTTTTATGACCAAAGGATACAGCCAGAGTTTCTCAAATATGGAATTTATGAGAGCCTCATTCATGCAAGTTTTAAAGGGCCCCTGTATCTCTGCCTCGCAAAGCTGCTGTGCCGAACGATGGGGTGAGCAGCCTGCTCAGCCCCTGCCAGTTAATAAAAGTATAAATATATATATATATAAACATGGCTAGGACAATTAGTTTGACACCCAAATGGCCTCTGCGTGTAGAATCCAGACGCTCCTGCAGTATTTATGGAGCTCCAGCCCTTCTCTGAGCGAGGCACCTATTACAGAGGCACAGGGAAACTGCGTGCAATATTTAAGGTTAAATCTTCTGAGCGGGGACTGTCTCTCCGCAGTACGGTGCGAAGGGCTAACTCCAGGGCTTCTAAAAGCTACAACAGTGCAAACTAAATTACAGAGGGTATTTGTGGCAAGTCCAGGCATTATTTGGCCCTCCTAACTTCCAGTCCCGTGTTCCACACTGACACAGCCCGCTCCTGTTCTGACTCAATTTTGCGCTTTTTACCTGACCTGTAAGTCCTTTCTCCCGAGAAGGAGCCTCGCTGCCGGCAGGAGAAGGGGGTTTGTGTGCCTGTGGCTCACCGGGTACTGCTGTCCACTTGGGATTTGCATTGTAGATTACGAAACAGCCTGGCATAAAATTCAAGGTATTAAACGCAATAACGTGGCCCCGCAACATAATGTGCATGTCTGATGCGGTGAATTATCCAGCCCTCTCCTGCTTCGAGCGTTACACGTCGAATTACTTGTACTTGCATCCCACACAGCTATTTTGGGGAGAGAGATGATTCTTTGGAAAGTCACCAAAGTTTTTGCAGTGGAACTGGAACTATTGGTATGTTTAGAAACCTGATAACGGGTTTCTGATGGGAGACGCCCCTAACCATAGATTTAAAACACCCAGTCTGACAGTCTGTGGCTGTCTCCAGCTCCAAAGTCCCCCTGGGGAAGGGGGAAAAGGACCTGCTCTGGTCTCCACAAGCACAGTGAGAAGTCATTTCCAAGCCTGACATCTCAGAACAAGGCTCGTGCCGTGCTTGGCGCTCCAGGACGGTCACTGCGTGGTCCTGCCAGTGAGCCCCGAGTCTCATGGACGCTGCTCTTGCAAACGCCTCCGAGCCCAACCTGGACAAATGGAAAAAGCCTTACCTGTCTTCAGCTTCTCCTTCTGCAGAAGGGGAGCTCTCCTTTCCACGTTCCCTCCCTGCCATGCCATCCAGGAAAACAAAAAGGCACTGCTAACATCTGCTCTTTTCTCCTCCTACATGCAGGCTCTTTCTCGGCTCTCTATTAAACCCCTTCCCACGCAGAGGCGTGGGCAGGCTTATGCACATACATCTCAGCGTACAATTTTTCCCATCCCTTGGGAGCAACATTTGTAACGGTGACTGGTGAGGGTTTATTTTTGTTCTTCGCTAAGACTTTGGTTCGCGGGCTTCTGGGTCTCCAACTGCACCTACTCCTGGAGCGATCAGCCCATGCACCGCGGGACGGCGGGGCTGACATGGAAGCTTATGGAGACACTGCGAGTGGGTGGAAAAGGATGCAGCAACGTATGTAGAAATTTCCCATTGCTAAGCTACGCTCAGGTGCATCTACTTCTACCAAGAGGGGTTACTAAGGAAACAAGGAGCCGTTTTCTGGGAAAAAAGCAGACATTTCTAATGATCAACAAAAGCCATACTTGTCCTTCAACTTTGATGTGCCACCGTCTGTTCTTTGGTCTCCAGTAGTTGAAAAGTGTCTAATTTTGAACCCTGCCTTCACTTTCTTGTCCTAGTCCTGTCCCTGGGGCCCGTGGCTGTGGCAGGGTGCCGAGCCTTCGCCATAAAGCGCACGAGCTCTGAGTCACTCCTCCCTCTGGCAAAGGAAACAGGAGAATCCATCTGGGCTCGTTCCATCCTGAAAAACTTGCCACGTTTTGCAATTTGCACATTTTTCTCCTCCGATTGGAACGGGTTGGCTTTTCCCAAAGCTGGCATGGCTTTTTGTCGCAAGAAGAAGAATCCCCATCAAAATGAATTTTGTGGAAAAGTTTAATCTGAGAGGTTCAAAGCCAAACAATGCCGGATGCTGCCTGGAAAGCTCTGCGGAGAGATGCTCAGCTTTTTCCCACAGCCCTAATCAAGCCTGGTTGCCAGTTATCAGTTTGCCTGTTGCATCCTCGCTGAGGTTCTTGTGGGAGAAAGTTGTGCTGTCAACACGGCAAGAGGAGAGCAGGGGATTGCCCCAAGGGTAGAGCAGAAAGGTGGAGGTTTGAAGGTGCTGGAAGAGGTTGGACTCGCTGCTCTGGTCTCTCCTTGCAAGGCTTGGAGGCAGGTTCTGCTGTGCTGGGGTCAGCCTGTGCAGAGAGGAACGGAGAGCAGCCAACCCCCAGCCCACCTGAGACCTGCCCATCAATGGAAACGAGTGATTTACTGTATTAGAAATAGCAGTTATCCTCAGAAACACAGTGAGAAGATTAATTGCACCAAGAGGCATTAATAGTTACGTCAGAGTGCCTACTTCATAACATCAAAACAGAAAGGGTTTTAAGACACAGCGTTACTCTATAAGGGGAAAAATACATTTTCCAACATAAGAAATCAGGTCCAAATACCTAAAACAATTCAGAAAATGCTGTAAAAGAAACATGAATAGGAGCAACATCATTAAGAAGGAGCATTTCAAAAGGAATTATAATCCCCAACTGAAGCTCTCCAGTATAAAGGCAAAGACATTTTTTTTATTTCCTGACTAGTGTGTTTGTTTTGAGGGGATGTGACATAATTGTGTATTTTCCCACCATTCAGAAAGTATAATTCTCCAAGTTATCACAAGGAACACTTGCTCATTAAAAAAAATAAAAATGAAAAATCTAAACTTGCAAACCTGATGCCTTTTGCAGTACGATTAACTTGCTGGCTTCCAGAGTATTTAATTCAAACAAAGAACAGTTCAAAAAGAATGGTTCAGTTTATCTTAGTATATAATTTTTTTCCCTTGTGAACACAGAAAAATACAAATAACAGTTTGTGTTGGTTTGGATAGATTTACAATGCTGTTAGATTACACCCAGACCATCCTGAAGACTCTGCTATCAAGAAACTTAACTTAAAAACCCAATGCATTGGAAATTAATTCCAGAAGAAAGGAAAGGGAAAGACTGTTGTTCTTTCACTTTAGCTATTCTTGTGAACGTTTGTGTGCAAATGGCAATGGGGAGAGGGGGAAGAAAAAAAAAGAGATGCTTGTAGCAACATATTTATTTTGCAGCAGGAAAGGGCAGAGTGGATTTTTTTATTTTTTTTTTAACTGCCCCTACATGAGAGGGTCTGTATTATAACTGGCGATGATAAATATTGCATGTCCAGCTGTGATGGTTTCTAGCAATAGAAACTGTGTGTATGAAGCAGATCATGGTCTTCTAGAGGGACCAGCGCTTTTCCTGCAGGAAATAACTGATTTTACCCGAGCACTGAAATGCTGCTCCCATCAGACAGGGTATGAAGGGCTGATCCAGAGCTGAAGTCTGTGAAAAGTCCCCGGGGGCAGCTGCAGCTTCGCTCGCTTTTGCAGGAGAATAAACTGTCTTTACACAACTATATTTAGCCGAGGGGTTGCGCTGCTCTAGGGCTCCGTTTCAAATATAGTGTTTCCAAGGCAGTTCCCCGGGGGGTGCGATGTGGTTACCCCTCCCGGGAAACCGCGTGGCATCGGCTGCTGGGCTGGGGCAGGGTAAAAGTGGTGGTGCCGGGGACGAAAGGGAAAATAAGGGAAGTTTTTTGACAGGAAGTTTCATAGCTTGCTTCAGCATCCTCTATATTGCTTTTCGGAAGCGTTTTTAAATTACCTGAAATACAGTCTCACAGTATTTCCAGCAGTCACAGTCTGGCATGGGATATCAGTGTTTTGCAGCTTTTAATAAGAATGAGAAATCCCCAAAGTAAGGTTTACACTGAATAGTGGGGGCGTTTGTGGTTTGGTTGTTTTTTTTTTTTAATATTGTGATGCTGTTTTAAAAACTTAACAGTTGAGCCAGCGAGCATGGTCACAGCTTCCAGTTTAGTAGGTCCTTCACTATTTATCTGGAGGGGGGAAAAAAAAGTGAAAATATTTTCCTAAATAACCCTGTCTGACACCTGATCTCCAGGCAGGTATCACTATGCTGACTTCTGCTTTGGCACCGGCACAAAAACCCAGCTGGACCTGCCAGACCCTCCCGGGTTCACAGGGTGGTCAGGATGAGCAAGGGATGGAAATATTTTGGGGATGAGCTGGGCTTCCCTCTGGGATCCCAAACAGCACAAGCAGTCTCGCTATTTAAAATGACTGTGAAGTTGCAGAGCACAACACTGGCCCGTCCAGACCCCGGTGGCTGCTCCTTGGCCAGGAGAAGCTCGGTGGTACCGAGACTGAAGGCTGTCAGTCAGAGAGGAATTAAGAGCCCCCTGAAGAAGAGTTTGTGCTTTAAACACAACCGGAGCTTGCCCAGATCCGGCCGATGTTTCTTGCCAGGAGCAGGCAGGGCCCAAACACAGCCCAGCTTCAGTCTCAAACCGGTGGTGACGAAGGGTTGCAAAATACCTGTTTTTGAAACTTACTTGTCCAAATAAATACTGAGCAACCCACCCACTCTGAACGCTTTGGTTTCTTAAACAGGCACAGCTCTAAAGCCCTGGCTGTGAAGAAACGTCCCCTGAAAAGTACAGTGTGCTTAGAGCGCTCAATTAAAAATAAAACAAACGTGTATATTATTCCTTCAATGAGGAATTATTGCTTGAATGAGGGATTCAAATGAGGGAAGAGAATTTCTGCTCTTCTTCTTTCAACTACTAGAAGTTTTATATATATAAAAATGCTTTAAAAAAAAAATATTAAAATGTCCCTGTGTATTGACAGTGCTGAAAGAAGCATTTTAAAACCAAAGCAAAGCTTTTTAAGCCTTCAAGGCCTGATGGCAGGGAGAAAACGCTGCCATCTGCTCTTACTCCTGTCTTCAGGGTGAGGGTTTTAACTTCAGCCCTGGCAAACGGCACAGGGGTACCCTCCCTGCCCAGCTGCAGCTATTCCTGCTCTCGGGTCAGCACCGTGCAACACAAGGTATGCCTTAGCCAGGGTCTGAAGGCACAAACTCAGAAGTCCACGAACACTTCAAGGCCAGTTTTGGGGTATTTCACTTTTCCATGTACTCAAAAGTATGTTACTTAGCACTTTGTATTGGGTTTGGATGCTGAAGGGGTGGTGGCTGGTGGTTTGCCTGGGGTTGAAGCCCATGTTCTGCATGGAAAGGGTCACTGGATGGGCCTTGTATCCCAAAAGTTTTTCCACGAGATGATACCACAGCTTCAAAACAGGATTTTCCTGCCGTGGCAAATGTGAAAATGGACTCGAGCGTTCTGCTCTGCCACTCCTGGAGCTGACCAGTTCTGCAAGGACATAATAACCATGAGTACTGGGAGTATTTAAGTACGTGGCAGCACAGGACTCCATTTCGCTTCCTTCTGCAAAACCTCGTGCTGCCGGGAATGTTTGTGGGAGCTGGGAATCTTAAAGCCAATGATGAGAAACACTGACATCAAAGAAACCTTAAAGTTTGCATTTCTCCAAGCATCTGTGAGGGGGAAAAAAAAAGTAAATTAGATTTTTGCCATTCCAGCAATGGGATAGAAATGCACCGTGCAGTTTAGCGGTACCAATGGTGACCTTGATTTTTATTTTTTTGTTTTTAAAGCCTTTAAATATTTACAACAAATTTCTCAGGAAGGAATTATAGGTTATTCATTTTCACTGTTGTTCTGATAAAATTTCAAAATTAAATTTTGAGGAAAAACTCTTGTGGTAGACACTTTACGGTGAGGGGAAAAAACCGAAACAGACCAGCTGCGCTAGCACTTGAGATTTATTTGGGCAATTACAGTTAATAGGAAATGCAAGGCTCCTAAAGAAATAACATTTTCTTCTTGGGCTGTTGAGGAGTGCTGCACGGAGCATAAATGACAATCGGGCCGTGTGCGTGCTGGGGCAGATGTCTGGCCAGGGGGTTGTTTTTTGGGATGCCCTTTTTCCCCGGGAGCCTCGGGCTCTCTCAGGGTGAGCTCGCTCCCAGCGGCCGGGCCAGCAGCGCGTTTTGGGTACAGACCGATGCGGGAACAGCCACGTTTCCTTCTGTTTCGGGTCGCTGAGTTTTTGCATCCAAGCTCCAAATCGGCCCAAGTTTGTCTTGAAATGCTGCCAGCCTGGCCTGAGATTTGAAAGCCTAAGTCTAACCAGGAAATCTCCTCTTGATGAAAGTCTGGGGAGGGGGAGAGGGCACGGTCTGTGTCCTATGTGCACACCAATAATTTTATTTGCAGTGAGTTTAGCCTTCAAAAGACCCATAAAAAAAAAAAAAAGTAAAGGTTTGCAAAGCACAGCTCCAGTTCATGTAAACTCCATCTAAGCTTTACTATTTTGTAATAAGACATCTGAGAATGCGTGAACCCCATTTATCAAACTTTTTCCACGCTAGTTAAACCCCCCCTGCACACCCCATCTCCCAGCAAACCACCCCAACGGCGCGGGAGCTGAATCTGATGGAGCTGAGCTGGTCTGGGGATGATCCCCCTTGCTGCTAATGGCTGCTCTGGGGGGAGGCTGGTCCCTATGTGGGGTCATCACCATCACCCCGTGCTGGGACGGGAGCCCAAAACCCACAGGGACACTTGTCTGGGACGGAGGTGTGAATATGATAAGTTTGGATTTGCAGGGAGCTGGTTTGGCAGGGCTGAGAAATGAAGGTCAGGAAGAAAGGGGATCGGGGGTTATTTATACGGAGGGTGCTCAGCGCTGAGAGCAGCAACATTTGATCGGGGACCTCTCCCGCACAGCCTGCCCCAGGGCACGTCGGGTACCGCAGGTTTCCCTCCGCCCCAGTTTGCAAAATAACCTGCTTTTGGGCCAGACCGAAGGGCAAATGTGTGAGGCTGAACCTGCCCGACCTGGCGGCAGCATTTGTAGCACGAGTTGGGGGCAAAAAAAATACCCATCGCAAATCAGGTCCCTGAAGCTGAAGCATCTTTCATCTACGTGCAAATGCTGAACTAGCACAAGTCAAAGTTCCTTTTTAAAGCCCACTGCTGGTTTGTGCAGCTTAATGATTTCCTCAGATTTTTTTAGTTATTCATTTCCATTCTCTAAAGGCTCCTGGCTCTTTAACTTTTTTTTTAACTGTATTTTCTGAGCATGTTTTCCAATTAAATGTTGATGAAAGATGCCTTGCTTAAGAGGATGGGGGTTTGAGGAGCACTCGGGCCTGATTCAGCGAAAGCACTTGATTATCTTCAGTTTAATTTTACAAAGTAGTTAAGCACATGCCTAAAGCTAGGTATGTCCTTAAGTCCACCTCTGTTCAGCAAAGCAGTTAAACACGTGCTTCACTTTAACCAGAGACAAGGGATTTTCAGCATATGCTTAAATACTCCCCAAACCTGGAACCTGAGCAGCTCTGGCAGATGATTACCCTCCTGCCTTCCTAGTGCCGGCGGATCTGCCACACCGCTAAAAACATTAGAAAAAAAATTCCTTAAAATAATCTATTGCTGGTAAAAACATGAGCAGCTCCTCCCCGGTGGCACAGGCTCTCCCACCACCGTCCTCCCCGGTTTGGGGCAGGAGGGACTGGTGCCAGAGCAGGGAAGGGAGGGATGTTTCTCGAGCGAAGCTTTGTGGCTGCGCTGGCTGTCGTCTTGCTCTATATTTGGATGTTGTTGTAGATGCAGAGTGCAGGTCCCTGCCTGAAGCCTGTGGGTGTTGCTGAAATACAGATAATAAATGGCTCGTGGGATTCGAGCGGAGCCTCTTTGCTGAGCACGTCTGAGCCCTTCTCCCTTCGTTGGATGTGTCTGTTGTGGTGGAGGTTTCTACTACATCCTTTCTGTTGTAAGGCTCCGAGCGTGTCGGTGTGTTTAGGACTAGACCTCACTGGAGGGAAAGCTCAGGCTGGAGATGTTCTGGGTAGAGTTTGGCGGTTTGTCAAAATAGTCAGCAGAGATGGTCTGACACTGAGTCCAGCAAAACCAGGCAGGTTGGGATCAGCCGGGCTTCCCCCGAGGTCACCTATTTGGTTCTGGGCATCTCCTGTGCTGAGTTTCTCTGAAACCTGGGAGATTGGCAACGCTTGGACTCTCAAATCAAATTATCCTGGAAAGCAGAAAGGCTCCAAGCCCTGGCTGAGCCAGAAATCGGTATTTTCTGGGATCCAGCATCATTCTTAAATCACAGCTTCTGTAATCCAAATTTGGAAAAAATGCCATTCAAATTTTTGATCCAGAGCTGCACCCTGACGCAGTCATTCATCAGCTGCCACGAGCGGAGCACCGGTGGCCAGAAGAGGTGACACCATCCCATGGCTCTTATGTGCTGCATCAGGCGTGCAAGCAGACACTCATCAGCTGTGGGCAAATAAAGACTTCTCTTCTGTATTTAACATTAAAAAAAATCTCTTTAATAGCAGTGCACCCAACACTAATGGGACCAAGCGTCCTCCCTGCCGCCTGCTCCCGTGCCGCAGCATTGAGACCGTGCGTGGCGTGGATGAGCATCGTGGGTGCTGGCTCCCATCCTGCGCTTGGAAACCTAAAGGGATGATGAAATGCAACCATTAGCAGTGCTGCTTTGGGTTTATTCATCGGGTAAAAAGCTACATTTTCCAGCGTGAGGAGTCTCTTCACTGCCTGAAAGAAAACCAGCTGCTGATCACGTAGTTCTAGTGCCAGGCGAAGGGTGGGAACTGGGAAAGAAGAGTAAATGGATAAGAAAAATCAGTGCCAATTTTCAGATAGGGATGATCCAAGTACCACAAAGAAGATCGGATCTATTCCCAGTTGCCCAGCCAAAGCTCATCCTGAGGGTGGGACAAAGCAAAAATCTAGATCCAAAGAGCGCTCAAGTGTTTTGGATTCAGGGACCTGCCCTGGTTGTTGAAGATGGAGCTCCCTCCTCGCCTGTCTAGTCCCCTCTTGTTTGCCTTGGCTGCGCAGCAATATCAGTACAGACTCCCTGCTTTGTTTTGCCAAGGCATGGGGGACATTTAACAAATCACATTTTATTCAGAATATATTCCTTCTCTGCAAAGCTCTTGGCTATTCCTATCTTTTTAAAAATGGCTTTAAAAAAAAAAAAAAAAAAAGTTGTTTGTGATGTTAACGGTATGGAATGAGCTAAAGCTTTATGCCATTTTTAGCGCTCTTGGAACAGAGAGAATTGGAGGAACTGAAAATATATGCTTAATCGCCCCCAGGAAAGACTGCCATAATATTTTGGGTTGCATAAGCAAACTAAATTGGAAATCTGGAATCTATTCAAGACCTTTTGATCAGGGAGCTTTGCAAGTGCAGAAAAGTAAAAACACAGACAGATGGGGATTAGAGTTGAGCATCAGGAGAATAATTTCCTCTTTTAATTTCAGTTCCGCCAACATATAAAAAGCATTAACAATCCAGTTACGTAACGTGCGTCAGAGCCCGGCTATACGGAGCGGTAACGCTCGGTGTAATTAAGCCATTACACAGCCTGTGTTTGCTGCACGGAGGTAGGAGTCGCTTTGCACAAGCAAATGACACCCCCCCCCCCCCCCTCCCCTTCAAAAATCTGGGCAAATGTCCTGGCCAAAATTAGAACCAGTTATCGAGGCTAATAGGAGCTGCAGGGGGTTCAGGGAAAATTGGAGCCTGCTCCGAGATACTGCTGGGTTTACAAAATCCAATTGACAATCACTTGCAAACCCCATCCACCCTATTTTTCCTCTATCTTTGTTACTAAATCAGCTTCAGTGGGAGAAGGGAGATTAGTCTGAGGAGCAAGCCGAGATATTTTTGCTGATTGTTTGACATTGGGAACAATAGTCCATAATATACTTTGTGTTATTCTAATAGTAGGATCTGAGAGGAGGCACTGCAACATCTAGAGACTGGCAAGAGCCCCACAAATTTGAGGCTGCAAAGCCTGGCAGAACGGATTAGATTTCTGTTCTTGCCTGTTTGCCTCTTCTCAGGGGATATTTTTGCATACAGTGGATGCTGCAGAGTGATGCAAAAAAAGTGCTAAGAGGATGGTCTAAATAGGATCACTTACATTTCAGGATCAACTAACCAGACATGGCTTCTGAACAGGTTTTTAAGAGTTTCTGATACCCCAGAATAACCATATAAAGAATATTTGCCTACTGGGATCAACTCCCTAGACTGCTGATGTTTGCAGTCTTTAGATAAAAGCCACTTCTTCCAGGTAGCAGATTTATTTTTAATTTTTTTTTTTTTTTTTGCAAGCAGATTTAACTGCAGTTACTTTTGCCTGCATTTCACTCTTATTACGTGCACTTAGGTGGGAGTAGGACTGAGATTTCACAGACTGGTTCTGCTCTTTTTCATTTCAATTAATTATCACACATGGGAAGATATCTGTATTTTTGGCATTGCTTTGTGATACTCTGCACAGGCAGGAGCCCAGGGGAGCCTTGAGGATGGCTCTGCTGCGGGAGCAGAGCTGCCCTGGGTGTTTTCCTCCTGCCCTGAGGAATCCCAGTTTGGCCAAGACAAACCCTTGGACCTCTCCCATCACAGTCCTTGCTCTGGTCCTTGCGGGAGGGATGTGGTGAGGAAATCCCGACCCCGCGGCAAACCCGAAACAGAGTCTGAGGGCAACCGGTAACCCTTGCAGGTTAGAGCTGCTTGAAAGCTGCTGGTTTAGGGGCTGCACTGGGGTTGGGATTTGGGAATAGGCAGTGGCTTTCCACAATGAATTGCTGAGCAAGCGTGGAGCCCAGCCGTTCATCAGACCTGGGAATGGTGGTTATTTTTGGACCACAAGAAGACCACAACAAGAAGTTAGTCATGTGTGAGCAGTAGTCTCTGGGCTGCTTTGCCACAATAAATAAACAAAAATAAGGCAGAAGCATTAAAAAATTAGTTTTACACATGACTGGCACGTCACTTCCATTCAAATGGGTTATACCGTAGGTGCACATGAGATCATAGGCTGCTATTTAAGGAGGAAACCTCTTCTTACATAAATGTCTGATTATGCAACTGTCATGGAAACCAGAGATGACAAAGATGTATTAGATTAGCTTGTCCATTCCCTCAGAGTGCAGGATTGTTCCTTGTGGTTTATTTTTTGCTCGAGATTTTAAGAAAGGATCAGTGGCTGCTGGATGCCTACCTTGAGAAGAAATGATTTATAGTACGAGCTGAGCTGTCACTTCTCTAAAGGTGATTCGCTTTGGAAACTCAAGAATAGACGTGCCTAAAGTCACTGGTCACATCCAACGATCCTTGCGCCAGCATTCAGTTCAGTCCTGTGCTTATACTTTCAGAGCACCTTTGCTTTCATTACTTAAAACACATGCCGGAGCCCTAAAGGATATTTGTGTAGTGTTCTGCCCGTCCTTTCTTAATTTTCATCCCCTAACTCTGTTGTCTTTCCAAATAATACTCCATTTTCTCTGGTTTTGCACCCTGCCAGCGTGTCCCTCGTTCCCTGTTGTTGCTTAGCCAAGCTATACAAATTTAGCTCTTCTTAATCTTTTCTCATAGGTCAGTCTTTCTAGCTACGCTCGTTTTTGCTGCTACACAGGGAAATCGGCAGAGATTAGTATTTTAATCTTCTTTCCCTCTTTAAAGAAACCCCAGGAACTGTACAGAGTGAATGGTTTTCCTGTGACTTTGAATTAAAAAGTTTAAAAATAAACGTATTTATATTTTTTTTCTCAACTTTCACCTTTAGTTCCTCTCTGTCAATGATTTATCTGCTCTTCTGCCTTATTAGAAAATGGCTTTTTTTTTTTTTTTAGAAACAGATTAAACTTCAGTTTGATTTCTTAGCATGAACATGGTAAAATTGTTATGTCGTGAGCTATATAGTTTAGTCCCACTCATGCTAATTCTGCAGAATTTACCTGAACTGGTTTTAAACCAAACCCTCTGGGTTGTCTGGTCCCACCAGTTTTGGGACGATATGTGGTGGTACAAAGACTAGAAGATTAACACTGCCGGTAGCATTTACCCTCATTTGTGTAAACTGGTTCCTCTTTTCTTGTATTTTCTGCTGGCTCACAGTGTATTTGGTTGCTGTTATTTTCCCTGAACTTGGTCTCCATTGTCTCTTTTAATCCCGATGGTTGTTGAACTCTTTTGGTCCCCCCATGTCCAACCCAGATACTGATGTATAATTGCAATATGCACCTTTGGTTCTTAAGACCTCTTTAGGACCGTGTTTAAAGAGTTTTAACCAGGAAATGTTTTTTTGTCTGTAGCTGGGCTTTACGCAGGGTCATAGGGCGAATTAAGTTTAGGGTCCATCAGACCCCTGCAAGGAAACGGATTGCGGAGTCGGGGCTTCTCCTCTGACAGGGGGTCCCAGACCCAACGTGTACCCGTTCATTAACTGCCGGTGCCAACAGGAAAGCTGCCACCGCTGCTGCAGAATGTGGGGAGAAGCTGATACCTGATGAGCAGGAACTCAAAATACAAAAGGGCTCCGCACTGATTCATCGCATCGGGCTTACCAGCTAATTCTGGTCTTGCTGAAGTCATTTGAAAAACTCTTTCAGTGCGGGCATGGTTCCTGCTGCCAGTCCTGCCAAGTGCCTCGGCGCAAACCTACGACACCTCTCCTATCTCCCGGGCAGCGCCGGGGCTATTTTAGCCCAGGCTGTCAGTTGAGCTGAATTGTTCCATTATGTGGTGGCTTTGCAATGTGGAAAAGTGTTCAGGAGGGACCACTCGCTAAACGAGAGGAGAGTTATTGAGTCTCCAGGGCCAATTCAGTCATTGATTTACTTTTTTTTATTTATTATTTTATTTTATTTTTTCCTGAGGCAGCTGATACAGGGAGCAATTACAGTGGTGATTTTTCTGTGATATGGATCTCCACTGACTGCAGTGGAGGGACGCACGCTTATTTCACATAGAGCCCCACTACGGGGCAATGCTTTCCAGCCACTACTGAACTGAGACAGATTTGACTCTAGAGATGAAAATTCAGATCGTAATGTCTCACCTTGCATATCCTTCCATCAGCCGGAAGACAATGAAACGTAGTGCTTATGGGATGATTTATAAGACCGAAGCGCTCCAACTACTCATCTTAAATCACAGCAACTGGGCTACGTATAGACAAGCAGGCTTTTTCCTTGGAGCAGGGCAGGTGAGTTCTAACCTCCTCTTGAAGTATTTAAGAGGAGTCCCTAAAAGCAAGAACGGGCCTCGTTGCACTTCTTCAAACAACAAGCTACCCCAGGGAGAGCTTGCCTGGTCCCTTCTCCATTCCTCCACAGCAGATGCCCACGTTGTTGCTGTCCCCTCTTCCACCAACAGACACATTTCCGCAGCAATGATCCCTGAGATTCATCTGTAAGAGCCTTTGAGATCCTTCTAAATAATTTCAGCATGAGCTACGGTTAGGCAGTTAAAAATCAAAGGCAGGAGGACCAGCATACTTGATAAGATGGAAAAGGCTTTCAGCAAAATGAGAACCACATTGAAGGATTTGGGAGTTTCTCCCTGCACAGATTCCGAAAGGGGTCATGGGTTCGCTGTGCACTGGCAAGCACAGAGATGCTGTGTATTCAGCATAGGCAGTAATTACATCTCCTCTTCCTAAATTATGTTATCAGGAAACATCTATATTGTTTGCATGGGTCTAGATTACGCTCTGAGAATAGAATGTTCTCTGCATAAAGAGCACGGCTGGAGTAAATCAATGAGGATGCACTCAGAAACATCAATTAAAGGTAATACAAGTCTTTAGCGCAGTACCAGGGAGCTAGCAGAGTTTGAAATTCCCATTTTTCCCAACCCTGCCTTCCTCCCTAGCAAAGCGACAAAGCAGAACTACTCAGAAATTCATAAGGTTTAAAAATAAAGTACTTGTCTCCTCTCGTCCTCGTCTTTGCTCAGGTTTTTACTCGGTGCCGTTTCCCAGCATAGTAGATGAACGTAATGTTTTTCTTCAAGAGATCTCAAACTTCTGCTGGGTTAAGGGGTGGCTCTTCTGCAGGTGTCACTAATTGAGTATCTCAGTTTCGGGGTCCCTGCTTTGGGACACCTGCAATGTGAGTGCTGAGATGCCGAGAGCCCGCTGCTGCTTCCAGCGGGAGTTGGGGTTCCCCAGCCCTGCTCAAAGTCAGCTCCCAGGACCAGCACCTGGAAACTGCAGATTTTCAAAGTCACCAGTTACCTCTGAAAATAAAATAACAGCAAATCTAGGACAGAAGTGGGAACAAAACCCAGACCTTGTGCCTCCCCAGTGTATAACACCTGGTGCTCGTTTGAGGATGGGTTAGCGATCTGGCCACCTTTGGACATAATTAGTCAGGGAGGTGTACGTAAACGCCATCAACACGTTCTCCGCTGGTCCCAGTGATTTCCTGTTATTGAGGAAAATGGGAAATTAATGTGAATCTTCCTTCAGCCTATTAATTCTGTGTCCCCTTTGCAGACGTTAATTCAAATGCGAAATCTGAGCCTGGGTTAGAGCCTCCCCTGTGCTCAAAGCGGTTCATGCACAGGGTTCCTGTTCGGGCCCATTTGTTATCTACGTGACACTCATCCATCATCGTGATTGTAATGGCGAGAGGTGGAAAATTTTCCCCCAGCTACTTGGAAGAAAAAGGACCTTACGTAGAATTTATAAGCTTCTTCAGCTGAGCTAATTATTCAGGGAAGGGTATTTTTCATTGCAAGAAGCACAGGCGAACAGATTCCATTCATAACTCAAGTACCAAACAGCTTTAGCACCTTTGCTTTTAGTGGCTTATTTTATTAATATTAAGGTGGGGTTATTTTAGCTTTTTTTTTTTTTTTTTTTGAATGCTTTTTCCCTTCGGGCAGAAAGCTGCTCCCTTTTCGTCACAGCCTCGATAATGAATTGCAGTGTACAAAGCCGGTCATACAATACGCAGCGGCGGCAGCGCGGAGCGAGAATCTTTGGGAAGAGTTTCCATAGAAACATTGACGTCCTCCTGGCGAACAGGACACCGAGTTCCTTCAATGGGAGGTATGGGGTTTTAAAGGAGCAGCGAGGTGGCGGGAAGCCAACCCAGCAGAGCTATGACTCTGCATCTCCCAGCAGAACGGGGGGTTTGAGCTGGTGGGACAAAAAAAAAAAAAAAAAAAAAAAAAGAAAGAAAATAACCCAATTACCCTCGCGTTATCAGAATGCCGGGTTTGATGGTTGCTGCTTGAGCGGTGCTGTATATAGCCTGGTAAATAATTAAACTGCTGACCGCAGAGTGCGCGAGAGCTGGCAGCCAAAAATCATAAATACTCAAGGCTGTGAACCAGCGGCTTCTAAAAAATCTTGTCAGATTTTGTCACTGACTCCATCCCCAGAAGCCTTAAATTCAGCACAAATCGGCATGACGCAGGCATAAACCTCCCGGGGACGAGCAAGGTTGCACCCTGCGCTGCACACCCTCCCTCCCCTGCTTGTCTTGGAATGAGACAAGTGTTTTGCTAATGTTCCAGCTCCGTGTTTTAAATAGCCTCGTGTCTACCCAGCTAAATAGTGGCAGAGCAGCCCTGTCTGGAAGAGGCTGTTTCTAGAAGGAAAACAGTCGGAGGAAATGTTTTTGCCAGAAATGTTGGAAATCATACAAAACAAAAAGGGAGCGTGCAAAAGAATTCGCCGCCGAGCGCTCCCCGGTGTTTGTGTTCAGGCTCACGAAATGCTTTGTTTCGGAGCAATCCCCAGATAAGATTAATGAAGGGGGCAGACGTCCCTCCTCGGAAAGCGTGGGACCCGTGGGACCCATGGGCCCCGAGGCCCCATCCAACGCCCGGGGATGCGGCCGGAGCCTCCCCATCGGCTGCGGGGCTTTGGCTCCGGACCCGGGAGCTATAAGGTGCCTCGGCCGGAAAAAGCCAGCAGCCATCCCACCCAACGTGGTGGCTCTCCGCCTTCACGGCATCCTCCGGCTCTTTGGCTCTGAGCTTGATGTCTCTACCACAATTCAGACAACTCTGGTGCAGCCTGAGACATCTCAATTAGGGTCTTGTGCTCGGATACCCGAGCATCTTCCCGCGGCGAGCTAGGTGTCTGCTACCGCCCTGTCTCTCTTTCTCTCCGGCGCTGGTATCGCAGAGGTGACTCGCTGTGTACCCAGCACGTCCCCGTGGTACGTGGTTTGCTGGGTGAAGGCGAGCTGGAGGGAGGGTGTGCTCCACCGGGACACTGCGGAGCTCGGAGGGATCCTTCGCTCCCTGCTTGAGCAGGTGCCATGGTCTTGGACCAGCCCTATCCCCTCTGCAAGCCAGCTTCTGTTATTTTGAAAGTATCTTAACAGTTTTGCATACTTCTGTGGTATTTTGGGTTTTTTCTGTGTGCGCACAGCTTAAGATCTCTCCAGAGTGATTGCCAGAAAATACAGAGCATCCACAACTCCATCACAGTCTAACGGGAGCCTCAGGCACCCTGGCCTGTTCGTGGTCTGCTCCAGAGAGTCTTGAGCCAGGCACCAAAGGCAAACTCCTCTTGCCGGGATGCCGACCTCAAGCACTCGTCCTCTGCAACGCTCAGAAAATGGGGCTACTTAAACTGCTGCTATCACAACACCGCGAACTCTATGCTGCAAGTTAAGATTATTCCAATTCTCCGTGGTTATGATGCTACACGAAGTTCTGGTTCATAATTTTGTAGCAAAGTCATCTATTTATTCAGTGGGCTCCAGGTCAGACGTTTGACACGGGATATGGCATTGATCGATTGGCAGAGTGTTTGCATGGAGATTATTTTAGTTAAACCCGTTCAGCAAGATCTGCTGTAAGCACAGAAAGACAGAAAAGTCAGCAAGTCAGGGCATCTCAAAGAAGTGCCTTGAGTTTTAAGGACTTATTCGGGTTGTTTCAAAGGATGATGTCAGGAATTATTTCCCAGGGACGAGGAAGAGAGGGTAAAGAAGATCTCCATCCTCCTGAGCAGTATCTAGCTCTTTTTGTCCATTAGTCTCGGAGTGTTTTGCTACAGAATAAGTACTTTTTTTTCTGTTTTGCAGATGCAGAAGCCTTAGAAATAAGGACCAGTTTAGAATGAGAGCCGTTTTACTTCAGCACTTTGTCCTTGCTTACAACTGAGGTGAATCATTATTATTTCTTGATTATCGTTACTTTGTAAGGTGTTCAGCTCGCACGGCCACGATCTTGATTTAAATGCCCAGGTATTTAAATCCGTGCTGCTTGACTTGCACGCACCGGGGAGGGCAGAACACAAACCTGCCCCACGCCCCCACCCCGACGGGGCAGCTGTGCCAGATGTGGGGCTGGGGGCCTGCCTGGCGCTGCGATCCGGGGGGGCAGGAGCTCGGTGTCCAGCTCACCCACCCACGGTACATGAGACCTATTTGTATACACACAAAGAAAGAGAGTGCTTAATTATACTGAATTAGGCAGAAATACGGTTAAAGCAGGGGGACCCGCTGGTTTGACTGAGCCGTAGCCTCCAAGCACTTTGTGGTGTTTCTGCAGGAGCGAGCAATAAGTGAAATTATCTACTTGACCGATATTAAACTGGTGCTATGGTGGTCCTGGGCTTCTTCTACACCAAACCTGGTTACAGACCCGCTTTGCCAGGGGTGCTTTCTCTTCCGGATTACCTGCAGAGCTGCAGTGCTGGGGGCGTGCTCGTTACCGGTGCGGTGCTTTTAACGAAGGCAAATGCACTGCTCCATCCCAGCTGCTTGTGATGCCCTGCTCGAGCAAACCCTCTCGGCAGACACTTCATTGAGAAGTTGCCCTCAAGTCTAACGAAACCTGAGGGACCCTGAGCACCCCTTTTGGTGCAGTACTGAACGGGGAGGGCAAACTCATCATCCAACAACAAATAATTACCGATTTATTGGGAAGCCGAAGTGGGGCAGGGGCTGCAAAGCCGGTAGCAGAACCAGGCACCCTGCAGAGGGGCCACAGCGATGCCTCGGGGAATCCCTACAGGCTCAGTGGAGAGATGCTACAAGTGTTTCTGCATACTGCTCAAAAACTGGTGTTTGACTTAAAAAGTGAGAAGAGAGCCAGTTCTGGTTCCATGCATCTTGTAGTCAAGAGCTGTCAAACCCATTATAGGTGCTTCTATTCCGGCGGCTCTGTCCAGAGGAAGCCTTACCATCCCGCTCGCCAGCTGAACCAGGGAAGTCTTTCTCTGCACCTGAGCCTACGTGGTCATTCCCTTTAGGTGGAGCTTCTGGAAAACTGCAGGAACTGGGAAGCACAGCCAGCACACACTGTGCAGCTCCACGGCACAGACTCCTGCTCCTCCTGGAGCAGAGCCTCCACGAACAGCAGGGAAACGGTGTCCTCTGCCATAGGGAACGGGCCTGAGCTTTCCTTCCAGCAGATCCTGCTTCTTTTTCACATCAGCTCCTCTCCCGAATCTAGGACGCGGGAGATGCTCAATCCTGCCTTCTGGGCTCCCAGCCATCAGATTTGCAACGTTTTTGTGATACAACAGTGATCGTGAGCTCCTTGCAGTAAACGGCACGCTATGGGAAAAGCCGTTCCAAACGGCCCTTCATCTTTGAGCAGTCTCTGTATCACCAGAAAACAAAGTATTTCTATCAATAATGACAAAATAATTCCCACTTTATCCGTCAAAATGGTGGCGCACTTCTCTTCCTCAGACGTGGTACAAACCCATCGCAGTTGCCATTTTGAACACCCAGATTTTCTATAAACAGCTGAAATTTGCCAAGTGAGGAGCCCATCAATTCAATGCCGTTTCTGGAGATCGAGAAGGTATAATATAGAATAACAAAAAGGAAGAACAGACTTCATTAAAGATGGGTATTTGATACCAAAAATTAAGCATGGCCATAACAATTACAGCCATCTAGTGGGCAAAAGTTTGGTTTTGTTTTTGTTTTTTTAAATAAAAATAGTATTGATGTTCAATTTCAACATTAAAATACTTGTAAATGAAAGAGGTCTAGCAAACAACCTGGGACCAGGAGCTTGCACCAGGTTTTTTACTGTTCTTCAGGAATATGTAAAATCTTAAATATTTTCCTTCTTGCATTGTAGTCAGCAAATATTAGGAAAATTAGATCTCATCTGGAGCTACTGTTGGAAGGAGGGACTTGCTGAGAGTACCCGATGAATCGTGTTATTGCTCACCCTTCAGCCGAAGGGATGGGACTGATTTTTTTTTAACAAAGATTTCCTTTCCCCAAATGGGTCATTAAATTTTGAAGTTAGATATATGACAACACAAGCTTTAAGTTAAGTAGATGGCAACAAATCAACAGGCTTCACAGAGTGATTAAGGATCTCTTTCTTCAGATGCTTAGTACATATTCTTTTGGCTCTTCATTCATCCATCATTTTAGGAGCTCCTTGGGTTTCACAGGGTATTTCATGTTCAACAGGATCTCTAGTGAATTTCTACTGAAAAGGCAAATTGGAAAGTATGTATTTCATCTAAATCTTTGCATATCAAAAGGAAGAAAAAGTACTCCCTTTCTTTATCTTGCTTTTATATGGAGCATATGGGCTGAAACGATGAACTTCAGATCTCAGTTCCAAAAACTCCAAAGCATTTTGATTCAGCCCATAATAAAATCTGCACTGGGATTTCACAACAATGCTTTTTTATCCACCTCGGAGGAGGGAAAAGAGTCTCTGTGAGAGGGTTTGCTCCGTTGGAAGTTTTTGGGTTTCTGGTTGATTGTTGTTTTTTTTTTAAACTTAGTCATCTGTATTCAAGATTTTAAAAACACATTTACAGAACAAACGAACCTTCTCAGAGTAATCTCCCCAGGCTTTTGATTGCATGCCTTGGAGTGGAAGAACAGGCTATAGGATTCTTTTTTTTTTTTTTTTTTTTTAACCCTATGACAAGAAATAACTGGCTGTGAATTTTGGAAATCCTCTTTGGCGTGCGTCCAAGCCGGTATTAATGCAAACCGCCCCATGCCAATCTCCTGACTCATCCCAAGGCAGTTTCTGACACTCGTCCCACCCGCCGCCGGCCTTCCCTAGGAAGAAAACAAAGCAGCTCCTCCCTTCCTTCCTGAGGGCTCACGTGCTCAAACTGCTGCTGAGCGGGTGCATCTTCTGTATTTCCACATATTTCATTCAGGGCCCGATCTTGTGCCCGCGGATCTCGAAGGGGACTCTGTCACTGTGTAATTCGTCTCGATTCCCAGGGCACGGAGCAGCTTGTCCCGCATCCTTCTGCCAGCCCCCCCTTTCCCGTCCAGGGCACGTGAAACCCCTTGCAGCAAGTATCTCAAATTCTCTTTGCACCTCTGGTGCAAATCTCTTTGAAGACAGCTATATGTCAAATATAGCATTATGTCGCTTCTAAATCCTATATATGTATATTTATAGGAATCGATGATCCTTATGAGTCCCTTCCAGCTCGAGATATTCTATGTATATGTAATTTATATATTATTTACATAGTGTATAAATATCCAAGTAACCATTATCCAGAGGCAGATAATGTTTGCAAAGGAAAATGCTGCTTAAATACTGCAGTCTTGCAGAATCTCGTGTGCTGGATTAAATTTCAGCCCACGCTCATCTGTGCCAGTTGCGGGAGGGCTTTTTCCTCATCCTAGAGGCGAGAGGTGAGGAGTGAAGGGCAGAGGCTCAGTTGCTGTAACTGTGAGTTCCTTGACCTCTGGCAGTTTTGGTTTTTTTAAATCACAGCCTTTTCTAGGCATAGGCTGTGCAGTATAACATGCCATATAAAATCTCTGATAGATACAGAGCTAGATTTGTGATGCAGTTCCTGGTATTTCATTAACCTTTATCTTGACAAGTGGAAATAACACGCTGTGATTCAGGCTAAATTTTTCGCTTGCAGAGAAAAATGGTGCCAAAAGAAAGCGAATGGGCTAGAAATTAATAAATACAAATTTTGATAGCAAAAATCAACTTCCATCTTGACTTGGCCCTTTGTGCAGGTTTCGGACGTGTCGGGCTGTTGTGAGGATGCTCTGTGGGGCACGACAGAGCCGTGGCTTGCACATCGCTCAGGAGCCCATGGGCGACCACAGCCAGTGTTTGAGAATGGGGACTGGCCCCCCTCCAGGCTCCTTCCCCTGCTTTTTCTACCTGGATGAAGACATGGACCTCAAGGATTGTCCACCCCACCTTGGGCTGTGACCCCTCCACGCAACATCGGGTCTACAGCCCTGCGGTCCCACTGGGCTCAGCTGCAAAATGCTTCTTGCTCTGCAAAAAGGCTGCTTGCGCCCACGGTCCTGATGATGAGGGGATGCAACAGCTGACCCACCGAAACCCCAGGGAAAACTGTTCCGAGGAGGCCCTGAGCTAAATACAGCCTCTCTTAGACTGCAGACTCACTGGTGGCCGGCAGAGTCCCCCAGAGGAGATGACAGAGCTGGTGAGTAATAAGGATAACTGATGTTTTTCCAAGTCAAAACCAGCCTGAGTCACCACTATTTTGTTTCTTTTATTGTTATTTGTATTGCTCTGATGCCAGACAGCAGATCTCAGTTATTGAGCCCAGGGTTTTATCACCATATAACAGGAGAAAGTGCCCTCTGAAATGCTTCCAAACTAAATCGGTAGGAGGGGAAAAAGAAAAAGCAAAGCTGCTTGCTCACTGCTGCCCTGTAGTTCGGGGCTGAAAACCTCCAATACTCTGCCCTTAATGAAGCACCTTCATTCACCCCCGGTGGCATATTTTCCAGCTGGCCTTGCCTTGCTCTAAGCTCAGGTTTATAAATAGTCAATACCATCTAGTTTTCCAAATAAGAGACCTGCTTAGGGCGTGTGTTCCTGGACCCCTCCTGCCCCTCCTGGCTGCCGGCAGGGGCTGCTCAGATCTGCAGCTTTCTATCGAGATACTGGTCTGAGGCTGCAGGAGAGCAAAACATGCCATCAGAACATGAGCAGGAGAAGGCAGAGACACCATGGGTATAGCAGAGGCCACCCCTGCCCCACTCGCTCTGGCCGTGCCGTCCTCCAGCGAGTGACACAAGCCTGTACAACCAGCTCCTGCTCCTCTTTGAGATGAAGTCAGGATCTATTCCTGGGCAGGGCTGCCATGGAAAATGTCTCTCTGGAGCTGGTATCTGCCAGGGATAACGTCTCTCTCGGGCCGGTATCTAGCAGAGGATAAGATTCCTACTGTTTGTGATGCACATCAGCCTCTTGACACCTTGGGTGTTGCTGGTGCAGGGAGCAGTCATACCCACCATCGTATCTGCAAAGCAGGAGATAGGCATCTATCCCTTGAAAGCCGTGATCGTTACCCTGAGAAGTTTAATAAAATATAAGGGCCTGGAACCGGTAACATCAATAGAAACAGAATTATTCCCAGATCCAGAGAGAAAAGTACAAATGAAGAGAACCTAGATGTCAAAGAGACAAAAGCTGGCTGGGAGATCAATGCAGAAAAGCTCTGCAAAAGGTCTGGGGTTTAATGAGAGATGAGTAGGATGGGACTTGGCATAGATAAAAGCTATTAGGAACAGCAGAGAAGAACATGAGATGCAGATAGCGAGAGGAGACAAAGAACAGCTGGACGAGGAGGTGGGGAGGAAAGCAGGTAGATGAGGGTAAATTTTGGCTCGTGTGGACCAGTGAAACAGCTACAGCCATTGCAACATGGCCAAGCCCTGGGAAAAGCCATGCAGAAAGCAAAGCTGCTCGGCTGCTGTAGGGGCACAGGAGTGGTGGTGACCCTTGAGGAGGGTCTCAAGCAGGACTGCTCCCAGGCTCTGCCCTGGCCCAAGCATTGGAGGCAGCTTCTCCATTTTTTGGGTTTTTTTCTAAAGCAGGGGCCAAAGAGGTTCAGCAGCGGCAGCTCTAACTTCTGCCCAAAGCTCCCCGGGGCCTCCAAGCGCCCCAGCATCCATTAAGTCCCCCTCTGGGACAGCGGGTCGGACTCACCACGGCAGAGGTGCTGGTGAAACTCTGGTGATCCACGTCCATCGGTGACGGGGTGTCTCAGGCAGGCACCGTGGCGCCTTCGCCACCGAACAGCAGCACAGCAGGCGGGCGAGGGTTTGTTCAAACCGATCCCGCCTCGCATCTTGGCTTGGGGAGACGTGCCTGGCATTTTTGTCAGCAGCGTCTCTGGAAATAAATCATCAGCTATTCGGGAGAACCGTGCCTGCGTATTAGGACAATTATTGCTTTCTTCCAGCCTCAGCTGTGTAAAAAGGCATTGCTTCTCTTTATGGGAAATTCTCATCTCCTTCTGTCAGTCATCTTGTCTCAGTGGGGAAAAAAATCCCCAAGCCCTGTCATATCAGAAAATGAGAAAATTATCAATATCTAAAGTGTATGTGAAAAATACGAGCTCTTTCTCCATTTGGGAGAATGGATCTTGGTTGTAAAGTCTTATAAATGTTAGCAGCTTCTCAGACATGCAAAAATGTTAATGATCCTAAGGTACTAAAATAGCTTGCCATACAGTTCTCCATATTAAAAAATACTGTTTTGCCCTCTGCAGCCATCTAGAAGACGCTGTCATAGATGAATGGTCCTATACATCGCTTTATGTATTCAGAAAGCAGAGTCAGGATTAGTATATTCATGCAGACACAACAGGCTCTGATGATTGCCTGCGTATCTGGAGTTAGGATCGAGCTTCGGTGCCTGAGATCAGCTTAATAAATACTATCAGCTTCCTCCCACCGAGCGCAGGAATAGAAAAAAAAAAGATCTGTCAATAGCTGTAGCTTTGAATAGGGATCCTTGAGAGTAAATCTCTCTACTTCAGGCTTCCGCTGGCCTCGTTCCGCTGCCTTTGGGAGAGAGGGGGGACTCGGGAGGTGACAGCCCCAAGACCTGCAGCTGAGCCAGCTGGGACATGGAGGGGTGATCCCCCCCAGGGATGATCCCCCCCACCATCACAGGGGTGTCTGAGCGAGTCCCAGGGTCATCTTTCCCCTGAAGAGCAGCAGCTGACTCTACCTGCTGTCCTTCCAGGGGGAAGGTTTGGGTAAGTGGGCTCAGCCTCCTGTCCTCCTCTCCTAGAGCCATGCATCGCTGTGCTGTCTGGGGGCTTCTGCTGCTGTTGCCATCAAAACTGATGATTTTGGAGTCAGCTCTCCATGGGAACCCTGGAAGCAGTTCCTTCCCTCCCTTGGCTGTCTGCAGACCCCAGCAGACCTCGTCTCCTTTGGTTGCACACAGCTCCTGTCCCAGTGCTTTGGGCTGGGACCCACAAACGTGCACCTCAGGTGCTTCAGCATGGCCTGAAGCAGCCAAGGCTGCCACATGCCACAAGACCGGAGATCTGAATCACATCCCCAGGCAAGCAGAAGAGCGGTTTAATTCAGATCTAAACCTTATTAATGCAACCTGGAATTGCCGGTTTGAGTCTGGGCACCTGTGAAGCTGGTTGGCTTGGGGCACAAGCAGAGGAACGTGGAGGAACTCGCTGCTTCTACGACACTCCTGTGGTAGGACCTACAATTAGATTTGAATCTGTTCTGCTTTTTTCCTTTTCAAATATCTGTCCCTTTTGCTTTTATGAGCCATCAATTGCTTTATTTCCCTATCAGATTAGTTTGTTCCTCTCGCTGTAGCTTCGGGCTTTTTTGCAGCTGAATGGGACCCAGGAGACCCGAGCATCAGGACTGAAGACACGGTACAACACGAAAAGGGCAGCTGGTGCTCAGCAGACACCACAAACCACTTAAAATGTCCTTTGTTTATTAGCTATTGTTCAGTTAAATATAGTACCTGCAGTCTGAACAATAGGCAGTGGCAGAGGACGTGCTTGCTGAGCTTACGGGCCGTAACCAAGGACCAAGGTGAGGCTCTCGCACACGAGGCCGGAGGCAGAGAACAGCAGACTTGCCCAGACGCCCCTCGTAATGCCATTATCACCGGCCCATTAGAGGAGCTACCGAGGAGACTACATAAATGATGTTTATTGCATTGCTGCGAGCCTAGGGCTGGGAGGTTTATTTAAACAATTCCGTGCAGGGAAAGGTGGGTGTTGGCAGGGCTTTGGGCTCCGGAGCCGCGGGACAGTAGATGGAGCTGTGGGAGTGCTGCTCCAGGGGAGAGGTCCAGGGCACCCAGGGAGGGTCACCACGGTGGGCTCCTCTTCCTCCCACACCAAGGGGCCATGGGCCTCAGGGGAGGCTTCCCAACCTTCTCTGAGTCAAGTAGGTGATTTCTGGGATGCTGGAGTTGGAAGGAAGGGTCCTGCTGCCCTTCCCGCAGGTGGATCCCCCCCGACCTGCTGGGACCCCAGTCCTATCCCAGCTGGGCACTGGGTTGTGCCCACTCTGCTCTTCAGCTGCCAGGGCAAGAAACGGGGCGTTTTCAGACACTTTAGCAAGTGCTTTCTCAAAACTTGTGGTGGGACCCCAAAGGGAGTTACTGTTTGCATGAATCACTCCACAGCTTTTTGGATGCACCAAGTGAACAAAATGTGATAATTTTTTTTTTCATTAATTTCCTCAGTTCTGAAGCTGAATTGAATTTTCTGATCTAATTAGCCCTCCTTTCCCAAACAAATATAATGGCTTTAAAAAATTGCCCATACTTCTGTAGACCCGACATCTGGATTTGGTAAAAATTCTGAAACTTTTAAAATACTACTTGTGGTCTGGAGAAAGGGAGGGTGATATTTAGTAGGTGATCTTTGCCTTCATTTATATAAGAAAAAAACCAAACTGCCAATTCTGCTGCTGGCAATTGAAAAAGCAGTTAGGCTGAACTCGCTTTTAAGTGAACAAACACTTACGGATCTATTTATACCTGCCCTGAAGCAGACTACCGTAGGTGGAAATGCTGTAATTATTTCCTTTCCCTGCCTTCCACTGTCCTATAAAGATCTCCTGGAGCAGCTTGTTAACAAGTTACTGCTGTACATGGTGAAATTAAAGTCAAGCCCATATTAGACAACCAAACCTATTTGACTAAAAATGACTAAAACCAGCCGTAACAAAGGTGAGACGAGCTTGAGGGCTGCAAAGAGACAGCTTTTGTTGCTTAGCCCCATCTATCTAAGAAGGCTGAGAATTACAAACGATGAACATGGCTGGCAGTTGAGGGGGGACAGGGACCCGATCTGCAGTGATGGGGAGATGCAACAACGTATTTTTTCCTGTGCTCCTTTTTCCATCAGTGCGTGGTTTCAGTTTAATCCTCCCTCCCGAGAGTCCATCTCCTTTGCTCTCTTCCTACTTTTCTCCCTCCTCCTTCTCCCTTGGTTTATTTTTCAGAGCAGATGATCTCCTCCACTCACCACCCAGGTTAACTCTAGTTTCAGTATCAAAGATCGTTTCAGCTGAAAATAGATTTTACTGAGTCCGTGTTACAACCCAGGAGTGTCTGGACACCAGATAGGATCTCCAGCTGCCTCTCAGACGGCGTGTCGGAGGGTTATCTGCGTTCCGGTACTCTCAGTACTATGGCCACAAGCCATTATGCTTCATCGCAATTCAGGAGGGTCGGGGACTCGATTACAGCCGATTATGGACCAGGTGAGAGGAGCTGATGAAACAGGGAAAAAAAAAAAAATTCATTAATGTTCGGCAGAGCAGCCAGCTCTGTAAAGAGATTTTTAATTTTCACGGAATGCAAAAGGATTACCTTTTTAAAGTGACCATCGTTTTTTATCGCTTTATGTTGCTACAGATTATTAGGAAATGGCTAGTGGTAATATTCACTACTGCCTGCTGGGGTACAGAGTCCAAATTACTCAGTTATGAAAATAAGCTCCATACTGCTTAGAAGCGTGAAGTGTTGCCCTTCAGTTCCAAGTAAGAAGTAATGATGCTTCTGGAGCAAGAGGAGGGACGTGCTATAAATCCCGCTGCTGTCAGCTCCCGCCTCCCGAGCGGCACAAGGGAACGGCACCTGAGAACCACTAACAGAGAGCGCGGCTGCAGCCGCCGGAGCAGTTAGATGTGCTCGTGTTTTAGTGACCCCCTAAATGGGTAAGAGCATCTTTACTTCAGGCAGATTATGCATATATGGCAGACAGGTGGAGGGAAAGAACAATGAATTGGCTATGGGGAGGGCTATAACGAGTCCCTAAGGAGAAAGTCTTAGTAGAGATTTCCAAATCATCGCTACACTTAAAAAGTAAATAGACTGTCTCGATAGCAGGAGATGCAAAAAAGGTGGCAATTCAGTGAAGTTTTACTGCAATATATTTTGGAAGATTTGCCAGATGGCTGGCAGCAAGACTCTTAAACTCTGACTTTTTTTCTGAGCCAGCCGTATTATCATCCATCAGGCAGTCACTTTGCATTGACATTGCAGCGCGCGGCCGTCTCCTTTACATTTGCCTCGCTCCTGTTTATTTCTAGCTGATTTATTTATATCTGGAACTGATACAAGTGGCACGATTTCTTTGTTTCATTTAAAGATTCCTTGATCTAAACTTTAAAAGATTTGTCTTCAGAGAGATCAAAGTCAACCAAGCGTGTGTCTGGCATCCCTGAGTTGCTCTGATATCTCAGTCTTCATGTAAATCTGGAAAAGGCATTTTGTTGCCGAGTAGTAAACTGTGGTGACTACGTTATTGAATTCCTGGGTGCTAATACATACCTATCAGACGGGCTTCTTAATTATTATTTTCTAAGAGGTGACATGATGTTCACAGAGCTTGCGCTGTCAAATGCAAGTCAAGGTAAAACCCAGTGCCAACTGCAAGCATGGAAAATTACATCCCACTGCCCAGCAACTCACAGTCAAGCAAGTAAAATACGATTTGCACAGCTGAGCGGAGGCATTGTCAGGGTGCTAACCTAGGAGCCAAGCACTCCTAAACCCCATCTGTCACGACCTGTTGCTTACTCCTGGGAAAACTGCATACAGCCAGTTCTCTAAAAGAGGCTATTAATTCTGGGTACCTTATTTTATTAATTTTGGGGTGTGAATCTCCATGTCCCCTGATTTCTAGACCAGCGGTGTCATGCTGCGAACAGGACAGAGCTGCCTCATTCCTTCCTATTGCTGGAGGGACAGTAGAAGCCGTTTCTCCCCGGCTTAGCTCAATGACTCCAAGAATTAGCAGGTCTCAAGCGCACACTTCAAGCCCCACTGCCTGTTACCTGCCAGTGCCATTGAAAGGACAGGGTGTTTGTGGGCGCTTTGAAGACGTAAAGCTCTCTAGAACTGCTGAGTGTTATTGTGGATGGTTGGAGTATGTCCTGGATATGAATCATCTTGCTCTTTCTGACCTACTGTCCTAATTGAGAGTCATTTATTCTTTAGTTGCTCATCACTGTCTGGGCCATACCTTTTCTCAACCAAGCAGCAGCCTGGAGCTGCAGGTATTTGCCCCACTCCCTCATTACGTGACAAATTAGAGGAGATTTAGTAAACTGACATGCTGAATCATGGATCCTCCCCAAACGTGACCCCAAATCCCTGCCCCTTTGTTTTGCTGTTTTTCGCAGCAGGGTCAGGCCAGGACATGGCTTTCCCATCGGCTATGTGAATTTTACTGCTGTGCATGTTCCAGTAAAATCAAAGGCCTTAGAAAAGGGATTCTGTGGAAGCTTTTTTTTTGTCAGTGCCTTTACACTCATTAGTTATAGTTTAGAGCACAAGCCTCGGGGCAGGATGAGCACAGTTGCTCCCGTTTGATTATGTGGGCGCTACTGCTCCTTCAAAAACCTCCATCGCCTTGGATCAGTAAGGAGAGATGTTTCTGCCTTGTTTCTCCAGCACGTTTAAGTAGTGTACTCTTCCCTGACCATCTTGTCTCTTCTTCTGTTTATTAAAGGGGGTACTGATTTGATTACCTGCTCGGAGACTCCTCTGGTGGCACTCTCCCTGGTCACATCCCTTTGAAGAATTTCTATCTGAGGGCTTATCTTCACTGCAGAATTAACTCAGGCTTTCAGCCTGAGGGTCTCCTGCCTTCCCCACTCTGCCAACGCTCATCCCAGCAGCCCAATGGTAAATCGCAGCCCAGAGACCCAGCAGTCGCTGGGAGATGGAAACTTTAAATGCTGGAGCCGCTAGCACGACTGCCTCGATGCAGACGTTGGCACACTCCCCTCCGTGCTGCAAATCCCCTGGTGCCTCCCTCGAGTCTTCCTGGGGATGTTCCTCCTTGTCATCTGGCCACTTCCTTGATTCAGCTGAGTCAGGGACATTAATATTTCCGCTGTCCCCATTCGGATGTCACTCAGGTAGGCTGGTGTCAAGCATCTAGCAAGAGTGACCTGGATAGGAATATTGAGCTTGAACTTCTGTTTTTTTCCCTCCCCTTCGAAAACACACTCCTCGCAATCCAAGTGAGAGAGCTGTCAAATGCAGCCCAACCAGCCCCAAGCCCGCTGGGGAAGCCGTGGACATCTTAATGTGTTTCACCGCTATCTTCCAAGGGTTCAGAGTGTCTTTTTTTCTGTCAGAATGTGTTGTTTTCTTCGCTATTGGAGATTCCTTTTTTTTTTTTTTCATGACATCTTTTAAATGTGCCTGTATTTTGTGAAGGTACAGCGTTTGTGGAGATCAACAGAAGAGATCAGATCCTTAATTCTGGCCAGATTCTGACCCAGCTCTAGGTCAGATCTAAATTTCACACCCCAAATCATATTTATGGTGATTTTTTACAATCAATTTTATTCTTTTGTCTTGGGGTTTCATTTGTCTCAGGAAATACATTCCAACTGAGTTTCTCTTTACTCTGTGGAAGGAAGTACTTGGAGAAAAGTTGATCCAACCTGGAAGAGAACTTCTAGGTAACAGATGCCCTGTCTCCTGGTGTGGAGGAACAATTGCGTTATTATGTCTCTGTAGCTGGAGCTAAATGAGATTTATCCTCTTTGGGGCAAGGCAGGTATGATTTATTACCAGACAATAAAAGTTAACATTCCTGGTAAGGAACAAGGTTGGGCTGTGCAGCAACAAGTGCTTCTGGAGAACTGAAGCCTGATGTACGTGCTGAAGTTACTCTCCATTTCTGAGTTATTACCTGGTATGACACCAGTCCCACCTATAAAGGAAACAAATTCCAGCCTCTTCCCTACCTGATTTTCAATAGCTACTAATGCGATACTTCAGTCAGCAAGAAAGGCGATGTTCATAAGCTGGAAACTAAGTCCAGTTGTGCCACCTCCATGACTGCTTTCACTCCCAGATCCTCCAGCTTCGGGCTGGCATCTTCTGCAAATCTTTGTGGGTGGGATTGCAGGTTAATAATTGCTACTCTCCCAATTATTTAGGCCATGGCTCTTCCATTCTTACTCACTACCAGAGTGACAGAGTTGGAACGGAGATTACCCAAAGGCACAAGTGTTGGTTTGTCTTAGTGCCACAGTCAGCTAAATTTGAGCTCTCTGCCCAGTATCTGTGGCTCAGTTCACCTCGGGTCTCTGGTGTTGCTTCTTAGAATTGCCCTTCTACCCCTTACGTCTCAATAGCTTAAAACTGTTCTGTTTTTAAGGATAGCCACCCAGTTACACCTCCAAATGGAGTTTTGTGATATGAGACCATTTTCAAGGAAAAAAAAAAAAAGATTTGCATTTAAAATACTTGGGGCTGTGGTTTCTTGCTTGTGTTTGCAGGTACTTTTATTAAAAGAGCCTGCCATGAGCAGTGCCATGTACATAAAATGATGCAGCCTCAGATTTGACTGAAATGAAATTGTGAGAATTTATGGAAAAGGGTTTTGTGAGAAAACATTCGCAGCTATGTAGCCTTAGAAACTAGCGAGTTAGAGTTGGAGCTGGGCGAGTGGCTATGAATATGGAGAGCCGGGAGTTGGAATAATCACAAGGGAGGCAACTGCACCAACCAGGATGAAAGATGAGAGTTTCAGCAGAAAATTGATCAAGATAACGAAGCAGGGGGAAGATGTCTTGTGACAGCAGCTGGATTTGTAGCATCTATCCTCAAATAGGAGCATGAAACGTAAGTTTGCTTGGAGGGGAGAAAAATCAATCAGAAGATTTCACATAGGATTGTGAGACTATAGAAAGCTCCAAGACGCCCTGGAACGCTGCACCATTTACCCTAATCGAGGGTGAGTCAGCACTCAATTATGTTCAGGCAATTTTATATTCAGTTTTCTATGCGTTGGCGACAAAGCAATTTAGATAATATGGTCGTATAGCAGAATCACCTTCTTTACAAATCTGAGTTACATTAGCTACAATAAAAAGTATGTCACTCCGAGAGCTCGTTTTCCAGTGTATAAGATAATCATCGTGTGGGATCAAGGAGAAATCTCCTCTTCCCATTGCCAAACCCAATGTAATTGTGCAACATGGCTGTTTTATCCCTTCTTCTGAAGTTGTTAGTTATGGCTACCCTTGAGACTAGACAGAGCTACTGCTGTGTGCAGATACGCTCTGAAGTCTTGTACATTAATAACAGCGTATGAGATAATAGCTCCTACTGGTTTGTGTATTCAAGAGAAAACATTCTGTTATAATGAAGCGGGTTACAGATACGTGGGTACGCGAGGATTGCTCAGTCTCTCCATCACACGGTAAAGAGCTGTGACCCGTGAAACAGAAGGATCCGTGTTCTCTCCCTGTCGCTGCTTTATTGGCACGTCCCAAGAATGCCCTCCTGGGAGATTTCAAGGTGCGGCTCCAGGTTCACGTAGCGTTTTGCCATCAGTTCAGGAAAGATGTTATGCTAATCTGACCTTTTGCTTAATTTTTTAAGGCACATATTATATTATTTCAGAGCAATTATACCTTTAGGAATCAGAAATTGGAGAGCAAATGAGTGATTTACTATGCTTTGCATCAACAATTTAAACTGAATGATGGTTTCAATGCCAGTGACAGATTCAGTCTTCCATGAACTACTCCTTACATGAACAGGATATATGAACTGTGTTAAAAACAGGAGTTACAAACTGTGTTAAAATCCACTTTGTATGTCTGAGGAGCAAACACAAAGCTTGAATATTCATTCCCATTATTCCTGTTGCTGGGATTTGGTGGACTTTAAGAAGAGTTGAATACAAGCCAGATTTGGAGCGCAGCAAACTTGAAGAGAAATTTCCATTGGCTTTTTTTCCCCCATGGATAATACCCTTAAAGATTCAGGGTCAAACCTTCAGCTGTCATAAGCTGGCATCTTTCCACTCAACGAGCTCTTCGTGTCTGCACAAATAGAGTCACTAAGCTTCTGTTCATCTGAAAAGAAGCACCCTTGGATTTTGATTAGTATGAAGATAGTTTTCAAGGATCTTAGTCAAGAACCATGTGAGATCTTCTGGGGATGTTAAAATTATATTTTGTTCCAGATTTTATTGCAAAAATTGAGGCACCTTCCAGTTGCTTCTTGATGATAAATTGACAATGTGAGAAACATACTTCCTCCCCTTCTCATTCAAGATGTGACTACCTTGTTTTCTTGAAAGACTGGAGACCAGTAAGGAGTTCATCTGATCCTTAGTAAGTAAAAAAAAAATAATAAAATCATTGCTGGGAGAGCCAAAGGGTGCAAATTCAGAGCAGTGGCTTAGAGGACATCGTGGCTAGCAAGAAAAAGCAGTACTGTCTGGATCTTTGCCTAAATAAAGTTAAGTTTCCTTTTATTTCAAAGGGACCCCCCTGGTAATTCTCAGATCATCTTTTTTTACCCTAATCAGAGAGAATCAGATGTCAAAAAATTAGCAGAATCTCTGTGTTTATCAGGGGGTTCTGGTAAATAGGTGTCCCTCTATTGCTCCTTCTTTTGGTTTGAGCAGACCGAATGAAAGTTATTTCCTCATACTCATGTAAGCAGCCCTTACAGTTTAAAAAACAGCTTTCTGTCTCTTTAAAACTGTTTATGAATCATTGTTTAGAATGAGTGTAGTAAAGCATTTGAAGCTGATTAACTAAGTTACATGGCTATTAGCTAGGACAGTCCTAACCTCATAATTTTATCTGTTAGCAGATACTGCAGAACTAACTGACATTAAACTGGCAGGATCCCAGCGCAAAGGTGAACTCGAGGAAAAAATTATATTGGATTTTAATAAAACTTTCCTCAAAGGTCAACCTCTCAAAGGTATAAAATCAATCTTCCTTCTCTCTTCTTCAGCCCATTTATTCTTAGCTATAGAAAATTCTGATACTCATGAAATGGTTCCCATTTTCTTCTCCCCCTCCCCCCCCTTTATTACAGTATCTATCTACCTGTGACCATTGTTTTTCACAGCATTTTTATTTAGATTCCTTACTCCTCATTTCACTCCTTTTCAAAAAGAGAACCTGCCTCATACCAGCTTCAGGACAAAAAAACCCCACCTTTTACTTCATCCTTGAAGGTGGCTGAAACTTTGGGAATAGCAAAGCTTTAGTGCAAAGTATTAAAGCGTGACAGGTTTCTCCTGTTTGTATTTTCCCTTCTTGCCCAGCAGCTGCCTCCTGTGTCTTGCTCAGGACTCCAGTAACTTCTGCCAAGCAAGCTATAATCTTAGTGGCATGCCATCTAGGAGAGACCGATGTCCTTGTAAGCTCTAAACTGCTGCAGATCAGTCCCTTTTACTGATATTGGCCCAGCAAAATAATTTGGGTTTTTTTAGAGTCACTAATATCTAAGAAAGTACAGGCTTAGAAGGGTTTTTTTCAAAGTGTACTGGCTGCACAAAGCTGTAGATACCCAGATCTGGAAAATGCTTCTCAATTCTTGGCATACAAGCTCCAGTTCTCGATAGCCAAGTTTCTAAAGCCTTAGCATCACCGGAGCCGCTAATATCATGTGTTATAACAGCAGAGGAACTTGGGTGGCTGGTGTTTGGCTTTGCCTGCCTCGCTGAGCTGTGTGGGGCAGGCCAGCCCCAGAACATCTCATCAGAATTGGTACCCGGGCTTTCTGGGCTTCCAGGGCAGGATGCAGGAATGCTGTTCTCACAATCACAGCCCCTCATTCCTTTACCCTCTGTCCTCCACTCTCCCCCTTTTACCACAACATTTCCCTCCTTCCAATCCAAAGGCTGTTTCTCCCCCTCTGTGGCAGGATTTACTGTACACCTGTCAAAACCGACGGACATTTATCTCACCGCCAGGTTCTCCTCCCCCAGCCCTTCCCTGCGTGCTCCCATATCCCCAGGACACTAATCCCATTCCTCGGAATTCCTCAGCCCCCTGCGCTCCAGAGGAACAAGTCCGGGCACAGCCCGGGTTGCTGTGGAGCCACACAGTTTGCAGCCAGTTGCTGACTGTGGCTGTTTGCCCTGGGGGTGAGAGTCTGCACACAAGAGTTATCGCACACACACCCTGCCACGTGTGTGCTTGACCTGCAGCGAGAGCTGCAGGCAGCAGCCCCTTCCAGCCGGCTCCTCTTGATGGGAGGTAATTTTGCCCCTTTTCCCCTTTGCCCCTTCACGTAAGGAGCGACGAGCTTGGGGCTCTCCTAGAAGATGACCTGGCTGGGACAATGCCCCGTGAACTTCTCTGTTTGGGCTAAATGCTCTTCTTGGTTGTCCCATCAAAACAACACACACATACAAGCTGATTTTGTGGCTCCCGTCTAAAAAGATCTTTGTGGTCCCAGAGCTGCAGAGGCCAGACAAGATGCGATAGGTACGAACACCCGCTGTGAGCGGAAAAATCACTGCTTACACTGGTGAAGTGAAACGTAAGAGAATCTACACCACATTTCAAAACCATTGTTAAGATCCATGCTGGAGAGCAGCCAGGCTTGGTTGCTCACACTGATCGATGACGGGGAGAAGGAATCGGCGTTAAAATCAGCAAATGGATAAAACTGGGCTAGAGAGGGATGAATACAATGGGAAAAGCTTTCCAGTTTTTCAAAATCAGAGCCCAGGCTCCCACGCTAAAAGGAAAATTGCGTTCCTAAATAGGAAAATGTTAAAAAAGAGAGTGTACTATGCTTGGGGATGTACGTTACAAAGCTTTAGGTCCACTGTCAGGATAAATCTTATATATTGTATAAGGAACAGCAACATTCATTCAGCAGAGAAGAGGAAAAGGACAAAGAGGGGGTGGACATTCTGAGCCTTGCTTTCTATGGCTCCTAAATTCTTGTCCATGTTGACAAAGATTGGTAAAAATGTTCTTAGATATTTTTGATTCTTTTAAACAACTTTCAAGACTGATAAAGTCTATTTTGGGTTTAGACATTGTGCTGATCAATAAATAATACTGATTTAGTGCTATCAATTATTTTAGGAACCAAATTTAGATTGCTTTAGTAGAAAACAGAATGTCCTTTTGTAGAGAGCATACAGTCTCTACAAGGTCTCGTAGGGATGGAGGCCTTTGACAGTGCAGAGATCTTGGCTCTGAAGAAACTGTAGTTTGGGTTCTGGTGGTGGCCATCTCGCTGGCCAGCATCACAGGATATGGCTACGAACCAGGGATGAGATCAAAGCCATTGGCATTTAATATAGATTAAGAAAGTCTTCTTACTTCTTAATCTCGCTCCTTCCTCCCTGCCGTGCTCTGAAATACCTCTGTTGATATGCTCCGCCGGGGTGAAAAACTGTCAAGGTTTGTCAGGAAAGATGAGAGTATGTATTTTTTTTCTTTTCTTTTCTTTTAAGATTAATCTTTCTGTTGTATAGAATTGGCAACATGAGCAAAATTTTGCTGCTGGAGTTGTTATTTTGTATTGATTGCATTTTTAAAGATTTTTCTAGCACAGAGAGGTAGACACTTTGTTATTGCTGTGTATTAATCAAAATAAGAATACTGCAGTATTCTGACCTCTTTGGGGATCAAAAAGCCTGTTGAGGTTTTAAGAAAACAAGTGATCCTGGATTAAACTCTGGTTTTAGGCGCTAATAATTTAACACCACTACAGTTTGGCCACCTACTTCTGATGTGTTATATGTGAACAACATAATGATTGCTGCAGTTTAAAAGTCAGAATTTTCTTTTCAAATAAATTGAAACTTTCATTGGACCACTAGGAATGGGCTTGATTCTTGCAGACCTGAAGAGGTTATTCTTAGGGCAATCACCTGTTCTTTAACATTCAACATCGTGTTTAATAGCACGCAATTTTAGCGTTGACTGCATTAGAAGCTTCCTTTACATAAGCCACAGAAAAGTACATCATTTTTACAGCTTTAAAGGTTCCCACAGCTGCCTTGATTATAAATGTATTAGCCCTGTATATTTAATTCAGTTCCTAATGCTTCTCATGTAGCGTTAAAGCCATTTAAAAGAAAGTCTCTGCTTTTACAACCTTTCAAATTTATTTTTTTTTTTAGCAACTCAGCAGCACAGTTAGTCGGTTTGTAAAGCTCCTTACTAAATCTCACCTGAAAACATCGATCTACGGAGTTGTTGCAGTTTTTCCCCACTTCAAAGGGAAATCTGCTGCTGTCGCCTCCCCCGCCAGCGCAGAACCCAGCACAGTAACATGGTGAACTGTTCAGTGGCACAGCTGATGTTATCTCTCAATTTGTTCAGTGTTTGTTGTACCAGGGAGATTTCTAAGTTCTAATTTTAAAAAAAAAAAGCACAATCAAACAAAAAACCAACTGTATTTGTCTTTTCACCTTATCTGTTTCATAGTTATTTCACGCTGTCTCTTAACTTTCATGGTAAAAGTAATGACAACTTGTTTGAAATGAAAAATCTGAGATTTCTCATTTGGATTCCCAGCTACAGCAATTCTCAGGGGTCTCCCGGTTGCCAGTGTTTATAATTTTATAATCTTCATCCTCTATTTTCCATTTGGGGTGCACGGTGATGACAGATGACCCAATTTTCACTGAAGGCCCATGCAACCCTTTATGGTTAAAAACGAATTAAAAATAGAGGGGGGGGCGGGGAATGTACCTATTTTGAGTCTAAATTAAGATTTTTCAAGTTGTTTGCGATAACTGCAATCCCAGCAGCATCAACATTGACACATCTGAATAAAAACTATGTGCTTTACACTGAATTTGGCTTCTAGCAGCAATTTTCAGCAGTGGAAAATCCCCAATACTCCTCTTACTGCCTTCCTTTCCTTAACATTCCCTGTTCTGGCTCCTGCCTCCCACAGCTCTCCTCTATATTCTAAGTTCCAAAGGGTTAAAGTTCTGGCATTTCTTCTGACTGGCATTTCCAAATCTCTCCTGGGGCCCATGCGGCGTTTATGCCAAAATGCTTTATTATTATACAAACACAGAGCAAGAGGAGGAGGGGGAAAAAAAATAAAAAATAATTTAAAAACCCAAACCCCAACCAACCTCTGCAGTTTGTCCTCCAAACCGCTCGCCGGTTTGAAGCTCACCCTGCCAACCCCAACCCCAGTCACACACCGAAGTGGTATAAGAAGAGCAAAACCGGGGATGTTTTAACGCAGAGAGGGCCTGGTTCTCACCCCAAACCCCTCAGGGCTCGGCCGGCGGCGGCCCCGCCACTCCCCCCCCCCTCAAGATCTAACCGAGCCCCGCGTTAAGATAAGGCCAGGCCGCCCGACTCTTCCTGACAGGCCCAAAGTGGGCTCGGTGGCCCCGGTCCCCCGCCTGGGCCCGCGCGCCCTCACACCGCCACCGCCGCCTCACGGCGGGGCAACCGACCACTGAGGCGGCGACGGCGCACTCCCCCCCCTCCCCCCGCCCCTCCGGTAACTCTTTTCCCCCCAAAACTGGGGTTTGACGTCTTCCTCCTCGCTACCCAGTGACCAATCAGGCGGCGAGCTGGGGCGGGCAGGCAGCCAATCGGTCAGCGTTGCTACCTGTGGGGAGTATTTTTAGCCATGGCGGGGCAAAGGCGGGGGGGAATGTGAAGAGCCGGCTGCGGGGGGGTGGGTGGAGGGCCCCCTCCCGTCAGGACGGGCTCGGCTCGGCGGGCCCCTTGCTGAGGGAAGCCGCCCCCCTCAGCCCCGCCGGTGGCCGGGGGACGGAGCCCCGCAGACCGTGAGGTCGCCCTCCCTCCCTGACGGTCCCCGCGGAGCCGCCATGGCTGCCGCCGAGCTCCCCGCGGGCTGTCACGACCTGCCCCCTCCACACACACACACACTCCCCCCGCAGCGGCGGTCATGGGAGATGTAGTTCATGGCGGCCGCCCCCCCTCCCCCTCCCCCACTCCCTGCGGAGATGGGGGGCGCGAGGGCAGGGTTTGACGTAGGCGGTGACGCAACGGTGTTGTGAGGTGAGGAGCGAGCTGACGTAGAGAGCGGCCCCTCCACGCCGGGGTT
>JAOXNO010000003.1:31273753-31288802 GCA_028565335.1 Limnodromus scolopaceus | reverse complement strand
GGTGGGGGGCTGAGGCAGCCGCCGCCCGGCCTCGCCGTGAGGCGAGCGAGGGGCTGAGGCAGCCACCGCCCGGCCCCTGAGGCGGGGGGCTGAGGCGGCCGTCGTGACGGGGGGGCCTGAGTTAGTTCCCGGCGGGCGCTGAGGCGGGCGCGGCCCCGGCCGCTGTGACGGGGGGGCCTGAGGCAGCGCCCGGCGGCCTCGGCCCCGGAGGCAGGGGTGCCGAGGCGGTCACGACCCCACGGTGCCGGGGACCGCGGCGGGCAGGGCCCCGCGGGGAAGGGAAGGGCCGGGTGCCGCGGGGGGCGCGGCGGCACAGGAGCCGACGGGAAGGAGGGCGAGGGGCGGGGGGGTGTGGGGGGGAGAGAGGCGGCCGCCGGCAGCTCCTCAGGGAGAGGGCACGGCCCGGGGAGCCGGGCTGCCAGGGGGTCCCTCCCAAGGCGGTCCCCTGGAGGCGCTCGGGCTGGGAGGAGTGAGCGTTGCCGGCTGACTAAGGGCTGCTGTTTGCCCGGGCCGCCCTGCCGGACCCTGCCCCGCGGCGAGGAGGGGGCGCCGGGCCCGGGGTTGCTGGGCTGTGCGCTGAGGAGAGGGGCCCTGCACCCTCCACCCCCTTCAGTCATCTCCCTTCCCCTTCTTCATTTTCTTTCTTACGGGCTCAGAAAATGCCCTTCCTCCTCCTGCTGCTGCCGGGCTGTGAGCAGCAATCTAATGAGCAGCGAGCTAATGAGGGGCGGCCGCCGCGTTATGTAACTCCCCACACTGCCCTCAGCCAGGGCCCGGCCCGCGGAACGCGCTCCCCTCTAAATGATTCTAATAATAATAATTTTTTTTTTTTAAAATAACTTTCGAAATTATCAAGCTTGATTTGTTTGACCAGCTGCTTGTACCGTGGATCAGTTTTTGGGGCTTAGGAAAATTCTCAGCGTATGCCCGGTGCGCCTTGAAAGGATCGTTTCATTCCTAAAGGACACGGAGGAAGGGAAACAAACCAGATGGATTAATAAATAATGTTTAAATGACCCTGTTAACCACCCAATCAGCTTTTCTGTACTGATTGTGTCCCTTTTGTAAATATCTTCTGTTTGCCCTTGATCTTTTCCTTATCCCCACCCAGTGCTGATCCAGCAAACGTTTAAAGGTCGCCTTATCGCCAAGCTTTCAAACTATTCCCATACCATGTTGGGGAGAACACGAGTGGCTTGGAAATAGGGTTCCAGACTTTAAAAGGAGATTATTTGGAGCAAGAAATAAAAAAGCTTTGTATTCGCATTGCTAATGGATTTTGATACTGACTTTGATTTCTCTAATCTTTAGTGACAGCTACACTAAATTATGTTCCTAGTGATGCAGTGCAGAAAAGCACACTGTTAATTGAAATTCTCATTGGGCATTTAACTTGAGCCAAAAAATACGTATTTTGTTTCATTGGAACTTTTTGAACAAAGGTGTCTCTTGTGGATGACTACCTTTATGTTAAGGTACTGCAGGATTTTCATTAGCAGTATGTGTGCTAATACTTGATTCTTGTCCCTTCTTTAACTTCAGATAGCTAATTTCTTTTTTTTGTCCTTTGTGAAGGAGTGGCAACCATATTTTATATTAAATATAAAATGGAGTCATGGAGAAAGAGAAAAGCAATCATTTTTGAGGCTACCAAAAGCCCTGTTAGCTCCAGTAACTTTTTGAAATCTGAACTGTGGACAACCTGATATATGAATTTAGTAATAGTTAACGTGTTACATCTGATAATATAGAATAATTTGTAGAAAGGGAATTTTTTTGGAGTTAATTTATTGAAATAATTTCACGGCCATTGCCACCCTTATGACAGAAGATTTATGCATCTATTTTGTATGCATTGGCTGCATTATCATTTTAGCTATTCCGAGGAAGAATTGTTATATGTGTACAGCAGACATTTTCTCGTCAGTTAGCATAATTTTGCCAGCGCACCAGCAGATGATTTGCTTGGACTTAAAATAAATGTTGCATAATTTTAGTTATTTGTGTGAAATCTTCTAAAGCAACTGTTAACATTTTTATAATTCTGTAGCTTATGGTGCAACCAATATGTTTGCAAACTTTAAAATGATATATGACCCTTGGACTAAGACCTTTCAAGCTAAACTAATAGTCTGGTGCTGAATTTTGCAGCTGAGTACTATAAATCATCCAAATATGGGTTGGTAATTGAACCCTTGACAGGCCTGGCAGTTCTGTGATGTCTTAAAAATTATCCTTGCTGCTTTGTGAATAACTAAATGGCAGGCTCATGTGATTTTGCAATGCCCCATGCTGTATATGTAAACATATGCCTGGTGCATCTTCTGCAGTATTGTTTGTAAGTCATACTGAATCTAATTGACATGCTCACCTTCCGCGGGCATGAACATAAATAGTTTGATGTGCATTTTTTTCATTTTAAAAAGTAACCTGTTTTATGCAGAAGGTGAAGCTGAAAGAATAGGCCTTGAAGCTTGATCTTACACTTTCCTTATTTGGATGTGTTTGCTTTTGTTTTTTCTTAAAGGAACAAGAGCACTCAAGGTGAAGGATAATAATCGACTAGAATCAGCACTTTGAATGAGATTTTGTTTCCCTGTGGCATCTTGAACACGTTCTTCTTCGGGTTTTGAAACAGACTTATAACTTTGTGGCATAGCAGCTATGCAGCTTGAAATCCAAGTAGCACTCAATTTTATTATTTCATATTTGTACAATAAGCTTCCCAGACGACGTGTCAACATTTTTGGTGAAGAGCTTGAAAGACTTCTTAAGAAGAAGTATGAAGGGCACTGGTATCCAGAAAAGCCATACAAAGGATCAGGGTTTAGATGTATACATATAGGGGAGAAAGTGGACCCAGTCATAGAACAAGCATCCAAAGAGAGTGGTTTGGACATTGATGATGTTCGTGGCAACTTGCCTCAGGATCTTAGTGTTTGGATTGACCCATTTGAGGTTTCATACCAAATCGGTGAAAAGGGACCAGTGAAAGTGCTTTATGTGGATGATAATGAAAATGGATGTGAGTTGGATAAGGAGATCAAGAACAGCTTTAACCCAGAGGCCCAGGTGTTCATGCCAATTAGTGACCCAGCATCTTCAGTGTCTAGTTCTCCTTCTCCTCCCTTTGGTCACTCTGCTGCTGTGAGCCCAACTTTCATGCCCCGCTCCACTCAGCCTTTAACCTTCACCACTGCCACATTTGCTGCCACCAAGTTTGGCTCGACCAAAATGAAGAATAGCGGCCGTAGCAACAAGGTCGCCCGCACCTCTCCCACCAACCTTGGCTTGAATGTCAATGACCTGTTGAAGCAGAAAGCCCTTTCCTCCTCCATGCACTCTCTCTACGGGCTTGGCTTAGGCAGTCAGCAGCAGCAGCAACAACAACAGCAGAAGACTTCTGCCCTTTCTCCTAACGCAAAGGAGTTCATTTTCCCCAACATGCAGGGTCAAGGTAGTACCAGTAGCATCTTTCCTGGTGACAGCCCCCTTAACCTCAGTCCTCTCCAGTACAGTAATGCCTTTGATATGTTTGCAGCCTATGGAGGTCTAAATGAGAAGTCTTTTGTGGATGGCTTGAATTTTAGTTTAAACAACATGCAGTATTCTAACCAGCAATTCCAGCCAGTTATGGCTAACTAAAAATAAAACAAAAGCGAAATACAAGTAAATACTATTGTACAAGTTAAAATGCACGTACCCAAGGGTGTATCTTTTTTTCCACCTCTTGAGATTTTTTTTAAGGCTTGTAGTATGAATACATTCAGGCTTGGTTAGATAAATACAACATGCATCATTTTTTTTCATTTGCCAACCAAGCACAAAATTATTTTATACTGACTGTACATTACAAAAATATACTCTCAAAATATGGCCTCTTACAGTATTTAAGATATAGCAAGGACGTGGCTAATTTTTTTCATGTGTATATATATATATATATGTCCACAAACATATATGTATATATATATTAAAAAATTGGCACTAATAGGTGGGTTTATTGGTCTTTTTCTAATTGTATAATTTAATTTAGTACAAAGTTTGTAAAATATCAGAGTATATATATTGTTTCTACAACATGGTATTGCATTTATATCTTTTTACTACAGTGATCTGTGACAGCTGCAGCAGCTTCATGTTGTATTTTTTTTACTGAAATTGTAAGATATCCATCTTAAAGACATCAATTCTAAAAAAAAAAATAAAAAGTTGTGTACAGAATATTCCTTAGTGGTGGAATTAAAATGTACGAAATATTTGCTTTTTTCAAAAGAAACACAAATTGTATTTTCTGTTAAAAGTTTAAAGATTTTTGCTATATATTATGGAAGAAAATGTAATCGTAAATATTAATTTTGTACCTACATTGTGCAATACTTGAAAAAAGGTATAAAAGTATTTTGAGTCAGTGTCTTACATGTTAAGAGGGACTGAAATAGTTTATATTAAGTTTGTATTAAAATTCTTCAAAATTAATTGACTGTTGTGGTCTGTGTTTTTACTGTTCCGCTGAAGATCAGAGCGCGGCGTTTATTGTGTTGTCAGTGCTAATGATGCAAAAAAAGTCTGACTCAGTGCATCACAAAGGAGCGATGGAAAGGGTTGCTGTGTTGATGCACCACAATAATGAGTTGCTTTACCGAAAATACTCCTGACAAAGCACATCGCCCGATCTGAGGACTTACCTACAATTATTTGAGCAAACTTCTGCTTGTTTTTCCGTAACCGCAGCTCACTGAAGCCAGAAGGTAATTTTATTTCATTTTTCCTTGAGAGTTAAGATTATAAGGTACGCGAGTGTTGAGTTATTGTGCGATATGACGTATCTGGAAGGGACTCAGGTGGTTCAATGACATTCACTTTCCCTGCCATCAGAAGGGATTTGAACTATTATCTGGGGAGGTCGTAGACCGGCGCATCAGCGTTCTGCTTCTGTATTGGGGATTAATAGCTCAGAAACGAGACTGAATAAAAGTGCTGATTTACAGTTTACTAAACTCATTGTAAACTTTTATCTTATATGCTCTATTAAAAAGAGAAATGTAATGCAACTACAATGTGACATTTAAGGTTTTTATTTGAGGGGATTTTACCGATTTTGACTTAATAGATTCTCAAAGCGTGGATGTGAGTAGGAGGAGAAAGAATTTGGAGGCTGACAAAACAGCTCAGCTTTTCCAGGGCTGTTTTGAAGTTACATCCCTTACACTTTTCCGTCTGTTCGGCAAATCGTGCTCTTTTAATGGACGTTGTCAAGGGAAAGAGAAGCTTTTAACTTTAATCTGTAAATCTAACAAACATTGATTTATTTTCCATGGCAGCTCCAGTTGTAGGAAGAGATAGAGACGTGCCAAGTGGATCCTCCTTTGGCTTGTGATGGTGAATTGTGGGCTGCAGGAGTAGTAAGGGATTAAAATTACCTGAACGTTAGGATTCTGAAACTGCATTTTGAGACCGAAGATCAGTCTCTTCCTACTCGATGCGCTTGATTTTACAAAAGGTGTGAATTCCACGCGCGCGTTCACCCCCAGTTTGGTGCAAGCAGAGTTTTGGTGGGAAAAGCCCGGTGCTGTGAGGAAGAGGGTGTTCCTCAACACCCAGTGTGAGATCTTGGCTTTGGACAGAGTCGGGCTGTGAAGAAATGAGTGTGTGGGGAGGAGAGATGCGGGGCTGGCAGTGCTATCGATCTCCCGTGCCGTGGCAGCCAGTTCAAAAGCAATGACGGAGCGAATGGGTTTTTTTAGGCATTTGTCTGTATTTAACTGGCTCCTTTTTATCGAGTTTGCCATCTGCTTTGTCTTTGCACTAAGGGCACGTCGGTGGACGGAACCCTGCTTGGAAGTGTATCATGTGCTATCTATTTTTAAGTGGATGATTTTGCTTTAGAAAAGAACTAGGAAAATAAATATTGGATGAATTACTGAAAAGTGGCGAATGTTAGCTCTGTGCATTATTTCTATTTGTAGGCCTAGACTTTAAGACTTGCTACAGTTTTCATATTTACAGTATAACACTAGTACCTAAACTGCCCGGGAGGGTGAGCACCTCTGACAGGGGAGACCGTTCTACGCGTTCTGTAATATCTCTATTCCTGTGATTTAAACAGAGATGGTTTGTTTTAAAGGTCGTCGAGCTTACCCTCTTCCCGTGCTGGTTTGATCCCTTCCGCTGTGCCCAGCTCCGCCCGTGAAGGGCAGTGCTTTGCAGCGAGGAGGAATCTCTGCAAACAAGGTGCTTTTTTGCAGCACCTTTTAATATAAAGATTTTAATAAGCCGGGCTTTGTCCTCCAAGGGCCGTTCGTGGTGCTTTGCAAGGAGACAAGCTGTAGAGAGCAGTTTCCTCAAAGCATGCGAATGGGAAGATTTTGAATGTTTTCTCTCGCTCGCCGTAGAAATTAAAGGTGGGTGCTCTCTCTTCGGTCTGCCTTCACCCTTTTGTTTATCTTCTGCTGAAGTTTTGGTGCTGAATTTGTTAGATCAAACGTTTACATTGCGACACGCTGTTCCAAAGGAGTGCGGGGTCAGCCCCGGGGTCTGATGTGCCCCCAGCGGGCACCGCGCTGCTGAGCCCCGCGGCCAGGTGAGAGTGGGGGCTGAGAATGGAGTTGGGGGGGTGGGGGGGGGGAAGGAAGCATTTGCTCCGTTGTGCAAGTCCTTCTTGTATTTTCTTGTGTGAACACGCGATTTACTTCCTTAAAATTGCCGGTGTAAGTTAAACCTCGGAAGATGTCTTTAATTTACAGTGAGGAAAAGGGTGAAACTTTTAAGTACGTGTCCCCCTCAGTGCTGCTTAGTGCGTCCCGTCCCTTCGCTCCAAGTTCCCCACCCAAGCACAAGTTCAGAGCGCTTCCAGCTGTAAGTCTCTCTCAATTCTGCACAAGTTGAAAACTTTTAAACATCGTAATGTGGGGTGTGTGAGACGGGGGTTCGGAGGCACCAGGGCAGGGCAGGGGGGGGGTGTCATTGGGCAGCTACGGCCTCTGCTGCATTTGTTCTGTGGGTGGACAACTGACCTCGCTCTTCCTCAGAAGCCTAGTAGCAGTCACCAAAATTAAACTGATCTGATTATTTCTGCCAAGGAGAGCCGGCTCGCAGGGGGAATTGGTGATACACAGTGCTCCGTCGCTGCGTCCTGCTCCAAAGGCTCCAGCTGCCGACGGGGATGCAGAGGGCACGGGCTGGGCTGGCGCTGCCGTCTCGGTGAGTACCAGTTTTGTCGTTCTTTTAACTCCAACTAAACTATCATAATATGTACAAATTGAGAGCGGGGTGTAAGCCACAGAAAGATCCATCCCCCCTTCACCATGCAGAATTAGAAAGTCATTAAACATTGCTTGTGCCGTCTCTCGCTCCGGACACCCGGGGCAGACAATTATCCAGTGGCAGCCCGGCTGTCGGCACCCTGTATCCCATCCTATCCCAACCCACAACAGCCCTTTAGCAGCAAACAGCCCAGTTCCATTTCTGAAATATCAAGTAATCAAACAACTAGTTGTCAAATCAGCTCTTTGGACCGGCATGGGATCAAACCAGAGTTCATTTACTGACCTGACACCCCAGACTGTTCTATTAACGTTTCAGGAATAAATACCTCGGAGTTTGTGTTGGTAGTTTTGGAGCAGATGAAGCAAACCGGCGGTTCAGCACTCTTTTTTATATCATCAGCAAGTTGATTTAAATTGAGTGTACAGAGTTGGCTGCATTCCTCTCATGAGCTGCATAAAAAGTTTGCTAAATCGAAGTGCCAGGGCTGTAAAATCCTGCTGAAGGGATTGTTTCCAAAGATCAGTGAGAGGAACAGTTAAACTGTTACCGTGGCAGTGTGCGTATGACTTTTGTCCTCTTGGCTTTATTTTAGTGACGGTAGTAAGGAGTTTTGCCTTACAGAAGGGAAAAAGCATTAAGACTCGGGAACATAAACCACGTTCCCTTTGGCACCGCGAGTTCTCTACCTCATAGACAAAATATGATCAGTGTGTGGAACGAATAGCAGGTGTAAAATATTTTTAGAAAAACCTTGGCGTACTGTGCAGACATCCCTCAACCCCCATCCTTTATTCTGTCAACTTTTGTTTGTTAAAAACAATCTGTAGTATTGATGGCTGCAGTTTAGGTGGAACTTGCCGTAGTTTCCGTTTGGTAATTTAGTGCTTCGGAGGCCTGAAATCAGAGATCCTCTCCTCTGAGAGCTGAGACACCATTACATTTAAACAGTCTGTCAGCTCCCTGCCCTCATGGAGCTCGTTCCCTGTTCCCCTTGGCATTAATACTACCCGTAGCATAAACCAAAAGAGAACGCTGGGAATGTAGTGCCTTAATTATTGTTTAGTGCCCCTGCGAGCTTTCCTTGAGAAGGTTAAACCAACAGGACAGGCTAATGCAATTAAAAACAGACCTGGAATCCCGCTTTTTCTTTTTTCCTTGGCAGAACATACCCATTCTCTGCTACGCCCATAACCCCTTCCTTCTTCTTTCCTGCCTCTCCCACAGCATCCTCGGAAGGACCTTTGTTCGCTGCCTCTCGCTACTTGCTCTGCCGCCCCAGGCTTTGGTGCCGCTCTCTTTTCACCCCGACTCCACTTCTCTCTGACCTCGTCTCTTAAATGGCCCCACGCCGGGAGCTGCTGAGCCGTGGCAGACCTCGGCACGCCAGGCTCCAGCCCCCGAAAGGCTCCCTCACCCTTTGTGGGCTACGGCTTACTTGGCTTCGCTTTATCTCTAAAGACATAGTGTAAAGAACTGCTGAACGTCAGAATACGGTACAGGATTAGACTAGATGTCCGCAGTCTCATGAATTTGCTGCTTGGGCAGCCTCGTCCCGGAATGCAACAGCCTGGGAGTTTCTAGTCGCGTTGATGGAAATGGGAGGTGGCAGGTTAGTGGAGAGCATGGTATAATAGATGACAATTCAGGCACCCCACATTCCAGATCTGACTCCGGGAAAATCACTGCCCTTTTCTGTGTTGGTTTCCTCCTCTGTCTCCCTTGAACTTCACTGTTAGCAAGTGTCAGACATCAGCTGGCTATTGCTGTCTTTTTCTGTCAATAAGGAGCTTCACCCAGTTTCTGTGTGCCACAGGAACATCTTCTGAGGTTGACCTACCATTCCCTCCTTTTATTGCCTTTAGTCTCTGTGGCCTTTGAGAGTCTCCTCCGTTGTACAGTTCACTTAATGTGTATGAGATGACCTTTACATTTTGAAATAAGGCATGCATATAAAAGCGAAGCGCTTGATTCTCATTGTCCACGGTATATAGAGTCTGATTCACCCACCATCGGAGCAGAAGGCCTCTGGAGCAGTGAGATCTCACATACTGACTATTGTGATTCTCTAAAAGAATTTCTGTGGGTGTTTCTATAGATATGGAAGTATATATTCCTCCAGTACAAATCATGTGAAAATTTTACACCAGCCTACTCACTAAAAGTTGCTGCTGGTCAAAATTAGACTTGCATGCAGATTTTACAAACTAAAACAAATTCCCTTTTGACTTTCATTAGACCGTAAGGTTAAGCACCCCGTGTGCCAGCACAGAGAGGGGGCCGCAGGGTTCTGCCACCAGCTGTGCTATGAACTGTCTGCCCAGTCTTAGGCAGATTGCTTCAAGAGTAGTTTCGGTGGTTTTAAGCCCATACTTGAGCCTTTCACTCCCTGCTGAATCTCGGGTGTTGGAGATAACTGCAATGTATTTTTGAAGGCAGTGGGTTCTCAGTCCGTCTGTGTCTCTCGGCGTTAGTCAGGTACGAGTAGCGCTGCCGTTTGGCAATTTAGTGGGAAGAGCACAAAATTCCTGACTACCGCTGAAAACACCTGGGGCAATTGCTTACTTTGCAGGTATTTGTGAATCTCGTATTTATTAAGTGCTTTGAGCTATAGAGCCTATTTTTTATGGTTGGACTAGATGATCTTAAAGGTCCGTTCCAACCTAGATGATTCTATGATTCTACTTGAGAACAGTTTATGTTTCATTTTTAAGTAATGCATGATGATGTTCCCCGTTTGTGCCTTCCAGACTGTTAGTGCTGTCCTTAAAGACAGTCCTTCAGTATTGCCAAGCCAAGCACTCCAGAAATTGTGATTCGGGCCTCCAAGAATATTTTAGAAATTGTGAGGTAATTTTAAGTAGTAATCAGCCTCGCACCATATTAATTTGTCTTCTGGATGTAGAGTTAAATAGATTTCAGAATGTTCTAGCTTTTCTCTCCAAGTCCACTATGAACTTAATTTTTTCGTGAACATTTAGGTCCTTAGGAAATCACAGGTTCCCTGGGACTGGCACTTCACAGGAAACAAAATATCTAAGGGATAGTGATGAACTCAGAAGTGTTGGCAATTAACCACAGCTGCTTAATGGAATCAGATTTCTAAGTGGTACAGAAGGACTGAGACTTGCCACCGTGCTCCTGTCTGGGTGGTTTGCATCACAGATCTGACAGTCTGGTGGCAGCAACTGCAGGGAACCAACTCAATTTGAGTTGTACAAACTGATAAAGGACAGAAACCCTCAGTAAGAGATCAACCCCTGCAACTCTGACCTCTCTCTCCCAGCCTTCAAGGAAGGTCTCCAAACCTGCTTCAGAAGACAACCCAAGTACTAGAATTCCTGACTCTAGGATATAAAAATCACTCAGATATTGATTGCATATTACATTATAATTTTTGCTACCACCAGCCATCCCTAGGCAATTAATTATTCCTGTCTCTCTTGCCCTCTCTTTGTGCCATAAATGACATTATCAGCTGTCCTCTGGCCAGTATCCTCCCTTTGATCAACAGGAACCAATCACCTTTTCTCTCAAGTTGCCTAATTCATTAATATAATGAAGTTTAACTCAGAACAATTATTCTCAACCTGTATTTAGCTCTAAGGTTATTGCTTCTATTTCAGACCTAAGGAAGCCATATGTGCCTGAAAGCATGTCTAGTTTTTCCAAGTGTGCCAGCTGACCTAATAAACGGTGTCCCCTCTCCCTGCCCTTGCCTCACTTACATCTTGCACCGTCCTCGCTACCGCGCGTCTGAGTCTACAAACGGAGGCATAGCCTTGATGAGCTACTATGGGAGGTGCTCTACTGGCCCAATTAATCGGAGGGAAGCGTAGGCATCACGTGGTGGAGCTGCTCGGTCTACAAGCCATCTGTCCCACCTTGCCTGGGACTGCCTTGCTGTCCCCGAGCGTGCCATGTGGCGGTGGCTGGTGGGAGGTGAGCGAAGCTGATGGTGACACCGGAGACCTGGCAGCAAGGCTGACGCGATGATCACCTCAGTAGATGGCACGCATTTGGGGGCGAATGAACTTTCGGAGGTCAGTAAGGTTGTCTTTCATTTTTTCTCAGGGTCTCTGAAGTCTCAGTGTCTGGTTGTAAGAATTCAGTATTTGGAGCAGCTTCCCTGCCCGAAGTCAGGTATCACAAGATTGGATAAATGTAGGGTCTGGATCTCATCTCTACCAATCAATCCTTTTTTAAATGTTTTGCTGTAAAAACTCTCTCTTACCTTGTTTATTCTTTGAAATTCCTAGGTTCCCCCTCTTGGCCTTTCTTTCTGTTTTCCTTCAAGGTCTTCCTTAAAACTTGCTTTTCTTAGTTTCTTTCCCAAACCAAGTGTTCTCCCCATGCTGAGGTCTGTGCCTCACCATGTATAATTTGCAGTGTATTATCTGATGGAGACTGTAATCTCTTCAGGGCAGGGCCGTGTCCCTCTCCGGACTCACTGTTGCCTGTTTTACTCTACGGGGTTGAATAAGAAGGACAGAAATAGAAGAGTATACAGACACTCCCAAATAAACTGTGTATTTTGTGATCTCTGTTCAAGAAACAAATGCAGGAACAAATGTTATTAGTAACATGGTTTATGCTGTACCACTGGAGGCTTGAGAAGAAGTAGATGCTTTAGGCAAAGAAGCCTCCTTTACAAAACATTTTTGGAACATATTTATCTAAAAATACACATAATTATGGTAGGGAATGATGTTCCTCTGTGATCTATAGTTAATTGTCAATGGCAACAGGGGACTCTTCAATCTTGTAAACAGTCTGCTCTACTAATATCATATACTTTATCCCTTCCCTTCCTGCAGCATCCCAAAGCCCTTCCCAGGCTGATTGCTGTGGCTGCTTCTGAAACAGTCCTGCCCACTCGGCTCTACCACCGTGCCCACCGAGGCTGAGAGGAGGAGGATGGATGGAGAGGAGGAGGAGGATGACCCTGTTCACCTACAACAGAGGTAAGTGTGGGGAGGGAAACCTGAACTAGGCAGGAGAGATTTTTGCCTTTTCAGTACTCTTCCTCTCTAGATATGCGCTGTGGGTAATATGCGGATAATAATGCATTTTAAAATACATTTTGGTCTGAGATCTCCAATGAGTTTGGCTTTTTTGATGCCTGCACAAATGGACCCCACGTACTTAAATGTCTGCCCGACGGAATTAGAAAACAAGCGATATGTAAGCGGAGACGGGGATCATCTGTGAGACTGACTTTGAGGTGACTCTCTCCAAAAGCCGGAGTGGTTAGAGCTAGGATTTTGGCTTTGCCTGTTTCAGAGAGATCTGAGGCCGGCCAGCCCGACCCTGCCGCTGAGGGCATTGCTGTGGGGTGGCAACTGGCCCGTTCCCTATCAGAACGTTTGCATTTGCTCGAACAAAAGGCCCATTCTGGCTGGGAAGGCTGCGGCCAAGTCTCGCCTCGTCCGGTTCCCAGTGGCTTTTTGGAAGGAGCTATCTGTGCTCGAGTGCCTGGCTCAGAGTCACTTCTGCGGGGCACTGTCATCTTGGTTATTTTGGTCTTTCGTCATATATAAAAAGATATCTGTATGATTTGCAAGCAGTTAGTCGTCTCCTAGCCAGAGTGGGGTTGTTTTCCTTAAGGATGTTTAGGATCACATAACTCTTACAGGCAGAGGTGAAAATGTAGATGTTGGGATTAGTCACATAACTGCTGCAGTTATCTTCATCCAGAGCCTTTTCTTTCACTCCTCGTTGGAGCTCCTGAACTTGAGGGCTGTATCCAGCCTTTCCCATAACGATGTTTATCTGGGCAGGCTGAAAGACAAAGGGGGGCCCAGGCTGTATAACCTCTAACCAGTTCTTTCTTTCTTTACTTGGGTTTTTTTTTTTTTCATAACCACTTGATAAATCATGCTGTGGAGAGCCAGGAATGAAGGGCTATGACCTGCTCACCATGCTCGCCTGCTCCTTGGCTTCCAGCAGAGGTTCTGATTTCTCTGGGCCTCTGTTCCCCATCAGCACAAGGTGTAACCCCATTTCTGTGCCTTGCAGAGGAGCTGTGAGGTTTCCTTCTCGCTGGAGAGCTCTGGGTGACCCTGGGGTACAGTATCACTGCTGTTGTAAAGTGCCTCCCAGCCATCAACAGATTTTTATCCTTAGAAAAGCCCCATGTGATATCGCTGTCCCCGTCCTCGAGGTGGGGACAGGTCAGAGGAGAGGTGGGGGAGCCGAGGTGGGCCGTGGACTTTGGCACCATGAAGGTTGGCCTCATTCTCCTGTGAAAGGCACAACCCCTCCCACAGCACGGGAAAAGAGAAAGTCTTATTTGCTTTCCATCCATTCAGTATCCTCTACGTGATCGGGATGTGCTTAAACTGGGGACAGCTGCCTTATGGAGATGTTTTCAAGGGAGATAATGTCAAGGGGGACGAAACAGCAGCAACTGTTGTTTAACGTAGGCAGGGGCACAAATCCATTTTGCTGGAGATGGCCCTGGCTGTGTGGTACCCCCAGCAAAGGTGTTAACTGGTGTGCAACACCCAACAGCGTCCTAGCAGTACAGGGATGAGTCAGTTGAGACAAAAAGAAGGAAAATTGGAAATCGGTCACTATTTCTTGTAACTCTTTGAAGTTCTCTTAGAAGCAGTCTCCAAAAAATCACCAAATCCCAATGGATTTATCCTGATGGTGTCCCCCCCCACCCCGTGCAGTCACCCAGAGAGAGGGGTCTGTGCCGCTGCTGTGATTTGCTGCTGTAAGTGTTGTTTGCCCTTGCAGAGGTCAGGTACTGGGAGGCCACTTGCAGAGCAAGTGCCTTTGCTGTGCACATTGTCCTCCTGAACTGGAAGAACCTGAAGGACTGGTGAAACGGGGGACCCTGCAGCCAGCTCCTGCCAGGATTCACTTGGGGATTTTTATTTTTATTTTTTTTTCCCCTCCGTCCTTCCAGAGATGAAGCAACATTTGCTGAGAGGAGCCTTTCGGCGTGGCAATTGGCCCACGGGGCTGGGTTGGGGCATGGCTGGGTCTAGGATGCTCTAAAAACATATGTGACAGGTGTCAACATTGGCTTTTGCCCGGGTGGGAGGGTGTCTGCCGAGCAGAGCGGGGCGGACGGTGACAGTGGGTGCTGAGGGTGGCAGAGCAGCAGGGGGGGGACAGGACGGGATGCTTTCTTCCTCTGGGTTGTTTTTGTTTTAAAGCAATTATTTAAAATTATAACAGCTTCACACATGAAAATTGCCGCTTTTCCACCGTGGCGTGGTGGTGGCCGTGTCTCAACAGGTAGGGGAAGAAACTGGAAGGGGGGGATATAAGGAACTGAAGAAAGAGGAAGGACCCATCGAAGGGGAAATGCCTCCACCTCCTTCCTCCTCCGCTGGGCTCTTTTCTTTGGTTCGTTTTCTTTTTTATTTTAAGACGGAAAAGCAAACGTAAAGATTAGGAAGGAGGTGGTCTGAGCCCCTGCTTGTGGCCGAAGGGCTCTCCCCCTGGTCCAGCCTCCCAGTGCGCCCGCAGCAGGGGACAGGGCAAGGTGACACGGCCGGGTGCCACGTCAGCAGCCTGCACGCTTGGGCCGGTGGCTGCCAACAAAGGTGGCCATTGAGAGCCCGCCGTGTCTCTGCTCCCGGCAACTGTGCTGTGGGAACGGGGCTGGAACCACCAGCTTGCTTTGGCACAGGCAGCTGATGAGCCACGTGAGCACGTTCTCCTCCTCCTCCTCTTCTTCCTCCTCCTCCTCTTCTTCCTCCTCCTCTTCTTCTTCCTCCTCCTCTTCTTCTTCCTCCTCCTCTTCTTCTTCCTCCTCCTCTTCTTC
>JAOXNO010000003.1:31252840-31273653 GCA_028565335.1 Limnodromus scolopaceus | reverse complement strand
TCTTCTTCCTCCTCCTCCTCTTCTTCTTCCTCCTCCTCCTCTTCTTCTTCCTCCTCCTCCTCTTCTTCTTCCTCCTCTTCCTCCTCCTCTTCTCCCTCCTCCTCTTCTCCAGTGGAAGGTCCCCAGGGTGCCTGGGGAGCGGTGGCAGGTTGCAGGCTGTATGGCTGTGCGAGAGCTGGCCCTGGGGAGCCAGGACGGATGACTGGGCTGAATGAGCAACACCCACCCAAGCAGCCACAAAGCAAACAAATACGCTTTTCCTCAGCCCATTGACTTTTTCTTTTTTTTCGTCAGCTGTGGATGTAACAGCAGAATAAGGGAAAATGTAGCTTTTTATTTCCCTCCCTTGTCCTGGCTAACTCCAGCCATCCCCTGTGTGCAGCTCCAGAGGGAATGCGTTTTTATTTTGTTCAAGGCTCTTCTGCTGCAGAGCATGAAGTTACTCAGCATTTGCAGGACCAGGTCATGGTAGATATTTTTATCCTGAGTCTATTTTGCTCTGCCTCAGGCTGACGTATTTGTATTATGGATGCTTCCAATTAACAGTGCATGAATGTAAACAATGCTTTACTCCTACTTTACAAATCAAAAGAGTTTTGTTGGTGGTTTTTTTTTTTTTTTTTTCAGTTATGTTTGCAAAAATGTGTTCATGTTCAGATTTACTTTATGCAAAAACGAAAGCACCTGAACTCCAGGCCAGGGAGGGTTTGGGTGAGCAGAGTGTGGAGGAGCCAGGCTACACCATGTTCTATAAACAAACGGGCGGTTTTGAAAGCAGACCGAGAGGAGTTTGCAGATGCATTTATTTAAGCAAGGAACCCATCTGCTCCTACCAGTAATGGATTCACAGAGCGATTGTGTGTTTGCTCAGCTCACAGGCCGATGAGTTTTGCATATGTTACACGATTTGCACACGTCGGTACGTAGCGTGGACACACATTCTCACATCTGGAACACACGAGCCATGAAGACAGGGGTTTGAATAGTGACCTAGTTAGCACCTGGCAGCAGCTGGATCTTTGGGGCAAAAATATAATATTTATCTTTCTTTTTTTTTTTTTTTCTTTTAATGAACTGTTAGATTTTATTAGGCAGGCTGTAGCAATGCCTGTTTCATGGGGCTGCGTGACTTCTGCAAGCTGCAGCTACCACAAGAACGAGGTTTGGAGCTGCTTCACTTACCTGGCTGGCCAAGAAGGAAAACTCCAAATTACAGATGAATATAGCACAGCTGGATGGAGGACCTGCCCCCACTCACAGCATTGCCAAGGACACGGAGACGCATTTTAACTCTAGCTGTGGAAGTAGGGAAAAGAAAGTCTCATCCAGAAAAAGAAAACTAGTCCCTTCCAGGGGAAATATGGAATATACACAAAACTCCAAAGGTCCTACCAAAAATATCTTTCTGAGCCCTTCAGGGTGTCGGGGGTCCCTGTTTCTATTTACGTGTCCATCTCCCACCGCTTCCTCCTGTGGTGGCACCCAAGGCTCTAGAAACCTCCCTTCTTGCCAGAAATGTTTCTAGAAACAGTGCTTCAGGCTGGGGAATGCTTGCAGAACGCAATCCCAAAGGGTCACTCGGGAGCATTTGCCCTGGGGCTTGATTTAAGGAGCTGTGCTCGTCCAGCAAAACCCAGGAGCTGCTTCTGCGATACGCTCCCTTGAGCAGGCTGGTGAGAAAAGCCGAGGCCAGAAACTTAAATTTTATGACCTTGTAATGCCCAGAGGCTCAAACCCGTGACAAAATTCTCGCTGGTCAAGGCAATTACTTAAAAAAGGAGAAAGGGAAAAAAAAAAACCAAACCCAAACCTGTCCTCTCTCGAGATTACCAACTAAACAACCCGTGAGCTGCAATAATTCTGCAAAAGATGCTCTCGGGAGTGTTTTTTTACAGTGAAAGTAGTCATAAATAATAATAAAAAAAATGCATGTGTATGTATTTTACAAAGCAAGGAAAAAAATTCTTCCTCTTCAGGCCCGTAGTCTGTGAATAATTTGTGAACAAGAGAAGCAGCTCCATCTATCTTACGCTGTGTTTGTTACAAATCATTTGCTTGTGTGTAAATCTTCCTGCCAGGGTAGGAGCAGCAAATCCTCCTTCAATTTTTGTCCGCTGAAAAAATTCTATAAGCTAAAACGTGAAAAATTGAATCGATAAGTAACAGGTGTAGAGGTGCATCTCGGGATGAATATATATTCCCGGGGCAGAGGGGCTGGGTGACAGTGTTTATGAGGCAGCTGGTGGCTGCGGGGCAGGATTTCTGGCTGGCACACATCGCTGAGCCACAAGGGCTAATAATTTTGCAGGAGAACAAAAGCCAAGCCAAGAAGACCATCTCCAAACCCTGCTTCCCTCCCAGCTCACCTACAGCGAGCAGGCAAACAGCCACTACCCCGGTGAAACGCATCCGAGCATCCCATCTTGGAGAAAACCCTTTTTGAGAGCTCCCAGAAGGTCCCTAGGTGGCAACACTGCTCCTCCTGACCCTCCCGCGAGTCTCCTCGTGGTTGGTAGGCTTCCTGAAAGCTCCTGCTTTGGAGATGATGTGACTAAGCGAGACCTTAAACTTCCATTCACAAATAAAAGTGAGAAAAAAAGAGTATACATTTAATGCTGGGGGTGGCAAAGGAAAGCGGAAACTTGTGATCGCTGAAAGGCTCTGCCATCTGAAGGCAAAGTGCAGGAACAACCAAAACACCCCAGGATTTTTTTTATTCAAAAGAAATAACAAGATTTTAAAGCCCAGTTTGTGACACTGAGAGGTGACTCATGATCCCTAAGTGCTTTGGGTTGCTCTTAGCTATTTCTGTAACTGGAAGCCCAAGAAGTAACAGTTGCAGAGAGGTGGTTCGGCCCTTCCAGCCCCCGCGAGCGGGACCGAGGATGCTCTGCCCGGCCACGGCACCGAGGGACCCCTCGCTCCGTCCCCTCACCCCTCCCTTTGGACTGAAGCTCTCCACGGGTGAGATGCAGACCTCCATCACTGTTCGCAGAGCGTGGTCCCCGTCCAGGCAGCCCCAAATACAAACCGGGTACAGAATCCCGAGCACAGACACGGGCTGGAGGAGAAAAATGCCCCCCCTCCACCTTGCTCCCTGTATTTTCAGGGGAAAAGCATCAACAGAGACCCGATAAATAAGGAGATTTTGGTGTAAGTCCTGCTTGTCCCACCTGTTAAGATGAGTAGATCTGGGAAAGCCATTATTTTTTTTCCTTTTAATCTCTGTTTATTCCCTGCTGACTCCCTGCAAGCCTGCTATGGCCATACACAGCGCCGTGGCTCTGGTGGCCCGGGCTCGGGAACGGCGGCTCCTTCACCCCAAACGCCAACCACCTGACAGAAGCAGCCATCTCGTTATGTCAGAGATAAGATACTTTTGCCCATCTCTTGATTAGATGACTTTTGGAGCTGGCTAGCACAGTAGAAACTGCGAATTGCAAATATTATAATCAAGTATAGAATTTGAGTTTCTTCCTGAGTTAATTACCTGAGTAGTATACATCTGTTAGCTACAATAAATTGCAGCAGAAATGGGAGAATTTGATTGCAATATTCACTTTTTGGGTGATCTGCAGGTCAAGTATTATTCACTGAAGAGATTCATGAATAATTTTAAATAACTGGACCAATATATTTAGAAACTGCAATCTGCAAACAGGGAGAGAAAAAGCCTCAAATAAATTATACATTGTGTCTTTTTCCTGCAGCTCTGGAAATGGATTTGATTGCCTTATCACACTCCCTACTATATCTTTCCCCCCCCACCCCCAATAAACCTAAAATCTCTCCTGCTGTATTACTACCCAGACAAGGATGAAATCAGTCAAACCAGAACCAGCCACCCAGCTCGGGGGTTGCTTTCCACTTAGAAAATGGGAATTCTACAGCCAAGTGTCTGTGAAAGAGTTCAATTAACCGGGGAGGGGGGCAAATCTAACCACAACTGGAGGATGCTTCACTCTTCAGGCGCAGACACAGCGGGCGGATGCGATGGGACTGCGCGGTCCCCAAACCGCGATGCCACACGCCATCTCGTGTCAGGCGCTGGGAGCAGCCGGGCGCTCCTGCCCCAATTTTCAGGGATCTGACGTCATTTCAGTGCTGAGGGATGAGGGGGTTTTGGTTTTGGTTTTTTTTTTTCTTTGCACTCCAAATATTGCAAAAATAGGAAGATGTGACCGTGTGAGGAAGACCTTGAAGAGCTCCATGGTGGGGGCAATGATGGTGTGTGTGACTGGTCGGGCACTGGTGCTTGGTTTGGGCGCGTGTAACCAAATTATATGTTGGACACTGCTGGCTGGAGAACCTGACCCTGAGTGTTTACATGGTGAGTCCTGTTGAGGACAGTGAGACCTCTGCCCAAAGCTGTCTCTACAAGATCCTTGTTGCACCTTGCTTTTTGTCCAGGGATGGAGTGACTTGGCCAAGGCCAACCTTGGAGCTGTTTCCAGAGGGAGCTTTGTGATTTCCAACGTCTTCCCCAAGCACCGTAGATGCAGCAATTGCAGGACACCTTCTAAAGAGTCTCGGGGCTCCAGAGTTGGAAGGGTTTGTGACTGTCGTCCGTCCTGCAGCACGGTGTGCTTTTGGGGGCAGCTGGAGGTAAGGTTCTTATTTTAAGATTTGACTTTATGGGGCTGGGATGTGGCTGAGATTTATCTGGTGACCTTAGGAGCAAATTTCTAATAGCAAGTAGCGTTTTCTTAGCAAGGCAGTAACCAACCCAGCCTAAGCATGGTGCGCAGGTGCTGCTGGGTTTTTAAGATGTCTACTGGCTTTTGTGCTTGTTAAAGGGAGCGTTGCAAGTTGTCAAGCTGCTGGTGCTGTTTTGAGAGGTGGGATGTGCAGGACGGGCTCAGGGGGCTGCCTGCACAGGACAGTCTGGACCCCCCAAATCCGTGTGCAGATCATCCAGGTCTCAAATGAGAAGAGCTTGTTTGAAGTTATAGGAATGCACAGCTAGGACTCACTTTTTCCTCCTTGTATATTAATCAATATTGCATTTCATTTGCTATTTTATCATCCTGTCACTTGGTATTATGATGCCCTTCTACAGCTCCTCACAGTCAGCTTGCGTTTTTGCAGCCCTAAATAACTCGACATCAACAACCTTTGTAACCCACCTCTCCCATCCCTCTTCCAGACCATCCACATCCAGCAGCCCAAGTCCTCGCACGGGTCCCCTGGGGCGCTGCCAATAACTTCCCTTCATTGTGAAAACTGACCTTTCGGTCTCACCCTTTCTTTCCGATGTTTCCACCAGTTGTTGGCTCAAGAGCCTGCCTGACCTCTCCCCGCAGGACAGCTAAATGTCATTAAGAGCCTTGGGTGAGGAAGTTGCTCTAAGGCCTTGATCCAAGTCAACTCTATCAGCGGGACCATCTCTGTCCTCGTGATCGCTTCAAAGAAAGTTAAGTGTTAGGGAGCATCACTTCCCTCTGTTGAAGTCCACAGACTCCTCCTCTTTACATCATCTTTACCATTCAGCTGTGAGTTTTATCTTCTATTGCATTTTCTACCAGACTTGCTGAGTTTTCATGCCCAGCTCCCAGAAACCCTTTTCTAAAATTAGCCCCATGTTTGCCACCTTCCATCCTCTGCTGCAGACTGAAGCAAAGGTTATCCACTGCAGTTAATGGTTAAGCAACTTTTTTATGTGAGTACTTTCACCCTTGGGTGAGTACCAGCTGATCCTGGAGACTTATTACTGTTGGTTTTCTATTTATTTCACACAGTAGAGGAAGTCGTGTCCTTTACACGTGTTACAATACCCGCTGGTTTGGGTGTGTAAGGAGCTGAGCGAAGGAGGAAGAGAAGGCACAAGCCCCTTTATGGGAAGTTCCTTTTAATGAAACCAGCTAATCCAGTCCAACTACCACGCTGTCGTGACAGTGTCAGGTGAAAAAAAGGCTCCCCCTCCTCCCTCTAGATGAATCTTTTCCTCATTCTTTTTTTTCCAGCCTTCTCCTTTCCTCCTGCATTTCTAGCCGTCACTGGGACAAATGAGGAGGAGTCAGGAGTTGCCAGGTGGGACAAGACCCACGACCCCTTTCCATCCCGTAAGCCCCAGAGAATCATACAGGAGAGCCCAGAGCGGGGTCTGGAGGAGGTTCATCCCCACCCCAGACTGCCTGTAATCCTGAAACATGGACATTCATGTCCGTTGGGTTGTGCTCTCAATGATGTTTTCAGAGCTGCTGTGGCCACGGGCTTCAGCAGCACGTGCAGGTTTGTGTCCACCACCAAGCCTGAGGTTTGGAGGAGACCCTCCCAGCCGGGCCAGCTGGGCTCACAGTTCAGCGGTCGGACGGGTGACCACCGGCAGCGGGGAGGGCTGGCTGAGAAGAAAGGGTAACAGAGCAAAACACCAAAATCGGAGAGTTTTCCGACTTTGAAACCTGACCTGCAGAGCAGCCTTTGGAAGACTTTCCATTCGCTTTCCAAACTCTCAGGCCTGAATGTCATCTCGTTTGCCCAGCCGTGAATAGCTGTGAATGAAACAGGCTGCACAGCTTTTTTGGCGAATAGATGTGTCCGCTGGTGCTGCAGCCTTATCTTCATATCCCACTGGTGTTTGCATTGTAGAGCAGGAACTCGAGCTGAGGTTGGGTTTTTTTTTTTCCCCCTAAGATTTAAAGAGCTGGCAGAACATTTATTCAGTTGTGCAACCTCCATTCAGAGTATTTCTCAGATCCTGGACATGGGGCTCATTTTTTTGTCCTTTGACAGCCGCTGTAAATCAATAAGGCAGTTGGAGGTCACTTGTAGTCAATCAGTAACCAGCGCCAGTGAAGGGGAAACCACTAAATATTTGGTATAAAAACATGGGCTCTAAGCTCGAAATTGTCGCTCAGGGTGACATTTTCGCAGCCGTGCCTTCGGAAACCTGGCTCCATCCAGCCCCAGTGTAGATACCCAGCCTGGGCACGATCGTTTCCTGCTAATTACGTCCACGAGAAGCTCACAGCACGTGCACACCGCAGGAATTACAGCAAACTGGGGTGCAAGGAGCTTCAGGTGGAGGAAGTGGGTCTCGTGGTGGGCTAATGTGGTGCCAGCTGAATGACTCCTCCTCTTTGCAGGAAGTCATTAGGTGGTGGCTGAAGCCATGCATGACCTTCGTCACGGCCACCTCCCTCAGGAACCCAGACCCGTGGCAGGTGGTAATTCTCGCAGGGGTCCCTAATTCCCTTTGAAACAACTGGGAGCTAAGCTCTTAAATACCTTTGCTGTCTGAATCATCTTCCAATGGCGTCATCATCTCTGTGTGCTCCTAGCTCTGGAGCTGGTTGCCCATAAAAACTTCTGCCTGACCTCATCTCGAGCCCCTGCAATGAGAACACACTCCGTTTCCTCTTTCCTTTGACCTCAGCTGCTCTGGGCTTTGCGCTGAGGCAGGATCCTATCTCGGAGCGATCACCCAGCCATCTCTCCGTGCGTGCCAACGCGGGGACCTCGTGCCCTGCTGTGCCATGCGTCGGGCCCTGTCGGGACGTGCTCTTGCAGTCCCCCGTGCAGAAGCTGCACGCCCACCGCTTTTCTGCTGGGATCTTGTCCCCCGGGGCCGGGGGCAGACGGTTTGCACAATAACCTGTGACTCATTTTGGGATCCATGCGCTGGATGGTTTCCACCGAGCTCTGGCTGCAGGGTTTGCAGATTCACGTGTTGGGCTTCTCATCCTCGCTCCAGCCTGAGGAGCGGGCACGCTGTGCCGGTGACAGTGGCTCTGCACTGTCCTCCTGCCCCCCCAGAAATGTCCGTCAGGTCCATCCCTGAGCTCCGGGGAGCTCCTGCAGGTCTTGGACCCAGCTAACGTGGCTCTGCTCCCTTGCTGCCCCCCGTGCTGGTGTCTGTGGGAGATGCTGCTTCTCTGGTGTCCGCAGGCGGACAAGACCTTTGACAGCGGCTGGTGGCCGTGGTCATGTGGCTTTGGAGGTGTCATCCTTCCTCCAGCTCTTCCCTGGAGCCTCAAACAGGGGCTCAGGCTCCTTCCAAGCCCCCTGCCGTGCAAGGAGAGGAATCAGGCTTTTCCCTTTCTCTCTTTTCTTTCGTACATTCTATACAAACTTTAAATACCGGCATTTCCCTCCAGCTTTCTGACAACCTTGGGAGATGCACCCTGGAGAGCAGGACGGAGAACTGTGTGCGTGAGCAACACAAAAGGGATTTTCTGATCAGGAGCCACATGCAAGTGCCTATTAGCCTTGCAAAGGCTTTAACGCCATCCTTCAGCGCCTGGCCCTGCGCGTAGGCTCCCCTCAGGCTGGCTGACTGGTCGGACTCGAATTTTAGGCTTCTTAAGGATTTAATAAGAGGCTGAACTAAAATACTAGCTCTGAGTGAATTCTTCAAGGGCAGGAGGTGGAGAGGCTCGGGGTCAGGGTCAGTCCCGTGCCACGGGGAGGTGTGGTGCTCCCGGGACGGCCAAGGGGTGGGTTTTCCCCCGATGAGCAGGCAAGGGGATGCCCATGCGCCTTCAGCCTCGGGGCAGACACGGTGTTTCTGTGCAGCAGAGCCCCTGGGGGCTCAGAGCATGGCTCATCACTGCCAACGGGGCTCGTCACTCCCAAAGGGACTGGTCATATGCAATATTTGTCTTCCCTGGGTGACCTGTCACAGTGGGGCTGCTTGCTGGCACCAAGCTGGTCCTGGCCAACAGGACCACCCTGGCCACAGCCTGATCCCCAGCAGAGCTGGGACACCGTCCTCATGTGAGGCTGGTGTGGGATGGTGGCTGAGTTTGATGCTGGCCCATGTGTCCCACAGGCACCACGGGGCTCAGAAGCAACCTGGCTCCATAAGTTTGGCCAGGAGCTACACGAGTGTGCCCATACTGTGTCTGGGAGCCGGGCTGGCCTGTTCAGCGTCCCCTCACACTGCACCACATTGGAAAAGTGACCCAAAATGTTCCCTGGGATGCCCTGTGCAAGCAAGCCCTCACACCCCAGCACTGCGTGCGCGGAGGGGGCCAAGAGAGCCCTGCACAGCCCTGGGTGGCAGCACAGCACATCGCTCGCACGCTCACCTCCCTTCATGGGCTCACTTTGTTCCCCGGGGTTTCACCGGGAGCAAGAGTTAAGATGGCATTTTAGACCCCAGGCTCAAGCGCTGGAACAGCAGTGAATCGTCTGCTTTTTGCTCTCAGCTACGTTTCCATCCCAGCCCTTCTGGAACAACCGGGTACATGTCTCCCGAGTCACTCCAACACTCCCACACTTGCAAAATCTTTTAGCTTTTGGAAAAGAAGAGCCAAATAAAGCCAGTCTTTATTAAACCTTCATCCTCCGATGCCTCTGTGTTAGAAACTATGGCAAGAACATGGCACTTCCTACGGCTTCCTTGAAAAATGACAGACGAGCCATCAAAACAGCAGCACTTGCCAGGGATGATCCGGCAGAGGAGGGCAGCGGGACTGGAGTCTTCTGGTTCCAGAAAACAGTCTTCACAAGAACACAGACAAACATTACGGACCTTTAATTGGAGTTTTTCTCACGTACGTTTAGGAAAGGTGTGCAACAAAAAAACCAAGCAGGTGCTTTCTTGGCCAGCAAGTCTGGTCCAGGCTCCTCTCCCGCCCACCCAGCTTCTACTGAAATTATACAAATAACTGGAGACTTAGATCCGTTCCTCTTGCCGGAGCATTTCAGATGTAACCCAAGCCCAGGCCACTGGGAGAGGAGCCCAGTTCTCCATCGTGCTGTGGTCTCTGCCCAAGGCATGTGGAGCCTTCACAGAAACCACAGCGGCCCCACGTTCAGCATTCTTATCCTCACTGTCATTCTTCCTCCCTGCAACAGCAAAACACCCAACGTGTGAGGGCGTCGGGGGGTTTAGAGCCTTCCATGTCATGCTGAAGCCCAGCATCTACCTATTTAATCTCCTTCCCCCAGCTCTTACCGTCCCCAGCCCTGGCAGATGTCTGCAAAGATGGGTGCCCACCACCGGGCACCAGCCACCATCCTGCCCGTTAGATGGCACCAGGCCACAGCGCTCGCTGTGCCATCCTTCCTCTCCCCCAGACGTGTCTTGACGCCCGTCCAGCCTGGAACCAGCCTTTGGTGCAAGGCTGAAAGCTCCGCAGCATCTCGCTGAGCCCACCCCACAGAGAGCAATGAGAAGGCTCGCCGGGCCACGCTTGGCCCCCTTCCCTGCAATGACAGTCCTGAGCGAGGCAGGGTTGCTCCAGGATCAGCCTTTTCTTTATTTAAGGATTTATTTATTATTTTTTTTTTTGCATAGGCAAATGTTACATTTTTTGGACACACAAATGTTAACGTGATCAATCCTATGTGTGCGCACGCGCTCACACCCACAGCCCCTGCGGCCCTTCCCAGGGTGTTTATCCACACGCGTATACACAGTGGCGGAAAATGCTCTCTGTGGTTTGAAAGGATGCTCTAAAAGGGTCAATTTGAGAAATGCCTTTAAAGAGTGTCCCCTCTGTGCGTCTGTGTCTGTGCGTTCTGGTTGCAGCAGCTTTGTGTCTGTGTAATAGAGCCTGCAGACTGTCCATTGCGCTTTTCTAGTTTGAATTTCGTTCTGGCTCCTCTTGCTTTGCTCTCTCGCCTACAGAAACAGGATTTCTAATGAAAATGAGCAATAAATTGCTGCAAACGCTCAGGTATAACGGATTTTCAAAAGCAGGGCAGCTGGCAGCACACTGCCATCCTTCTGCCTTGGACTTTTAGCGATAGACAATACATTGATTAAACCAAATATAGGGAAGTGCAATGGAATGAGGGTGTTTGCTGACCTTGTTCTGGTGACAGAGAAGTCATTTCAGGGTGAGACTGTGCCTTGAGCTTCTACAGGCACCTCCTGTCCTGGGCATAGGATCAAAGGAGTTTTTTTCTTCAGTAAGGATTGCAAGATAGGTAGTAGTTGCCATTTAAGAACGAGGTACAATCCAAAGAAAACTAGGAAAATTTCAATTAAAAGAAGCAAATTCATAATGCATAGATTGGTTGAATGTGCACAATTGTAGATATAGACAATAATTTACAAGCTTTTCTCTTGAAATATTAGTGCTGCTATGAGGAGACAAGAGTGTGACTTACTTATAATGACTTACCATAACATTTCCATACTGTAAATGAGGCAGATTAAGTTGACATTATATATTACCTAGTTGTGTACCAATTAGCTAAACAAATGCTATGAATTCCGTCATTTATGATGGAAGCTACATAAAAATTGCATAATTACTGCAGTGAGTCATCTAGTTAAATGGCACTCCTATATGGACGAATTGATTTCAATGCAAGATTAATAGCCTTTTGCTGCTGCTTTACGTGCTTGCCAAAGACCATACTACGTTGTCGCTAAGCATCATTAATGGATTAAAATAAGGGTTCTGCATAATTCCTACGGTGTATCTTCAAACAGCTTGTTTAGTTTGTGCACTAGCCTAGCGCTTGTTAGCCCTACGTAACACACGGGTCTGGAAGGCTGACACGTGTGAGGGAGGTTAATGCAATCCTAGGAACTCTTTCAAAAGCTCACAGGTTTTCTTGTGGATGACTTCGCGGAGTTTCCGCACGCGCCGGATGCTGGAGGTCCCCACAAAGCTGTCTGGCTGTAGGACAGCCATGCCGTTGTGGACATCTCCCATGATGATGAGCTGACCATCCACTGTGGTCATGTTGGGACATGGGCAGCTCCAGTCCATGTTCAAAAGCGTGATTTCCAGTGGTTCCTTCCCCAGGAACTTTAATCCCATTTTTTCATCTTTGAGGATCTCCTCCACTGTCACCAGGGCATGTCCCGAGTCTTGGTCTTCGGTCAGCTCTGTTATACGGCCCAGGATAACGAAGTCGCTTTTGCAGAAGCTCGTCACCAGCTTCTGGCGTGGTTTGCACGCTTTGCAGTGCGTGTTCTTTGGGAAGGGACACATCTCTTCGCAGGCCTCCCGGCTCTCAAAGTTGTTCTCGTTGCCTCCACACCCGCCATAAATGAAGGACTGGCACTGCTTTGTCAAGCTGTTATAGGCCCATCTGGGCTCATAGGCTTTGCAGTGACCTTGGAGGGCTGGCAGGTTGCAAATGTTGATTGGGCCGTTCATGCACGTTAACATACAGTTCTCGTAGGTCTCAAAGTGGTTGAGGTTGCTGTTACAGTTCCCGTAGATGAAAGTAAAGCAGTTGTTTTTCTTTGCATCATAGTACCACCTGGTCTGCTCTTCCCCACAGTCTTCGCTGTCTGGCTGCTTCAGGCACTCATCGGTTGGAAAATGTGTTTTGTTTTGGGAAGCTTCTTTGGATGTGGGTTCTCCTTTGATGACTGACAAAGGGAAATCAGCCCTGAGAAGGCCACCACTGTTTTTGGCAGTGCAGGTGTAGATGCCTGCGTCTTGGAGCTGGGTGTTGTAGATGACCAGTTGGGCGATGTTGGTGACCACGACGTTCCCTCTGACGTGATTTGGCTTCATAATGACTTTGTCTTTCCCATCGACCTGCTTCTCCCATGTGATTTCTGGCTTGGGTCTCCCTGTAACATCACAGAGGAAGCTGACGGTCTCTCCCACGTAGACTGACTGATGGACAGGGTTGTTCACCAGAGCAGGCGGCAAGATATCAATCACCGTTGTCTCGGAATAGGCAGTAGTAGGGCGAGCTGTTGTTTCTGGTGGGATAGGGCTGGTGTTTGGCCAGGTAAGATGGTACCTGCAGGTGACTACATTGAGTGTAATGCCTTTGATGCAAGCTTCCGCATCCATGTAGCACTTGTTGTAGTAGGTGAGCCCGTCGGAGGCACAGGTGAAGCTCGGCTCCTTCTCACATCTGTCCTTGCACTTGCAGACGGGTTGCCCATCCCAGATGTCACACTCTGAGCCTTGCTGGATGCACATGAAGCGGTCACAGGTTGCCTCTTTGGGCATTCCCACTGGCCCCTTTTTCCCCTTGACGTCCATGTACCGAGCCGCCACGCAACTCTTGGTTCCACAGACATTAGGGCAACATTTCTCAAAGGTCTCGCACTCCTGCAGGGAAAGAAAATGACCCGCTCATTACTGAGGACAGAGTAAAGTCCTTTTTAGAGACCCAGCAAGCAGAGAGCCCAGAAGCTTTCAAGGTGTTAGTTCAGGGGACCCGGTCAGCCGCAGACATCTGTGGTCCAAAACTCAGTGTCCCCACTGGCAATGAGCAGAAACATCCCTCCAGCATCTTCCGAGAGCTGTCTAAACACTCTGGAGTTTCTGAAGTGCTTCAGGAGAAGACTCTCAAGAAGGAAAATGTATTTCTGTTTCTTAAACACTAACCTCATCATAAATCTTTCCTAGAGTCACATGGACTTCTTGACTACCGAACCAACAACCCCCCTTCCGCACTCTCTGAAATGCCTGAGGACAAGCCCTGAGAAACACGAGCGGATGGAAAGTCTTATCATATGGCTGTGGGCAGTAATCCTTCTTATTCTCCACACAAGTATGTAAAGTATTATTTGAATTCCCTGAGACTAACAGCCTGCTCTTGGAGGTGAAACTGCCAAGGATTTGTAATTGTTCACATTGCAGAGGAAATAATAGAATATCTCAAAAGTAAGGAAATTCTTGCTCCAAAAATAATTTTTCTATGGTATTTAGAAAAACAAACACAAAACAGCTCATTATGGCTTCTCTGTCCTATTTTAGTCCTATTTTCAAATGCAGCATCACTCTTCTAGTGATTTATTACACCCCGGCTCAGCTACAGTCAGCTCTAAATTGCGGTTAATTTTAGCAGAATTTTCATCTTCTGTGCAGAGAAGGTATTTGATGTGTGTGATCACAGCTGCTGTGTTGTTATGGATTGCTTTAAGGGACCACGAACACTGCTACCATGTACACACCGGGGCACACTTCCACCGTGTGTCAAACCCCTGCAACCCCCCTGAAACCCAACGGCTTTCTCCGCAAGTGAGAACAAAGTGTTTTTCAAGTTACCAAACTAAATAGCTTCCCCTGAGTCCAGTATCCTTTCCTTATTGGGAAAAAGATGACCTAATAACATAACTCTTTCCCCATTTCCAGCGGCACGTTACTAGGTTTCAGAAGCAAAGTTAGAAACCAGAACGGGGGACGCTTTCGGCTGAGGAGCGTGGCTTTAGCGAGGCTGGAGGCAGAGCCCTTGGCTGCTTGCGGACCACTCACTCCCCGCGAGGTCCCAGGGCTCTCTCTCTGCTGCCACAAGGCAAAAGCCAGTATTTTTAGCCAGTGGCTCCTGGCTTTCAGTTTTTTGGCCAGTAAATTATTAAAACGATGTCCTCTGCTGCTGCTGCTGGGGTTTTGCAAGCGGTTTAGTATTCATTGCTGCACCTGGTAGTTGAAATAAAGGGGGCTTATTTGGGAATGGCAAGAGTACAAACAGCACCTTCATTCATAACACATGGGATCCATCTGAGCAAATCTCTTTGTTTACTTGATGGCCAGCCTTTTTCTCTATTTTTCCCCCCACGCACTCCTTTTAGCAGTGCAGAAACAGCATAAACCCACTGGCTATTTCTTCTGCCCGGTGCGCGTTGCTGTCAGCCTGGTTTGGGCTGCAGGAGCTTTGCTGTTGGACGTGATGTCAGAGGCAGGACGAGCAGGTATTTTCAGATGCCAGCTTGAGCTGGCAGTGCTGACAGGTTGAAAAATGAATTTTAGGGTTGTAAGCTGAGCACATTCTGAGCTGGGAGCATCACAGAGAACATCTGCCTGGTCATTTTAATCATGCCCCTGTTTTGCACTCCAAGCACGCTTCGTGTTTCAAGTGCGGCAAAGGCTGACGCTTCACACGTTAAATCAAATGGTTTCATACACGATTCCCCCGGGAACACAAAGCATTGATGATGGTCACCACCACCAAAAGAACACAGCGACACTGCTAAAATACTATGGATTGGCCCCAAGGCACGCTGAGCTCTGGAGTATCAAATTCAGACCGTTTCTTTTGACAAGAAAGCAAAGAAAACGATCAAACAGAGCCAGCGCTGTACCCACATCGGCGTTAAGGGACAGCCGCCACGCGCCTCCCCACTGAACTGATAACTCATCAAACCTTTTCTATTCCACGCAGGTCACGGGTCAATTAAATACGTGTGCTCTCTGCACCGAGCCCCGCGCGGCGCCGGCGCCTTTCCGCCCGCCCCGGGAGCAGGCTGGGGTGCAAACAAACCCACCGACGAGCCCCCCTTGGCCCGCCACGCGGAGAGATAAAAATGCGCATCACTCACCAGATCGGCTTCGCACTCCCTCTTGCAGGTGCTCTGGGCGTCTACCCACAGGTTGGGGTTCATGTCATTGGGGCATATCCCGGCGTGGGAATAGCGGATGGGAGGTAGGGCTCTCCCTTTCAGGGAGACCTCCAGAAGCAAGAGGACACTGCTCTTCCCCAGCAAGATCCACATCCACCGAGTGAACAGCACCAACAACATCTCAGAACTTCTCCAGGGCAATGGCAGTGACCGAGCTGGAGGTAGTTCTTGTTTTCCTCGGGGTTGATTTTTTTTTTTTTGCCTTTTTTTTTTTTTTTTTTTTTTTCGGTAAGCCTTAAATTCTCGAGGAACCCAAATGCACCTGATTTCTGTTAAAACTTCAGCAAGCTCCTTTGCTGCCTCTGCTGATAGTGCGATTTGGTCTGGACCTCATTGGATTAAAGGTCCTAGGAAGTCACCCCCTTATTTTAAGAGAAATGCTAATAGTCTGAGCAGAGTTAGCTCTATTTATACCCTGCCTCTGTTAACAAGTCAGAAAAAGTAAACTTGATTTCTTTGACAGGCACACGCTTCCTATGTCCTGGTGGCAGTCAGACAGATTTGTTGCAAGAAAAAAAAGCTGGAAAGAGTTTAAAAGGCTGGAACTGGCACGGTGGGACCCCTGCATGTTTCTGAATGCAGGGAGGCCTTCTTAACCCCTTTAGACCTAAAGTACTTCCCTATGCTAAGAATGGCATTTACTTCTGAAAGAGTACTTGTCTAAATAGCACGGACCCGCGGTCAGGGGATTTCCCCACGGCAAGGGGCTACACAATCACTTGCTAAAAGGAACAAGTAATAGGATTGAAGCAATTAAAGCTAGAATATCATATTTTAACAAAGGAAGTAGGGAAGAAATAACTTATTTAAAACTAGGATCGACAAAGCAGTATGTCTTCATGAATTCTCCCGGGGTTCCTCCGGGCTTTTTTCTTCTCTTTGGTGGGGAGATTTCCAGGATGCTGGGTTTCATGCTGCCTTCCAACCCCACCAGCAAGATGTTAAAAGTGTCCTTGAATTCCTCCACATTTCCTGACCACCAGATCCCATTGTACAGTGCATTGCTGACCCCTTTAACAGCCACAACAAAAAAATAGTAGAAGTTCAACTCTATGGAAACCTGCATAAAGGAATGTACAGCATTTTTGCATTGGGGGGCGGGGGGGAAATTCAGTCAAGCTGAGTTCCTCGTTCCCTGATTATTACAGCAAGGAGCTGATCCTGCTCATGCTGAACACGTGCCAAAATCCAGAGACGAGTGGCAGAAGCAGGAGTTGCTCAGCACCTTCCAGGATTAGAGCCTTTGGGCTGAGCTGGGATGGATCCTGCACGGTGCTGAGAGCCTCCTGGGAGGACCAGGTAGGACCAGTTTGCATCCCACGTCGGGCTGGGCAGGGCTGGACCAGGCGCTGTGCTTTGGGAGGAGGGATGGCTGAGAATCTGCCCGGTGCTGGGCGAAGCCAACAGACCCCGGTGCTATCAACCCTTGCTTTAGTGAAGTTTTCCATTGGGTTTATTAAACAAGGCTTGTTTTTCGTGGCTGATTTTGGGCCGAATTCTCCTCTGAGTGATGATGGCCGCCAACCAGTACAACCAGCAGTGAACTGGGCCACCATACCCCAGGCCATGGGGCTCCTGCTCCTCCCCTGGGGCAAGGCAGTGGTGCGCAGTGACCTGCTGGTGTTTCCCAAGGATCACCTCTGAAAGGAAGGGAGAGCAACCTGGAGGCCATCTGCCCTCCGCTGTGGCATTTCTTATGCCCAGGCTTATAAAAGAGGCTCTAGCAGCTTTGATTTGTGTGACCACATTAACGACATGCACAGTATTTGAATTTCATATGACATGCGGGGAGAAGTTGTCCAAATTAGCTATTTATAAGGAGCGAAGTCAACCGCCAGGCAGCAGTTTGCAGTTGATTTATTCTCTCTGAAACTTTAGAAACCTGCATGACACTTGTACAAAGTGCGGCTGTGCGCAAAATGTTTTATTCAATACTTGTTTACAAAGACAAACGCAGCACCCTGTGATGCCTAAAAAAGCCAACCAAAAATGACACATTCCCAAGAGGTACTTAAAATTCTTACAGCTCTATTAACAACAAAATCACATGTATTAGTGGTTCTGTTGACTAAACAAAGACACTTTATATTGTAAAACTGACTACAGATAAGCTTTGAGACCAGCTGTATGTGGGGCTCAAAGAGCGCGGGTGTCCCGGGCGCTGGAGGAGATGCTGTGATGGGTGTGGGGGGTCTCACCCCGACAGCTGCTGTATGAGCAGGGAATTTGCTCTCGGTCCATGGGGTTGCCACCATGTAGCCATGGATAAATCATATTTCCCTGCCATCCTGAGTCTTTTCGGGCTGTTTTACCCTCTTGGTCCACAGTGCTCTTGCAGCCTCCATCTCCTCTCATGGCACCAGAAAGTCACCTCCTTGCATGCTTTGGCCATGCTAAGTGAGAGACCCACCAGCATGGGCCCACCCCAGGTGGGACTCCCTTCCAAGGAGGAAGGAATAACACTATCTTGGTCTTTTCCCTCTCCCAGACCAAGGATCCCCTTTGCCCAGAGGCACATTCCAGCTGCGGGGGAGCAGAGTGGGGGCTCTGAACAATCAGACACTGGTTTGCATCAGACAGATGGAGCAGTCTTCTGCTTTGTTATGTTCTTCTCCATCCAGAGGGATATTCTCCTGGGACAGGTAAGTCCGACCACAGCTTTCTGCTTTCAGCACCCAGATACTGTGTTCGGTGCGTGATGGCCAGGCTGGTGGAGCTTGAGGTTAATGAGCCCGGCGGAAGGAGCAGTTGCACGGGGCATGAAACTCAGCTGATTTAATTGTGTCCCTATTGCAGGTCAGTGGGGTCGCCCAAGGAAAGGCCATTTGAATGGCTGGATTTGATGTATTGTCACCCCGAACGTCAGGTCAGCGCTTGGCACGGCAGAGAGGGGCAGGGACATCCCACAGGAGCTTGGGAAAAAGGACAAAGCAATTATCATTAATGATAATGATAGTTTTGTTGGGTCACGGTACTAACATTATAAATGAGGCACAGGAAATTCGTGTTAGCTGAGGAATCGTGCTTTCAGCAAAACTTCTGCAGAGGAGGTCTCTTAGGGAATCAAATCCTGGCCCAGTCCAATGGAAACCGGGCAGACGCTCTGACTCCCATGGCTCCAGGAACAGGGAGTGCTCAGCCCCGTGAAGGATCAGTCCCTTGGCCACTCGAACACAGCCAGGAGAGAGAGGAAAACAGCGCCATAAATATCCCCGTGAATGCGGGCAGGCAGCTCCTGAGGTCAGAGGAGGCAGCGAGGACTCTGAGTAACCCTCAAGAGCTGCCCCGTCCCTGCCAGGACATCCCAGACTTGCTGTTACCCAACCGTAGGAACCCATCCAGGAGAGGACATCCCTACACAGGCTGCCCTGGGTTGGCTCAGGGACAACAGGGACCATGGTTGTCCCAGCACGGATAGACAGGCTCTGCCTAGTGCCCTCAATATCTCCTGGGTTTCACTGAGGGCTGTTCTCTCACCTGGTTTAAATTAGTTTAACTCCACTGACCTCAGTGGCTCTGACTGGGCACTCCAGAACACCACCAGCCAGCGCCAGCTGTGGATGGGGGTCTTTGTGAAGGACCCTGGGCATAGTTTTTTCTGTTCTTTCTTGTTTATAGAGCTTCGTGGATTTTTTTGTCTTTAATATAAGACATAAAATAATCCGTATTCTGCATTTCTGTGAACAAATCGCAGAGGGACAAACCTGAGCCCTGATGGCACGAAGCCACATCCCAGCTCTGCTCCCAGCAGTGGGGACACACAGCCTCCGACCAGCCTGTGCTCCACAGATGTCCATCCATCTCCACCAGAGTCCTGAAGAGCCCTCTGAGGATGCCCAGGGTCCTGGTTAGGGCTGTTGATCTAGAGTTGGTTTAACCATTGCTGTTGTCATCAGTGATAATTTCTTTGCCCTTTTCCTTACTCTTCCCAAGTTCCTATGGGCTGTCCCTGCCCTTCTCTGCTGCGCCAAGCGTGAACCCCCTTCCAACCGAGGAGGGAAACGTGATTGATGTGCAGGGAAGTATAATTGTGTTGGTGGTGGGTTTTTTTTTTTTCTTAAAACCGCTGCCAAAGGAACAGCAAGCTGTTGGTCACGTTTATCAGGCGAAACGAGCAGCCCTCATCTGGAGTTACTCAGGGGCGGGCGGGTTGATTTGCCGGCGTTCCTGGGGAAGGGCTCTTGGCAGGAGCCCTCACCCCACCATGTGAGACCTCCCGTGGCCCGTTCGATCTCTGCCTCGGCGAAGGGGCCCTTCCCGATGTGGCCTCTCGTGCTGCCTGGGCTGGCCCCGGCTCGCGGCCGGTTTTGCCAGCACAGGCACAAGCCACCCCCTCTCCAGGCTCTGATTCATCGCTGCCGGGTGGTGGCTTCCTCACCGCGGCGTCCAGAGCCCCGAGGCGAGGGCTGACGGCCGGAGCGGGCACTCGGCTGTGCTGGGGGTGCAATGGGTGCCCGCAGCATCCGCCGTCGGGAGAGGCAAGCCCGGGGGCTGCAGGTTGGACCTCCGTATCTCTGCTGGAGATCTTCTGCCTTCAAGCTTAGCATGAAGTCCTTGAGGTTTCCCTGCTCCTCCGTGTAGGCAGCTGGGCACAGCAGGACTGGTACCAACTCCCGGCACAGCCAGCCGGTGACCTGCCCCTTCCTCCAAACAGGGCTCCGAGACCTGCCCTGCCCACAGGGACCCCGACCCTGCCCTGCTCTCCTCCTGCCCCACCACCACCACCCACACTCCTTAGGGGGCTCCTTCTCCATGCACAGATGAAAACACAGATGAACAGAAAAGTAGCTTTTAAAATGACCCGTCTTATTTGGAAGGTAGCAATGTTCCAGTGTGTATGTAAAGCTTATTGCACTTAAAGCCTATAGCCAGGCCTTTGAGGGGGAACGTCGCTGCCAGATCCCTTTTGGAGCACAGCTCCCAACTGCTTGTCTCCAGCAGTGACGCTGCTTCCAGACCCACACAGAAACCCAGCCGGTGCCTCGGGACCTCGGCTTTGGCTTCTCTTGGGCTGCGAAGGGCCAAACCTCCCCCCTCAAGCAATGCCCCGCTCCCAGGAGCCTTGGCAGGACCCACACAGGGGATGGCCGGGAAGCCCAGCCTGGTGCCTTCCCACCTCTGTGAGAAGAGGGGGTGACTCATGCTGGCCATGAGGTCGGCCGAGGGAGCTGGATTTCGGTGGGATGCACCTCTGAACGTCAAACCAGCGGTGTGTTGGCCACATCCTCTGGAGGCACACACGTACGAGCAGGGGGAGATTCAGGCTGAAGGTCTTACGATCTTATGAGGAGAGGCTGAGGGACTTGGGCCTCTTTAGTCTAGAGAAGAGAAGGCTGAGGGGGGATCTGATCAATGCTTATAAATACTTAAAGTGTGGGTGTCAAGAGGACGGGGCCGGTCTATTATCAGTGGTGGCCAGGCATAGGACAAGAGGAAATGGGCACAAACTTGAATGTAAAAAATTCCACCTAAACATGAGGAGGAACTTCTTCACTTTGAGGGTGGCAGAGCCCTGGAAGAGGCTGCCCAGGGAGGT
>JAOXNO010000003.1:31242555-31252740 GCA_028565335.1 Limnodromus scolopaceus | reverse complement strand
ACACGTTCCTGTGCAACCTGCTCTGGGTGGACCTGCTTTGGCAGGGGGGTTGGACTAGATGATCTCCAGAGGTCCCTCCAACCCCATGTGATTCTGTGTGTGTGTGTGATGGCGACGACGTGCCTGCGTCCTATTTTGGGGGCTGTTCGTATGCACAATTAGCAGGGGAAGCATATTCCATCTTCCCCCCCCTCCTTAGGATTTTCGCCGGGGTTCCCTGGAAGGGCCCGTCACTAACAAGTGTGCAGGGTTTGACTTTCTGGAGTAACCCATCTGAGCAGGTACCGGCGTGCACGGGGGGGCTCGGGGGGCCGGGGAGCGCAGTCGGAGCAGGGATCGCTCACCGAACCGAGCGGCGGTTTGTGTGCGCTCTGCCTCGCGCGCAGATGCTCAGTGAGCAGAAGTTAATGTAGTTAGACAAAAGGGCTCAGTTTGGGGGGGTGTGTGGAATCAATAATGTCAGGGAGTTTATTACAGGGCTATGGGCCACCTGCTAGAGCTCAGCATCAGGCCTGCCACGCGTTGTGTTTCGGGGAGCGCTGATGGCATCGCACTCAGACAAGGCTAGCGCCGGAATTATTATTTTATGCCTCGGCAGATGGCTTCTGCTCGGGGGTTTTATCTTTGAGTGCAGACATACGACTAATCATCATTTGCTTTCTCTTTCTCTGCTAACGTAAGCTGGGCAGGAAGCAATTGCCAGTTTGATGATGGTTCATTATTGCTAGGTTTATTCTGTCTGAAACAGCACAGCAAGAGGCAAAGAGGGTACAAAGGAAGACAATCAACCAGTTATCAGTGAGATATGGGGAAAAGCTGGGCTCAGAGCCTTGTCTTTCACTGGTCCATCTCTTTCTCTCTCTCTCTTTCAGAGGCAAAGCCCTAGATATCCCACAGATAATTCGGGGAGGCCATGGAGTTGGTATCTCTGGATTGTCGAGATCGCAAAGGTCAAATGTTGGGAATGAGTTCATCCTGCCTTAGAGCAGGAGGGTCTAAGTCCCTTCCCAAAATCCCTTCCAGCCCTGTTCTCTGTCACCCTCAACATGGAGCGAGACCGGCTCCATCCGTTAAGCTTGGAGTCAGGGAAACGGGAGATCCGCAGCCCGGAAAGCCAAGAAACAGAACTCACAGCCACGGCGGCATCACCGCTCGTCCCGCACCTTTCCTGTTGGGCACTCGCCTGGTGCAGAGGCTGGACAAGGGCACTGTCACCTCCTGAGCGTGGGGAAACCCCTACCCCACCGGCACACGGGTACAGCAGTTTTCCTCTTAGGCCCTCTCGGTTGTCTACTCGCAAGGTGTGGAGGGCGGACAAGGGCACTGTCACCTCCTGGACAAGGGGAAACCCCGACCACAGGGGCACGGCTACAGCAGACAGGCTTGAGCACCTCGTTCTGTTGCAGGTTTCCACAGCTCCTGGGTAGTTCCGTGGTCGCCTTCAGGAACAGCACTTCAGGAGACTCCGCCACCCCATCCATGGTGTGCCAATGGAGACCTTGACACGTCTTGCAGCTCTGCTGAGGCCGTATAAGCTGTAGCATGAAAACCTCAGGGTTGAACCGGTACATTTGTTGTGGCTGTTTGTGATTTTGAGTTTCTCTGCTTGGATCCAGCTCCATTTGAATGAAAGCTCAGAATAAAAGCGAGGTGCGGGGCTGGCGCCCGCTCGGGCTGAGTGCTCAGCACATCTTTCACCAAAGCCGGTGATGTTTCTCCAGGAACGTGGGTTAATTTAGTTCCACGTGTGGGAGGCTAATGAATATTATTAAAGCCATTGCACAGATTCACTTCAGTCTGCAAATGACCCTAATTTAACCTCCCTTATTTACTTTTAGGAATTTAAAGCTGGGAGGAAATCACTTGCTGGGTATCACAGCCCCGAAAGGCTGGAGTCCCGAGACCCTGCTTCCAACCCCATGGGCACCATTTGCTTGGCAAAAAGCTAGTTCAATATAGAAAAGTCACGTTGCTTTTGTTTGTGATGTGATTCAACTTATGTAAACAGTAAGGTTTTAACCTGCTGTGCTAATTGGATTTAACCCCCTCCTCCCCCAGCTGTCATCTCTCTTCCTTGAAAACCCAGGGTTTCTCCTGGTTTGTACTGTAAACCTTAATTCCCTGTGACTTCAGGATGAAGGTCCCACCTCACCATCACTCTGAGCTGACCCTTTTAGAAAGTTTGTGAACTTTTCAGTGGGTGAGGTCTGAGCTGAGAGTTTGTGAGATTTGCCTGGGTTTGTGCTTCGTTCTGAGACTTTACCAAACCACTGAATCTGTCGACGATTGGAAGCCCTCCTTGTGGCTGGGAGCCTCTCCAGGAGATGCAGAGCAGCTCCCAGCGACTGGGCTTTTCATCAGGCAACAAGCGCTGGCTTCTCCAGACAACCTGGAAGTCCCAAAGCTCCTCCGAGGGTTTGGTATCCAAAACTTCACTATAAACAATAATTAATTTTCACAAAATGGAACTATTTCCATTTCTGCAAATACCATGAAATCCTTTTAGCGTCAATTCTGTCTTCTTGGAATTTAAATCTAAATTAGGACAAAATTCTCTTTAGCTGAAGAGTTATTGCCTTCGTTTGGCTTTGCTGGTTGTTTGCAGCCCTGGCTGTCGCACAGCCTGTCCTCTAACCGTGCTCCAAGGGTCACCTCTGCCAGGAGCGGTCCCCTACCTGGTAAGTTGGGGGTATTAAGGCTTTCCAAGAGGGGAACTCTTTTGTTTTGGTTTGCCCCGTGTACTCTTTTACCACCAGACACATGACACCATATGGGCTGCGTTGCTCGAACCCAGACGATGGCCATCGGAGAGCGTTAGTAAATCCCTGCTGGGCCACTGGGGCCGTTCGGTGAAGTGCCCAAAGGAGACTAAATACAGATGTGGTGTGACCAGGGTGCTCCTCTCCGGGCACTCATTCGGCAGCAGAGCCAAAGACAGGCCAGAGGTGCAAGAGCTGTCTGCGGGGCAGTGAAGAGCTCCTTCCCTTGATCTTTAGGGTCAATCCTGCCTGCCCTGGCAACGCCATGTTCGTCTGCGCTTAATGGCTTTTTTTTTTTTTTTTTTCATTGTTGCTCTTTCTGATTTCAGCGACTTCAACGTACATTTTTGTTTTGCTCTTTTATTGTTTGCAGCGTGAAGAGTCCACCTGCAGCCCGCATCGTAGCAGGGATCACTGAGATGCAGTTTTGAAGCTAACTGCTCCCTGATTGCCTGACGGGACGGTGGCCGGCAGAGCGATTGTAGGGTAACGGTTAAGAGATTCACGTGGTTCAATCGTTACAATTTCCCTGTGCCTCCGGGGCCTGCACGGTGGGCTCATTGCGTTAGCTCACCAATTGCTAGGACCGTGTTTTAATGATGGAGGCAGCAGGCTGCCTTTGAGCAGGGAGGTACAAAGGAATCGGAGCATCGTTAGAGGCGAGCATTTCAAACGCGCTCGGCAATGGCCTGATTTCTCCCCGATTGAAGTCCACCCTAAATATTCTGCTGACTTCAAAGGGGAGCGGGGTGAGGTTCCAGCCAAAACACTCTCGGAAATCCCACCCAGCGCTTGATTTTTCCTTGACCTGAAGGCCAGTTCAGTCAGCTCTGCTTCCACAAAGGAGCTTTCAGGAGTCCTGTAAAAGCCGCCGGAGTGATTTCAGCCCCGGGTTCACATGGCAGCAGCATGTGAACGGCGGTAAATCTGGAGGACGATTCAGCCCTCCCAAGTTCTGATTTCTCTTCTCCAGATGCCTGGCTTGGCGTCCCTCTTGCTCTTTCCTCATTGACTGTTTAGGGCAATGGGATTCCTAATTAGGTACTTCGGCTTGGTGGGGTGAACTCCTGCAGTGGGACAGAAGGATTTGGGGTGCCCTCACAAAACCTTTGGCTCTGCTGTGCGTCAGCCATGAGAACAAGGTGGGCTATGCGCCTGGAAAATCTTTACATCATCTCTGCAACCCATGGCACGAGCTGTGACTTTGTCTCTTCCCATCGCAGAGAAAATGGTCTTGAATTCATTCTTTGTGTTCCTTCTTTTGTAACTTTACAGCTATTTCTTTTGTGTTTCTATCACACTGTAGTTACAAAGCTCTGCACGGTAGAAACTCAGGTATTTCCATACATTTCCATAAGCTAATTTCCTTTTAAAATCAATTAGATTTGTCAATATGGAATTGTTACCCACACAGGACCCATTCCTATCCCTGCCACTGACCTATTCTGTGAGCCTGGACCACTTGTCCCCTCGGTGCCACAGCTTCCACCTCTCTGAAGGGGAGCACAAAGCTCACAAGTGGGTCAAGTGACATCAGTTTGTCTTTTAAATCCCTCCTTCTTGCCGTTGCCGCAGAAGCGATGTGTGAGTGTGAGAGTGTGATTTGCTGCAACCCCAAAACCGCCTGAAAAAAATGATGAATGTAAAAATTGTATCTACCGCCATTTGTTGGTGTGTCTTAAGCTGCAGCTTAAGCACAACCCTTTCTAGCTCACACACACACACAACCTTTTATTTTTGTTTATTTTTTTTTTATTTTGCCATGGCTAGAAACCTAATGCTGTTTCTGTTTCAGAACATATACTTGGTTTGTACTTTCTCGTCTCCTTCCCGATTCCCGCGAGGAATCTGGCGTAGCAATGGCCATGGAAAACCAGGTTAGTGCACAGTAGGGGCTTTCATGGGCGCTAATCTTGATGACAAAATTATTCGAACAAACACTTCTTGTGTCACCAATATATATTATGTAAAACCTTGTGACTTTGATTATGTGTCTATAATACAGATTAGTCTGTTTGGGTGTTTGGTGCTGACCTCCAATAAGCTCCTAAAGTATTAGCAAGAATTTGCAAGTGACAGGCAGGCAGAGGTGCTGTTCTGCCTAATCCCATTCTCGAAACTCTGACTATGTATGTCTGAACAGTTTCTGTTGCTTTCCTTAAGGCACTGGGTTATTCCTTTCTCTGCCACCTCCCAACGGCCTTTGTTCTTCTCTCCCCTGCTTTGATGTATCACAAACGTTGGAAGATTTAGCTAACCTTATGGACTGGAGCCAGGAAGACAGCGAGAACAAATTTAGAATAGGAGGCAGAGAATGTACCAGCTGGGAGGTGATGCTGTCAATCTCCATGGAGACCTCTTTAGTTACAGCTTTGCTAATTACTGTGATGAATTGTATAGAGTCCGGTTGAAAGCCCATCCAAGTCAATGGAGAGTTTCTAATCGACTGGCCATGTCTCGGGACCATGAAGAGTGCACAGGGCACGGCCCCTGCGTGCAACCGGTGATGATTTGCCTTTGTGGCTTTCTCCTTGGTGGCCAAAACACAACCTAAGGAGAATCTAGACACCTTGACCTGGCCTCCTGCATGGGGCCAGCTTCTTCTAAAGAAGCAAGCCCCGCAGAAACAAACATAGGTCTTGTCTCAGCAACACAATTTATTTCTTAGGAATGCAGGTGAACCATCCCCATCGTCTTAACAGCATGTGCACGTTCCACAGGAGTCAGCTCCTGTGAGAGATGAACTGGGACCTTCCCAGTTCAGGAAGATCCACAGAAGCCTTTTGGCTCCAAACGCCTAGATGGGACGTGGCCCTGTGCAGGAGTCGGCCAGCTGTATCCATTAGCCCCGTGTCCCCCAGATAAGCCTGTTCCATGGCTTGGGACAGCAAAGCGAGGGACTGCAGACACCGGCAGAGAGGAATGCCAGAGGGCTCAAGAAAAAGCAAAGGTGGCCCCTCATCTGCTCGTGTTTCTGGGTTAGGACATCTCTTATCTCAGAGGGGACTGTCACACCTGGGGACCCTGCCCACACCCGCAACACGAGCAACAACAGCCCTCGGGGGCGAAGCTTGGATCCTCGGCACTGCGGCTCAGGCTTGTCGTTACTTGAAGCCAAACTGGCTTTAGGCACTAATCCACTGAACAATTTCCAGTTGTTATCAAAATCTATTGGACTTCTTAACCACGAGTCCCTGAGCTGATGTACCACCCCCTCAGCTTCTAGTTCTCTCCCTTGTTTGTTCAGAAGTTATTTATTTGTCCTACAAACAAGCACAATGTTAAATTAAGAAATGAAAAAAAAAAAACCACGAGCCGCGCACCGTGCCCGATTTCTAACGGGAGCTGGCTGCCTGAGCTGATCCTTCCCCTGCATCCCCCCAAATATCAATGCCCTTTTCCAAGCCCCCATCAGATTTCACTCCGTGCTGCAGGTGTGTGCATCCGCGTGTGTGTGTGTGTGTGTGCTCACACCGCCTGAGAAATCCCAGCTTGCCTCGAGCCCCTGTGGGACGCGCGGCCGGGCTGAACAGTCCATGGGATATGCTGCTTGCACTGCGATTCGGGGATGCTCCAGGTGGCTGAGACCTGTCCTAAATCCCAGCCCTCTGCACGACCACCAATCAGCCTTGGCTGCTCAGCGATTTGGTGAAAAAAGCCAGGATTTAAGGTCGAAAGAAAGGTGATCACTGAGTTCCCTGCAACTTTGCAATTCATTGGAGGGATTTATTTATCTCGTCAAGAACAGAGAAGCTGAAGGAAGGGCCCCCACCACCCTGCCTCAGGTGCTCATCTTCCTGACACCAGGCAGCTGGAAATTAGTGGGCTGAAAGCTCGTTACCTTTGGCTCCTCTGGCAGTAGGCAGAACACAATAGGCATCTCCAGAGGATGATGTGTCTGCGCTATTCTTAGGCACCTGCCCTGGGATGAGATGAATCAGCCCCTGCGCTGCATGTTTCTTCCCATGGGCACAAAGCGAGCATTGGGTGACGCGGGCTCAGACTCGAGAACCTGGAGCTTCAAATTTAACCTAATTCACCTACAAGCTCTCGCACGGGGACTTCCATGGGGCCGGCATGGCATTATAGAAACTGCTTCTCCCGTGTGACTTTGACTTCTCCTTCTGAGACCATCTCCTCCACATCCAAACACCCAGTGAAAGGCCCAAAGTAAAGCAGCATACACTAATTTAAATCTAGGTGAATATTGGGCTTGGCGTTTAATTCATTCTATCTTAATTCTCCATCAGTCCTGCCATTTCCCTGAGCCATAATGGCTTTAAACCTCTCTCTCTCTGCGTGTGCATGCATATTAAGTATTATGTTTAAGGTTTCTGGCTATCCCTAAGTCTTACTTCTAATACCCTTACACAAGTGCAGGGTTGGTTGAAATTGCCAGAAACGTTATTTGTGTGGGCTGGGTGGGGACTGGGTGTTTCAAATACAATTGTACAACCGTATCCCTCCGTAGCTGGGAATTAAGCCTTTAAAAAGACGTTTAATAATAATTTTAAATGGCTAGGAACTTGGTTAAAGGAGTTGGGGAATGAAACCTGAAATACAAAAGGAGTGAAAAATTTCATAAGCCTTAAAAAAAAAGAAAAAACAGAAGCAAAGACCAAACAGATCATGGTTTCTCCAAAAAAGGAGAAAAGAACCAATCCAGAGGCTCAGTAACAGTCAGAAGCTTGCAAAAAGACAGATATTAAAACTAAACCAATAAAATCTGGAAAACTTGCTCTGAGGACAAAGAATGGTCCAACTCTCCCTTGTGGTTACTCCGAGCAGCATCAGGATGTCCAAGCCAAGCGCTGTCTCTGGCATGTCCCAGTGTTCCCCGCCGATGCCCGCAGGCTGCCGGGGCTGTGCCCACGGCTGGTGGATACGGTTCCCCCTCGGGTGGTGAAGGCACAGGGACCACCAAGCACCTGTTAATCACAAAAAAAAAAAAAAAAAAGCCCCAAAATATCACCAATCTGTGATTGGTGGCTCCATACACAAACACTCCCGCTGTGGCTCAGCGTGTTCCCGCTGAAGGCCAAGGACATTTAGCAGCCACGTTCGGGAGGCGAAGGGACTGCTGGCTTTGGCGCGGCCGAGCCATGGGCACGCAGCCGCCGGTGCGATTCCCAGCAGCTTCCAAAGGCGATGGCCAGCCCTCGGCCTCTCTGCCTCCTTCCTTCCTTGCATCCAGACCCACGCAGCCCCTGCTGCTCTCGGTGGGGAGACGTGGGCACGTGTGCCCCGCACAGGTACAGGCACTGCGGGGGCTCGCCAAGCGCGGGCACAAACCCAGCTGCCATATGGGAAAGGGGAGGGAAGGAGCTGGGAAAGAGCCTGTTCCTGGCTTTTCCCGAGGTTTGGTGTGCACAATTCCAGTGCTGATAAACGGGGAGGGGGGCAGGAAGGCTCATGGCGGCGGCGGGGAGTTTTGAGTCAAGTGAACTCGCTGCTAATCCTCTTCTACACAGTCTTTCTTGCGGGAGGAAATCTTATGACTCCGGGGAGAAGTACGTTGTGTAACCAAGCAATGGTGAACCCGAGTTGCATTTAACGGGGCTTGGCACAGGCAGGAGAGAGTAGGGTACTCATCCCCAGAGAGCGTGAGAGAGACCGTCCCAGTGCATCGCCCGCCGGCTTCGAGTCCTTAAAAGCCCTGGAGAGGCCTTGGGAGAGGAGCTCAAGGGAAAAAAAAAAAAAAAGAAAAAAAAAGAAAGAAAAAAAGCCCCCAAACCCTAAAGGAATCAGCTCACTGCCCAGGGCTTCCCTGCGCTTGTTGTTGAAACATTGTCTAATGTCCCTTTGCGCTGCACGGAGCTTTGAAATCTGCAGGATCAAAGCCGTATGGAGGCACTATGGAGGTGCCGAGACAAATTTAAAGGCATTTTACAATTAGATCAAGAAGCGCAAAGCTGGGCTTCGGGCTCCTCTTGCTGTTCCACCGTGACATCTAGTGGCACTCTGCAGTGCTACTGTGGAACCAGGGCTGGTGTTTCTGTCTTCAGGCCTCTCCTGTACTCATCTCCTGACCCGGCCGTCCAAGAGGTCACATACGACTTTGGAAAAGGCTGTTTTGCCACTTTACCCTCTTGGATTTTTCCAGGTTTAGTAAGTTGGGATTTAAAGCTTTTGGGGTGTGCAAGAGAGTGTGCTGCTTCTCAGAGCATATGGCCATGTCTCCACCTTTGTGTGACGTGTCTTTGCTTTACAACTTTATGCCACAGGTGCTGAAAACAGACAAAAGGGGTTATGGGTTAAAAAGTGTGAGCATTTAAGACAGCTTTTACTGAAAAAGGAAGCGAGTGAAAATTAAAAGGTCTAGGTGGCGGCAGCGGCCAGCTGAAGGCTGGTCTTCCAGGTTCCCGAGGTCTGAATTTGCAGTGTCACTGGGTAAACCTTGTTTGCAAACCCTTCTCCAACCAAACTGTTTCCCGTAGAGCCGGCCGTCCCTTTTGGTAGGAGCCGGGCAAAAGTTTTTGCTCAGCTTGTTGCCATCACTTGCGTGAGATTAACGGCATGTGATCTGGTGTTAAAAAGAAAAAAATGCCACCGAGTGACGGTGTAACCTTTGTCATGTCAGCTAACAACGGCGGGGCCGTTCGTGCCTGTCCCTCCTGAGGGCAGTTTGCAGGGATGGGGTGGGCAGGTCCGGCCTGTGAGCCCCGGCTCTCCTGGCTGATTAGAAGGAAGATGACTGGCAGTACCCCAGGTCCTAAATTAAACGACAGGTTAAAAATGATGTCACTAATTAGAAAAGTAAGCAATAAGAGATGCAACGAAAAAAAAACCCAAACAACCGACCCAGCTTAGTGCGAGTTTCTCATTGGTGGCAGACACTGATGCCAAACGGAGTTAAAAGGAGCTGCCCAACAGATGCTGCAGTGATTTAATCAGGAGCAGGAGCCAGAGGAGCAGGGATGGGAATGGGGGTGTGGGGCTGGGAACTGGGGGTGCCCGGGAAAACCCCTGGGTGAATTTCACCCCCAGCCCATGGTTCTCGAACCCGGCCTCGGGGTACCCGCCTGGCCCATGGCAGCCTCACGGCTCCAAGGCAGGGACGGGGCAGCAGTGCGGCTGGTTAAAAGCCCCAGTCTGATGTGCTTCTGCCAGGCAGGTGATTTAGAATGGCGGCCTTCTCCCTCCGCCCCAGAGCCATCTCCCCTCAGGCCTCTGCGTGGAGCTCGGGCGGGAAAAGGCGCTCCTGTAGGAAACGCTTCAGTTTCGGTGTTTTCACCCTCTCTGGGCCCCTGCCTCACCCCAGCGCCGGGGGGTCCATTCCCTTCCAGGCCGGTTTGCCCTCGGTCTCTGCCCCCCCCGGGACGGGACGGGGCCCGCACTCCGCCCCGGCCGCGGGCACAAGATGGCGGCGGCCGTGAGGGCGCCGGCCGGAGCGAAGGGCCGGGGCCGCGGCGGGGCGGAGAGGGCC
>JAOXNO010000003.1:31213916-31233952 GCA_028565335.1 Limnodromus scolopaceus | reverse complement strand
TTGTAGAGTAGGGTAGATGGTTGGACTCGATGATCCCAAGGGTCTCTTCCAACCTAGACAATTCTATGATTCTATGTATGGCTCCGGTTTCATGTATAGTCACGTCCTGAATACTAATATGAAGGATAATGCTTTTCCAAAGCGTTACAGACACAGCACTGAAGTACGCTTCACTGTCTCTCCTGCTGCCTAGTACCCACTACAATTCCTTCCCAACAACAAAGACGCTTGCCCACACTGTAGCTTCACAAGCACAGGGGATGTCTCTTTTCCCTTACCTCTGGTGTAACACAGACTGTGCACATCTACCAACACCACACAGTTGTTAATTAATATTCCAAACTGCAATGCAAATATAAAGGCAGTCTGATGGCCAATCTCAGCAGTGGCATCTTTATGACAACACTGTAGAGGTCTAATGCTTTAAAAAGGCTTAGGGCCTGCATTTTTATTGTGAGATTTCTGCAATTCCTTAACCAACTGCAGCATAAGCCTAAGCACTTTTTAGGGGACACACAACCCAGCTGCCATCTAACTGCTGAAAAAGAAGGCCTGAAATTAAATACTAACTGATGGCACCAAAACCAAAAAAAACCAAACCCACAAACACCACAGAATAACTAAGCATCCAAATTAATGGACTAAACTTGAAGACATGAGTAGATTTATTAGGAAAGAAACTTATTTAATATTAAACGTTCAATGACAGAGACAATCAAATTTGTAACAGAAATTCAAAGATACTTTATTTCCATTTCTCGTATATCAAGAAGCTAGGAATAGCTTAGTTGTAAAAATGGGATTCATTTTAGTTCGATTCACACAAATACTAAACATTTATTCTTGTGTTTAAAGTCCAAGAATGAAAACTTGCAATTAAACACTGAGCAAGCCATGTGTTCAGGTTATGTTGGTTTCTTATCTTAAAAAGTCTTAAAGAAAAAAGGGATACAGGACTTATATTCTCAGTAGCATATGTGCTATTATCAACACATCTTTCTGAACTCTGGGAGGAAACACCAGTCCTGAATTAAATTTTATAAAAAAAAAAAATTTCTAACTCAACTTTATATTTTTCTACGCCACTACAGCTTTCTTTCACCTCATTTTAAAGCAGATCTTCAGTTTAAGCTGTCTTCCGCTGTCTTCGCAGACTCTTCATGTAGTAGTCCTATAATGCAAAATTTTGGGAAAACAGACAATTAGACAGCATTAGGAGCATTTAGGTCACCATTCCTATATATTGGCCCAGTTGTTAGCTGTCATCTTAACTCTACAAAAATGTCAACATTGAACATGACTGGCTTCAGAAGCAATAATGTAGCATTAATGGTTTAATAATCAACATTAAGTGTTTAAGAGTTCCTAGCATAAATAATGAAAACTACAGTAACAATTTATGTTGCAAGAAGCTCATTTATCAGCTGTACTCTCCATTGTTAGTTCCTTATTTCAGGTATACAACTAAAGACCTTCTGTAAGAAAGCTATGTCAAGAGCAGGGAAAAAAACTTCCAAGTTTTCCTTTTAATACAGTATTTGTATTTCCTATTGTTTAGCTCTTTCATTTCCAACAAACAGTTTCTCAGCATACATTCTCGCCATGAACATTGTTATCATTTGGTGGCATCTGTCTTTGCATTTACATTTGCCTTAGAAGCCTGTTACCAGCCATTCCACCTCTCTGTACTACGGCTGATTGCACATTCTCCTACACCGTAGGAAATATTAAACACATACCTCTTAAAGACTTGAATTGCATTGAAAGTAACAAGGCGATTATTATGTAGTGTTTATTGCATTTTAAACTCTTTAAAGATATCTAATTCTGGGCAGCACTGCATCCCTACATACAGTTGAAAGAAAATTCCAGTCTGTTAACATCAGATTAACAGTATTCACACAATACACAAAAAAAAAAGTCCTTTTCACTATCTTGAAAATCAAAAACACAACAGTAAGCTTAAAGATTACAGGCAACAGCATTCAAACATGGATGTGGGTAGAGAAAGGAGTACCTGGCATGAGTACCTGCTTAGTTTGACTGAATCCTTGATTTTTAATTTGGCTTTTCATGGGCCGCTCACAACACCAACGCTGTGTGAGGTATGGTAGTCAGCTGCAATAATTCATAAACCCTACACTTCCATCAATCCAATGCTACTGGCTCTCGAGTTACAGAACAAACTGCATTAGAATGCAAGGCAATAAAGCAAAAAAACTAGAAACATCCTTGACAAAGAAATACTAGCAGTTTATATGAAAACAAAGTAGTCCAACATGTGCCTCAAATATTAAGTATTAAAGCAAAAGTTTCTGCTGATGTACCAACACAATATGGACTTAAATACAAAAACAGTTCAACTTTTTTTAAAAAAACGATAACAAAATCCCTAAAAATAAAAAAGGATAATTAATTTTTCTATGGTGGCTATATTACAAATATGTCCCAAAGAGGCACACTAATGGGGGCACGAGTCTGCTACAAAATAGCTGAGACAAAACAATGTACCTCAAAATGTTTTGCAGGACTACACTGTCTTTTCCTTCAGAAGGTGCTTTAGTATGTCTTCTTACTTGGCTTAGTTCCATCTTCATCTGTGCATACTTACGCTGCACTGTTAAACAGTAACAAAAAGCCCTAATCAAAGTTTGAAATAATGCACTTACCTCTGTCTGATCTGAGGTCATATCAGATCAGTTTTAATTGGACTGAGTGTCACCTTCAGATTTAATGTCTTCACTGGTCCCATTGACCTCATTCTTAGTATCACTCTCCTTCGAGTCTGTATTTGTGTCTTCACTCTGTTTTTCTCGACTACTGGACTTCATACTACTTTTTTTATCATCAGATCCCCTCTTTTCTGCCATGAAAGAAGACATTGACCATGGATTTCAAAGTAAAAACAAACATTGCACATGTGAGTTATATATTGCATACAAAATGGGATAGTTACTTTCTATAGCAATAACAGTAACACTCAAAAAGTTACAGAAATAGGCTTCAGACTACCATGCTGGAATGGAGAGGGTACAAAAAAGGTCAAAGGGGACAGTACAGGGTGGGGAAAAGAGGAGAAAGGACAGACCTCCTAATAGAGGCAGCTCCTCAGCTGTCTGTTGAGATACACAAATTGGGGGTAAAGAGGCAGTCAAGAAGTTAGGCAAATGTGTAATTATGGTGCATGGCTTCCTTACTTATTCCGGGACTCTTTTTGTCCCCAAGTTTTAATTTATGAGTGTATGGCCTTCGGTTTACAATTCTCGTTAAATACGGTTCTTGAAAAGAAAATCAGAAGAGAGTGATGGGACAATGCATCAGTGCATTATCAAATAAATCAACACCTGCCAATTTAAAAAACTAGCAATCCCAAACAATCAAATACTTGGAGAAGCAAACAATATTAAGCACCGATAGTTGTGAAGGTGGGGATCACAGTGACAATCAAAACTAATTTACTGTACATTATGTCACAGAAGCTGCACATTTGTCAGCACTATTAATTCTCAATTTTATAAGAGTGGCAGTCATTTATACTCCACTCATTAGAAAGGCTTGGGGAGACAGTTTCGAAGACATACATAAAGCACTATTTTCCAAAGGCAAAGGAACTGCAAGATGGGAAGGACCCCACAATTTCATCATGAATTGGACAGCTGACTGTACACTGCTGAAAAACTTATCTTTTCCTCAATAATCTTCAAAAGAAGGAAGGAAGCCAGAAGTAAAAATATTTCCGTGGGATGAAAACCATTCAGTATTAGAGCTGCATGCCTCATCCATAACTTCAGTATTTGCAAATTTAATAAAAATATCAATTCTTTCTGTATAACTTCACACCATAATATTCAACTTTTGATCAGCAAAGACACTTTGGAGAGAAAAAAAAAAAAATCTCTGAAAAACCAACCTCTCAGATGTCATCATACAGAACAACATTCATGCTCTTTTTTCTGATTATTCCCTGCTATCCGGGCAATTAAAATAATATAAATATATATACATCCCCAACACAGGAGCACACAGATCGAACACTCTGAAAAAGCTGTTTTAAATAACATTATCACCTAGTCTGGCATAACACACTTTTATATTCCAGAAGACACAGTAGAAATTAAGCTTTAAAGGAGAAGCAACATCCCAACTTCTTTGTTTTAAAACAGATCACCAAAGGGAGGGGTAAAGCCCCCACACAGAAATGAGGGCAACTGCCTAATGAACACTACGACTGAGGTTTCACCTGGAGCAGCACATCCAGTGCACGGTGCTTGGAGAAAGCACGCCGCGATGCCAAAAAACTAACTGAAGAACTAATAATTTTGTATCTGTCTGCCCTCGTTTTTGCAACTCCGCAGGTAGATTGCACTCTAACTAACCTTGTTAAAAAGTCTTCTTTTTGTGTCTTATAGGTATCTCCGATGCACACGTAGATCCACTGAGGAATAGTAGTCTTGTTTCCCCGCAGAGGACTAGTAGTCAGTCCAATAATCTTATCTTCTGTCCTATGTAGATACGGTAGATCTTAATAGCCCTATGGATGTGCAGTGTGCAGGGTTTTGTTCTGTCTTGTTTGTTTCTTGAATTTGGTCAGGAAGGATAATTTTGTTTAAGGTTAAAAACCTACTATTAAACTGTGGTATGAAAGATGAAACTCTTCTAAAAACTTCTAAAAACCTCCAGTTTGCCAAGCAGAACTGAGAGAGTGTATTCAACAAATAGCCCCATAACTGAACTTCCTTCAACTCCTAGATTATCTGCAAGCACTTAAATTCCTCCACTGTATTTTCAATCAGTAAGATCTCTTTCTTTAAAAGCACATACAATTATTTTGCTGTTGAAACTGTGTATATTATTTCAGCTGTGATCTATTAGGTATAATCACATAATACTGACTTTGCTTCCTGATTCAACACATGCACTTTTTTCTGATTGAGTTCCTGTGGGCAACTAAGATATATTTTGTGAGAATTCTTACCAAGATAATGTGAATGGTTTTACCGTTCAGAGAATGCAAAAAATCAGTCAAACATAATATCCAGTATTACTGAGGGTTTGGGTGTTCTGACAGTATTTGCTGAGGTTTAATCACCAACACAAAACCACAATCACAGATGTAATTATTTTTATATAAGTATATGAATCCAGATTAAGGAGCCAAGTTAAGTGGTCTGGAAGCATGTTCCAGTCTTAACCCTTCATAAAATGAAGGTAAATTGCAGAACACATTTTCCTTTTTTTTTTTAAAAAAAAAAAAACCAACCAAAAAACCAACCCTATTTATTTCATCTACTCTGAAGCTGAAGAGTAGCTGTGTTCTGCTGGTTTATATTAAGCTAATGCTCAGCTGGTGCTCATGGCTGTTAGGCTCCCTCCTTTAGCAAATGTATCCCCATTCCTGAACTTGAGTCAGAAATTAAGCGTCTCCATTTTTGCATATGCTTTTTTCTTACAATCTTAAAGGTCGCTGTATTCCACAGTATTTTAGTGAACAAGAAGCCAGGACTTCTGAATTTAAAAAATATGGCATTAATTTAATGTGTAACAGTAGGCAAGCCTTGGGCAACTGTGTCGTGTTTTTTTTTCCTGCCAAGATTCACGTTTGTAAAGCAGTTTGAGATTTCAAGATGAAAGGCACTACACCATGAGTAGTTACAGCCAGGTCTTTGCTGCTTACTTTTATAATTGCAGATCAATGGTGGATATAAAGACAATTAGATTCTGAAGCCAATATTCCCAACGGAGCAGTAAATGTAATATAAGTTAAATCTTAACTTCTACATTACTTCTTTTTTGGTGCAAACAGTAGAGCAGGTAGCCAGCCACACACTTCAGATAAATGAGCCTCTAAAGCTACATACTTAAATAAATATCTACAATGCCACATTGCAAACATAAGGATGCAATGGTGTTTACAGCTTCATCATAGAAATTCAATGCTTGCTTGTTAAAGACTATTGGCTTGGGTTTTTTTTATTTTCTTCCCCTCTTTTTTTATTAAAGATTTTCCCAACAAAGAGAAAAACACAAACTTCTTCAGCATTACCGTCCTGCACTAAGGCCTATTTGTGTTTCTACAAATGTTATGATTACACAGGCAAAAAAAGTAATTGATTTTCCCAGGTGGAATTTTCGTGACAGCTCATAGCATCACCTCACTGTTCTCATTTCTGGAGGAAGAAAGTAGCAAGCAGCAAATAAACGGCCAGCAATGAAATCAGTCAAGTTAAAACTAAAAATATTGAGATGCTGAAAAATGTTCACTAGCTCATCTGTTTATGGAAGGATTAAGGAAAGAACTGAAAAGCCATTAAGCTCAGAAACAGACCAATTCTGAATAAATGAGAACACAGTTATTTATATGCCTAGATACACACAGAATACTGAATAGGACATTCTTGACTAAGTACCAGAAATCTGTTTATAAAGTAGGCAAAAAAGGCACAGTATCAGGTAGGAATAAAGTAACAAAATAGGCTACAACACTGAGTCTGAGTTGAAACACTATGCATCAGTTCCACTGCCAAAGAACAAGCAGCAAAAAACCACTTGCTTATAAAGGGCAAAGCAAAATGAGAGAAGAATCAATACTAAAGATGCACCGTAGTATAAACCAGAAAAATTAAAACGGTCTGAGGAAGTCAGGCAAGAAAAATACACAAAGCATTACCAACTTTTTGGGAACTAATTCACTAGATAAATATGAAAAAGTAAGGGTAAGGCAAACAGGCCTATGCAATCCGGAAACATGCACGTAGCACCTTTCATTCCAGAGAACCTCAAAAGTACCTTAGAAACAGAACTGTTTAATCCATTACTGATGGTCAGCTCTAATAATGAAGTGGGGTGGCTGCTTCAGACTGGACGTTAGTCAGCACCCCAGCAGAGCCAGTAGTTTAAGCCAGAAGTCAGTATTACATTCCTCTAGAAGTTTCAAAAGACTTTTAAAGGGGGACATTTAATAATAACAATGAATTAGTATCTTTTAACAGAATGTGAATCTGTAGCGTTCTCTCTGTAGCTCTTTTTAATCCTACTTAAAGGTAAAGCTTCTGAACGTCAGCCTTTGATGAAGCAATGAGTCACCATCAATGCTGTTGTACCTGGCATGTACCGTTATAGAAGTGTTCCAAGGACTAATACTGACATAGCAAGTCTCACTTCATTGGGAAAAATAAAACAAAAAAACAATAAGGGGGAAGGATGTGGGGAAGAGCAGGAAACTGGGGAGAGGGCATGAAATTGTAATTCAGAGCATTAAAGAAATTCTGCAAGATTTATCTGGGACTCCATTCATAGATTAGAAAAAAATATATAAAAGTGCTGTTAAAGGAAAACACAGGAAACACGATAGTCTACAGAAGTAGTAGATTGTACAGGTGAAAACCCAGATACCAATCTCCCACAAAACACATACCAGCTGCTAACAGTAGGAATAGAAGATATTCACTCTTACGAAAGTCTGATAACAGGCTTATGTTTTTCTAAAGGTAAACAGTAAACATGTCTTAAAATACATCAAAATCCTCACACAATTTGCAGACAAAGTGGTAAGCTTTTAATAACTACTTTAACAGATAAGAGGTAGACACTGGGGTGTATGTATGCATGCACATGCATTAACAATAACTGGAACAAACAAAATGCTTCAAATTGGTTAACGGCACCATATACTTATAAAACCAGAACTGATTTGATGCTAAAACGAACTTTCAGTCACTCACTAAAGACTAAGAACTTTTGAGACTTTAGGGGAAGATTAGTTTCAGAACTCGATACAAACTCAGTCTTCACACAAACATACCTTTTTCTTTTGACTTCCTGTCTTGTTCTCTCTCTCTGCTTTTGCTTCTGTGCTTGTAGGATTTCCGATCCCGGCTTTTTGATCGTCTCCTGTCCCTACTACGAGACCTATGTTTTCTTTCTGATCTATCATGACTTCTGCTTCTTCTTCGGTCACGACTCCTTAACATTTGGAGAAAATTTCAAAAATGCAAATGTCAGCTGGTATTTTCTAACTCAGAAGATACAACAGTAAGCCAGTAGCACTTCCTAATACATTGATTTTTTTTTTTTTTTTTTTGCAAAAAACAAATACTTAAAACAAGGCTTAGCATACTGTATATAAATATTTCTTAGTACATAAGACCTGGCTTCATATTGCCTTCCTCACTTATTCAAACATTCAACCACACAGCTTAAGAACATCCACTACTATGAATTAAAGACCAACTTGAGGAAAAAATAAAACAGGACCCTGTTCTTTTGGGAGCATTTGTCTACTCAAACCTCCCTCCTAAGACCACTTCAGCCACAATGGTGTCATCTACTTCCAAAAATGGAGAGAAGACAGTGGTAGTACAGCAAAACTTAGCCTTAGAACCAGTAAAGTATGTCTTCACTTAGAGATAAGAACAGCGAAGCTAACAAATCAGTGATGTGACCCAGGCTGACAGACCAAGTCCCCACAAGATTTTTACATTTTGGAAAGTTGCATGAAAATACACAGACACACAAGCACGTACCTGCTTCGCCTTCTCTCTCTGCTTCTTGATCTTTTGTGGTCTCGTGAACGGCTGCATCTTCTGTCAGATGTTCTGCTTGAATGTCTACTCCGTGAACGACTCCTTTTACGCCTCTCTCTATCACGAGCCCTCTCTTTTTCCTTTTCTTCCTCTTCACGTCGTCTCTTCCTTTCCCGCTCTTCTCTTTCCCGTTCCCTCTCTTTCTCTCTCTCTTCTCGTTCTAATTTTTCTTTTTTTAACCTCTCATCACGGTCAGGTTCTTCTGTTCTTTTTCGTAACTTTTCCTTAAAAAAAAGTTCACAGTAAAAAATGAAGATTACTCAAGATAAATCATCCAATATAACTTAGTCTATACATTCTGAGCATGTAGAACCTTAAGCTTTAAAAATATTTCAGGGGTTTTTTTTCCAAACAAGGGATGACCTACATAGAAGCACTTTCTAAAATCCTGAAACGGAAATCATTTGTCTTGCAGAATTATTTTGCTTGTCATTCTCACGAGAACAGAGGCCACGTGACAGTTCTTTACAAAGGCCACAAAAAATCCCGGCCTGAACGTACATCTTTGCTTATACTTCGTGTAATCACATATGACAAAGAATATCAGTGCAAGCACAATGCCAAATGTGCAGTGAGATCCCATTTAATTTTTTATATACCATCTTTGGAACATTTCACCAACTTGAGAAAGTCCACTGGACAGCTTTTTGTTTGCTATAGGTAGCCTCCAAGTCATTCAATAACTGAAAAGATGCTTACTTTTAAGTCTTCTACAGTAGCTTTTATTTTGGCATAACCCATGTGCTGCTTTCCCATCAAGTGGTCATCTACCCTGGACTGTGCATCTCCTACAATTAAAAAGGCTCCACAAACTTCACAAACTTCCATTTGTTTTTCTTGGGCTGCAAAGCTCTCAATTGTCTGCAAAAGAAAAATATTTGATAAGCCAGAAGCCAGTGAAGAAATTCAGAACTTTATTGTTACCGTTGTCCAATCCTAAGCACTAGCGAAAGCTGGAAATTGTAACTGCGTGCTTTGTCCTTGGAGCACTGCACCCACAAGGATGAACAGGGCAAGGATGGTGGTGAAATTAATTCTCTGTTTCAACAGATGGATGAGAAACACAGCGGAATTTCAACATAAATCCAAGTGATTATTGCTGTGCAATGTCCATGAATCATACAATATGGACACAAACACTATTGCCTGCAATATTTAAGAACTTTTAAAAAATAGAACAGGAATTACATTTGAGCATATTATTAAACACCAAAATATAGTATTTAAACATAAACTCATTTTTGTTGACAGGAACTTCCTACTCAACTCATTCCCTTTGGCTTCTGTAGCTCTCCAAGACAGAGAGACACCTGTCTCTAGTCCTATCCCTAACACGAGGGCTTTCTGTACCGCAGTCAGATTGGTAATTCAGTGAAATAATATTGCAGAGGCTGCACGGCAGTAGGATGCAAACTCACCTGCAGGACTGCTGTGTAAATAATGTCGTAACTTGTGTGCATGAAACCCACTCTCAAGGTAGCACGCTGAATCAACACACCGGATTGACACATTTAAATGTCACGTTATTGCCTAAAAAATTCTGCCCAGAGCTTGCATGCCTTCAGTGGAAGGACAAGGTTATTAAGAACACACTGTTGCACCAAATCCTGAAACAAGTCTGACAGAACTACAAACACATCACTTACCGAAGTTGTAGACCTCAGCAATTCTCTCTCTTCCTTTAACTGTTCAACAAGTTTCATCATTCCTTGTGCCTCTTCCACCTTCCCTTCTGAACCTAGTTCTTCAATCTAAAGGACAATAAAAAAAAAAAATTCAACTATAATTTTTAATCAAGTAACAAAAGTAAGAGATGTCTGTTACAGGGGGTAAAAACCACTTACCTGTTGTAGAAGTACATCAATTTTGTCAGTTAACACTTGAATCTTCTCTTCATTTTTACCGGTAGGTCCCGCTCCCTGTCAAACAGTACAAGTGTGTCCTTTTTTATTAAGTTCAAATAGCTTTAAAACACATGAATGTATGTCTTCTCATACTCCAGAGACACTTCAGGAATAACATCCTCCTGCCCCTTCTCCCATGAGGACCCACTAATAATAGTCTAGTCTAACATAAAACACTCCTCAGCACAGCTTACTCCAATTCTTGCTGCATGAAGCAAGTTCCAGTCACACTAATTCCTCCTAAATCAACAAAAACATTCAAGGCCCTGCCCATAAAAGGTAAGACATCTGAATTCAAAGTCCTAAATTTAAACTCTGAAAGTGCCATGCATCGATTACATATCCTTGCAGACACTCAAGTATGACTTAGAATTTCTGTGGGCTCTGAAATTTAATTTCTATGCATAAATGCAAAAAGAACCTCACTTCATCCAAAATGTACTTGTTAGTAACGTTCTCTCTGTAACCTGCCAGAATAGACTCACACCTGCTTCCCCCACAACCTTTGCTCTACTCCCCAGCCAACAACTCTCTTGACTGAGATACTGTCCACAGCTTCTTCTGAAGCAACTGGACTTTGTACAGAATAATTACTTGGGACAGTAAAAAGGAGAAGGCTTCCCTAGCCGTCAGGAAACCCTCAGAGCACAGGGTTCTGTCTCTGCTTCACAGTCACTGCTCCAAATCAGTCAATGCACAAAAAAACAAGTGGAATAAACATGAAAATTTTTTCTCCCAGTCAGCGTAAGTTTTTCATTAACAGCTGTCTAGTATGCAGCTTGGAAGTGAGAAAAGTTGCACAGAAGTACTTCTTTCTCAAACTTTCACGATTCCATCATTGCCTGCCAATGGTGGTGCTGGAGCAGAAAGAGGGTACTGCCCAAGTGCTGCATCTGATGGGGGGATTTAGCTCTATCAGCTGCTGAAAGATCCAGTACTTGCCTACTTCAGTAATATCAATGTGACAGAGCTTCCCAGTGGAGGGAGGGAGGACTATGCAACTAAGGGAGAGAAGGTAAACTGAGGTTAACAAGGTAAAGGCAACACCTGAAAAGGTGAAGAACAGATAAATATTCCAAGGAAACAGAGGCGAGGAGAACAGAGAGGGACTCTTGCTGACTGTGAAGCCACTTGGCTTGTCCATTAGGGCTAGATGCAATCTGCTGGCAGGCAGATCAAGAGACTTACCTAATGGGAGTCTTCTGGAAAACAATATATTTTACTCAGAGACGAGGTAAAAAGAACATAAAGACGCTATCTAGGGGAAAAATTGCCTCAATGATTCTTCCAGACTCACCCCAGAAGACTGTTGATTCTGTGACAGCGCCAAACGAGCATGGCCTCTTCGAATCCTGCGTTCTACCTCTGCAAGTAAGCTTTGCAAATAGCGTAAAAAGTCTCTTTCATAGCCCACTTTCATAAAACGAGAGCTCTTCTCATACCTGTAAAATATTTTTAAAATGAAAGCTCGTGTCATGAAAAATAAATAACAAAACGTGCAATGTTATGAATTCTTGCTCAAGGTAAAAGAATTATTATACATTTAGATAAATATTTATGTAAATCAAAAAGCAGTTAGTCTCATAGTTGAGTTGCTTTTTTAAAATTTCAAATTACCAGCATTTGCATTAACATATCAACAAACATACTTACTGTTTACGTAGATTTTCATCATGAATTTTTTCACAAGGACCTAAAAAGACCACAAAAATGTTTAAGCTTGCATTCTTGAATGCTGTATTCACAATCCAAAAGCATTTGTTTGTGCACCACGACAGAACAGAGCTATAAACACTTCACAGGGACTTTTATGCCTGCCTTTCTGCTTCCTTTGCTTGGAGTTTGAAAGACACATTAAAGAAGAAGAATGCCAACATGGTTTAGTAATTATAATACCAAAGAAGATTCTGAATGACGTATAAAGTCTTCGTATAAAACAGAATTTCCAGATCAAGTTCTACACTGGTAAAACTGCACAAACAAAATAATACCTTAAACATCTGGGGCCTTCAAAATAAAAAAAAAATAAAATTACATATAAAGGATAATTTCAACAAGCAGCACTTTCTAAGCACCAGTGTTCTTTGTAATATAAAAATGGCTACTTAAAACATTGATCTCCACAGTAAACTCAGAGGTATGCAGCCTGAGTTCATGAAGGCAGTCATGTTAAAATTCCGCACCTGCCCCAGCCTACCAAACTCTTCAATGGACTTGGAAATTTATGCTAAGACAAGAAGCCTGGTTTTGCTAGTTACCATCTTCAAACTACATATTATCCACATACCATTGCTTGAAAGCTACTAATAATGTAGAGGTGGCCTTCAGTAATAATTATTTCAGTAAATGAGTCTCTAAAGTAAAAAAGCTCAAAACCGTATACTTGCACGCGATTAAGTTAAAACCCTGCCCTGGTAGAATAAACCAAATTAGAACCCAACACTTCAGGAGGAGAAAAGGCACCCCATACGCAATAATTTAACTTATACTGTAAGAAAAAAAATAAGAATTTTTAAAAAAGTTTTCTCACTTAGAGGAAGTAGGCTCTTAACGTACTATATCACTGGCAATCCTTAAAAAAAAACAAAGCCTATTTTCAGAGGGTTTGGACAGAGCATTAAACAATAAAAATGTAGTTGCAAACAAGAGTTCTATTGTAATTACACGTAAGTGAATAAAAATAGCAAGACTTATAGACTTACCTAAATCGGAACGGGTATTTGTAAATAATTCAGCTGGGCAAAAGCCACAAAGGTAGTATTTACAAACCTGACAGGAGAAAAGAGAAACAGGCATCAATGAATTAGCAATTTTAGGTAATTTTTTCTAAAAATACAGTGTAAAAATCCCCTTTGTACACTGCAAAATTTCTGCAACACACTTGTACATCCTCTACCTTTGTGTTGCCTGGCAGCAGTGAGAGCTACAAGGTGCCTCTTAAGACAAAATACCAAAAATCTTACTTTCCATTCCAGTAACAGTATTTCTTAATTTTACCACTAAATATTTAAGGTAAGAGGAAAGTGCCACCTGTGTGTAAATATAATATAGTATTTGGCATTTTCAAAGGCATTAAATCAGATTGGACAACGAAAAAAGTTTCTGTGAAATTCCTTAACCCTGAAAACCCACAAGGGGAGAAAATGTCTGCCATGGGAGCAGGAAAGCAAGGTCCTCTCAGCGTGTGCGTAAGGGCTTTGTGTTCAGCCTCTATTTCTGCAATGGCTGGGAGAACAGGAGCCATCAGCATTCAAATGTAAGGTACTGCCTCAAGGATCCTGATGTCAATCAAAAGACTTAAGAACACACAGATAACTGTCCAAACCTTCCCCGCCGCAATGTTTTTAAAAATCCCTACTTTAAGAACGATCTGCAGAGACACTGTATACCTCTTAAGGCAGACACAGAAGACATTCATTTTAACCTGGTTTCCTGCCAAATAAAAAATGGTTTGTTTTGGTTCTACATAGCCTATTTTTATATTAGCAAGTCAGGTTGTTTTTTGTAACAGAAAAATATCACCAGAAAGTTAGAAAAAAAACCCAACTTGTTAGTCTGGCCAGTAAATACTTAACATATGATGGGATAAAACCAGCTTTTATTAAAAAGATTATTCACCCTCACCCATGAGCACGGGCTTAGCTGGTCAAGTTGGTCAGTTCTTGCAGTTCATACTCAGAAATATCTCCTGTCTATCCACCAGAACAGCCAAAATGATTAAAATCAGAAATACTTTAACCCTTAACTTCATAAGCAATCTTAAATAATTAATTCTTCAATAGACCCTTCCCCTGGATGTGACTACCACTAATTAATTGTAGTGTCAAACCAAAACTAGTTTGGACATTCTTCAAACATCTCTTATGTTACACCAGTTTCTAGTATTTGGCAAATCAAATAATTGCTACTGTGTATTGCAGCCCAGTTCTAATACTCCCATATATATATTGTGGACAAAGATTTGCAACATACTACTTCCTAAGATACATCTTGAAGTATTTTAATAAATGGGGGTCAAGAGAGTGACCCAAAACTACTCCACACCAACACCTCACCAAAATGCCTGTGACACCTGTTGATCAATATTTTACCACACCAACTGCTAGGCTACAAAAGTTAAATCTGGCCTGACTGCTTTACAGATTCAAGTTTTCTACTAACAGGCCATGGACATGAAAAACAAAACAAAAATCTCTTTTGTTATACAATTTGAGTATTTCTCCCATGATCCAGGTTAGGACACTGTGGCACCTGTCTGAAGCAATTTATCAAGAATAGTTATGAAGCCACCACATAAAAATCACAATTTTTTTCTTCTTCTCAGGAAGCAAGGAGAAAGTTACTGTACAAAACCTGGTTTCCGAATCTGCTCTCTTCTCTGAAAGCTGCACTATCCCTTGGTTTAATATCAAGTTGTTTCAAGGGAGCAGTTCCTGGGACAAACTCCTGTACTAGTCAATAGGAATGTAATTTCTCTCTACATTCTCCTTCTCCTGCATTTTCTCACCTCACAACCAAGTATTAGGGTTGCTGAAAAGGCATTTCCCCCCAAAAAAATTTCAGGGATGGATGAGACAATTTCCTAAGCCATAGAGAGCACAATAATAATGGTCTGACTGTGCTATACTGTAAAAAAAAAAAAAACAAACAAAAAAAAAAAGTCATAAAACATCATCTTCCAGCTCAAAAATTATGGAAACTGGTCTGTAACAGTATTGAAACAAGTATCAACAAAAGGAGCAAAGGAAAAGTTAGAAGGGGCAGAAATATAATGAAGAAAAAAACACCCAACAAAAAACCAACACCAGAAATAATAAAAATATTTTATCACTCCCCTGCCCTGGGCAGGGACACCTCGCACTAGACCAGGTTACTCAAAGCCCCATCCAGCCTGACCTTGAACACCTCCAGGGATGAGGCAGCCACAAATTCATGATGCACAATTGCTAGGAAAGGCCTCCTCTTATGAGCTGATGGCTACAGCCAAAAACTGTTGTGACCAATTCTAAAATATGAAGCTTAAAAAAAAAAAAAAACCAAACAACAAACCACACGCAGTGAAAAGCTGCATTGATTTTCTCCCAACTAGCTTTGGATACTATGGTACTTAGTGAATTCCTTGACATTCTCTCTGAAGAGGCAGCCTGCAGAGAAATGCTTATATTGGAGTGGTTCAGACTAGTGTGCCTGCTGCAATCTTCTCCCTCTCTCATACCTGTTACATTATGCTCTTCAACTGATTTTGCTTCAATAGAAAAACACACTTGAGAAAATCTTCCAGCTATCTTGAAAGTTATCTTTCTGGCTTAGCTTCACCATGTGGTACGTCTGCCTTAACAGGCTGTAGATGCCAGTCGGCTGCACTTACAGTTGGTCTTAAGCAATCAATGATGAGTAAGAATAAAAAGGGCCAAGAAATGGCTGAAGCATCACAGAGCCATTAAAGGACTGAAACAGAGGTGATATGCTTCAAATGGCATTACTCATCCATGGCTTATCAGAGCACTGCTCTTAGCACAAGTCAGAAGAAATATGGAAATACATTCCATGTCTGCAGAAACAGAGCAACAGGCACTTTAGCATGGGTATTTACCTGTACAGCTAACAAGCACTTATTCCTTTCTGCCAAATTATTGCAACGACTCGCGACCAAGAAGGTGGACCAGAGAGAAATGCTACTGTCAAACTGCTGCAGCAGGAATCACCATAGCTTGTGTCTCAAAGCCCTTAGGGTCTTGCATTTTGGCAAGGCACTAGGACAAATACAGATGAACCCTTGGAACTTGCCACTTCTTCATCTCAAATTCACTAATCTTTGAAATGCCTTAGAGGTGGGAAAGTCATATCCTTCAGCTCAAAGTTGATCAGCTGACAAAAAGAATGGCTTCCACAGTTTGTGAGCCAATTCAAAGCTTTTCTATATAATGAAACTATTGACAGCTCTGTATCATTAACACTTCTACACTAACATGTTCCTTTTCTTCAAAAAAAATATTTACTGATGGAGAAGTATCAGCATAACAGTAATAAACAATTATGTAAGAAAATTCCTTTAGGCATACAATTCTTAGTAAAAAGGCTGAGAATGAAATCCAGCAGGTTGTGGCTTATACACCAAAACCAATTAAACTCCTTCATACAGGTGAGTTCTCTGATACCATTAAAGTTTTCACACATCAGGCATTTTATGAGCAATGACCATCCGCCTAAAACCAAACAAACATAAGCCCTTCTCCCCCACCCCACTCTTACAGATAACCTGCCATTACTAATATTCTTCCAAAACAAATAACACTTCAATCCTCACCCCCTGGAGCATTAAGTTCTGAAATTCTATCTAGATGCAAACCAATTTAGGTCTTTGGCATTAAAGTGTAACATTATAAATAGCTAATACTATCAGATATTTTAAATACAGAACCTACATTTTGAGAAACAGCATTCCTATGAAAGATAACTGCTCACAGTCATTTGTCCATAACACCTCTTCACCCCTCCCCACTTTCTAAATTTACTTCGAAGGAATCATCACAATCTTAAAGCCTTATACGAAGCACAGGCAGTCAATGCTGGGCTTTCTTGTGCTACAGAACAGCCTCAGAACCCTTACACAATTGTTTCCACATGAACTTGGTTCTATATAGGTGGTGTATTAAAGTAGGAACGCATGAATCAATAAAGTTTCTGTTCCAGAAACATAATTTGTCTATGGATATGACAGTAAACTGAAAGACTAAAATATACGGTACAAATAATTTCCTCCTGCATACAAAACAGAAAGTTTTTATGCCAAAACTGGAATAGGTCAACTAATACCTGCTGCAATACTGAAATATACAGCAATTGGGATTTCAATTTTTTAAGACTAAAGGTTTTAACCATATCAAAGTTTTAAAGTAAGAACTAAAGCTCTACAAAATGCTTTACAATACATGATCAATGTGTTCCATTAGAACTGCAAATATTATTTGCTCAGCTATCCCACTCTGCTTCCACACTTTCAGAACAACCTACTCCTATCTTATATTTCATTGCATCTTCCATATCATTTTTGAGAGCTACCTAGGTGCAATTTACAAATGCTAAAGAAAACAGAGAGGAGCTTGTTTTGATAACCTTCCATATCTAAAACTGATGAAATGTGACACAAAATCCTACACTTTCCTATGAGTACAACATGCTTAAATTCAAAAGGCTACATGCTGATATATGTCTACTTTTACAAGAGTTGACATTAGCACATGCATTTCATCTGAAAAGCAGAACAGCAGCCAAGCAGATGAATTAATGTTATTATTTGAACCTTATCTGCATTTCCTGTCTTAAAACATGTCAGTGTTGCAAATTTAATCTTTAGTTGATGCAGGAAATGAAACCGAAACACATCTTTACGTGTTAACAGGGGTAATTTTTTTTTTTATTAACTTGTCAGTTGACTATAGGAATCTATGAAAACATTCCTTTGAGACAGGAAGCATTTAATTATGGTCCTATAAACTTCATAAATAAAAGCAAGAGCAGAGCAAATAGCAGCAGTTCCTGCAAGACTGAAAGGCTCAACCCTAAGCCTGTAAATGCCCCACTGGCCTCAGAGGACAGCTCTCCACTTTCTGAACTGTCAAAGGAGGACAGAAGAAACAAGGCCCCGTTTCTAAAACAACAAAACTGAAGTACAGCTTAGAAACAGATTCCTACGGTTATAGTCTTCAGCCTAAAATTGAAAAACGTGCTCATTTGAAGATGAAGAAAGTAATCCAAACTTGGTTAAAGGGGGGCGGGGAGAATCTTTCTCACCTTAAGAAATAAACACCAAAGAATCCCCTTATCTGTTCTACCTCAACCAACATGGCTCAAGTCATTTACTTTGTATTTCCAAAGCTGAACAAGTCCTTCTTATTTTGAGTACAGAATAAAAAAAAAAAAAGTAACTGAACACTCAATTGATTAATGATATGTTGTTAACAAAATAAGTCTACAAAGACATTAAAAGGTCATGAAAACTTCCTTAACTCACTATTTCCTCCTGATGTGCACAGCTTACCTATATAGCAGTATTTTTCAAACAGGGGGTAGGAGGGTGAGTTCCTTGCACTTGCAGAGTCTTAAGGCAAGACAGGTATTTGACCTTACCTCATGCATTCCGAGACGAATTAAAACATGTATTAGCCATCTTTAAGATGACATAACTCTTGTTTGAAAGCATGAATTCCCACCTCTGCGATTCAATGCAATTTAGAACCGCCAAAAGCAAGCATTTCTCCCTTCTCCCATTCTAACAACATCCCAAGAAAATACAAAGAGAGGGGGAGGAGCTAAATGCTTTTTGCAGCTTAAACCATAGACATTCCTATCACGCAGGTAATAAATAAACTATTGTAACCGTGACACTTTAACACTACTACTGTTTAGGTTAGTTACCCCCAGGAGCTTTAGAATTCCCTTTGACTGAGGAGGTACAGAAGGAATCAAGCTTTTCTTCGTAAAATTCTCAGTTTCAAAAGTCTTACAGTTCTGCCTTATGCTACAACCTCCACACAGTTAACTTAGAATGTCTATACCCTCCTGCTTCCTTCCCCAACACCTCCCTCAGGAAGAGATCCAGAAACACTTGTCTTCCAAACTACTAACATCTACCTCATCTCCCTTCGTACAAGCCAACAGGCTTCAGAAAAGCAGAATTCCACAATCCCCGCCCCACTCCCCCAACACATTATTTTTCTTTTTCCCCAGGGGAGATCTCAGCCATCACCAGGCCTCTCGGAAAAACCTGTTCCCGTTTACAAACCCCTCCGTGGAGACCACACCACAGCGAGCGCAGCCTCCCCGCCTTGCGCCGAACCCCAAACACAAGGCCGCTCTCCTCCCAGCTGCCCAAACAACGGCGCAAACCCTCTCACACAGCTTTACTACGGCGGGATCTTCCTCCCTCCCGGTCACCGGGTTCCTCCTCCTCGTCTCAAGGCTCAAGAAGGTTCCCGCGCAACGGCCCGGGCCTGGCCTAGCCCGCCCCGCGGCCGCCATGCAGGAGCCCCGCAGCCTCGGGGCCCGCACCAAGGGCCCGGCCCGCACCCCCCAATCGCTAAGACCTCATCCCTTCCCCTTGCCCCCGCTGCTGTCCCCGGGCCGGCAGAAGCTGTAGCACCCGCGGCCCGCGTCGCTACGGCCGAACCCCAGCCCTGCGAGGGGGATGGAAAGGAAGGAGGGAGGGAGGGAGGGGAGAGGCGGCTCCGCGCTTCACTCACGCTCTCATGGTCCCACCGCACGTTGCTGCGCTTCTCATCCGGGGCCAGGTTTCTGTCCCGGCCCATAAGCTCATCTAGGAGCTGGGCGGCCGATATCATCTTGTCCTCCTGGCCGAATCCCCCCTCGCCAAACGCCGGCTCCGCCGCCGCCTCTCCTCCCCAACAGACCGCGCCGCCGCCGAGAGTGACAGAGACAAAATGGCGGCGCAGCTCCTCGCCCTGCCCACAATGCACCGCGCGCCGCCTCACCGCCTCGGGGGCTCGGTGGAGCGCGGGCCCGGCCCGCCGGCGGCCGCCATCCTCACCCG
>JAOXNO010000003.1:31200890-31213816 GCA_028565335.1 Limnodromus scolopaceus | reverse complement strand
CACCGCGCGCCGCCTCACCGCCTCGGGGGCTCGGTGGAGCGCGGGCCCGGCCCGCCGGCGGCCGCCATCCTCACCCGCCCGCGGGCCCCGGCTCGAGATGGCGGCGGCGGCGGGGGGAAACCGGGCAGAGGGCTGGTCCCCTTCCCGCCGCCCGGCCTGGTGGTGTTGTCTGTGCGGGGTCGCTGAGGGCTGGAGTGTGTCCAGAGAAGGGCAAGGAAGATGGTGAGGGGTCTGGAGCACAAGTCTTGTGAGGAGAGGCTGAGGGAGCCACAGGGGTCGTGCAGCCTGGAAACAAGGAGGCTGAGGGGAGACCTTCTCGCTCTCTACAACTGTCTGAAAGGAGGGTGTAGCCAATGGGGGTTGGTCTCTTCTCCCAAGTTATAGGCCGTAGGAGAAGAGGAGATGGCCTCAAGTTGCACCAGGGAAGGTTTAGATTGGGAATAAGGAAAAAATTCTTCACAGAGAAGGTTGTCAAGCATTGGAATAGGCTGCCCAGAGAAGTGGTTGAGTGGCCATCCCTGGAGGTATTTAAAGGACAGGTAGACATGGTGCTGAGGGACATGATTTAGTGGTAACATGGCCGTGCTAGGGCAATGGTTGCACTTGATGATCTTAGAGGTCTTCTCCAACCAAAACAATTCCATGAGGGGTCTGATGGGTGAGGAGGCACCACCGCGGGGAGATAATGCCACGGAGGAACCCCCCGGCTGCGTGACTGGGTGTGGAGGAGACCAGGCACCATCACAGGGAGGTTTGCTCATGGCCGGCAGCAGAGGACACGGACCTGGGTGGCAGATTGAGGGTTGTCACAGTCCCTTCTGCTCCCTGGCAGGGTGAGAGGCACCGACACCACCCCAACACACAGTTAACGACCTCCTGAGTGGGTGTTCCCTTATTAATTCCCTTATACATTGAGGGGAAAAAGCCCCTCAGATCTAACCTAAATCACTGTTTCATCTTGGAACCAGTTTCTGCTCATTTTGTGGTTTGGTTTTTTTTTCCCCTTCTAGATGTGGCTTTGTACCTCATCTTTACTGAGCTTCACATACCAATTTTCAACTGTTTCCCACTTTCTCAAAATCCGTTTGATCATCCCATGTGCATGAAATCACTCTAATTACATTTTTTTAATTAAATGATATCTTTTTGAAGAGCTTGAAGTGCTGATCCTGTGAGACCCAGGGCAGGACTGGTGGTGGCCTCGCTCAGAACCAGGGAGGGCTTCACGCCGACACCAGCGTTAACCTCCATTGAGAGCTCTCTCCATGACGCCGCCATTGCCCAGCGCCGTCGGGCACCACGACCTGTCCAGCGTTGCAATTTCAGGATGATTTAACCACCCACTGGAACTCTTGGAAAAGTGTGATTTAAACCGACACAACCCAACTTGTGTGAATTTTCAGTCTCAACATCCCACAGTCTGGGTTTTGGNNNNCAACATCCCGCAGTCTGGGTTTTGGGGGTGGGGTGGGAGGTGGGGGGTGTTTGCTTTGGGAAAGGGGTGGGGGGACAGAACTGGTCCCTCTTCCAGTTGCTTTATGTTGCTCCAGTTGCAGCCAGAAGGCAAACTGAGTCGCCGGAGCCTCACCACTGCGGATCTGCCAGCGAGCCGGCGTGGGCACACGGAGCAGATTAGAACAGAAACGACTAGGAGTTTTAAATTATTATTTTGAACTTCTTACAGTTGGGAAATTTCCACCAGCTCTTCCCTCTCCCCTAACTTGGACCCAGCGGCCAAACCCAGCTTTTCAAAGCACATGATGCAAATTACAGGAGTTACCCGTAATCTTTCCAGTTGATTTGCGGGTAGATGTCATTTTTATTTTTTTTTTAATTTTTAAATTTTTATTTATATTTTTCAGGGACTAACTGATTTCACCGAGAACGCTCAAAGATGAGGAGAACGTCCTCGACAGGACCACCGGCGGGGCAGGAACGCCCACCCGGGCGGGAGAGGCGGTGGGTTATGCCGTTATCCGTGTACGGGGACACCCCGGTGCCTCCGGCAGCCCCCCGGTACCCGCCGGGCCCCGCGGAGTGCCCGGGCGCAGCCGCCGCCGGAACCCGATGCCCGGGCCCGGGTTGTCCCCGGTAATAGAGTCCCCCGGCGGAGCGCGGCCCGGAGCCCTGCGGGGGTGACACCGGTCGCCCCGCTCTCCCCACCGGCCGCTCTGCGGGGTGTCTGCGGGCCATGAGGGCTGGCCCCGGGCTGGAGGCGGCCGGGGGCGGCGGTGGCGAGATGGCGGCTGCGGGCGGCGAGCGGGAGCGGCAGGAGCGGCTGCGGGAGGCGGCGGCGCTGGGGGACGCGGAGGAGGTGCGGAGGCTGGTGGAGCTGGGGGTCAGCCTCAACTCTCAGAACGAAGTCAACGGCTGGTAAGGCTCCCTCCCGGCCCGGCGGGGCGAGCTGGGGGAGGTGGGGGTTCCTGCTCAGGGTGGGCAGAGCTGGCGCTGCCCTGGGTTCGCTCCTTCACGTGAAATACCAGTCAGCTTGAATTTAGAATGAAATGTAAAGGGTCGGTCCGCTGCCCGGTACTCCTCTATGTAGATCATAGAATGGTTTGGGTTGGAAGGATCACCCAGTCCCACTCCCTGCCCTGGGCAGGGACACCTCCCACCAGTCCAGGTTGCTCGAAGCCCCATCCAGCCTGGCCTGGAACCCCTCCAGGGATGGAGCATCCACACAGATAGATGGATTTCTCTATTCCAAAGAAGAGAAAACGGTGATGCAGCTGATGACCGCTGTTACAAACACACATCCTCTTCCCGCCTCCTGCTTGGACCCTGTGCTGTTTGCTGCTTCTCCAGGTCACTGTGTTGTTACTTTATATTGGGATTTTTTTTTCCATAACAGTGTGCTGGCAGCCTGAGACAGTGCAGGGCAGTCAAAACGCAAACCTCGGCTTGCCAACACGTGCTCAGGTATAACCAGAAATATTTTCTATTAACTCCTAAATCAGGTTTGAAAATGACTTTCCCTTTCAAGAAAACTTGCAGGCTGTTTCAGTGAGATATATATATCTATACACACACTTTGGTTTTGACATCTCATTCAGATGCCACCTGATGACACTAAACCCGAAACTTTTCTGTAAGACACTTGTACAAGTGGGACTCTATACATGAACACACACCCACAAAATGTTATTTGAAGCAGGATTTACAGGGAGTGCTCAGGCATTTTTGGAAGCTGTTTTCCGTAAGCTCAGTTCAGCCTGTATTTACTGTCCTGTATTATGCCTGAAGTTGTAATTAAAAACAGGAAGAATAAAAGAAGGAAAAGAGCTAGACTTTTAAAGATGAAAGCTCAATCAACAGTTTTGAGAAGTGTGGGACGCTTGCAACTTGGGGTTCAAATTGTGGTGATTAAATTAGGACTTGTAAAAATTGAAGATAACTGATTCATAAGAGGTTGAATTACCTTAGTGTGTAAGATAAATAGCTGCTTGTCATTAAAATGTGTTTATAAGTGGAATTGATGAAAGCAAATGTCAAAAAATACAACTTTTTAAAAAATAATGATCTGGTCTTTTTTAACAAAGGCAAGAAATGGGTCTTCACTGTTATTTAAGTTTGCCTGGAGAACTTAAAATTCCTCCAGTGAGTTTCTCAGTGTCTCTGCTGCTGGAGCTGCTGAGTTCTTACATCGTGTCAGGTCCGTGGGCAGATGGCGTGTTTCCGCGTGAGACCACGTGGGAGGGTCAGGATGAATCCCTGCATGAGGCCGGTGCCATTGAGCCGTACGGACCTTCAGTACAAACCAAACCTGCAGGTTTTGCACTCAAAGCAAACACGGCCACAGTGTCTGCGCTTTTCCCCACCGCTTTGGTCCAAACTAGTTTAACGCTCGGCAATGCACTACTTCAGGATCCATGCAGGCCATTCACACTCATTTCACAAGGAGGTATTTGTGAAAAGTCCAGAAAACACTGCACACTAAAGAAACCCGGTCTGAGCTTCATGGAGCTTGAGTCAGATTCGGTGGGATCTTTGGTGTTAAAAATTCAGGAATACTTTTTGCTGACAGAAGTAGTCTCTCCCCTTTCAAAATGGCACTTTCTAGCTGAAATGCAGAGCCCAACCTTGGAGAGAGAATACAGGGTTTTACGATATCGCTCAGTAGCTTTTAGGCTGTTTCTTTACTGTGCCTCTCTAGGTCAGCAACTGCAAATAATAATTGAAAAAACAGAAAAGTGATTAGTTCTGTGCATCGGTTACAGATTTCAAAAAACCAGTTGTCTGCAGATCAAAGCTTGGGAACTGCTGGTGCAGCAAATAGCAGCTGGGCAAAGAACTGTGCTTAGAAACTATGCTTACAGTATTTTAAACATTATAACTTTCCAAAAAAGCGCTAGTCATTGCGCTGACAGCATTAATTAAAAGTAAAAATAGCACCCTAAGGAAGTATCCCTATTAGTTCACGTATACACACACATGTATTTTAAGCACAACTTATTCTTTCAAAGATTAAAATAGCATACACAAGCCTTCTTTTTATATTTCTTTTTCCAGAAGATTAGTAGCCTAATAAATGACAAAATGAAAAGATCTTGAACTTTAAAAATACTTCTGTGGTAACGTCGTATCAAGAGCATTTGAGCAAGGGAAAACTACATCAGCAGGTGTCACTGCAGGCTCCAAAACCAGTGTGAATTACCACGGAACACTGCAATTAAAACCTTTTTTATGTTAAGACACGCATTAGGTCTTGTTCTTCTCACAGGCAGCAAGAATGACCTGCGGTAATTTAGGATTTCCAACCATGTTACCGTTTTCCGTGTGCAGGACGTGTTTGCACTGGGCGTGCAAGCGGAACCACGCTGCAGTGGTGGCTTTCCTGCTGCGCGCCGGCGCCGACAAGGAGATCCGCACCAAGAAGGGAGAGAGGCCGGCCCAGCTAACCTCAAAGAGAGAGATAAGGAAGATGCTGGGAGGTAAACCTACTGGCCATGCGATATCACCATCCCTAGTAAAAGGCGGTCTACGTCTAAATGTATGTTCCGATCTATTTTGCACGTGAAGATCCCGTGCTCAGGTTTTAGTAATAACTAGATTGATTTCTAGAGCGCTTACTGGGTAAGAAATCAAAGTTTAAGAAAAGAGGGTCACCGACAAATCCCATATGCAGCCAGCCAAACTTTTTTCTAAACGCTGAGAAATCGGAAAAACTGTATTTTGAAAAACGCCATGATTAAACCAGTGGCAGAGAGATGCGGCTTCCTGTTTTCAAAAGGGCAACAGGAGAAAACCTCTCAAGTCTGTATGAATCCCTTATATAAGCAACACTATTTTCCCAGTGTTCTGTAGAGCTTAGACACTGTGTTGAATAAATGGAAAATTAGCAGCCCAGAGAAACAGCTCATTAAAGGACATCAGTAGAGCATTTTTATCATGTTTTGTAACTGTTGGAGCGGAGCAGGCTTTGCTGCTAGAGGTGATAAGTAATTTGAAATGTGGTCGATTAACAACCTCTTCCCTCCCCTTTGTATTCCCTTGTCTGTTTTTGTTTTCATTATTGTCTCCCAGCTGTTGAATTGGTAATGTTTCAGCTCTCCCAGTACTGCATGTTCTTTTCCCTTTATCCCCTGCCTTAATATCGAACAACGTATTACCCTTTGTTTTTCACTGCCTTATACATTATGAAGACGACAGCATTACACCACCAGAGACCATGTTACAACCTGCTGGCTACGGATTAAAACCAACCAAACCAAACTAAGGGCCTTTTGCAGTGTTTAGAAAGAAATGGCACCCCCGGAATTACTGGAATCAGCCTCTGCTTTCGTGTTTACTGTATTGCAACACCTGAGCACAGTTCTGTTCACTGTGGAAAAGGGGTGTAATGTTTCTTGATTTGTCTTTTATCCTGTGGGGCTTCGAACACTCCACTCCCTCCCTATTGGAAAAAAAAAAAAAAAATGAAAAAAGGGAAAAAAAGGAAGCTCCACAATGCAATACTTTTTTTTTTTTTTTTTTTCTCCTCAAATCAGTCTTGGACAACGTTGTTTCCTTTTGTTTTACAGTGGAAGATGATGAACTCTCAGACTTAACGAAAGATTCAGATCTGCCCATCATCCCCAATTACCTGGCGAACCCGCCTTTCCCCTACGTCTATAACACCATGAGTAACAGTCTTCCGGATCCCTCCCTGAACGGGAGTATCTCACACTCGGAACCGCAAGATACCGACTCCTCTTCCTTACCGGACGCGGAGAGGTGCCCCTGTGCAGCGTCACAGCGTGGCACTGCTGCTCCCGAGGCGGCTGGCAAGGGGGACATGCCATCGCTGCCACCACACGCGACGCCCATCCTTCAGAGAGGTCCCCTGTACCCGGGGTCCGTGTCTTGGAGCAGAGGTCCCCCTTCCCCGGCTGGATCAAATCAGCCCCTACCTCAGCAAGAGAACGTGGGGCCTGTGCCGGCATTTCAGCCCGTTTTCTTCACGGGAGCTTTCCCACTTAACATGCAAGGTAACAGTAAAAGTCTCTTCTTGCCTTGTCCTAGAACTTCGGTCATCATGGAGAGTGAGAACAGACCGATTGGGGTTCCTGGTGTTCCCAGCGCTGCCAGGGATTTCCAGGTTCCTGTGCTCAGGCATTCAGGAAAGATTTGAAAGGAATTAAAGAGGCAGATATCCTGCTTCTGCTGAAACTGTTATTAAAATATTGATTAAAACATTTGCTATTTGTCTCAAATGGTATAAAAGCACACAGACACCAGGGTAATCTAATTCTGTAAATACCACACTCCAAGCTGCAAATAAAGACTGGGAGTGTGCAGCCAGCGAGCTCAGAAGGGAACCTCATGCAGCTCCGTCTGCAGACCCCGGTCTCGAGGGGAACTATTACCTGATCTCCCATTTCTGCAGGGAAACAGTGCCTGCCCAGAGAGGGAAACCTGGAATTCCAGTTCAGCATTTCATTCTTGAAACAAAAGGTGTTCTCATGCCATAGGTTAGCCATGAGAAGTTAACTGATACCCAAAAGAATCAAAAGCAAGTAAGAGCAATCTTGGCTTGCTCAGGAAATTGATAACCAGATAATCTGCTTTTAAATTAGCTTAAATCCAGTAAGATGGATATTCACGCAAAGGTTCATACATGCGCACACACAGGCACTGTATTAGATTTGTAATGATTTTTTTCATACAGGCTGATGAAAGCCAATCTAATGACAATTGTGGTCATACAAGCCCAGTTGTTTGTTTTCTCAGGATTCTATTGTTAGAAATTATACAAACAAGGTTAATAAAATATAGAAATATTTGTAAGTTAGTACAGAGATATCTTTTCCAATTCCTTTATACATCTGTATGTTAATGTACCTTTTTATTTCTAATAGAACTGGTGCTTAAAGTTAGAATACAAAACCCTAATCTTAGAGAAAATGACTTCATTGAGATTGAGCTGGACAGACAAGAATTGACCTATAAGGAACTGCTCCGAGTGAGTTGCCGTGAGCTGGGTGTTAACCCTGAGCACGTACAGAAGATCAGAAAATTACCAAATACAATGTTAAGAAAGGTAAGAACTCTTCAGTTTTGAAATGCAGTAACTTATACAAAAGATTTTTAGGTTACCATTAAAAAGGAATAATTTGCTGGTCACCTACATAGACCCTTGTTGCAAAAACACCCCAACCAAAACAAAAATCCTCCCTTCAGCTTCCTGCACTCGGCAGTTGTTTGGTTTGGGTTTTTTTTGGTAAAAAAGTTCTCAAGTTTCTTGATCATTCCCTTTCATAACCATTTGCTGTTGAGCACAATTAATACCTGGATTTCTCTGCTACGTTCTTAAATTCAGTGCAATGCCACACACCTTGACCTGCCATCCGTGTTCTGAGGGCTGCAGTTCTCAGCTGAGTTTTGCTGTGAGGAGGGGAGGCAATCCCTTCACAAACCAGAAAGGTGTTGCAGAATTATTCCGATTGCAGGTCTCTGAATGTCACCGTCTTTTCACTTCAGTGACATTTTCCTGTGCAGCAACCAGAAAAGGGACCTGCTGACCTGCTCTACTGATTCACCGCTGACCTTTCTCTCGCTCCCCACTCCCTCTGGAGCATTATTGGCGTCAGTCGCGGAGCTAATCTCATTAGTACCAGATTAATAGATCTCACCGTACGGCATCTTCACTGGCTGTAAAATGATTTACTCTTTGTTAGTCAGGAAGTGGGAAAAAAGCCAACAAACAAGCCATAAGCAGCTCTGTCACTTGCCAGCTTAGGTTGTTGTTGAAAGGACTGGTTTTATTTCCAGCTTTAATTACTTCAGGCTCTCGGGTAGGACTGCAGGACACTGATTGTTCCTTCAGGTGACACAGAGCTAATTGTGTTTAACGCTGTGTAGTGGCAGAGCTGCTGCCGAGGGGGCCAGGCTCCAGCCGGTACTGGGGCCCGGGGGGGTCTCCCATCGCTCTCTCAGACCCTGCCAAAGCCACGCTGTGCCGGAGGAGCAGGTGTAAGAATCAATTCATGAGCTTCTAAGGATTGCCCGGGGAAAAAAAAAAAAAACAAACAAAAAAACAACAGAGGAGTTGGGGGTGGCATGCAGTAGATCTGGACAAGTGTAATTCCACTAATCACTTGCACTCTCCATCAGTGTTGCATTCCTCCTAAAATTAGACTTAAGTGAGGAGCTGAATAGGATCCCAGTATAACACGCAAGAGTATGTCTGCTCTCCAGTTTACTGTAAAGAGTTGTCGTATTTATAGATAAATACATACCTTGTGCTAGTATGAGCTTATTATTTTAACTTACCTCTGCAAAATTGGGCAGTTTATCACCTAATATCTTATTGTATTTATTTGAAGGACAAAGATGTTGCAAGGCTACAGGATTTCCAAGAACTGGAGCTCGTTCTAACAGTAAGCGACAAAAACTTACTTTTCAGAGTCCCATCCCTTTCTGAACGGAGTGGTTATAACAAGAAGGCATCAGAACTCACATATTAATTGTTGAAAGAATAAAACAAAGTATTTGTATCTCTTATTTTAAAATTACGTTTGAAATACAGTGCTATAAGGGCTAATGATGTGAAAAAAAAAATACCTATTTTGTTAACCTTGAAATAAACTAAAGTTGTTACGCAGAGTTACAGCCTCTAGTTAATCTAAGAGTAATGAGTCTGATCTGAAAGTAGCATAATGCAAAGAAATTATTGGTAGAAATATCTGTTAATAAAACATTTTTCCTTACAAAAAGATAATCTTGATACACTGCAGAGTTAGCAGCTCTCAGGGAAAGGCTTAACCTTAAACTGTTCTAATCATTTGTTTGCTATAAAATAGCAGAGGTACTCAAGCTAAAGAACCTGCCATGAAACCCATTTCATATTTGTACCAAGTCCATTCCCATTAACCTTCACTTTTTAGATCATGTGTTTTAAGTCATATCTTATTTAGAAGGAAAAAAACCCAGAAGGGTTTAAATCTGCGTGAGAAGCACAAAACTATGTCTAGTTTAAATACTGTCAAGTGACTTATTACCTGTGACTTCTTAATCCCTGTTTACAATTTTCCCTATTTCTCAGGTTGAAAATAAAAAGTGGTAGTAGTTGTCCAAATCATAAGTATGCTTTCAACCAAAATCCCTTGTATTGTTGTCTGTCAATATATAGTATTGACATATGCAATTTGAAATACTATTTTTGTTACTGTATTGACAACACATTTCTCCAATGCTGCTTTAATTTCCCCTTTTAAAAGCACAAAAATTGTAATTTTGTAATTTTATTTTCCTTTTACCTCGACATTCCTGAGAAAGGTCGCCTCTTGAACCTTTAAAGTTGCCTGTGTAAAAAGATACTAGTGAAAAGCCTGGGGTTTTCTGGGCTGATATTAAATCTTGATGTTCCTATGCAATGTATTCTCCTTTTTCCCCTGATGACTTGTTTACCCATGTTGTTTACTGAAAGAAAAAAATTATCATTTTTCTGTTCCTGTTACTTAAAAGTCAGAATTAGACTACTTTGCTATGAAATTCTGGAATAAATAAATTGAAAAGTATTTAAGAGCTGGATTTTTTTTTTTTTTAGGATTTTAGTATTTGCTCAGTCATTTGCATGTGAGGCAGAGCTCTGTTCTGGCAGCCCACCTGTAGAAGCATGTGCTGTGAATTAGAAGGTGGCCCTAAAGCGCGAGATGTAACAGGCAAACAGAACATACCAAACGGGACCGGACTTCCCTGTTTCTTCATCTCCCCCCCCCAGTTTCTTGGGAGGCTACAGCAGCCAAAGGGTTTAATCCCCTCATTGCCTGAGGATTTCCAGCCCGTTGGCTGTGCAGTGAGGGGGGGGCCTGTAAAGGGGATCTATGGCAGCAGCGGTGCTGAGCAGAGAGCACCCAGACCAGTGGGGACAACACTGGGGCGAGAACACCGTCAGCTCTTGCCACCCCAGATGCCCCCCCCGACGGTTGTTGGGTCTCCACCGCAGCCCCATCGCCTTTCTCAGGGCTGTGGGGGGGTAGAGAAGTTCACTCTTCCCCTGCAGTCACCAGTATTACAGCTCGTACCCCGGGAATTGTCCCCAAATTCACCCCTGCTCTCTCTTTCTCACCCAGTGACTGAGTGCTTTGAGCCAGGGCAGCAGCTCCAGCAGCCGTGACTGAGCACACAAGAGGGAGCCCTCTCCCAGTCTCCCTTCTAGTCGGATCCCCAGTGGTCACCTGGAAGCGCAGATCCCTGCGAACACCCCCATTCCCTCTGTGCCCATTAACTAGACCACAGCTCAGGCTCCTCAGGCTGTAGTCACAGCAAAACGTCATCTTCTGAAAGGTGCTGGAGGTCAAACAGGGTCTGAGCCATTGGTTTGGTTTGTTTTTTTTTTTTTTTAATACCCAACTGGTGGTGGTGTATTAATTTCTGTACAATGGACTAATAAACCTGTTGCTCCTCGTCTCACGCTGCCTGCAGCAGTCTCCCCGGCACGGGCTGTCAGACCCCCAGCACAATCCATGTGGGTACTGGGATTTCCCAGCCAGACCAGCTGTGGGGCTGATGACTTCCTCCTTACAGCAATCACCTCACACAGGTGCTGATGGCTATCTATGCATTCCAAGGAGTGTTTTTACACCTTATGCAGTTTATACACAGAAGATGCTATTAACCCTGCTAACGATCTGATCAGCCTGTAACGATTACATTGCTGCGTGCGATAAATAATTCATTGCTTTGTGCTCTGCTATATGAAATGTTAATGTCAAATGAATGCTTGGCTGCAGGTTCTTGTTTCTATTTAGGAACTATCATTTGTAAGAACTAATAAATGATTATTTTTGTCTTCTCAAAGTTTTTCTGAACTTTACTTACGGAAAAGCAAAGGAACGTTTTCTTGCCGGTTGGGTTTCTAGAGTGCTTGGTGGAGGAAGAGAAGAGCTAAAGCAAAAGACATTCTATTGGATTCCAGCAGCAAATACTCCCTTAATCTGAGGAGACTTGGTTATCAATAACAAGGTAGATACTTAGTTCTGCAAAACAAATCACACATTATTTCAGGTGATTAAGTGCTGAATGAGATAAATCATACCCACATCTGGTCAGCAGGCACATTGAGCTTAAGTGGAGACTTACAGTGACTTCATACCTAAGAGAGATACGGCAAAATTATAGCCCTCCTGTGCCAGTCCTGTCCCTGCAGGCTTACGGGGAGTCTGCTAAATTGATAGAAATGGTGTAGTTAATGATTTATATTAAGCCATCTGTAGGTTTAGTCTTAAGTACACGTTACTCATAATTCTTACGCTGAAGAGGAATTTTCTAATGCCAAATTTGCCCTGAGCAGGGCTACCAGAGGTGCCAGGATGGCTCCCAGCCCTGAAGCCGTCGCGTTCTACTGCCTTGCCCTGTCCCGGGGGAAGCACTGAAAGGAGCTGGGTGGAACCACTCAGAGATCACACGTTATTTCACTGTTTTTCAGTTGAGTCACTGCTTAACTGGATCTGTCTTTCCCCTTCAAAACCAATGAATCCTTATGCAGAAAACACACAGAACAGGTGTATGTTGTACCATTAATATAATTTACTAATTATAAACCTGAATACAGTACATATTGCCCTGCGATACATACATTTTCTTGGCAGAACGTTTGGCATTCTTTGGGAAAAAAAGGCATATAATAAAATACTTTTTGTGTATAGAAAATATTTAAAAATATAAAATTCACTTTCTGGTCCTTATAATTGCAAAATACTTTGTTCACATATCACAAGTTTAGTCTACTACAAAAACTGTTCTGTAAATTACAGTACATTCACAAGTCACTGTTGTGGCAAGTCAGTAATATTAAAAAAATACAACAAACCCAACCCAAACCCCCAAGGGGTTGTCTTTTCACACTAGTCCAGCATCTTTGGCCATACTGTAGAAAATACCCTTCGATGCTATAAGGCTTGCAGGTGTATCGAATTCAGCTACGGTTCCGTTGTCTAGAACGAGAACCCTGCGCAAAACAAAAGGAGAGGGGAGGGAAGACACGTCAGAGAATTCCTCGCAAGAAACGCGATATCCCTTTTTATCACAAAGCAAACTGCTCTAATCTCTGCCTTGCCTTTGTTCTGCTCAATTATTTTCACACGTTGAAACACAACAGATGATAAACATTCTCCCCGAGCTGCTGTTTGATTGTAAAAGGTACAGGACAGTCACTATCTCCCAGGGGCAATAAGGGGAAAATAAAACACAACAAACACTCCCCCTCCCCGTATGTCATACTGGTAGTTCTGGAATTGAAAATACAGTACCGGGAGATAAAAGCCCATGAAGTATAGTAATATATTTTAAAGTAATTAATATAACACGATGTTAGTGGAGAATAAGTCTGGAGAGCAAGTCTTATGAGGAGAGGCTGAGGGAGCTGGGGTTCAGCCTGGAGAAAAGGAGGCTGAGGGGAGACCTCACTCTTTACAACTCCCTGAAAGGAGGGTGTAGGCGGGGGG
>JAOXNO010000003.1:31169021-31200790 GCA_028565335.1 Limnodromus scolopaceus | reverse complement strand
TCCCTGGAGGTATTTAAAAGACGGGTTGACATAGTGCTTAGTGACATGGTTTAGTGATGGTTTTTATCAGAGTTAGGCTGATGGTTGAACTAGATGATCTTAAAGGTCCCTTCCAACCCAGACAATTCTATGATTCTATGAAAAAGTTACAGCAGCTGCAAACTGAAAGAGGACCCCTAAGCCCGTGGCAGTGCCATCACTGCAGCTGGGCAGTGTCCCTGGCGCAGCTCTGGGCAGCGAGTACAGAACCTGCTCCTGATGCCAACAGAAGCAAAATCGGGTCTGGATATTTTATGATTATATGGCTTTAAACATCAATGCTTACATTCTACCTGACAAGAGCATCGGTGTGGCTGCCTGGAGACAAACCAGACCCTTTTCAGTGGGCTTCACACCCCCACATAAAACGGTGAGACACCCCCCCCGCCCCCGCCACGCACCGCTAGGGGATTTTTACCTCGTGTAATCCATAATTGTGTTCAGCCTGTGCGCGATCGTCAGCACCGTGCAGTCTTCGAACTGGGTCCTAATGGTCATCTGGATAAGATCATCCGTCTCGAGATCGATCGCTGCCGTCGCCTCGTCCAGGATCAAGACTCGGGTCTTGCGAAGCAGCGCTCTCGCCAGACAGACGAGCTGTCTTTGGCCCACGCTGCCAACAGAGACGGGGCTTTCACCAACGAGGCCCCGCCACCCTCAGCTCTCCACCGCCCGGAATCCCCCGCGCTGGAGCAGGTTACTCATCAGGTACGGTTACCCATCAAAAACCCCAGTATTTACCAAACAGCCCATCTGCCAGCCCTGAGGTAACACAACTGCAGCGCTACTCAGCTGTTCTAGCGTGTGTGCTCACTCACTGCCCGACCCAGCACCGACAGAGCCACCAAACACCACCTTGCTATCACTGTGACAAGTGATGGACACTAATAATTACAGTGCTTCTGCCCAAGTTTTCAGGAACACACACGGTTGTAACAACACTGAGCATATGCAAACTTTAAAAAAAAAACAGAAGAAACGATGTTCTGAGGCTGTAAGTCCTTTCTACCCTGCTGTCTGGGCACCCCACTCCCCCTGCCCTGCTACAAACGCCCCCAGACACAGCCTCTGAGCATCTCTGCGGGATGAGGAAGGAGCTGAACATCCATCACATACATCATCAGGTGACACCAGCCCCAGGAGCCAGTGCAGCGTATCAAAGCATGACGTTTTATCATCCATATTTATGTCTTATGGGTCTTCCAGATAATAAAGGAAAATAAACACTGCTGAAGTGTCAGTTTAGGCAGAGGACTCTGATTCAGCACAGCAGTTATAGCTGTTATCATGGCATTTCCCTTCCTACCAAACCACGATTAAGGGACTGTCATCCTCAGATTTCCTTCTTTACTGATATGACAGGATTTTGGTTTGGGAGAAATCCCTTCAAGCAGCAAAGAAGAATCAGATCATCTGTGGCAGAGGCAAATGTTTGAGCCTTTAGTGGTTTTCTTGAAACAGGAATAGGTGCTAAATCATTTCAGACTCAAGAGTGTAAACCCGTGCTCAGGTGCTGCTCATCGTTAGGGCTGACTGAAAGCTCAGGGTATGTTTCTAGTCCAGGCGTTCCTTACCTCAGATTTTCTCCACCTTCTGAGCACTCATAGTCCAACATGGATGGCTGACTGCTGACAAACCTCTTCAAATGAGACAGCTCAAGAGCTTTCCATATTTCTTCGTCTGAATATTTATTAAATGGATCCAGGTTCATCCTCAATGTTCCAGAAAAGAGAACAGGGTCCTGGATATAAAATGAACCTTCATTAGACAAGTGTTTCAGCTGTTTTAAGTACAGATATTATGAGTAACTGCTTTGAAGTCCCCATTGCATTGCAGGTAGGCAACCTCCCAATCCCACCCACTCTTAAAATATGTTATTTTATACACACTTAAAACACAACTTCACACTGTAAAGGTGGTTTATCCTAAATCCTGTTTTATCAGCCAGCATCAGTTTGTAAGGTGGCAGGACAGGACCACTTAAAGTATAAACAGTTTGTTTTTCTGAAACAACTTTCTCAGTGTAACAAAGCATTTTCCTCTCTGGATAAACCGTTATTTATGGTTTGCTAAGCTGTTAGAGATCCTTCCTTTATTGTGACACACAGGAACAGTACCTGAGGAATAATTGTTAGCCTCGATCGAAGGTCGTGGAGACCAATCTCTGAAATTTTCACACCATCAATTCTAATTTCCCCTTTTACAGCTTCCAGGATCCTAAAGAGACAGAGCGTCATGGAGGACTTCCCTGCTCCGGTTCTGCCAACAATTCCAATCTACAACAAATTGCAGGTAAAACAAACAAAGCATATAGTTAAAACCAAACCAAAACCCAACAAAAACACCCCCCAAACCTCCAAGATTCCTCTAAGAGGTTCGACAGAAGATGTGAATCTTGGAAAGAATGTAACTGTCCTTCCCTAGAAACCCGTGTCATACATTGTAATGTATATACTGCCATTCCCATAATTTCAATGATACTGTCTATAAATATGTGCCTGGGCCTGGCACCATCCTACATGACTTTGGGTGATTGGTTGAAGTACCCCGTGTCAGGAGTCCCATCACTCCAGGACAAGAAATAAAGGCTTTTCAGAGGGCAATTCAGAGTTTATGGTAAGAATGTGTATCTCCATTCCAGAAGGCAGCTGTCATCCCATCAGCTTAGTATAAGGATAACTCTCTTTTTTAATAACAGCCTGTTAAATGGAGGACTTTCCCATGCTAATTGTTCTGTCACCAGCACGCAAAACCCAGAACTTTCTACTGAAGCATGAAGAAACGAATCTGCCAGAACAAAGACAATTTCCTGATTAAGGAAGCAAAGAACGTCATTTCTTTCCATGCCAAAAATTTCACAGGGAAAGCCAGAGAGCAGAAAAAGTTGGAATTCCTTTCTCCCATCTGCGCTGCTTCAGAAAAGCGTTCTTGTCGCTGAATTTTTGTCGCTCGCGATGGTGCCTCCTACGCGGCATAGGGCAGCCTGCTGCCAGCTTAACGTGGAAAGTCCAGAAAGTCCCATGCAAGTGGTCCTTCTGCTTCCAGCCTGGAGGACACTGGCACATTGACAGCATGGTTGTCACTGCCGGCTCCTTCAACGCCAGCTTGAGTCGGTCCCCACCACCAGGGTAAGTGGTGGGGACCAGGCACAAATACAGGTTGGGTGGAGAATGGCTGGAGAGCAGCTCTGAGGAGAAGGACTTGGGAGTGCTCATGGGTGAGAAGCTCAACATGAGCCGGCAGTGCAGGATGGCAGCCCAGAAAGCCAACTGCATCCTGGGCTACATCAAAAGAAGTATGGCGAGCAGGTTACAGGAGGCGATTCTACCCCTCTACTCTTCCCTCCTGAGACCCCACTTGGAGTGCCGTGTCCAGCTTTGGAGTCCTCAACACAGGAAGGACACGGACCTGTTGGGACAGGTCTAGCGGAGGGCCACAAAGATGATCAGAGGGTTAGAGCACCTCTGCTATGAGGACAGGCTGAGAGAGCTGGGGTTGTTCAGCCTGGAGAAGAGAAGGGTCCGGGGAGAACTTATAATGGCCTTCCAGTACCTGAAAGAGGCTACATGAGAGATGGAGAGGGACTCTTCATCAGGGAGTGTAGTGATAGGACGACGGGTAACGGTTTTAAATTGAAAGAGGGGAGATGTAGATTAGATGCTAGAAAGAAATTCTTTCCTGTGAGGATGGTGAGATACTGGAACAGGTTGCCCAGAGAACTTGTGGATGCCCCACCCCTGGAAGTGTTCAAGGCCAGGCTGGATGAGGCTTTGAGCAACCTGGTCTGGTGGGAGGTGGCCCTGCCAATGGTAGGGGGGTTGGAACTCAGTGATCTTTAAGGTCCCTTCCAACTCTAACCATTCTGTGATTCTAAGTGTGCTTCTAAACCCTGTCTTCTACTCCATGGTTTTCACTGGTGGCCCAGAGCAAAGTTCTAGCAGAGACATGCAGCTGGTAACTCACCTTTTCTCCACCGTGGATGTGGAGGTTCAGACCCTTCAGAACCAGATCCAGGCCCTTCCTGTACCTCACTGAATAATTCACAAACTCCAGCTCCCCCTTGGATGGCCAGTCTTCTGGGGGACTCTTGCCCTCAATGACCCAGGGAGCCTAAGGGAAACAGAAGTCAGAAATGCTTCATGAATGTTTAAGAAAAAATAATTCAAACTCAGAACCAAACATTAACATTAGTGGGTTACTAGAAATATATCTGATAAATCAAATCCTTATTATAAATTTATTTGATAATTATGGGGGAAAAACATGGGTTCCTAAGGATCCACCCATTTTGGTCTCTGTTGTGAAGATTACAGGAAAATAAGTTTGAGTGTATAGAGCCAAATCCTCAATGGATATAAATTTACATTTTTTCCACTAACTTTAACAGAACAGTGCCTGTTTCATGCCAGCTCAAGCTCTGGTTTATAACACGTATTACACATCTTGTCTAGCTTCCTTTTAGCTTCTAGATTAAATACTTGATCTCTCTACAGCAGCTCTCCTCAGATCCTCCATTTCCTAATTCTTAGTCTCCATCATGTACTACAAAAACCAGTGCATCCACAGAGCAGCAGATTTCCCAGTATAGCTCCACCTGCCACCTTTAAAAGTCTTTGGCAACAAAGGTAGATGATTGGATGATTTTCCTGGATTAGGCAGTCCAGTGTTCCTGGAGATGTTCTTCTCTCATGGGAGATGAGGACCGATTAAGCTGATTAAATAGAAATACCATTGAAAACATGTGCACAGCCTGGTAATTGCACTGCAGCTGCGCTCCCTAGCAGGATCACAGCACCATCCATGCAGGTACGACTACGCATCAAACCCTTCAAACCCAATGGGAACAGTATTCTGACGGTGAAACCCATCTCTGTTGTGCTACAGCCACTCACAGTAGCAGAAAATGAGATGCTAAGCACAGCCTGCATGACGGCAGTAATAATTTGGAGCTGTGATAGCATAAATTACAGTGCAGAGCGTGACATTTGTTCAGGTTAAATGATAACGCTCTCAGAGCAGGATCTGTCTCTCAAGAGCCTAAAGAAAGACCATGTAAATGTGTGCATTAATATTTCGCCACGCTTGTTGGTGAGCATGCTTGACGCTTGGTAGCTGACCTCTGTTTCAGTTTCCGAATACTCCTTTATTCTTTCAACAGCCACAATGTTAGTTTCAAGTTCGGAAGTCATTCGGACCATCCAATTCAGAGACAAGGTCACCTTGGAGAAGACAAAGAAAAAAATCATCACCCACAGAGGTACAACAGATTTAATAATAACAACAACAAAACCAGACACTGCTATTAAGACATGGCTTCACATTAATATTACAAGTAATTACCTTTACATTGGCAGTTACTGGGAGAAGAACGCTACAAATAAACAGGTGCTCATGTGAAGAAGCATATGCCTCCCATGGTGATTTAACAGATGTCCCTCTCAAAAAAGTTGGTTGGAAGTCATTCCCCTAGTCACCGGCCTCACCGGAAAATTGCTAACAGCAATCCTGTGCGCTCATGGTATCTAGAAAGCTTCTGGCAAGAGTGAGGCCATTAAATCTGCTAAACTATTCACAAGTGACTACAGTTTATCTTGCCCATTTCTGAATCCTACTGATCTGCCTCTGATTACCTTGACACACTGATGTGCTACGTAGCAAACATGATGCAGGACACATTAAGCCCATACTGCTCAAATGACCTGCTTGTGGAGGGTGCCCTGGCACCTCCTGAGCTTCCTGCACGGCACCACTAGGGATACTGGGGTGCACACTCGAGGCTCCCAGAGTGCCCTGAAGTCCTACTGCTTGTGAGCTGCTGATGGTCTGTCAGCATTCACTACAAATCTCTTATTTCCTTATTAACTTCAGCTTTAACAAGCACGTAAAATTATTGCCAACTTATGCAATACCACCTACAAAAATGCAAACCCGTCAACGAACAGAAAGCTGTAATACATACCTGTAACGCATAAGACACTGAAAGTCCTACCAAGCCAGCATTCAAGCTGTTTTTACCGATCACAGCAAAGAGGGCAGCAAAAAGGACAATACAGTTCCCCACAAACTCCACTCGAACACCCAGCCACCTGGTAAAAAGGCAGACACAAGCAGAGCGGTCAATGGGTGCTCGGATCAGCTATGCGAACACAGGATTATCTAAGTGGAAACAAGGAGTTATATTGTGCCTTTTCACCTGTTTGATACTATGCCAGGATAGTAACTCTTCTGATTTTCATCCATCTTCAGGTCACTGATGTCTACGAAGGACTTCACTCTTCTATAGGCTCTGATGACACTGGCCCCTGACACTGTTTCTGAGAAGTGTGAGTAAATGGGAGATCTGCTCACAGACTCCAGGCGCTTCAGCTGGCGGGAGGTAGCTACGTAGAACCGCTGCCGTTTTTTGGAGAAAATAGAAGGGTACATGAAATACTTCCTCTTTTAATCAACAATGAAGATTTTTTTTAGGTTAAAGATTTAAAGGAAATCGCTACTGATGCACTTCAACCCTCCAAAATATTCTCTATAATTAAGAATAATTTCAAGAAAGTTATCTTTGCTTCATTCTACAACAGGGTATTGGGAAACTGCAATTTCTATATACTGTAAGTTGAATTTATCTATGTCCCTTTAAATTTAGTTGACATAGCCTAACAAAATCCATTTGTAGGAGCCTCATTTTCCAAGAAAATGAAACATGAATCTGCTCCTCCATTATCAGGTCTCTATTTGTGGTCTATAAAATAAGCTTCATTTTTGCTCAGAAGTCAATAAAATTGATGCTTTCTTTTTTCAATATTTTAACTCCTCGCCACCTTAAAAATTTGTCAATATGTCAAATATATACACACTTCAATATATTGAAGTGCACTGCAGCTCTCGCTCTCGCAGCAGGCTTATTTGTTATTACTCAAAAGCAAAAAAAGGTTATGCCTATTTATTTCATGACCACATCTTACAGCACTTTTTTTTTTCCTGAGAAAAATAATGTTTTGTTTACATAAACATGTAGTTACTTCAGATATTTCAATTTTCCCCCAAATTCATGTTGTTTCTCCTAAAAAGAAAACACTAACAATGGGATAAGAGTCATTGCAATGGTAGTCAGATATTTTTCCAGTTACCTGAACAAAGAAGTACAGAATTGCAAGTGGGACTATAACCACAGCGAAGAGCGGGGTGCTTGCTATAATCACAATCATTGTCGACAAAGAGGTGAAGAATGTTCCGAGGAACATCAGGATGGTCGGCGGGATTACTTCATCGATCACATAGATGTCCTTGGAAAAGCGGTTGATGATTCGGCCGGTCGGGGTGGTGTCGTAGAAGGACTGTGGGGTGTGAAATTTGTTCTCCAGCAGAGCAGCGTGGAGCGCCCGGGCTGCGTTAATGCCTCCCATGGCCAGGGTGAAGGAGGAGATGAGAACTATGAGGCCTAAGAGATGAAGAGGAGACACATCAGACTTTGTAACTCGAGGTTATGTTACTCCCCGTGCTTAGGATAGGATCTGGGGGATATTCTGGGCCACAACAACTGGTGTCATGGCGTTCCCACCTAATTCCTCTTTACTAAGCATTGAGACACCCTGATTTTATCTGGTCTCACCTTGCAAGAGGCCCAAGGCAGCATAGACTCCGATTCGCATGGCTGTGTTGTGCTGGGTCCCGTTTATCACCGGCTCGTTGGTCCAGTCACTGAGCCACACGTTGGCCCCAATGGCAGCAGCATTTTGACAGCAATATAGGAAACATATCACTAAAGAAATGGCAGGGCTGACAGCCTTCACGTATTGCCAGAACACTGTAAGCTTTACCTGCAAAATCACACACCAAGGCTGGTTTGTACAATTTACACAATCAGTTCAGATAGATTAAGAGAAAAAAAATCTTCATCAGAGGAACTGCTAAATTCAAAACTGCCCAAACCCTAACACACCACAGAGAACAGTTCATCTGCCCGAGCTCCACATCAGGGCGATGACTTCTACAACACGCCAGAAATTTCTCTGAAATATTCTTTTCCTCCATTTTGAGGAACTGTATTTTATTCATTTTGTGGGGTTTTAGTTTTTAAGGTTATGCCAGAGGGGAAAAAAAAAAAAAAAGAGGCTGATCAAATAGCAGCAGAGGATGGGTAACAAGAACAGGAGCCAAGTTTTCCAGGCAAAAGAAGCAACTTGGCAGGCATATGGAGCTCAGGACTACTTTAAATGGCCTACTTAAGGAAAAGTGCTGAATATGCCCCCATTCAGGTGTCTTTACAGCAGCTTAAATGAGGTACGAAATGCTGGTGAACCCCAACAGGAACATAAAGAGATGATGCTTGTGGCAAAAAGTAAAGACGCTTTCTCTAAGGTAGTGCAAAAAGGCAGAGAAGCAAAAAGAGACAGAGACTCAGGACAAAACTCAGTCTCTAAAAAACCGTAAGAAGGAATAATTAAAAGAACAAGTGTTGTTGATTAGGCACTTTGAAAGCTAAAATAATCCACAGAAACAGCTAATTACATGTCTGTGCCGTGGACCACGTACATCAGACTAAACAGCACGCACTGAGCCTTCTGAAGTGGAGGGAAGGGGCTTTCTTTACCAAAATCTCCCTGCTCCTGTTCCATCCACTGCTCCTTTCTGTCCCTTTCTTTTACTTTTGTATTCCCACCTTCTCGTTTTTTTTTTCCCTGCTTCCATTTCACTCCTTGGCCCTGCTCGGGAAGACTACAACCCCTTTTGTACCTATAAGCATAAAACGCTCTCGACGATGGGGTGGCGGCTGTGATTTAGGCAGAGCAGATCTGCTGGCCCACAGCCGGCAGCTGGCTCACATAACCCACCCCTGCGGGTCACCAGATACCCGGTGCTGCAGCTGGACTCAACAGCAGCCAAACTGTTTAAAAACCAGCAGTGCTGAAAGCTCTGCAATGCAAAGGCCGGGCTGACGGAGGAGCGCAGTGCAACACGGTATCAGGTGACCGTGGCAGAAGCTGGAAGGGATTTTTCATCTTTTTTTTCTGCTCCCCCCCCCCCCTCCTCCAAGTACATAGCCTTTGCCAGGTGCAGAAACTTCTGCCAAAATCCCAAATTTGAATGATCAGGGGCCACCAGTGTAATGCCCAAAGCCTACAGTTGCAATTTATACAACACGTTTAACAGAACTGGATCGAATATAAAAATAAACATGATTTTTCAAACATTTAAAAAAAAAAAAAATGTAGGAAAAGAAAGAAGGGAATTAAACTATACCGTGCCCGTTTCAGTGGTTTCAGCCTGAATAAGTTTCTCGTTAGGATTTTTTCTTGGCAGAGGAGGTTCTGCTGGCTTCTTTTCACAGACTCTTCGTTTCGTTGACATTTTGTTGGGACATTCTCCTCCCTCAGAAGATATTACACTAAGTTGCCTAGTCAAAACAAAAAGAGTCATTAGGAGAAAAAAGGGCATATTGTGGCAGTGCTAAGGCAAGACTGGGATGCAGGAGATTGGACTTATTCCCAGCTCTTCTGCTGAGTACCCAGCCTGAGTCACAGCTATGGGTGCTTGTGCCACCCCTCTGAATGTTCAGAGATGCCAAAAATGCAGCACCCAACGCAGGTGGCAGGGCCCGGGCTCTTTGGCAAGGGCCTTTAGAGGGTTCATTACAAGACAGACATTTCAAAGCTAACCCTGGGGCTTCTCTGTTTTCATATCAACAGTAGCTGGACAGCATCGATGGGTACTGTTATGAAAACTTCTAAAGATTTCCAAGATTCCCAGTGGAAAGGCACAACACAAAGGGTTTATCAACCATGCAGCTGGCAGCAGTTCAGTGTTGTGTGGGTAAATACATACAGTGGTGCCAGCTGAGAACCAGAGCTGCTTTAAGAAATTGGTTGAGTTGAGATTAAAAAAAAAGGATTGCAGGAATAGATGTTGGATCTTCCTTGCAGGTTCCTTCACATTTATTTTCAAAAGGACACTAAACCAATTTTTATATAAGAGGAAAGAAAGGAAACTAAAGCCCAGACTAAGTGGCAGTATGTGACCAACCTCCTTCAGATCCATTTCACCCCAGACACAGACTACAAACACTAGAGGACCACATGTTTACCTGAGAAACTGTTTGCGGACCTCGTTTGTCACTGGTTCATTATCTGCCAGATCAGTGTGAATGCTGAGGGTGTCTTCAGCTAGCAGGACTTCTTCCTCCTCCAGCACTGCAAGACAAGATCACATCTCAGATTTTCTGCTGAATAAAGCAGAAAGCATAGAAAAAGGTGGCAATACAAAGCAAGAGTCATGAAAAATCATAGTGCATAAACTCCACCACAGTTTTGCTTGCATCCTTTCTGTGAATCACTTTTCCTAACCAAATTGCAAAGATCTTGTGAGGCAGGTTGGCTGCCAAATGCATTTACATTACATTCCTTTATGGGAAATGTTAAGCGTTATAGTCAGTTCTAGCTAAATTCACTTATAGGGCACGCTCTAGGCATGATCTTGGATGGGGGAGCTACATCAGGAACTACTAGAAGCCTCTGATGCTGGTAGAAGATGTTGTGCACATTCCTCTGTGCCTGTCTGGAGAGAAGCAGTGTTGCAATCAAAGAGCGTGGGAACACTGTCACACAGAGGAAACGTTTACCCAAATGCTTTAATCTTGTATAATTTTATCAGAATCAAACCAAACTGAAAAGTAACCCAGGATTAAAATGTCATTTGAACTTTGCTATATGAAAAAAACCCACCACCATATAAACAGAGGAAAAAATACCAGACCCTGGGTAGCCCCTTTGATAACAAGCCCAGTTGGTTCTTGGCTACTCTATTCTCCTGCTGAGCTTGACCTTGCTAATCATAAAATAAATTCCCAACTTTAAAATTATTTCTAACACAAGAATTGCTTTTTTTTTCTATGACAAACCACATGAAATTTTGAAAGAAATTTGTGAAAACATTTATCAATAATGCAGACTTGGCCACAGACAATAATTTTCATGATAGTGCAGAAAGGCAAATGCCAGGCTGTCACGAAGAAGCGAGGGATGCTTTATACAGAGAAAATATCTGTAATCTAGTTGACAGAAAAAAAGACATGTTTTAAGAAAAAGCAATACTGTACTTGTTGGTTCGTCCTCTTCAATGTCTTCATCAAGTGCATAATTTCGCAGGAATTCTGCAAAGGCCTTGTTTTGTTTCAGAAGGTCTTGGTAAGATCCCATTTCAGAGATTTTGCCATCTACCAGGACAACTATATGGTCTACCTGAGGCAGGAAGCTGATGCCATGGGTCACCAGAATTCGAGTCTGGAGATGGAAAAGGAGAAAAAAGCCACATCTTTCAGTTCTCACTGTGGGGACTAACTCTACTCAGCAAGCCAAATACTGCCACATTTTTGGGACAGGGAGTGAGTTACCATCTCAAGGTGAAATGCCAGGGTAAATACACAGTCTCTGTGAGCCAAATTAGCTTAGAAATATGTGCATGAACTTACTGTGCTTCCTACCGCATACTGATACAACCACAGGAGGAAATAAAACAACTGAATTATCATTCTCACTTTCCCGTGTGCTGATTTCCTTTGCAGCACTTCTCTTTTGAGCTCCAAGATAGTCTGAGAAGATCACAACAGAGCAGAAGGGGAAGGAAAGGGATTGTAATTTGGTTGCAGACTGCTAAAGACCTCAGTAACTGTAAAATCAGTAAGCTGTTACAACTTCCTCACTACACTGCCTCCAAGTAACAAGCAGCAATACTAAGCTGACAACCTTTACAAGTTTCTGCAAATCACAAGTGCCTTGTTTTTTGGAGATCTCATAGTAGGGATTTTAAAAGACAGACCAGGTTTCTGCCTCTACATGTTCTGACTAGATCACATCACTTCTGGGCATGCCTAAATAGCAGCTCACTGCAGAGTCTGTGCTGTGGGGAAAAGGTGTCCACGTTGCCAATAAAACACAGAAATTCAGGAATGATTCAACGCTCAAGCCTCGGTGGTGAAATAGCTTTCCTGTTACCCATCGGCGTTTCTGAGTTTGTGTGCATTTTTAAGAGGATCTAAATGCCAGCTTACTTTTCCTTTAAGTACCCCATCTGGACCAATAACTTTGTCAAAGATGTGCTTTGCAACATGCGAGTCCACAGCAGAGAGAGGATCATCTAACAGGTAAATGTTAGAGTTGCTGTACACGGCTCGAGCCAGGCTCACCCGCTGCCTCTGGCCACCTGAGAGGTTGATGCCCTGAGAGAGAGAGAGAGAGGAGAGAACAAAACATGTCACACAACTCGCTTCCAACAACAGCTATGACTTTTTATGGCTCTCGCCCAGTCAAACACACGGATGCTAAATGAAACATGAGACGCTGAAGAGAATAACTCACTCAGAGCCAGAGACAGGAACAGAACGCCTCTAAATCTGTTTGTTCCCTGCCAAACTTCCACTCACCCAGCAATCTGGAGATGGAATAAGCCTCTTGCTTAATAAGCTCCTAAAGAGAGCTGCTAAAACACAAAACTATAAAAAGGAAGACCATCAACCAGGATGTAAAATGCAAACATTCAAAGCAGGGCTACGGCACCTGGAACATCTTCCACATCTCTTGTCTCACACACAAACCCACGTATCCGCCCCACTTCACAGTATCCATCTCAAATTTAGTGGCCTATAAAAAATTAATCTTTGTTGGTAGTCATAGATGTAAAAGTTTCTCATTAAAATGAGGTGTTAAGGGATGATCATACCACTTTTTCACTTGACGCACACCATATGTTCCCTCCCTTATTATCCTTACAGGAAAAGGAAGGGCTTTAAAGTATTCTGGACGGATGCACCTTTACAATTGGACAACAAATGGGGGACGCTCTGATCTTCCAGGGCTAGATGTGTGATTACACATCACAGTACAAGCACACCCTTTAAAGTCAGGAACAAGTTCACGTCCAACTGCCTTCCACAAAACTGCCCCGCACGTTTCAGTGTCGACTGTAGCAGGGATGCTGGTGTAACGATAAACCAAATCAAGCGCCGACTTTACAGCATTCTCTCTTTAGCTAGACAGAACAGGAATCACCAAGCAGGTCTGACTTGAAATAAAAATAAGATTACCTTCTCTCCTATCTCAGTCTGATCTCCTCCTGGCAGCACTTCCAGGTCAGTTTTTAAAGCACAGGCCTCCAGGACATTTTGGTATTTTTGTTCATTAGGAGCTTGGCCAAACAAAATGTTATCTTTCAGTGTGGCATTCTGGATCCAGGCTTGTTGAGGCACATAAGCAACAGAACCCTAGAACAAGGAGGGACAAAGGAAACCTCTGACTTGTTACAAGCAACAATTCATGCTTACAACTCTGATTAAGATCTGCAGCACACAGATATAGCTCCCGTTTGATATACGTTCCCATTATAGATATAGGTGTGCTAATTGCTGATGTACAGTTGATAGAATCAGGAAAATCATTTCATATAAAACACAACTAAACAGGCGTGGGCAAAACTCAAATAAACATGCAAACAAGCTGACAGAGGAGCAAACAGAATTCCCTCTCCAGCCCGATGTACGTTATAAGCAAAGCTGGGCAGAAGCAGCACATCTACAATGCCATTTAACAATGGTACAGAAACCATACCAACCTTCACAGCCACTTCTCCTTCCAACTTTTCCATTTCACCCAGGAGAGCAGACACCAGGGAAGACTTCCCACAGCCAACATGGCCAACAACGGCAACCAAAGCTCCACTGGGGACCAACAGATTTATACTGTGGAGGAAACAGGCTGGAAATTAATTAAACACTAGTTTACTAAAGACATTATGGGTCCTTAAACCAGGGCTGAAATACACAGTGACAAATCAGCCTGACCTCAGCCTGACTGGATATAGCAAGCATAGCTTGGTCACTGGTCTTCTCCTCCCTTTCTTGTGTACAGTCAACTGTAACCAGAACTGTAGGAGTAAATGGAAACCCAGCATTAATCTATCTTGTTGGTTGTTAAGTCAGCAGGATTGGTAACAAGCCTTCTAAGACCCTTTGCTGTGTCATATCAGTCCATCAGCAAGTCAAACAGGGTTAGTAAGTGTTTTGAAAGCAGGTGGCTAGCAGTTTGAGCTGGAGATGCATGGTTCTTTATGAAATAAACCCCAGAACGCTCAAGTCTACCTGGCTGCAGATTTGTTTGCCTGAACCAAACTGGCTCCTTTGAACTCTAAGCCTCTTGCTTGCAGGTTACTCAGCACAGCAGCATGAGCTCCTTGGAGTGAGAATTCTAAGAATACTTACCAGGTTTCAGTGATTTTGATCTGACAACAAAGCATAACATAATGAAGTATATGCTTCCAGGCAAATTTTGTTTGTATTCATTCAAATAGGCAAATGAGCAAAACATGCACCCCCGCGGTCTGGATATGGCCCACATACAACCACAGGGGTGAGTCTTGAAGACATCTGAAAGAACAGACCACTGCTCACACGCCCAAGTCTAAATCCAGACATCTCAACTGTTCTCATAATTCATCAGATCAATTTGATTTGTCCAGCGCTTTCAGTTAAAAAAAATGTCTATTTAAGAAATGTATGTAGCCTTTCCGCCCTTTTCTGGGTAGCTCTTTTATGCTAGTCGCTGTGGAGTTAAAACCTTACAGCACTCTTCTGTAAAGCCTAAATACCACCAGGTGTGAGGATTCACTCGATGTTTTAAAGGCAGAAGAGATGCACTTATGGGATGTGCAGGAACAACCTTTTCCAGAAGTGAGCCTGCAGATATTACTAGGCGTCTTTCAAACAGACCTCCCAGGAGCCAGAAACCAGGTAGATGTTTCATTGCAATTGCACAAAGAAATCTTACTCTTTCAAAGATGGCTTAAGCTCCTTTCCCCAGCTGAACGTCGCATTTGTAACGCTGATGGCATTGCCTGTGTGACAAGAACACAACAATAGAGAAGGCAGGGAATGTATTACACAGAACAGTACAGCCGAGAGACTGACAGACAGAGAAGCCTTTATTTATGAGTGTTTCATGTATGATGCAGTTCCCTTTTCTACTGGCACAGGAAGCACAGTCCCATGACCAGGGGTCACAAAACAGGCTTGTTCAGAGTGAAAATAACTGATCACAGCTTAAGCTATAGACTGTGAGCTTACAGAGCTGTGGACCTGAAAAGTCATCCTGCTTCTCCCTGCCCTGGTGAGGCCAGACCTGACATTTGCTGCTCAGAATCCCCGTGCAGCTGTTAGCACAACTTCACTTAAACCACTTGCAAGTCGGTAGGAGACCACTGCACGTTGTTGACTTTGATGTATCAGATTAAACTTGCCTCTGCACAGGTTTTTGCTTGCCACGCTAACTGCCACAGATCTGCAGGCTTTCTTTACCTCCTGGTGGGGCGGGGTGTAACAGCAATGACGTGGCAGCCACGCAGCCATCCCTGCTCCTCATCTCTCTATGGCATCACACACACAGAAGTTTCAAACCACACTATCACCAAAGTGTATTACATGAGAAAACACTTTTTTTTTGAGACCACTTGGTTTGCTCATTTATTTTGTGATACTGTTTCCAACAGAAGAAATCAAAACTGTTTATAATGTTCCTGAGCATTTGTGCAGTGTGTGAAAGGTTTGAGCAGGTCTTGCTGTCCCTAGTCAGTGGATGCACTTCATTATGTACTGCTGTTAGCATCCAAAACATTGCAAATACAAACTCGGGCCCAATAACTCAGCTCAAAGCTCAAAAATGTAGCTTTTGTATCTTACAAAATCACTTTTGTAATTTCCACATAGTCTGAACAGCAAACACACACTTTTCAAAGCAGCTGCTTGGTTTTTTTTTAAAACCAAGATTACTGTTGTTATTTATTTTTATTTTTTTTTTTATAACTCAACCAGTCCAAAACAAATACAAGATGTTTGTTGTATTAGCATCGTTTAGAAAAATACTGATGTCTTTACCTGGTGCAATCACTTTTGTTTCCACACAATTTGGATCAAGTTCATCATGACTCAGGAACTGCTGAATTCTCTTTAGGGAAACACTTGTCTAAGAAAAGAGCGCAGCGTCATTTTATTATTCTTTTAATGGGGACGTAATGCTCTTACTAGTGAAAAAGAAAGCATGCAGAATGGCTTAAGCTTTCACCCCATGGGCTTGCTGAACAGTGACTCATTCTTTCCCTGCAATCGGTCTTACTCTGAGATCTAAGCTTTTAACTGTGAAATTTCTCAGACCAAGCTGAGTTCATTTGAGTGAAGCAAAATTCACACAGACAAGCTTACTAAGAAGAGGTCAGGATTTCCAACACAGGGCAGCAGTAGAGACAGGATATTAGAAGGAAAAGCTGCTAAAAGGGAGATGCAAGGGATCTCTGCATTACAGAAATCAGGGATATCTGGGGTTCTTTTTTCCCCAAGTTGTTCAAAACAACTTATGCACCAGATCCTCCTTACCTGCGCAATGTTGCTAATGACTTGTGGGAGCATATTGAGGGGAAACTTTAAGATATTAAACAAGGAGAGGGAGACAAAAGCCTTTTCTGCATCCAGGATATTATTCTCATCCACAGAGACGTACACAGCAAATGTCGTCAATGCTACCTGGAAGCCAGAAAGCGAGTTTACTGCGAGACGTATGTAATATTTTGACATTTTAAAAAGCAGTCAAGCCTGATAGGCATCTTTGAAATAAGAGTATCAGCAACAAAATGGGGCAAATTCTCCATTTCTGACCTTTTCAACATGCTTTGAGAATGACAAGTCACACGAACAAGTTGATACAAAAAGGGCACGCGGAATAAAATAACTTTCAGATTACTAATGGCTACACTTAGTTGATCTAGGAGATTCAAGAGGTGAACTACAGAACGCGGGTAAATAAAAATGAGAAGCAGTTATCTGGCTGTGGTTTGGCTGCAGTTCCAGCTCCACCCAACCAAATTTCCCCATTGTAAACTGCAGGCTGAGCAAACAAGACCTACTGTACAATAGGAAAGGGAGTAAAACCCAAGTTATTCGCTGGTTCGCTGTACAACAGGGACCATCCACTGTGGAAGGACCATCCTATGCAAGTAAGCTAGTGGTGAGGACTGGGACTGTGTATTTCAGGAAGTGCATTAACTTTAAGGAAACACGAAAAAGGCAGGATCTTGAGGCTGTTAATATTTCTGCAGGGTTGGGCCTTGGTCTACTAAAACAGTTGGCCAGGACTATTTTTGACAAAGCATTTATCTGAATGTTTTCATTCACCATAACCAAAACCCTTTCTGCAAAAGGGATCACAGTGCAATGAAGTGGAAAATAGAGGGAAAGAGAAAATTGAGGAAAAAGCATTTCAGAATTGGCAGTGTACCATTTGGGCTCTATTTCTTACATTAAATACATCTTTTTTTAGGTTGTAGAATAATTTAACAACTCGATCTCCCACTAAAACAAGCAGAGCACTGTAACACGAAAGGTAGAAATGAGAGCTTAAGACAGACGTTGTCCTGGCTCACTCAATTAAAATTTTTTTTTGCTATTTTTGCTATTCACAAATATCTCTGAGGTTTCAAATTCTAGTCTCAATTTGTTATGGGAAGTACTTTGAAGTGGTTGGAAATTCTCCCGAGACAGTTATTCCCAGCTTCCACTGGCAGGCTTTATCAAGAAATACTTTAATACCGATTAACAAAAAGGCTCTAGAGAACAGGGAACTTTGCTTCAAAGCATGTGAATATTTTTTTTAAAAAGTATTTACATTTTATTCCTATGTACATTTAGCAAGCACAAAGCCTCACACTTATCCTTCAAGGACGTACTTGTATAGCTTAGAAAGTCATGCAAATTCAATTTACCAGGAATGGTGCGCTGATCCATGCAAAGGTGGACAAAGAATTGAGGTAGGCAGATTTTTTCAAAACTCGGAGCTCATTCTTTCGTATCTCCATCACTTTTTCTGAAAACGACGGTTCCCAAGCGTACAGCTTCAGCACCTTTATGCCACCCAGAATCTCATTCATTAATTTAATGCGGGAGTCTTTATATCGCATTTGTTCCACCTAGGTTATCAGTAAACACAGGAGACAAGTGTCACAGGAATGACTAGCAGAGAGCTTTCAACATGTTTTCTCACAGCTGTGATGGTTCCTTGGGCTTTTTCTAAAGAGGATGCAAAAGGTAATTAAAGAAAGCCAGACTGTTATGAGTAAGCTTACTTACGCAAATCTATACCTCCAAAGAAAGCAGAAATCAAAGAAAATGCCTGAAAAGCAGAGTATAAAATCTTTCCACTCATCTTCACTGTTAGGAATTACATTTTCAAAACCACCTTAAAGAAAGATTCAGCCACTTCACAAAAATACTACCCTACTTCTTCCTTTGATTTCTTCAGATTTTTTTGCTGATATTCATAGTTGTATTTCTGAGGGCATCCCTTGAAAATTGTGGTTACTCCTAGTTTATATTTTTCCTTTACATTAGAATACAGTGCTTCATTCAGTTATTTTAAAAAAAAAATATCCCCGCTCAGCTGTATAGACAAAATGAAAAACTGCATTCACACACACATGCACACCAAGTTATGCAGCTTTGGCATCTTATAATGGGCAAGGGAGAAAAGGAATGTTAATACTAACATGTCAGCATCCAAGAGATTTAATGGGAAGCCTGCATGTCTCTTTAAGGCATATAATAATACCACTCTGTTACTAAGGCTGTGCTTAAATGTCATAATTTATATTCGTTTTCCAACTCTTACCTTTTTACATCAACATAGTTTTTTTTTTAAATCTTCCAAACAGTCACTGACAGGTTGCACAGCACAAACCACTTACTAGATTTCTCTAGCACAAAGCCAGAGGGCACTATTATATTGTTTTTTTTCATCCTTCCTTGACTAGAGACAACTAAGACTACAAAGAAAGGAATAAAGGATCCTTTTACCTTAAGATAATAACTAAAATTTAGCCCAGCTCAGTAGCCACAGAAGTCAACACTGGTTATTAGCATAAAACAGAGGCTGCAAGGTTTCAGTTACCATCTCTGAAAACAGTCATTCACAGCTTAAAAACAGCATTCATTTGCCCTTTCTCTAGACACTCCTAGAAGATGCTATGAGGTGAAGGGATATGGAGACTTCTTGCTAATCCCCAAAGCTGCTCCAGCAGCATGAAGAGCCACTGACTCAATGCCACACCTTTCCCTTAAATAGCATTCAATTCACTATGGAAAAAAGAAAAAAACAAACCAAAACTATTTGAGAGGATACAGTTATTAAATATATCAGTACAATCTTACTCATAAGTAAACTAGGTCAAATAGCAGCTCGTTAATGGTGAAGACAACCACTAATGCCTTCATTTCTGATAGCACAGCTGCCAATTCAGGTAACATCACCTTCTCTGCTGGTACCTTACCTGGAATGCTCTGGTTTTCATTGCTATTGCAGAGTTAAATGGGATAAGTAAAACCATCACGGCAACTCCTGCCAGCACAGAAGGCCCTAAAGTCTTGATTGAAAGAAAAAAAGTAAGTTGTTGTTATACCCAAGTGCTGCTGTTCCCTACAGTAAGCATTAAAACAAGAGTAGGTTACAGAAACAGGAATGTATGTTTTACGTAGACAAGTTGAACTCCTCCCAGTGAAATGTTCTGATTCCACAGAACAACTGTGAGGAGGAGACAGAAAAACATGACAGCATCCACCTTGAATTATTATTATGCTAGTATTGGTGATAGCAGAGCGCTTTGTGATTTACCTGTTGAGTGGTTCCCAGTGGGAGGGGAAAGTAAGTTTGCACTAATGCAAATAGAGAGCTACTGAGCAAATGTAGAATGGGAACAAATAAGCCACAGAGAAGGAATTTTTCCATTGACTTCTCTCTGACCTAGGGAACTGCAATTACTGAATGAACCTGGTACCCTCAACGGGAGTAAAAGCACCCAAACTGCTGGCTACCAGAGTTCAGCTTACCAGCGGAGCAGTAACTCATAAAGCTGCCACAACTTAATGGCTTTCAACTCTAAATCAATATGGTTATGTTAGTGCTACTGTTTTATGCAGTAAAACAGATTAATTGCATAGAAACACTTTAATGATGAAAGCCAGTCCTCAAACTGAACCTGGAATAAACCAGAAACAACTTCACTTTAGCAAGGGAAAAATGATGGTTATTCCAGGTGAGATTTGTTTCATGTTGACTTGTACAAAACTTCTTTATATAGCATGACATAATCTTTAGACATGGCTTACATTTCCTATGCTCAGATTTTGTTTTTGGTTTTTTTTTTGGTTTAAAACCATTTCTCTCAAGCTCTCATTTGTATCAAGTTCTGGGAACACTGTGATGAGTCCAAGACTGATCCTATCAAAGCATGGTAGGGACAGAGAAGATGTAAAGGCTATCTTTTGCTTCAAATGCCTTATCTTGCATACCAGTTGAACAAAATATTTAAGAGACAAATTGATCATGTACACCAGTACAAGCCACTTTACTACAAGACAGAACAATACATTTCCAAAAAAGCAGTGGTGTGTCAAATTAACAAAAAAATACTAAGCCTGCACATCTTTTAGACAAATTCTGAGAAAACATGACAAGGTCTGTACCTGCCAGAGGAAATACAAAGCTAGAAATATCTGGAGTGGTGCAGACCACAACATGTTCAGGAAAGTCATCAGGTCCATGAAACGTTGAGCATCCACCGACATCAAGTTGACAATTTCTCCAACAGTAGATGAGCGCTTCGCTGAGTTTGTGATGACTAAGGACTGAGAAATAAGAGAGATTCAGTGGATTCACAATCTTGATACGTATAGAGAAACACAGAGAAGAAATCCTCATTTATAAGCAAAACAAGACACTCCCCAAGAATGTGCTCCTCCAACAAGAATAAAATAATTCACACCTACATCAATTCCTAGTCTCCAAAGAACAAGACTTCATGAAATGGTTTGTTTGGGAGCACCTCTGTCCCAAGCAGTATGTGGCGTTCTAAAGAAAACCTAGTTGTATCTAATCAACTCATAACACAAACACGCTATTCTCTGAATCCCTTTTCCAAATATTTAAAGTGAATCAATATTTGCCTATGATATGACTGGTGACCTACCAGTACACACACATTAAGTTGCTGTAAAGCATGATAGAGGTACTCCTAAAAACTCACCAAAACCCCCAATCTTTTATATTCCAGGAGGCTATTCTTCTCCAATATGCCTGCTCTTCTCTGAGTATTTGAGAACTGAGGTCACTTGTCCATATGGTCATTTGGCCATACACTGTCTTCCAGCTCATGTAATACTTCCAGTCTTACCTTTCGATATATCACTCCAGTGATGCCAGTTCTCAGCCTCATCCCAGTAACAAAGCAGTACTGGAAATGCTGGTGGAGTATGAGTGTCTGCAGCACAGCACAGATAAACATCAAAGCCGCAATCAAAAATCCCCACCAGGTTGGTGCATCTTTGTTCTTAATGAAGCCGATTAATACACTGTTTTTCAGAAGATTAGGGAAGGAAAAGGAAAAAAGAAAACAAAAATAAAAAACAAGCAGCAAGTTTAATGGGACATAACACAGCTTCTCTCAACCATGGCATCCTGCCATATCCTCTCTCTAACCACAAAAAGTAAACAGCTCTCCAGGATGCAAGCTGAGTTACGACTGCAGTCAAACAACATTGCAAAGATACAACAGCAAAACCTTAGGCTTGGCCAGTGAGAAAGTCCATTTGCAAATGAGCCTGTAGAAAATGAACTATGACGAGAAACTCTTAGGTTTCCCCCGAGATCCAGCATTTAAACACAGGGCTCACTGTCTGAGCTCTGTTCGGCAGCCCCGCAGGGCAAGAGGTGAATGATAGGACACAGTGGGACAGTGCAGTAAAGCAGGCGAAACCAGCTTCTTTCCCAAATCCTTTCCAAGAAGCCTGAGTGCTTCTGCCTGGGGTGTTTTCCCACAAAAAAAACAACCCAACCTAGATTAAAAGTCATCCTTCTGGATAGATGCATAGAGTTCTGCACGCCTACTTTTTTGGTACAATGGTAGTACCATTAAACTGGTTGTATCATCTTTTATTAATAAGGCATTTCTTACTACACACAGCTGCTCTCCCTGCGAGACCTGCACACCGTCATACAGCAAACAGCAGAACAACATATGCCAATGTCCAGTGTTCTCAAAAATCACATCTGCAACTTCAAAATACTGACCACAGTATTGAATTATCAAAATATGGGAGAATCAGAGATTAGACTCCATGGTTCAAATAACCAGCGGGGGGAAAATACACCTGGAAGCTACAAATCAGGCCCCAAAGCCTTGTGTTAGAAGCAGGAGGTTTTTCTGCATTTTTCTTCTTCCAGTCCAGAGAGATCTTCCTTCTGCACTGCACTGCACCAGTCAGTCATGCTGTCAGTGGACAGCTTCAGGAAAAACTCTCTCGTAGTCCCAGCATGGGATTCAGCAATCTTTTTAGAAACATAAAACTATCTTACGTGCAACTTGCCAGACAGCTGTGTCTTTTTCGTTTTCTCTTACCACTAGCGGTGCATTTTCCAAGAACTGCGGGAATTTAGACTTGAGAAGAAATTCCCTATCATATGCCTTGAGATATCACTGACAACATATCCAGGAATTTATGCAAATTTGAGAAATTCCCAGAATAGATTATACTTAATGTGTTCTCAGAAGGAAACCAGCTGCCTCCTCTTCACTAGGGACTCTGGAAGATGACAGACTGTAAGCTATTAAATGTCACCATACTGGGTCGGACCCTCTTTTTAGCAAATTTCTGGGTATGTCACAAACCACCCACAGAACAACATGATCTCAGAACACAGCTCTGCATTGGCGTTATTTTAAGAGACACCGATATAGGAGTAGGGCCCTCTCTTCTCCCCTTCCCTCCACCCACCTGCAGCCTCCATCCAAACTCCATTCCTCTCTCGTACATTAACAGGACTATGTGCATTTCCATTGATTTGGTAATAAAAAAAATAATAATTGTTTGATAGAAATGCTGGTATTTCTACTGTTACTTTCTTCTTAGATAATGTTTATCTGGTGAAATTCTCACTTTAAGAATAATAATAATAGAGGGAAAAAAAAGTGCGGATTGTGTAAATTCCTTTATGGATCAGGCTGAGCCACTGGTCCCCCAGGAGATGGGAGGTACAGATGTTCCTCATCCAAGGAGAGTTTGAGGACATACCACTTTCATCAAGATCTCACCTGTTTGGTTTGGTATTTGTTTGGTTTGTTTTTTTTTTTAATAGAAATGTAATTTTATTTCACATGGAAATTTACTGCGCCTCACACATTCCCATTGCTGTGCACAACTGAAAACACATGAACTCATCTAAATGGTCCAAAAATCTTTCCCAGATGACAGCAGCATGGCCGCTAAATGAGCATCACGCTTCATTTGTATATCAAGTCACGCTACAGCTGCGGCCACCACCAACACATGTGGGTATCAGATGTACAGAGACTACTGCATCCAGCAAGCAGCGCTTCGCTTTGATTTCACAAATAATCCTTTAGAAATGGGGAGAAATTGCTTTGGACTGCTGCACGGAGCAACAGGTAATTTATAATTCAAAGCTGTCTGTTGGTGAGGGACGATTTACAAATCTTGCATTTCAGTGAAGCTTGCCCAATTTACAGCTTCGTCCACATGAAAGAACTCCTCTCTTATGGCGTTTCAGCAGGAAGGTGGGGGAGCACACACACAGACCACTGTGAGGGAAACTAGTTATGCATTTCAAAAATAAATACTCCATGCCGAAGCCAGGCCTCCATTGGGACTACACACAGAAACTACTCGCACCGTAAACCAACCTTAACAGCTGAGGGTTGACGAAAGAAAGTAGGTCTTGTATCAGCTTGAAGAAGGAGCCGATTAAGAAGTATGGCCCAAAGGTCCTCAACAAAGCTTTGAGAAAGGAAGGCTTTCTATTGCGCTTTTTGTCCCTGATCAGAACTTCTGCTTCCTCTGGACCATCACCAACATGATTCAGCACATGGTTAGATTTCTTCATATACATCACATCTTCTTTCCTAAGGGAATGCAATAAGAGACAACTGACAATGAGAATGTCATGGCTTTATGCGTACAGCACTGCACTAATCTAAAAAAGTCTGCTCCTTTCTTTGCTACTGATTAACAGCAAGACTTTCAGCAAGATCTAGACGCTCTCAGGGATAGGCCACTCTTGTGTATAGACTCTTGTTTTCTTTACTTTTCCTGCAGCACTTATGAGGTGTACTCCATGGGCTAGAAAATCAGTCGCCATGGGATGAGAAGGTAGCCCAAAGAAGTAGGAGATGAAGGCTTAACTTCCTTTGACAGATGACAGAATTGACCTTGAATCTCTAATTTCTTGTAAAGGAATCCTCTAACAGTTGCTATTTACATACCACAGAAGGCACTCTCACCTGGTCCTTCCTAGACCATGTTCGTTATTCAATTAGTAGCTGTACTAAACCTTTAGCCTTATCTGATCACACACCTGCTTTCAGAGGAGTAGTCTGAATCCCTCCAGGGGGACAAGCATTGAATCACATGCCAAGCTAAGCGAGGAAGCAGGCACAGCCCTCTCAAAATACAGTTTTGCATTCCTGGAAACTCAAAAGAGTACAAACCATAGCACCTCCAAAGCTGAGCCATCCCCGAGATCTGGGCCACAGCTGTCCGAGGTTCTTCCAGGACAGAAACTTTGGGTTTAGGTGCCTAAATTTTACTCAGATGACAATTTAAGCGTTTGAACCCTGTTTGTATCTCTCTCACTTTCTGCCTCTCTTTCTCCATCTGCAAAATATGCCAACGAAAGTGACCTCTTCTGCAAAGCTCTTTGAGACTGATGAAAAATAGACCCAGCAGGTCTATGCTGCTCTCCAGGGCTCTAGGTGGGATTTCTAGAAGCACTTCTGGGTGCCTGACTTCTGTTGCCTATCAATAAAGAGGGGGCGCTCTGGGAAATTGCTTCCTCCATGAATTACTCTCAAAGAGCAGGCTGGCAGCTTTTCTACCATCAAATACCAAATTGCTGTTGTTTCTTGGGGGCTATGGGACCTACAGAACAATTTCCTGAATGTCAGCCAGGAAGTTTAAGTCCAGGTAGAACAGGGAGAAGGAAATTAGAGTCTGGGCACATAAGCCTTATAAGGGGCAGATGGAAGCAAGACCCTAGAAACAGCGAAGACTTACAAGAAGGCATTTGAAAAAGAACATTTAAGTATTACTAAGTGAGGTTGGATTTATGATTCTTCATAAAGAGCAGGCAGATTTTTTGGAACATTCGAACAGCCTATGAGCGTTCCAAATGATCACTGTGGCTAACAGTTCACAGGTAGAAACTTGTTCACATCCTTTCAAACAAAGGCATGTGCAAATCCCAATTTCTTTGCAATAAAATTTGAGGGCAGGGGGAGAACCTAAACCAGACAAATTTACTTTTTTTCCCCAGACAAGAACAAACACTGTTGCCTTTGTCCTTCCAGATCAAACCTGGAGAGTTTATGAGCAAAGCTTTATTTTTCTGGCAACCAGGCTGTTAAACTCATTGAAGGATTTGAAGAAACAAGACTATTTGCCCCTGGCTTTATGCTATTAAAAATGCTTATTACAGTGACCTAATAGCAATGCAATAATTCTTTCACAGCAAAAAATTCCAAAGGGAGAAAATGCACTTCCAGTGTTTACTACGGGTTCTGGGTGAGGTCAGGTTTCCATCAGTGTGTGTGACTGCTCACACCCAGTTTTTTTATCAAAGCAAAAAGCATGTGCCTAGTTTCCATTATTTATAGCAGGGCAGATAATAGATGCTGATTATCTCATGGGAAAACACATAGCTTTCTCCATAGTGATGACAAGGCCCTGCATCTTCAATTTGTCTTCATAAGCAGAGTCTCAGGAGCTAACTAAAAATGAGGCAAAACAGATTCCAGCTCTCTCTTCTCCATCCAGCACAACTCTAACTTCCTCAGAAGCAACTGCCCTTATCAGTAAAGTGAGTGAGTAGAGACTTCAGCCATGCGTGCAAAGAGAGCAAAAGCAAAGGAAAAATAGTCTTTGCATGCTTTGTTTTCTATAATAGCAACTTAAATCCAAACTGATCTGTCCTGTAACTCATTAGTAGCAAATTAATCATTAGCAATTATTTAACAGTAACTCATAAGACAGCTGTGAAGCAAAATGTAAAAAAGACTTTATAGGTTTTGGAACACTAGAAATGTGATAATCATCACAATAAAATAAGTTTAAAGCTTTAGCTATATCAGAGTTGCAACTGGTTAAGTTTTTTAAAATAAATTACTACTATGTACATGGCAAACATTTTCCATGGCACTTTCAATACATGTACAACTTGACACAGCATTTTTAGTGTCATAAAAGCTTGCTCAGAGCAGATTTAATGAGACCAGTTAAAAAAAAAATAATATTTAAAACAGCTGCCAAGCAACTACCACTAATGTTATTTGACATGAAGTAACTGAGAATACGTACTTGTAATTGAAGAATAAGCAGAGCCACAAAGCTTTTAGAGTTACGTGAAACCCAGCAATCTGGAGTACAGTGATTTGCTTTGGTTTTGCTCTGTTCCCCACCTTAGAATCATTAATACAGTCATCACAAATTCTTACCTGAGCTAAACACAAGCCAGAATTTATGGTTAAATTCATTGCCAACTGGCCCCAGTTTGTATGAATAATTTCTAAAATGCAATGAATCCCATGACAACACTCCAGACACAGTTTCTGGTTTCCCAGCAAAAGTTTTCCTGGACCCTAGGCACCTCTGCACAATGGCTGTGGCTCCTACTATATAAAAGCCTGAGGGAGTGAGATTTATGTTTCTACAGCAAAAGACCAGAACCCAGACAATGCACATAACTCCACACCGTAAAAGTAGAGACATTATGAAAACAAAAAAAAAACCCCAAAGTAAAACCCCAGCACACAGAGAACACTAGTGGACAAGCTGCTGGTGTTAGTGCTGGAAACCTTTCAAATTTTAGCTGCAAAGTGGAACTCTCCACATCATAATCAGCCTTGCCAAGGACCTTACAACTCTCTCCTAATATTACCACGTAATAGGGTCTTTCCAATTTGGCAAGGATATGCACAGAGGAAAGCCTCCACATGGAGAAGAAAGCTCCACAATGAAAGGAAATGGAAGCGCAGGCCTCCTCCTTATTGACATTTTTCATTTGAAACACAGTTATCACATCTATTTCTTTGGAAAGATTTTGGACATTAACCAGTGGGAGAAGGAAATACAGTTGCACAACAGATAATTTCTTAAGATCAGATTAGCACAGAACACGCAATAAAAAGGATATCCTCTCCAGCATGGATGTAACTATATGCAAGTTTTGACCCTCATCCCATTTCCATCAGAGACTATGGGAATTTTGCTGCTAACTTCCTAGGCAACAGGAGTAGGGTCTCAGCTCTTGAAGTGGGATATCTCTCCCCCTCCTGCCTTTCTCGTGTCTTGAGTTTCATATCTTTACTGCTAGGAACTGAAGAGCTGCTCACTGCTAAGAGCCTTAAGGCTAAAAATAGTGTCAGGCCAAAAAACTCATGATGGGGATGATGAGGAATTCTTGTTGGTTTATGGTGCTCTAACATGCCTAGGAGGGAGGCAATTATGGGGTTAGACATCTACCAGCTCAGTGATGAAAGCTGTTCATTTTCTACAACCCAACCAACTCAATCCCTTCTGCATCTTCAGCCCTTCTCCACGTGGTAAATGGCACTACCTGCCCGTGTAGATTTTAAGCACGTAGTTAAAAAGTGTGTAGGTGTCACACAAGCCCCAGAGGGCTCCTGCTTGCCTCTGCCTAGACATATTAAAATAAGCAAATTTGACTGTTAATATTAATGAAGAACAGATAGGTTAAAGAGGTAGGTGCCATTTTTAGTTGGCTCATTTTCAGGAATGAGTAGCTTATTAATGTTGAAATGACTCAGATCAATCTCTGTTTGCAGATCTGTTCGCATACTTACTGTTTGCACTCTGCTTTCTCTTTGTCCCATTCTTTACTTAGTTGTTGCACAATAATTTTTGAAGTATCATCTTCATTCAACGACCACAAATCTTTATCTTCCAGGGGTCTTTTGTAACCAAGAATTGCCATGCTGCATGTATGGAGAAAAACAATCCCATTCAGTTTGGCTAATAGTACTTCAAGCATTGCTAGAAACTCTGTGACTATTAAACTAACAAAAGCAAGACGACACATCTCCACAGAAAGGGTGATAATTATACCTCCATCTCCCTTTGTTCCTTATAGTGATGTTTGCAATTAAGGAAAAGACATTACCTAGTTTTGATTACATGTATTTTATTGAAAACATCACTTCAGAAAAAAAGGACAATAAAAACCAACTACCAGAAGCATTTGAATGAAACTGCGGAGTTAAATTAAAAGAGTGAAGCTTTAGAAGTGAAAATAACTAAGTCTATCATCTGGAATAACTGCCAGAGGTGAACAAAATGAAAAAGTGAAGCTCACATAAGTTAAAGGAAAATCAGATTTCTCTGAAAACTACAGTTCCTCAACAGTAAGAGGAATTTTGTCAAGGGATACAAACATCTAGTTGCCAAGAACCTCGACGGGGAAGCTGAAAATTCTAAACTCTGGAAGTTTAGAAAGATCTCACTCTCCCACTGAAAAGAACTTTACAGGGCTGTTGCCAGGAAAATGAAGTTACATGGGTGGAAGAATGAAGACCTCAAAATCCTCAACCACTATGGAAAAAACAGGTCTTAATATGACCTTTGACAGCTGTTCCACTTCTTTATCATGGGGATAGCAAACCCAATCTCAAATTCTCATCTTTAATACATATGCCTTTTGACAGCACTATCAGTTGGTGGTAATCACTTGTATATATAACCCAGTTTACCTTCCCTCTTGCATGGAAAATGCCCTTATTAAAAAGCATTCACCCATGAACCTCAACAGGAAACAAAACACATCCTCAGGTGGGTGAAAGGTTGCTACAATTAATCTTATGGAGCAGAGTCTTGGTTTAGGTTATACCCCAGCACGCAGTAAACACAACTAGACTGTGTACCCCATTATTCATGCCCCAGTTGTTGCCACTGCTCTTCAGAGAAGAAGTTTGGGCAGCACGAACACTCTGAAAGCTGTTTCTAAAAAGGCTAGAAGTGCTGACAGCACTGTGGATGAAAGAGCATCCCACATCAACTACTTAGAGGAAAAATGTCTGTATTGCTAACTCCCTACAACACATATCACAAGTAGAGTTTGGGGTTGTCAGCTGTCCGACAGCTTGAAGAGAGAAGCTCACCTTGTAAACCACCAAAATGTCAATCTTGACAGGAAGCCTGAAGTTAACTCTGGACATGGATTCTATGGTAAAGTTATGGGGAAAAAAAAAAAAAAGAATGCAGAATAAATAAAGTAAGACATTTACCATTACCTTAATAAGAAGACAGTCTGTTTTGATCAATTTTGATATATTATATGGTATATTACATGTATGTACCTATGTCCTAATGAGACATAAAATTGATTTCTTACATTTCCCATGTCATGCAAAACTTATCTTTAAAAATTGCTCCATATATTGCCTTTAAATCACACTTATATAAAGTGAAATGTCATTCTATAGTTTCTGAAATGTTCATTTTAAGAAATGAACTCAACTTCTCTCTCAGCTTCGTTCAAACATAAATCCAATTAGAGAGACCATTTTATGAATTGGAGAAGAAATTGAACCTGTGACACTACTAATATCTTCTGTTATTAATGTTTTTCCATACCTAATCTCAACGCATAGAAACCATTTATTAAGAAAACCCTTATGGACTTTAGCTAACTCTAAATGAATGTTAAGCAAGTAGACCACCATCTCCATAAAAATCACTCTTAAAATAATTAATATTACACTTCAGTGTTCATAAATGTAACTTAAACTGCTGTGAAGCAGCAAGTAGGAGAGGTGCTTTCACCACGTAGCTTCCAGTCATTATTGATGGCACATATAATGGAAAAAGACTTCAAACCCCACTATTGCTCTCCTTTCCCACTGTTTTGTGAGGGGGTCACTAACTCCTGCAATTTTAATGACAATTCAAAGCTGTTTTCAGTGACAAGTATTCTCAGCGAAACTCTCAAAAGGTGAGAGAGTAAAATGCAAGCAAAACAAAGTGAAAATACTTACAGGATCTGTATTAACAGGGGAAAAAAATGGAGGCTTTTCTTTAAAACATGAAAGGATCAACTCAATGATTATCAAAGCAAAGTAGATGTAAAACGTGGTAAACCTGAACCTTTCATTTACATGGCCCTAGAGGGAAAAAAAAACACAGTAGATGATTGTTTTTATTGTACTTCCCAGCTCACCCAACACACACACACTGACTTTTTCACAGCTTCTTTTGGCAATTCCTTTCTTCCTCTACAGTTGAATACTGCAAAGTAGTTGCTAGCAGGAATTATCTTACAGAAGTATGCACGTAGTCTGTAAAGTGCCTAACAACATGCTTATCTCCAAGCTTTTCATTAAATTATGTCAAGTTCAAAGTGCTTATACATCTTCACTGCATGCAGACACCCTCTGGATTCAGGGCTACACTTTTAAATTACCTCCAGGGGCTCTTGCAAGATCATGTCTTAAGCATAGGAATTGTCAACCCAGATCAGAGAACATCCATTTACTTTAGTATCTTGTCACCGACAAGCAGTCAGTGTAAAATACTTTCAGAAGAAGCTGCAAAAAAACACTTTATTGCATAATAACAGTTCCATCTGCTCTAGAGATATTTCCTTTCCTACTCACATGAGTCTGCAGTTGACTTAAAACTTCTTGCTGTGAGGCTATGTCCCTTATACAGCTCTTTTATACCCCAATGTAGCTGAACGCTCTCATTGTTCACTTAAAAAACCTTAGGTACAAGAGAATGCGTATTTGGTCCTTGGCAGTTGCAAGAACAGAAGAAACATTACCCATACCCTTTCTAAGGCTCTGCACACATAATTTTAAGTTGATTAAGGATTCAAACATTGATAGTCCAATATTTGTACTTACTCACCACTAGTACAGTTTGAAAATTGACTAAGTGGTGTTTGAAGGGGTCTCACCAGGATTGCAGCTATTTTGTGAAGACGTTCTGCACAGACTGGCATTTAAGGTTGAATTCAATCTCCACTGGAATATTTGCAACAGCCTGGCATAGCAAAATCTTTGCTAAAAGGATAATGCCACTAATAGTTACAAACAAGTAAGTATTAAAAAAAAAATATATATATAAAAAAAAATAATCACCAAACAGAATCAACAGTGATTTCACTGAGGAGAAGCAATCACCTTGATGATTTTCAAAAGCTCCTTTTCACTCCTAGCCTTTGATGATCTAATCACTGAAGATCTGCTTTGCCCTACTTAGTGAAATTTGTTTCGGTGAGAAACATAACAGCTTTCTTACTGTGGGAGAACCTGCTATGTTTTCAAACAGGAATCATGACAGCCCAGGTTTCTTTCCTCTCCCTCCAACTTTCTGTTCTCTATTTACAGCCACAGTTGGAGTCAAAATGCTGTCCTCAGCACATCAGGCACTGACAAAAGAAAGCCTATGGAGCTGTATAATGTGGCCAAGCTGCCTAAGCAAAAAAGGAACATTACATATTAAAAGGCGTCGTCTCTGATTATTACCCATCCCTATTTAAGCATGGCAGGGGAAGGGGGCTGTGGAAGGAAAAAGGGAAGGGGGGGGGGGGGGAGAAAAAGAACCGGTTGTAAAATGTATACAGTGTTGGGTT
>JAOXNO010000003.1:31151565-31168921 GCA_028565335.1 Limnodromus scolopaceus | reverse complement strand
CCCCCCCCCCCCCCCCCCCCCCCCCCCCCCCCCCCCCCAGAAAAAGAACCTGTTCTAATATGTATACAGTGTTGGTGTGGCCCTCACATGTCTATCAGGTTTCCACTATAGCCCTGGGCAAAGCAAAATCTGCTTTTTGACATTGCATGAGAAATCCCAGTTCCCTTCAAGTTACACAAGTCTGAGTCAAGGCAACGGAACCAAACTTCTCTTTCTCTCTGGCAAAAGCTGGGCTCAGATCTGCCTCCAAACTGGGTGATTCATTCGCTTCACAGAGATGTTAATGCTACATTTCCTGTTCTCCAAGTGCTAACAAGGATGGCATGTTACCTGTGCTGTTGTAGTCATGATCTTAGACCGGAAAGGCCCCACGGCACAGAGCACAGACAAAAACCAGAAGATAATGAGCACTCCAGAGGACTGAACTCCTCTCAGCCTTTCGTATTGAATAAGCAGTGTCGCTAACAGCTGTAAAAGTAAATACAAGAACACGTGAACACAATCCCGTCCCACTGCTCCCCCTTTTCACACTCTCAGTTGGCAGCTATTACAGCCATCATCAACAACAGGACCTCTGTGAAATAAGGTCCCATCATAACTTCACAGAAGTCAATGGTAAAACCTCCTCTATCTAAGGAAAGTAGCGAATAACTTTATGAAATTGTTGTTACTGTTTTCAGAGCTTCATCTCCAGAATTCAATTTTTAAACCAGATTTCGTACCTAGGGCTAGGCACAATTAAATATTAGCTACAAAAAATTTAAAAACATGTAAGAGCTGTCATTTCTCCAGTCCAGATGGACAACCATGACTCGTCTAGAAAACAAGATTTTAAAAAAATCTAACCAAGCGAATTGAAAACTACATGGGCAAATGTTACTGCTTCATTTTTCATACAACAGCCACAAGCCTGTTTGTCATCCCAGGCACAGCAAATTTGGTTTCTGTTTAATGGAGGAACAACCACCAGATAAGAGACACAGTTTTACAAAGTCCAATACAATACTGAACAATGCACAAGCCATGCTCTATCATATCTCCCTGTTTAGGCGAAGTCGTATCCAAATTCTCTCCACAACTAGATCACAAGCCTGGAGAAACAGATGAGAGCAAGGTGGGAGGAAGAAAAATCTCTCTATTATAAATAAAGATTTTAATTCACATAACTGAATCTACATGAGTGAGGTACCTGTGACTGTGGCTTTTTCAGTAAGCAAAATTTGCTTCAGAAATACAACTACTAATAATTCAGTTCAAAGAGTACACGATAAGTCAACGAATGCAAAGGAACCCTTTTCCTCCTTCATCCGTCTAAAAAAGGATTATTCTTATTGGTCACAATAAACAGAAACAGCTACAAACCACAGTGATGCCAACGATCAATGGAGTTACAAAATAGACTGGTGGAGGCGTTCTGTTTTGCAGGAGCTCGTGGAAAGAGTAGAAGAGATCAGCCCAGCTCACGCACCACAGCAGGACACCGAACAGCTGAAAGCAGCCAAACAGAAACAGCATTTGGTAAACTCGTCTCCAGGGGCAGCCAGAGGGCTAGCAAAACCCTTACGATTTACAGATTCCCAGCAAGACAAAGCTGTGTAAACAGAACAACACCGCTGTGTCAATCAACTGCAGTCGCTAATGGAACAGTCCCACCGCACTCAAACTCCCGTCTCAGCTGCTTTCCAAGGGATTTACAAACACAACCAGTAGAAAGACTAATATATTTACCTGTTTTTTTTTCTCATACTATTCAGCTTTGATTGGAAACACAGGAGACAGATTAAAGGCAGACATGCCCCAAAGCAGAAGCCTGGAATTTTTCTCCAGGAATAATCCCAGCTCTCATGGCCTATGGAAAGTGACTTGCTTTCCTCAGACCATGCCATTCAGAAACCAGAGGTGCTGCTGACACCAGCCATCTCTTAGGCACAAGATGCAGATGAAATCCCATAGCTATTGGGTAGGTAGAGGGGCTTGAAAAAAATACCTTTTTGTGCCTACGCTCACAGTGAGGTGAAATTCTCACTAACATACCTTAAGGTCTTCGTTTTGCAGCTTTCAGTGGTTTAAACCCTAAGTAAGGGTGAAGGAACAGACTTTTGGCTCGACAAAGGGGTAAACTTTCTTCTGCAGAGCAATCATCTCCTCCCTCTGCCCAGAAAGATGGGCTCACGGGACGGATTTCTTTACAGATGAATGACCTTTTGGTATCCTTCCTCAGAAATCTGTACACACGCTGTTGTTTCCTACAAGCAAGTCCTTCAGTTCCCCCATAAATTAGAGGGAATTTTGTTTAAACCCCACTGCAGTGCTTACTTGGATACTGAACTGACCCTAACAAACTCCAAACTGCAAAGAGGTCTTACCGTCTTGAACCTGCTCAACACGGAAAGCACGATGTACCCTCTTTTGTTGTGCTTTAGGTAGAGAAGATAAAAGGGTAATGCGCTCCACAGATAAATGCTAGGGATCCACGCTAGGATGGTATTCTGGAAACATGGTGTCAGGTCTGGATTATCAGTGTGTATTGAAAGATTTGAATCCTGGGGAAAAAAAAAAAAAGAATGAGACATTTATTAATAGAGAAGCAGAAGCACTGCCAATTGGAACATCTGCTTGAAGAAGTTGTATCCAAGTTCTGCTGGACTTAGCAAACGGCCTTAGTAAAAGCTTTCAGAAAATACCTGTCCCAACTACTTGTAGTTAATCTGCTATAGTAACGGGGCTAAGTACAGTTTTAAATTAATACTGGGTAAAACCTAGAAAGACAGACTTCTGCCCTCCTGCATCTCAGAGTTGGACATACATTTTGTAGCAGACGAATCCCTTGTGTTTGTGTCTTTGCTAAGGCTTAGTTATGGGTGCTGTTACCACGGCATTTCTCAGGCATCCCCAGCCTGGAGTGCAACTGCTAAACAAAGCTCTTGAGGCAAAATCCTCAACTCAAGAACTCATCCAGCAAGAATGTCCAGCACTGGTGAAAATGATCAGACTTACAGCAACCATACGCTGACCTGGGAAACCCCCTCCGTTTATGACTAAAATTTTATCCTTCTTATTCATATGCCTCCAACTACATATTCTAAACAAAGGTAAAAGGAACGTATTGTTCATAGAGGTAGGAATATGGGTTTTCTTGCAAATGTTGCAAGCAATGCTTTCCATCTGTGACCTTGGACAACACAATTCGTGTATGCAATTTGTACCTAAGGATTTGAATGCACCACATGCAAACGCAGTTACGCAAGTTCAAACTAAAAATAGGAATTTCAGTACAGTTAAGGGGAACTTGATTTTAATCAAACCTAGTGGAAATTCACAACTTGCATTTTGCCATCTGATGTGTCATCTTAAATGTGGTAGATAAATACTTACTTGCAGGAAATGTAAAATTACTTTGCTGTACTATCACTAACAAGGAGATGATAAAACTAAAGTATCTGTGGTTCAAATATGCCTTGTCTCTGCGCTAGAATCATTTACTTGTACCTAATTATTTTTGGGTATGAGCTCTCAGGAGAAGTATCTTTCAGTTAAGCCAAGCCACTTCTCCCCACCTCTTATAAATGAATGACTGACTAGTCTGAATATAATTTCTTCAACCAGCCCTGCTTTTGTTTACCGATACAAAAGAGACCGAATGCTGAAAGCCATGGTTGATTTTAGGAGAACTGAAGAGCCACAATCTCCAGACAATCTTTCAATCTTGGTGATGATCTGTCAGAAGGGACATGCATCACTGCATCGCTCCACATGCACATGAAAGAACTCATAAGTATAATGAAAACTACAGAGCCTTGGCAGGTTGCAGGACAGTTTGGCTGAACTGTGACAAGTTTGTCACTCAGTACTTCAGCTTTGGCACAAATGAAACCTCTGGCAGTGGTGAGCGGTGACACAAATCCATTAGCTGCGCATCTCGACTGCATCCTTTAATGTTGCAGAGTTAGTGCCTCTGCAGCTGAGAAATGGCTCTTTTGGAGGCATGCAGGCACCCAGCGTGGGCCAGGGGCATAAAAACATTCCCATTTACCTAAACAGGTTTATCCAGACCTAAGGGAACCTTCAGCCACAAATCAACAACACAGGGGCAATTACACTGCAATTCAAACACAACATCAAACCCAAACGAAACTCCAGCCTCACATTCAAACTCTTTCTGTATTTTCCTCCAACGAGCAGGTCTCTGGCACCAGAAAGGAAGATAACGTTTAAAGGGCACCCATTTTTTGGCTCGTCATCAAAACATTTCAGCATCTCTAACATGATAAGCAGCCCTAGCAGCTACCCTGCCTGGGGCAGGAGATGCCCTCTAGAAGTTTGGAGCTGAAGTTTATCTACTATCATTTATTCAACAGAATAGTAATTTCCTCTTTAAATTACATGTGGTTTAGCAATGTCTTGAGCATGTTTGCAATTGTGCTCCTTTTGCTTGCTAGAAAAAATCCTGGAAAAGGAAAGACGAGGAAGAATAGCAATAACTGGGCACAGAATAAAACAAAGATTCTGTTTAAGGGAAAAGTTATTGGGGGGGGCGGAGGGGGAGGAGGGGAGTAAAGCACTCTTAATTTAAACCTTTCCTATAAGACCAAAATGTCCAGAAATTACTTTCTGTCTGACAGCAACCTAGAAACTGCCCCAGATGTCCATTAACTTCGGACTGAACACAAGCTGACTATTGTATCCAAGACACAGACTGTATGGCTGCCAAGCCATTTAAAGGTTTTCATTAACTCTTATTTAAACAAGGCAAAGGACTTGCATTTCTGAATGTATAAATACAGCTGGCCAGAAAACAAAAATTCTGTCCTAAAAAAAAAAAAACACATAAGATTTTGAGATTTGGTTGAATTATCCCTGAGAATAAAAGTGGAACCTTTCCAAATTTATGTGTAAGTACAAGAAGCAGTATCCACCCAATGACCAACAAGAGCCTACTGCTTCCATGGTACATGGGAAATGAGGGTGTGGGTGGAAGGAGAAACCTATGTCCAAGGTGACAGACCTGACTACTGGCCATCTTGGGAACGTTCTCCCAGGTCCAATTCCATCCTGGACCAGAAAAACAAGCTTTCCTGGAACAGACTTGTTTCTGTGAAAGGTCTCCCATTCAATGAACATTTTCTGAGAGCAGATTCTTTCCATCCCTGAATACAATGAGAGGTGTTCTGTTAGAAGACACAGTACCTAAAATATTTAAGTGGTGGAATTTCATGCAAATTACTTGCTCACCCTAAGATCAGACCACAGTGGACTAACACTGCCATGCCCTGTGCCATGTAGCAGGGACTCTGCTATGAATTATTATTATTGGGAATCTGAAAGTTGCATTTCTTACCACATTTCTTACCAAGCTGAATCTGTTCTCACGGAGCTGGCAGTTTCACTTTATGGCTTTATAAATCACACTGACAGCATATATTCCAACATTCACTCCAACCCTAAATAACTCATTTCGAGGCAGAATATAACACGAAGGCTCAGTACCATCTATCCCGTCCAAGCCAACATTGTTAAATATTGCTAAATAACCTTCAATTCAGCAGTAAAATTACGGAACTCCACCCCTGAGAACAAACACAAGAAGCAACGGTTGGAGGGACTCACCAGCTCTTTAACTCCTATCTTTAAGGCTCCCGCTTTAATCTGGCATTGCCTTTCCACGTCCTGAACTCTGTCCCAGTAATCAGGCCAAGTTTAAATGCTTCTTGTGTCCCATTCTGATTGAGGATGGAAATACCCACCTTGGGCTCTCTGGATTTGAGGGTTGCCTTTGGACTTGCTACTGGAAGGGGTCTAATACACTGATGCTGGATAGCACAGGCGTTCCCTGGCTCATGGCTCCGTGCTGTCCCGAGAGTCGCTCACCATCCTAAGGGCATCACAGCTCTGTCTCAGGTTCCCCTTTAATGAAAGCCCACTGAAAACATTCTGCAGGCAGCGCGGTGACCCCAAGCCAGGGGGACCCATCAACAGGCATCTCATAAGGGCAACACCACTTTCTCCAAGGCACTTATCCCAGGGAAACTGTAACAACCACCATATCCATCACAGCTAACATCGATGTCAGCTCGCTTCCCCACAAGCAACTCTTAAAGGCAATAATCTATGACCTCTTCCTAATCCTGACTCCCACTCCACTCTGTGGCTCCTCCGGATTGCCAAGAGCTCAGTGGCAACTGTCTGAAAGCAGCAGCATTTCCTTGGATGTAGTGTCATGGATCAGGTTGGAGGCGCTGGTGGCGAGATGCAGCATTACAGAAATACCAGCCTGCTGTACCGAACCCCCAGACACACAATTTACTTAATCCTGTAATAATACTTAAATGCAATGCTAACATCCATGGGAAAAGAGATTAGAGACGCTTGTTACAGCTTCGCAGCAGACAAGGGGTTCCCTGGAGTTTGAAACTTACAAATTAGTGGGGCTTTCTGTTGATCTGTTAAGAATACCATTGACATTGACCCTCGCAGCAGCTTTCAATCATACCCATCACTCCTGTCTTTGGATAAACATGACCCTTGTAGTAAGGGCCATTTGTGCAGCAAGACCTAAATTTAGATGAGCATTTTTAAATACATGATCTTCATTTAAGGGAAGGTATTTAACAGGGGGAGCTCTGAGCAACATTAAATCTACTCTAATACTTAGCACTTTCTCCTCTGGAAAAGAAGACTGCTATTGAAAAAGCCATCCTTAAAACTGACAACGCACTTAAAGGAAGCAAAAGTTCAATGCAATGTATCTTGAATTTCTTGCACATCATCCCTTACAGCTTTCAAAGAAAAGGGGGAACAAACAGAATGCTTCAACCTAGGCTGAAAAACAGGAACAGGGAAATTCCTGTCCATCCCTTTTCCAAACCCCAAGGATGATGTTAAGAGAACCTGCTGAGAAAGACCAGTTGGGGTCTGGTCTTGAGTTTAAGTCTAAAACTTAAACTCCTTCTCCACTACAGAAGTCCAAAATAAAAGTGCTTCATGCTGGCTTTCCCCATCACACGGCTGATGCTGCAGAAATGCTCCTCAAACAGCCGGCAGAGAAAAGCTTCCAAACCCTAGGGAAGACTAACACCATCTTTGTTAGTCAAGCAATTATCTTCGTTGAGTGGATAAATTAATACATGTTTCTCTCTAAGCTTCCATAGCACAAAAAGAATCAGGAAAAGCACAGGAAACACACATTCTTTATCTGCTGGGAAGGCGAAGGCCATTGCGCTGACGTCACTCACACTCTACCCAAGGTTAATACATGCCATATCACTGATTCTGTGTCAGTTATCACTAAGTTGGCATGTTATTTAAGATTAAAAGTCAAATTGGAAAGCTGACTGGTAAGATGGGAAGCGAATAATTGAAAGTAACAACCCTTCCTGCAGTAAATAAACATGGAAATGGTATTTCTCATAGAATAAGGGGAAGAAGAAAAAAAAAAGAAAAAAAAACCAGCTGGTTTTCTCTTGGCTGTACCGCACAGTCTCCTCCCAAGCACAAGGATGGCTCTGCAGCTATAGCTCCGAACCACACCACCACAAACTGTCAGGGCTCAGTCTTAGCTACAGCACAGGCTTCACCTCAGCCTCTCCATGTCTCGCCTCCCACTTCTAGCTGCTGTCCATCTCCTCTGCTTGGACCCTGCGGTAAGCTCTTTGGGGCAAACTCTAGTAATCATTTTAGAGCACAAAAGCAAACATGCACTCTGCTCCAGGCCTCCAGAAGGCTGACAGTTTCAAATGGCCTTTTCAGAGCAAGATCATTAGTTTACGTTTCCAAAGGAACGATTTCACCCTTACACACAGAAGCAGTAACGTGCTGCATTAATCCACAGTGACTGCTCACAACTCAATTCCTTCATAAGATTACATGAACAACCTCTTTTTTTTTTTTTTTTTTTTTCCCCCTTTTCCCCTCTTAAGGCAGGGCAAAAGATAATGACATTCTCCACTGCAACAACCTGGTAATTCTGCTTGGAGAAAAGGTGAGGTTGAAAGGACATAAGCATTTACAGTACTGCATAAACCACACAGTTAATAACCAGAAATAGTATTCTTCTGTTTACAAAGCACACTGCAATGGTTATCTGCATCAGTGAAGGACATCATGCAGGAAGCTGAACTTTCTTTTCCAGCAGTAAAAGGATCTTTAGTGACTTATTTTAATCGATCAAACAAACCTTGCACAAGTTCATAGCCTATACAAGCAAGTTTATGGTTGTGGAGTAACCAGTCACATGTTTTTGCTTGAGTTGAAGTTTCATGGTACAAATGGTACCAACCACGCAATGCGCTTGAGAATTGTGGACCAGACATGCAAAAAATCAACGTACAGGCTTAGTGACAGGTGTTACACAAACCAGTAAGTTTCTCTTTCTACTCCTTTTAGTTTCTGAGTTTTAAGAGTAGAAGCTCAGAGCTTCTCTGCCATCATGAACAAAAATGAGGCAGGATGGAAAAAAAGTAGGGTCGTATTCTGCCACAGTTATACAATCCTGGGAAATGGGTCTTTCAAAAAAAGCATCCGTAGCTTAAGAGAGATAGTAAAGTAGAAGTTGACCACAGGAAAGATCTGCACCTAAGACAACATACAGCTGAAGTAAAAGTAAAATCCATCCACTTCAACCATTTCAGTAGCAGTCAGTCTTCTTGCTTGGACAGAGGAGACTTGCAGAGGGGAAGGCGTAGTGCAACCACAGAGGCACCCATGCTCAGGAGTCAAAAGCAGGATTGAGAGGAAAAGGATCGTTCTTTCAGCAGATGAAAGCCCCCGACTATTTTTCAGGATTGATCAAAGCTATATACTGTTGTAGAGAAAACTTTCTGTTAATTGCATCAAAGGCCTTTCCTATGGCCTTGTGCAAGTACAAATAAAGCAGTGGGTTGCTGTATTTCAGCCCAGCGTGATGACGGGTGTGGGCGAATAACTTTAATTTGAGCCATCCCATCTCCCTTCCGTTGAAAGAAACGGGGTAAACCAAAAGATCATAATGAACCAAGCTCAATTATGAAGAAGTAGGAACAGCTGAAACAGCTCCAAATGAGATGGTTCCTGTTTTATTTTCTCCCCTTCCCACCCGCACTCCTCTATTTTAAGATGGCCCCATCCAGTTGGACCAATGTACAGTAATAATAAAAGGGATTGTCACAAAAAAAACGTCACCAGTGCTGCTCTGACACTCGGCCTGCTAGCGGGAGCTGGAACCGACAAATTGACTGCAGCGATAATGAGATTTTAGCATCTGGTCAAGGCTGTCCTTAACATGACAGTAGCGTGGGAGTTTGGTGGGGAGGGGACAAAGGTGACGTGCCACCTCAAGCGCCCAAGGTTGGTCACACTCTTGAGCTGCAGAGACACTCATTAGGGGAGCGCCAAGAAGTCAACTGCAGCAGCAGGCTAGAGGGCAAGGACAGAATCCAGGAGCTAATGAGCTTTAATGCCAAGATTAAGCCGGGTTTATCACTCCCAGAACTGACCTAAGCTCACCTAACACAGACGAGCATTACACTCCAGCTACACTCTCAGAGTTAATTTGTACAAACTGTACTCACCTCTCAGTCCGCAGACCTATTTATCTCAGTCATTTTTACTGAGAAAAAGAGTGAAAATCACAGTCTGGCCCTAAACCAGAGAAAGAGCTTGCAAAGCACCGCTACAGGTAGCACCTTTGGGAAGAGTCTGCTCCTACGCCTCCCCCCGCGCTCTCAGCTATTCTCTCTTCTCTTCCCTTCTTCTTAAAGTGAAGGTTGGCCCTTGGTGTGGCTAAGCCAAGAAATTCAGAGATAAAGAAAAGACGGGATCAGGTGATTATGGAGAAGGAATATGTTAATCACAGAAATCAGAGCAAAGGCAGAACTGTCCTGGTACAACGCTCTACCCCAAACCAATTGCATGCGCAGCTTCTATCCAACACTACGTGATGTGAACTTAAAGCTTAAAACTTGATTTTTCTTTTTTTTTTTTTCAAAAACCAGGAATTCCCCCTTTCAAAAAGAATCATGTTCATTAATCATAGAAGAATCATCATGATCCAACTATGACCTGCACAAAACCCCTGCAACCGACTCTGCCCGGCCAATGCTGGGAGGAGAGAGCAGAGCGGTCCCTGACGAATTCCTGTAAGACCACAGGGGCCCCATTGCAACACCCTTACAGTAACAATGCTTCAAATACCCAAATGAGCCAGAACTTTCACATTTCACCACAAAGACGCTTAGATGTGGAAAGTGACTTATTGCAGGTCACCAACACGTAAGCAAGAGGTAGCAACTGCATATCAGGGGCAGGAGAAAAAAAAGAGTAAAAAGAAGCCGGCAGAATAGCATGGCTGCATAGAAGATTACCTCTGGCCACAATTTTCCATCCAAGAGATCTTCCAATCGCAAACTATTTCCCCCAGAAGATACCTTGCTTTTCAAAGGAGACAAAACATAAAAGCGTAAAGATTTTTTTGCTGCTTTTGCTTCCACTTTGCTCACTTTCACCTCTCCTTACTGTAATAAAAAGATGATATCCAGAATGCGGAGATTTTTCCGTGTTTCCAAATGTATGTATTTAAAAAGGGAAATAAAATTAAAAGATTACATTTGTAAGAAAGAGATGGGGGAGATTCTAGAATACAAATCATTAACGTGTGGGGAAAAGGCGAGAGCGCAAAGGAAGAAATGAGAAATATACTTTTCTTTTTTAATTGCACAAGTGTCAAATGTGTTTCTGTATTCTCAGCAAGTTTGGAAACTAAATGACTTTGACATTTGAAACAACTCCTGTGAAAGAGTTTTTCTTCTCTCCCTTCTTCATTTCTCACTCTGTTCTAATTCAAAGCTTTAGGACACCGGCACATGACGTTACTGTAAATGAGCTAAGTTTTATTGCATTGACTTCACCTCTCAGGCTGCCGTGAGATTAGCACGGGGACAAGGTGCCAGAGCGCAGAGTGAAGGCTGCTGCTTGTACAAAAGCCCGACTGCATTCCTGGGAAGATCTCTGGCCTCTCGCCTCCAGCTCAGCCAAAAAACGTGCGACTGGATAATGGCCCATCACACTGGCGGCGGTATCAGGAGACAAATGGGGCATTAGCTTACTGGAAAAATCAAAGATCCCATTTAATAGGTTTCTCAAAGGAATTTTTTTTAAATTAAATTTTAAACAGTAATAGTCTCTTCATTTTAATACATTACAAATTTACACGTGTAGAAAGGAAAGGATTACATCTCCAGTGGCACAGCAATTTGCCTACCAGGTAGGTTAGGCCCATCTCAAAATGCTTTATATTCTTAACTGTAGCAATTAAATAAGCTCCATTTTAAGGAGCTCTTCAAGCGACTTAGATTTTGTTTCAAATACTGTTTCTTTTCAGTAGGGAAACTTGATAGAATTCTTCAATCCTAGACAGTACAGGTACCAGGCACGTCACTTAAGCTGAAACAGTCAGAGCTGTGACCAGGGAGGAACAGTTGCGTTAGAAGCTGAAGAACAGATATGACCTTGAGTTTTGCTATGGAGAAAACATCTTCCTGTGGGGCTTTAATACTTTAATACTCAATGAAAGCAAAGTGGGACTCTGCCTCCCTACAACAGGCTCCCAGTTCTGTACCGTCTGCACCGTCCCATGGTGTCCTGTCCCACTCCCAGGAAACGCACGCAAAGGAGGGACAAGCAGGATTTTGTATCCAAAAGGCCTTTGTGAAGTGTCTCCCACAAAGTCACAGTGCACCTGGGCAAAAAAAAAGATTGTTCTCCCCTTGGGTGGATTTTTTTTTTCTACAAATCCTTTTTCCTGACATTCCAGAATTGCAGCCGGGAATTCCAGAAGGGACTCAACCACACTGGTCAGATGTTGGTGGTGACAGTTTTAACAGCCACCCCATTCTCCTGAGAACTGTATTGTTTGTTTGACCCGTCAGTTTGAAGGAAACGGCAATGACTGCTTCCCTTGAAAAACATGAATAATCACATTCACACATTCTACTGAAACGAACGTCATTTTCATGAGCTTCATTAATTGACATGGTCATTGAAGGACTCCATAAAACCTTGATATTGACAGCTTTCACTGGTATTAAGTTTTGATCACAACTGTTAAATCCAGACTTTGTCTTTCCTAAACAGATTCAAATACAGTCTATTATGCTGTTTACACACAGATAAAGTGATCATAGGGCCTGGATAATACTCTGAATCTCATGATAAATATTTATACTGCTCAACATTGAGAATCTGAGGCTCAGATCCTTTAGCAATAGCTTCCACAGAATCACAAAATGGTTGGGGTTGGAAGGGACCTCTGGAGATCATCTAGCCCAACCCCCCTTTCAACTTCCATTCAACTCAATTCAAGAATCTTAAAATCTTGGAGGATTTGAGCTTGAGGACTTAATTGCTTTTAAGTTCAGGATGTTGCCAACACAGCTACCCTTTGAGAGGAGAACTTCATAGATCTGAAGTCTGAAGAGAGCATTAAAGTTACCTATTTTGATCTCCTACCTAATGTGAGAAAGAACACAGATACCCGACGCAATCGTTTGTGAAGTGATTTACAGAAGCGGGACTCGGTTATCTCAAGCTGGATGCAGTTAACAGAGATTATGTGAAGATCTGTATCACGCTTATAAACACTGAACATTCTGTGTTTATCACAGTGTGGCAGAAGAGGAAGCTAATATATAAAGAACAGCCAGTCTGGACCACACTATCCTACTGCACAATCCCTCCTTAGCAATGACCTGCTAAGACCTTTCACTTCACTCTTCCTCTGTGGGAACTAATTTAGTTGAAAATATAATGGAATAATTGAAATTTGATGTATTATTATCAATTTAGGGCCAAATCACATAAGTTGTGGTTTGTTTTTTTTTTTAAATAAACTTGTATGCATATTACAAGTAGTACATTGTTTGCCATCTTCCTTGAAAGAAAGATTTCTTCCTTACTACTACTCTATCCTGTCATCTTGAGCCACAAAACATTTAAGCGTGACACATGATGAAGTAAAAGGGGAAATTATGCAGAGGGGAGATTGGTGGCACTTTGAACTGACAGAGCAGGAAGTTGCATTCCCAGAGAGCAGCATGACTTTTAGTCCAAATCTACCCAAATTTTACAGAATGACTCAAGGTGAAGAAATATCCACAAACCTAAAGGTTAATGGGGTGCTTGCATGAGACTATCTCAAAGACTGAGGTATTGTTTACTTTTGAGAGTTGCTGCAACTTCCTGTTGAGTTACTCAAGAGCCTCTGGATGAAGAAGGTGCCAGCGCTCCACGTGGGATGGGGAAAAAAGAAAAAAACCCAACAAAAACTAAGACATCTGTTAGGATACCAAGAGACAGGATAGACAAGGAAACTGAGCTCTGCGGGCCAAGCAGGATCAAAAGGAACAAGCCTGGATCTCATCCATAACTGACCAGAAGTTGTGGTCTCTCCTTTGAAGCGCTGTATCACTTGTCCTCACATTTCCTATTTATGCTGTTTAAATAAAACCCCAACACCAAAAACACAAGCTGCTGCTTAAGCCCAGGCACTTTGTCTGTATGCTAAGATGTTTATATGGCCCATCATCGCAAGAATACCCAAGTACTGCAGAGCACTTTTATCCTCACAGCAGCCGTAAGTGCCACTTCTTACCCACAGTCTGGGCTGGAGAAAGACAACGCGTCTTTACACTGGAACAGAATTTGGTTTTCTAAGCTCGCGTTGTTTAGCCACTAGGCCAAAACACTTCTGTAGCAAACTCCCCCTAGAAGGTGACTTTGTTCTCATCTCAGAGGAACCACGCACAGTTTACTACAGAGGAGGGCATAAGCAATGAATAAGTGATAATTCACCAGTATCTACTTCTCAAGTACAGAGATTGTGGGTCAGGTTAATTGGCACGCCTATCCAGCACACTTTCTATCACACAGTAAATATGTGACACAATAAGTAGGAGGTAATTATGGGCAATAGTAAATAACACACCTAAGGACTGCCTTGTGTGGGTATGCGCTATTGCATTCATCTCTTCCCGAAAGGAATTTAGCGTGGAACACTGCTAGGAGATATTAACAATTCGATTCAAATTCTCAATTAGAGTAGACAGTATGTTCCTAAGTGTTCTGATGAAGACATTGCTCATACTGCATTTTGAAAAATAATGTTCCGGTTGTTCCTCTGTATATATAAAATATCCTGTATTTGTATTAGTGATTTGCTGATTGCATGTTCAACAGGTAAAGCAATAGAAATCAATAAAAGCTTTTGGCTTCCAAGCTAATGTGACCTACAGTGCTTCCTTTAATTTCTTAGTTCTAAAATGGGTTGAACAGGAAATTATTTTGCCTCTGCACAAACACAAAAACCCCAACCTGTTGACATTTCCAGCAAAATTCCCCACCCTGCATCAGGGTGAAGAGTTGAAATCTTAACGTTTCTGATAAGCCAAAAAAATCCAAGATAAATCAATCTTCTGTTAAAGTTGATATATTTCAATGTAAACATCTTCATGAGCTAATTCTGAACAGTTTTGTGTTGGTTCTGCCCTCCTTTTAACAGAAAAGTATTGTAGTTGGTTTAAACTCCAAAACAAAGACCTGTTTAAATTGGAACAGCATGTTTCCTTTCCCTCTAAACAGTTTTAAAACTGACACCACTATGTCATTCAGCTTCCAAAAATACCTAGATTTTCTTTGACAAAAAAATGGGGAAAGAGTCTAAGTTCAACAGCTATGAAAAAGCAAACATTAATACTGGTTCATATATTATCAAGTTCTTGATCTGGACTGCAAAGCTGCACACCATTAGTTTCCGTGCACAGGCCACTAACTGCATTTTACCTTGCTCTTCCTTCAAGTGTACAGCAGCATGAGAAACCCCGACTTTTGCGCACATATTTCAAAAAGAAGCCTCCACCTGTGTTTTCCTCTGGATAGACGATTTGCACAGCAAATCATTTCAAGGTGAATGTCATCTACATGGTCATCTCTTAGAATCTCTCAAAAAATGAGTTCGCTCCTGTTAACAGAGCAAATACCACTGGCTACCGAAAATAGGGTCTAAGACTCTTGGTCACTGAGTCCAATCTGCTGGTCACTGGGTTACATGCTCCATTTCACACAGTTATTGAGTACCATTTTTAAAAATAATAATACAGATGGAAGGTTGTTCTGACTCTAAACAACTCTGGATCATTCAGAAGAAACAGAACAGGTCTACATTTATTAAGTAGCTCGCCCATTTGCTTAAAGATGATTGCTCTTCTCTTTTCAATCAATCTCTTTTTATTCTTCAGTAATATTTTATTTTGAGAGATAAAGATGCCATAATTACACCAAAAAAGGAAGTTTCTAGAGAGCCTTGACGTGCCTGACATCTTCCTTCACGGACTTGGCCAGAAAATCCATTTGTCTCTCAGTCCAAACTACCACGTTTCAGAACAACTGGAGTTAATCACATTTGCACTATTGCTTTGTTAAACATATTTAGAACTCTTCATCATTTATGCTGAAAATAAATGTTTATTAATTAAAATCCGTTCCCTGATTTATATTACTTCATGCAAATTTAGTTTTAAAAAGCCATGGCAATATTAAAACCAGGATACACTACCTGAGCAGAGCATACACCAGACACAGCATCCCAAAGGGTACTGTGCTTGAGCTTAATAGTACTGCATAAAGTACAGAATGGTACATTTATTTCATACTGAAAACCAGCAAAACTACCTCAACATTTTACATTAGCATATCAACAAATTGTTATCAAAAGCTTTGGCCACGAAGAGTAGTTATGCTAGAAGCCTTCCTTGAGAAGCTAAGACACGTGTCTCGAGGCAGTCAATACACTAGTGAGCAGTGTTGATCTGTTTGTGCTTGTTCCTGTTCTTTGAGTGTTTATAGTAGAAATAAGAGGTGAAAATACTTGTTTGAGCAAGCTTATCTGCCAACTGTTGTAGCAGGGAGCATGTAGAGTGCTTGGAAACAAAATCTGATGCTGAACAAAGAAATGTAACCAAGGGGCTTAGGAACCTAAGTCCTCTTTTTAAAAGTAACATTGAGACAGATGTTGAAAGATAACTAGTTATCTGAAGATGGAGCTCAGCATTAAGTCCGCATAGCCTACGTTGTCCTCTAGTAACTTTCTAACAATCATTCATCTTCAGACATTCCTGCTCATCTTTTTTTCAAAAAAAAAAACCTCCCTTGAGCTATACCAATATAAGAGAAAGGCACACACAAAAATTGTCATTTTTTTTTGGAGGGCAGTTCCAGCCTCACCGCACACACTCAAACCCCCATGGCTTCACAGGGTCTGCAGTGCCTGCCTGCGCAGGGCAGGGGAAGGCAGCGCGCTGTACCCCGGGGAAACACAGCACCAAGCACTTGCAACAGTCAGCACTGAACACCCTTCGCCATCACAGCCGACCACGGCAGCGATTTCCAAACTTTCCTGCTCACAAACCCAGCCTCTGCCGCAATCAGCCCTTCCAAAAAAGCTGACTTTTGGAAGTGACTCCAAATGCTAACATAAGTCACCGCAGCCCTCCGAGGCTTGTGACCGCCCGTGGCTGCCATGAACCACTCTTTAGCAGTAAGAAAAGACTTCAGAGGGAGCACCTTCCTCCTCGCCAGAGGGGTTCTGAAGAGCAGCCGCGACGCTAAAACAGGACCCCTCAGAAGAAGGCTCGCTGTGAGGTCCAGAGGTGGACTTAGAGCTGTGAGGAGAGAGCTGCACGAAAACTCGCATCTCATGCGGGATGGCGGGAGGAGCTGTGGCACGGCCTGGGGTCTTGTGGGGTCCCTTGGGGGCCTTGGCTCTGGTGTGGAGATGCTGAATGGCGAACAAGGTGCTACCGACGCTGCTCCCGGTCCTGCTCCTCAGCCGGGAGGAGCCACCACAGAAAGTGAGATGCAGCTCAGCCCCTCGGACGCCGCAGGACCGAGCCTTCCCCGCCCGCTCCAGCCCCTCACACCCAGCGCGGCCCCTTCAGAGCAGGGCAGGGCGCCTCTCCTCGCCCCGGGGCAAACCCCGCAGCCGGCCCTGAGGGGGCTGGTCCCCGCTCGCCCCCTCCCCCCCCGCCCCGGCTCCTCCGCGCAAACTTCCCCATCCAACTTTCTCCTCAGCCCGCGGGGCGGGAAGGAGGGGAGGGAGGGAAGGAGGCGGCACCGCCGGCCGCGCTGCTTACCCAGAAGCGGGACCCGCAAAAAACCTCCATGGCCGCGGCGGGGGCGCAGAGCCACCTCCCAGGCCCACGCCGGGCACCAGACGTGAGGGGGAAGAAGCCGGGGCTCCTTCCCTCCTGGGCGGGCCGGGGGCGGGGAGGAGCGGGCCCGGCGCGGCCCGTCCCGCCCTCCCCTCCCCGCCGGCAGCGGGAGGCGCCAACGC
>JAOXNO010000003.1:31133109-31151465 GCA_028565335.1 Limnodromus scolopaceus | reverse complement strand
CCTCCCCGCCGGCAGCGGGAGGCGCCAACGCTGCCGTCCCGCTGCTCTCGCCCCCTCAGGCCGGGAGGCGGCGGCCGGGCCCGCGTCGCCTCGGCGAGGCCTCTTCAGGCGGCGGGGGCGGCCTCCAGAAGGTGCGAGCCCCCCCTCAGCCGGCGGGGCAGTCCCGGCCCCACTGTGGCAGGTCCCCCGAGCACCCCCGGCTGGTGTCACAGGGAAGGAGAGGGGCTGCCACAGTCCTCCTCTGGCCGCTAAAGCCTGGGCACGCCTGCTGAGATGTGGCTCCATGCTTTTCAACGGTGACCACCCTGTGGAAGGACGGAGCCCCCAGGAAAACATTTCCCCTGGGCAGTGTGACCTGCTGGGACAGCCAGACCCCTGCTCTCGGAGGGGAACACTAGTCATCGGGGACCACCAGGCTGAGGGACCGTCACCCAGGGGTTTGGGGCTGTGTCCATCCACCCAGACCACTCAGGCTAACGTTCCTATCTTGGAGGCACCTCTCATCTCCCCTTCAGAGCAGTGTGGTTGCCTCAGCCAGAGTTAAATGAGCATCACATCTCTTATCCATCCATCTGCAGCCTCTTCCTTCATGCTGATTGCTTCCGCTGTACAGACCTGGATAAACCAGTGGCCTGGATCTATTTTCAAAAGCTTTCAGTCAATAAATTTCACTTATATGGGTAACTAATAGATTCTGTAGTGTAGCACCTTGGACACAATCTGGATTTCACCTCCGCATGATGCAGAAGCATTGTTTGCTTTCCTCTTGGGCAGGACTTCTCCTACAGCATTATTGACCTTCCAGCACCTGCTGTTTGTCCACCCACTTGCTATAGCATCTGGTTCAATAACACCATCTCACGCAAAGCGCCCTTTCTGCCACAAATCTACTTAAATATTTTAAGAGTTTGGGTTTCCTTCCTTGCTGGAAGGGGAGGAACTATCAGCCAGAAGAGCGTTGTCAAAAATGCTCACCAGAACAGAACAGAGAGATGAGCAGCACGGTATTGCTACATCCCCAAAATATTTCATCCCTAAAGAAAATGTATTCTGCTGATCTTTCATGAAGACCAGTGAAGATGCTGGGGGTGATACGCACTCAGAGTGCTGCCAGAGAAAGCCATGTGCTTCCCAAAAACAATGCTGAGAATTTGTTACTATGATCTGGCTAAAGGGACACAGTTCTTAGTACTGTGGGAAGATAGGATCTTGCCCAAGATAAGGTTCTTGGGTGATTGCCTACAAGATTTGACATCTCTATCTGTTCTAGGCTAATCAGCACGATCACGTTACAATCCTCTCAAGGAAATACTAGAGGAGCCCCAGCCAAGTGGATGAATGAGGAGATCTTCTCAGGGCATTGCAGGTTGTCTTTGCAAGTCTTACATCAAAACTTTTGTTCAGTGGAATTACGCCACAACAAAAGTTTTAAGAAGTCTGTAATAGTTGGGATTTACTCCGTTATGTCTCTTTAAACCTCGTTTCCTGCAAAACCTGCAAGAGCAGTTAGTCCAAGAGAAATAGTGAGAATTTGAGCTCTTTTGACACACAAACATCCACCTCTGTGTTTCTTGCACCAAGGAGCAGAACTTGGTGCAGTTTGAGACCATGCCCTAAATTAAGACCAGCTTTGACATTATAAGATTTCAAAGGGACAGAAGGACCTCACAAACAGCTACCATAACCTGTGTGTACAGGAGGGGAGAGGTTTATTTTATCAGTGTACTGCACAGTTCCATTGACATGTGCAATGGAAATTAATCCCTGATTAAATTATTGACTTCAGTGGAATTGTTCCACCGTATCCATGGAGGAAGGCCCTGTATTAGGGTATTTCCCTGAGCCTTTTTCTTATGTTCCTACTTCATGGTGAGCAGCTTCTACCTTCCGTAGCCTTCCATGCCATTGAAGAGGCATGGTACTGGTGGGTGGGTGCCAACTGGGGTGCCAGCTCCCCCTGCATGCCCTACCACGAGCTCGAGGAGAGCCACCAGGCAGCCAGCCTGGACCTCACAGCAGACCCTGCTGACTTGCAGTGACTTTGCTGTGCAATTACTGACTTCCAGGTGCTGTCTGGCAAAACACACTAGCAGAGAGAAAAAAAATCAAAGGCAGGAATATTAAAGTCTCAGACAGCCAAGGTCGGGGTGGGGGGGGGTGTGTGTGTGAGCTTAAAAGCTCCTGGGAAGGACCATGGTAAAGGATTTTGCTGAACCTGGTGCAAAGCAGAGCCTGAAGCACTGTCTCAGGCAGCTCACTTTGGTCCTGTTTCCTTTTGATGATGGGAGGGAAGACGGGTGTACCTCAAACTTGCCTTTACTCCTGTGGTGTTCCCCCAGATGCAGGCAGGCTATGCAGGAAAACGAAATGGCACCTTCGGTGCGAGTGCTGAGGAGGCCATGAACTCACCTCTTCTCACCGGACATTGATTCCGGGGAGTGGCAAGATCTGATGTGGGTTCATTCAGTAATGTATTTGCATCCTCTTTTCCATGCCAGCTGCGGGGTAAAGGACTTTTCACCTGCTAACACACAGAGCAGGTCAAGCCAGGGCAATGGTGAAGCGCCCACGAGGCACACCCAGGGCCAGGCAGCAGCAGGTTAGCTATCAACCAGGGCGATGGGCTGGGGCAGGGCAGGAGGGAACGTGAGAGGGAAGCTGTTTGTGTAAGCACCGTGCCAGCTACGAGGCAGGCTCCTTTTCATGTCACACCTCATGCTGAGTTGCAGAGCACTAAAAGGAAAATGAAGTGTGACCGACTCCTGAAGAAATCCGTATAAAGAAGGACATTTAGAGTTGAGGGCTGGGGAGGCCTTGAGTGTGTGGAGCTCTGGAAATCGCAGTTTTATGGTTAGTTGACTATAAATATCACCTCCTTTCTCTGCTTGGAACAGCAGAGGCTCAGCTTCCTTTGAGACCCACGGAGGTGTCACATTTTACAGATGGTAAGAAAAAGAGGCTGCCAAAGTAGCATTTACAGCAAGGCCCTATACATTTAGTCTATAAGAAAGGGGATAACGCCTTGTTTTAACACATGTAATATGTGGACCTGTAACAAACTCTGCTTAAAGTCAACACTGCATGAGTAGCAGCAGATGTCAGGTTTCTTCTTCTCAAATGGTCAATGGGCTTGCATATAGCGTGGATCTCTCTTCTTGCAGGAAAGGATTTAACTTTGATTTCCCCATTTTTGGAAAGCACAATGAGCACTTTTAGAAGTCCCATGGTAAAACAGATGAGGGAGTGGGCTGCGAATTTGCAGCCCCAGTTTTTACTCACAACTCTGCTTTTGGGCGTATATCAGCTTTGTAGGCAGGGAGCGGGAGGCAAGATCCCCCTGGCTGGGAGAACAGAGGCAGCAGTTCCCAGGAAAGCCAGCGCAGGGAGGTTGGGAACGCACCGTGTTGGGCCTGAAGCTGCACTATAAAGTCATTCTGGTCACTGTGGAGTGAGGTGGGTCCACCCAGTGCATCAGGGCTCTGCAAGAGGAGAAAATGGTGTGCGTGTGACTCCTCCAGGACACTGAGTGTAATACTGCCTTCCCCGGTTACATGAGCGCTCCCGCGTTTCGTTCCGAGAGCCATGAGCAGGAAGAATCTAGACATACTGAGAACCACCCAGGTCACCCCAACGTGATCCTGGAGCTGCTCCAGCTGCGAGAAGCCGAACTCTGAATGCACTGGGTGTCTCTCTCTCTCTCTCCTGATAGCTAATGCCACAAACATGCTCTCAGGTGCCTGCAGAGGTTGATGGAAGACGTGGCAGGTGTAACACACCCCAGCTTGTGGGCGGTTTAGCTGCAGAAGGAGCTTAGAGTGATGGACAAACAACCACAGACAAGCAGCACGTGGCACAGGGGCCTTCTGGGGCTAAGACCCAAACTGTCCTACTTCAGTCCCCAATTGCCACAGCTTTTCCTCTCCCCTGCCAACTCGGCCACCCCATAAGCCCCTTCTAGTTTTAATGGGCTGCAGCTGTTCAGGATTTCACTGCAGACATGGGCTCACAGGATTCACAGTGTTTGCAGGAATCTTGCTGCAAACGCCAGGTCCTGCTTTTTTTTGAATGAACAGGGAGTCGTCACCAGCCCTTGGCCATGCCGAGCTGGTGGCACCCAGCAGAGCAGTTCTGCACTGTCTTCACAGGTGTCAGCACAGCACATGCTGTCCACTGCAGTATCTTTTCTTTGTAGAATGACTCCAATATTAACCTCTTCCTGATTTTCCCCCAGAACAGCTGGATTCTGCTTTCTGTTTCCATAAAATAATTGTTAGCACAGTAAGTAATTAAGTGGTTTAACCATCCTTTTCATTTCCCAGCTGGAGCTGCAGGGGTCTTTGGTTGCATTATTTAGAGTATTAAATAGATATGGAAAGATAATCTATTCAGGACCTTTGAAAGCCTGCCAATTATAGCATCCAGTGACTCAAGCAATAATAGCAAATGCCAGAGGATGCTGCAGGATTATAGAATGTGTTGTAAACATACCCAAAGCACTGAATACAACGTGTAAAAAACACCTTAAAGTCCAGTCACCCTCAAACGAGAAAATGCCAGTGAGGCAATGGCTTTCACTGGTGACGCTGAAGACCACGCCAAACCAAACAGAACCAGCAGGTTACGGGGGACCTCAGGTGCAGCCTGAAGTAACGCCCACAGGTATCCCAGCTGAACCCCTTCATGGCATTGCCATCTAGTGACAAGCACCCGGCCCACGCCCGAGTGAACACCCAACCTCCCAGCGCCTCGGCAGAAGCCTCCTAAGATGGCACAAGGCCTGCTCGGTTGTCCTCTTCCCACGCTAAGCCAAGTGGAGGTCGAACACCCCGACCGGGCTCACAGACTGCGGGTGTATCGTAGCCGCTGTGAGTGCCCAGCCTGTCGGGGACTGGCACACGCAGGGAGGGCTGTGTGCTGGGCTGTATGTTTATACGTGCTTAAAAGGAGGCATAAGGATGTGCAGGGACAAACAAGCCTGGCAGGTGCTGACAGAGCCTCAGAGATGCTAGACAGCTCAAGGACTGTCCCTGGAGGGGCTGTTGTCTCCCAGCCCTTTGCGGGCGCCCAGCTGAGCTGCTGGGGAGGGGAGATGCCAGCTGATGTTCCTGCCTTCAAGCAGCTCCCAAAGCAGAGAGCGATGCGTGTGGGGCTCCGCTGGCTGGCGTGATGCTCCTGAATCGGGGAGAAATCCCTCCTCTCCTCCCACCGTAGGAAGAGATTTTTATACATTCAGGGGCTGAAAATCCCCGCAGAAGTAGAAACACCCACCCACACATCCAATCCTGCGCTCCTTCTGCGACACTCAGCTCGGAAGCAGAGCGCTCCCCGGGCTGGCAGAGCTGCTCCGGAGGGTCCTTGGTACACATTTCCCCGGTGGCCAGTAACCCGGAGAGCAGCTCGCCCCAACCCGCTCCCTACCCCAAGCCCACTAGATGGTAGCAAAACGCTGCGCAGGGTCGGCACCGGCACTGCCGGCCGTGGCTTACCCAGGGCTGGTGACCCTCGCCCACCTCTGGGCAACTCATTTCAGGGCTCTGTCCCTCCAAAACTTTACTGGCCTTAACCCTTTAAACATCGGAATCCTCACCTCTTAATAGCCGATCACAGCCCGTCCTTTACACGGTGCCGGTGGCAGTAAAGGGAGCCAGGCATGTTTCTTTAAATTGCTTTTTCCTATCTTATCTTTTTGGGGGGTATTCTACTACCGGTCCCATTTAAGACTTGTTGATGTATATCTCAGTTCATTCTCTCTGGGACACCTGAAATACAGAAGGCACAAACAGGCCTTTCCTATTCCTCATGCAGCCACTTGGAGGGTTTTTGCAGAGCTCTGGCCGAGGGATGTGCTGCACACACAGCTCTTTCGATGGGACACTGCTCCCCAGCAAGCAGGACAGTTGGCCAAGTTCACCTAAATGCCCCAACTAAGCCAGAAACAAATTAAATTTGAAGTGCTATTCTGCTATATGCAGCTACCATTATGCAAAAAAACAATCCAGTTTCATGTGGCATCCAAATTACTTACCAAGCAGAATAACAGAGTGCCATGCCCAAGGTCTGGCAAGCTGAGAGCAAGCAGCCAGCCTGGGTGGGAGCCTTCCAAAAACCACAAAAAAAGCTGAGCAAAAGAGCTTCATGCAGGAACACTCACAAAACAGAGCAGAAAAACAACCCCCCCTCCCAACCTTCTCCAAAATCCAGCACTAGAAATGGAGGGATTTGCCATCTCCTATAAGGAATTCCCAGGGCTGAGCTCACCTGTGTGCAGAGAGGTGTGAAGTGCTTGAACCTGTGAAATGCTCTGCTTTCTTGGCTCAGCCTGGCTTACCTTAATGCCACATGAATCCTCCAGCCTCTGAGGGCTGGGAAGACACTTCAGGGGTTCCAGCCCGGTGGGCTTGGCCCTGCAACCTAGATAACACAGACGCGTTACAGAGCTCACCTCTGGAGTCCTGCTCTGCCTGGATTTGCATGGGATTTTGCACAGATCCACATTTTCTCTCTGTTTAAGGGCTAACTTCCTTCCTGCTGTTTTCTACTTAGAGATGAATATGAGAGGGCCTTTATCAAAACACCCTCTAGACAACATAACCACTCTGGATGTCCGTTTAGGGTCCCTCCTGCAGAGCAATCATCAAGTCATTCAAGCCAAAGTGAGAAGCAGGGCTGCAGAGTGCCCAAGTGCCGGGTTCTTCCCTCTAACAGCTGCTCCACAGAGGAGGGGAGACTCCACCTTAGGAGCTAAATAACTCCTTCACTAAAGACCCCCAAGGAGTTTAGGTTCAGGTGTTTCTGGTGGTACCTAAGCAGCACCTGGAGCCTGAGCCCCTGCCACATGCAGCCCGTAGCTCCCAGGGAGGTGCCACCCCCACCAACTCCTCTTTGCAAGGAGCTAAGAGACCACCGAGGTGATGGAGAAGACCCTGCTGTACTCCAGGCTGGAAATCCTAAAGTTGTGAATGCGTGGAAAAGCCCAGCGTCTTCCTCTTCCCGGCGACGTGTTTTGATGGACAGACTAAATCTGCCCCTTCTCATTCCCGTCTCCCCTTTTGGCTGCAGCTCTCTCCATCGCAGTCCCGGCCACCTCCTCAGCGTTCAGCGACTTTGCCAACCCGTCCCCTGCCGGCGGGGTGCGATCGCAGAAGCCCAGCTGATGGTCTCCTTGGTAAACCATGCGCTGGGCCAGACTGGCTCCCCATGTCACCCCTCGGTTGCTTCACAAAGGGTCGATGTTGCACAATCTCTCTTTCAACTTCCCCCCCCCCCGCCGGCCGCTGCTATACAATACCTACTCCAACTGTTCGCAATTAAAACATGACCAAAGATCTGACCGCCCTGAATGATACAGATTATCATCAGCAACAACAACAACAACAACAAAAAAGGGAAGTGCACAGTTGTTTTCTTTTCAAAAGCTTTTAATAGGACACATTTGTTTTTGTCATTTGTAAAGATTTACACTCATTTTTTGTCTTTTTTCTTTTTTTAAAAAGGAACATTTTAACCCATTTTTTCCCCATGAATACCACCTTTTGTTGCCCTGACCAAAAGACCTTGTTTTGGCCTATATACCTGATACAGTATAACAATATATTAACTATTAAATACAAAGTTCTATAATATATACTAGGTTGTTACGGACATTGCAATGGTACTGTGCCTACTCTAGTCACCTTGTGTAATAGTGTACATGGGTTATTATAGCCAAAGGGGCAGAAAAGGGGAGACTGGGGCGTAGCCTAATTTACAACGGTAACACTTTTGTTTTCTGGTTGTTTTTTTTTTTTTTTTTTAACTTTCTCCTTGAACACACCTTGTGCTGAGTGCAATCCACAGAAGTCAAAAACAGTGTTTTCTTTGCCCTCCTCCAAAATATCTACAGTATAAACGGCCTGTAACCCAGCTATGAAAAAAAAATCAGTTCTATGTGCGAGGGGCTGCAAGAATGGAATTTACAGTTTTCCAGACACGTCTGCAATCACTCTGTCCCCATGTGTCAGACTGGCAATAGCAGAATACCCTCCTCCCACCTATATACAGTAAATCCACAGTAGTAAAGTGCTGGTGTGCTTGAATGAACTGGATAGCCATGCGACTACTTCACCATCGACAGGGGCTGAGTTTCGGGGGTAGGTGTTTTACGCGGGTACAGTTCTCCAACAGTAATAGCACTGCAATATCGTGGAACTTGAGCTTAGCTGCTTACGTCTAAACGCCACCTGGATGCAGGCTCTGAAACTAGGCTCTACGTGTTGGAATACAGCAGGCCTGGCTCCAGGTTTACGGAAAGAAACTCGTAGATAAGAGCTGCTTCTGTTCCCAAGATGCTACGCAGACTTTTTAACAATTTCTCTATAGATTTCTACAAAAATATAAAAAATTCTATCAACATAACCATTCTACAGAATTCCTGTGGATTTTGTACATTTTGTTTAAAAAAAGTCAAATTCTATAAAACCCCCCCAAAAGGTATTTAAAATGATCTTAAGATTATTGCACGCACTGCAGTACATTTGTATTTGTTTTTCAAAAGGGCATCTAGAAAAAACTTATCCAGTTTAGAAAACAAACTATCTTACATGGATTTCTTTTCCTGAATGCATCATCATAGAGTATTTTTTACTGGCTGGTCTTTACTCAATAGTCACGTATGATGTAAACTTTTTATTACTTCCACAAACCTTGTCAGTGGGCAAAACCTCAAGTACTGAAAACAGAAGAGCCTTTAGGTTTTCTGTTACATTTGCAGTTGAGCATTTGGATTAACATCACACCAATGTTTTGTGCCATGATTTTGAGCTAAAAACTTCCTTTTTTTTTCTTTTTCTTTTTTTTTTGGTAGGGAAGGAACTGTATGAGTAGTATCATTCCAGCTATACAAACACAATCCTAATCATTAAGGAACCAAGGTTGGCAATTTTAGTGGCCCAGCTATTGTCCCGAATTATTTAGTACATGTGAAAGGAAAATCTAAGGCTCATTACGAGTGTAAAACCAAAAAGGGATTAAGAATATTTCTCTGGCTTAATACACTGTAATTTTATTATTTCGTTAAATATGATCTGGGGGAAGAACTGATGAAAGGTTTGTTTGAAATCATTGCTTTAAACGGGCTTAACTCTGGATTTGGATTGGCATATCAAAGAGAGCGGTCTCCGTATGGGCCCCTGTTGAAGAGGGGAAAAATGTCCCAGCCAAGAATTAATCTAACTGCAGTAAATAGTACAGAATGTTAATCCTCCTACTTCAAATACACTGATTGCCTGACTTCCCGCTGAAAGCCCTTACATTTCTCCAGGACATGTAAATCAATAGGGATTGTTTATGGAGTAACCGTCCTCAAGTGAAAATAAAGGAGCTTAAGACCTCACGTGGGCTGTTAGGTATAAACAGTGTCTTCTTGTATGTATACTTGAAGCTAATGCAGATACATGTAGTCGTAGCAGGCTAATCTCTGAATGGATAAAAGGCTGTACATCAACATGTTGTAGTGATTTGAAAAGATCAGTGGCTCTCAAAAAGTTACAAACTCCCGACTGACAGAATTAGCACAAATCCTCCTCTCGCTCGCGCTGGTTTAAAGACACGACCCAGCAAAGCCTTATCCGTGTACGCGGCTTTAAACCTGTGACTATTCACACGCTTCAGACCGTGCCTGCGGAGTCTTACTCAGCCTACATCTTAATGTGATTTCGTGGAGGTTGAGTGAAGTTAATGTCTGGTTTCCATCAGTCCTGTGAAGAGCGGGAGGTGTCGAACGGGGCCAACCTGTCGGGATTTTGGGGCTGTGCCGTCCAGTTTCAGATAGCTTTTTGCAGAGGGTGTTAGCGTGGAAGTAAACAGTTAATTTCTGAGATGACTGACATTAAGGACACGTTCTTAAGTAAGGACATGAATTCTGTTTTTATCATGATGTTGCTGCTTAAGGCTTTTGAGAGACTGGAAGTAAAACTACAGTCAGGGTCATGTAAATTAAGTCTAGCAGTGATAGCAAAAAAACCTGACTTTCTAAACCGAAAATCAACAGTCATTTCTGCACCTACGGATTTTATGTATTCCATAAAATAACTTGCAGTAGGCCTTGATTCTGTCGAACAACGTAAGCATATGATTTCAATTTTAAAGAATTGCTTAAATACGATCAACCTCAAGGCGGTTTAAGCAAGAGCTTAACTTCAACCATGTGCTCGAGCCCGCTGCTGCGGCCGCTCCGCACGGAATTCACCCGCTGCAAACCCTCACCGGGGCCTTGCTCCCCTTCCCGCGGGGGCGCAGAGACCCCCGCTGCAAACAGGGGGGCTCGCAGAGGGGCAAAACTCGGCAAAAGACACAAGTCTGCCTCAGAGACCCTGGAAAAACATCTCCGAAGTGACCACAGGCTCTTCTCGCCTCAGTTTCCTACCTCGGCACGTATGAAAATTATCCGTTTTTGACATGATTTTGTGAGTCACCAGTGGATGATCTAGAACGGCCTTTCCTAGTTCGGTATTGTGTACAGTGAAATGGCTCTACATTCACCATCTCCAGGCATCTTATCAGCATGTGGTACCTTCCTGGGTTTGTGCACTTGCTTTTACTCTGGATGTCGATTTTATGCAAGACTGGAATATTATTTTGTTAAAAAACTGCCACTGCATTTTCATACTACCCAAACAATCTTTTTCCCAGAATATCATTGAAGTCCAAGGGGAAAAATAAATTACATTAAATAATCCTTATTTACTGCTGACTGTGGGATACATTTCCTCTGTAATGCACTAATTGGCTACATTTTGTGCTTTGCAAAACAAAATGAAACCCAAACAAAACAAAACAAAAAAAGAGAAGGGATTAAATATATATTTTTTTTAGGTTAAAATATTCATAAAAACCAACTTTATCTCAGAAATATTCTGAGATACATAAAATAGAAGAAAATTAAACGAGTCTTTAGTCACAAAATGTACTACATCCCGCAATACTAGATTCAATTAATTTAATAAAATATAATATACATATAGATTCTGCACATTGTATTGCTTTTACCTAAGCAGAACATATGCTTAAGTAAGCGTGATATAGGTTAACCACTCTTTTAACCAGCTGGTTCTTTAATCTTTCTTTGGAAATTTTTTACCCAGTGCCATTTTGGAATACAGAGTTCTTTAATTTTTTTTTTTTTTTCTATTACATGAAAGGATGAAAACATTTGGCACCAACAGAAAAGTAACTCAGGGGTCCATTTCCGTTTGATCAAAGGAAAAGCTAGGAAGTGTCAACAAGTCTTTCTTTGGGGTAGGAGATGTTGACATACTGTCTGGAAGCAACGAATCCCCTATATCCATCGAATCCTTGGACTCACAAGATGGAGCACGCCGTCTCAAGCAAATGTCTCCACTGGCAGGTGAGATGCTGTGAGGTCCTCTAGGTAGTAAACTCTGTCCATCGGGTGGGTCTATAGATATACACGGAGGGCTCAGTTTTTTCTTCTGCCGCGTTCCTTGCAAGCCTTCCATTTCACTTACCACCTGACTTATGAAGCCAGAAGAGCTAGATGTGGAATGGTGCTGAGGGCTGTTTTCCATTGAACAAATTTCTATTGAATGTCTCCTTTGATCATCTAACCACGAGGGTGGCTTTTTTAGAAGACCCTGGGTGTCTACACTGTGGTATTTCTTCAGGTCCTTCAATGTAACGTTGCCGGTATTGCCTATGTTCCTCTTAGGAGTGAGAGGCTGAACCTCTGAACAGGCACTCGAGGCTGTACAAGTTTCTGAAGTGAAAGGCTCCGAGGAGCTGTTTATTTCAGATACTTCTTGGTCCACTGAATCTCCAGGTGTCTCCTGATACGAGTCTGCACAAGCACACGATGCTGGTGCCTGCTTTGAAATATTATACTGGTTGTGGGAATGCTGCTGTGTATGAACGCTTGCCCGGCTCCATGCAGCCAACTCTTGCGCTTCTGAGGGCGTCAGAGCCACTGATGACTCCTCCTTGGGCACAGCGGGGACATTTGGGTCAGAGAGTTCACTCACCTCGGTGTGGAGATTCTCCTTGCTGTCCAAAGAGTCGTTCCGTATAGCCATCTGTGTCGGAGCGCAAAGGGATCGGGGAGGAGGGGAGTTGCCAGATGGGAGAGACAGACCAAACAAAGGTTAGTACAAGCAAGGCACAACGTTTACAGGGCACTCAACTCTGCTGAGACACCTCAGCACAGACCCACTGACTCCTATAACTCGACCTGCCTTGTGGGTTCTAGCGATTCCCAGGCTTCAGTGCTCTGTGGGTTTGTCGCTGCGTAAGTGACAGCAGGATCTGACCCTTCATAAATGGTTGACCATTATCTTTCTCCTCTAAGGATGCAGGGCTGCAAAACCAGAATTCCCCCTCTCAACCTTGGACACATTCTTGTTATGCAAAGGATGGGGGTCTACAGCAAAGCCCTTTGTAATTTTAGTAGCCCCACTAGGAGTAGAAGAGGGAAGATGTGCAAGGGAGCCTGTGTGTTCCCATCTCTAGCTCAGGTGATGCTGAGGGCATGGAGCAGGATCCCCAGGGCCAGCGACGCCAAAGCAACCACGCTCTGTGCCAGCATCAGGGCAACAGCCTGTCCCTGGCTGTGGTCTCCAGCCTGGAGTCACGACTCTGCACCATCTTACGGCAGGGGAGCTGGAAAAGCTGGACTAATAATAATAATAATCTGTAATTACATCAGCTTATTCTGACGCTTGAGTTCAGGCTTCCTAAGGCAGATTTTGCCTTGGCTGTCCAGAGCCGTACGCAGCATCGGTGCCTGCTGGCAGGGAAAACCCATGGCATGTGTTGAAGGCTTTGTATTTTCACTGCACTGCATCCCTTGTCAAAAGGGTTTATAAATCAGCCACATCAACTGGCCCTTAAAGGCAGAGTCTCAGTTTGAGAAGACTCTTAAATGATCTTAACGAATAAAAACTTCACAGAGAAATTTGGAGCAAACGTGTACAGCTGGTCTCAGTCCTTTAGAGAAGCGTAAGGAGATGAAATTCCTCATACTAAGGAATGCTTTTGTGATGAACCGCCCCAAAACGATCTTAGAATTTATATAAAAATTGTCCCGCAAGGATCGTTTGAGCCAAACGATCTCTATTCAGGCAAAGCTCTCATCAGCTGCAGTATGCACATGTGTGCGCGCAGAAACACTAGAGGCTATTGCTACATCTGCACATCGGGCTCCCTTTGTCGCCTCTGAGAGTTGAGAGAATATTCAATATGGCAAATGATTTTGTCCAATGCTGGTGAATCCTTTCTGGTTAAAATTTTACAGCATAATACCGGCAACTGACCACAGCCAAGAGTGGAGCTAACTCTGGTCTCCTCCATGTCAATAGTTTTAGTGAGTGTCTGGGAGAAGAAATCATGTTCCTATCCTGAGAAGAGACACAGACCACAAAAAAAAAGTAGGATACAGAAGCAAAAAGTAATTATTGTCATTACTTTTGCTTGTACACCAACCTGTGTTGCACACAACGACACTATTAGTCACCACCAGCTCTTTCAGTCCCTATGATACAGGCATCTTTGGTAGTTGTTAGCAGTTAACTGTTTGTACAAATGTTTTACTGGTTTGTTTCAAAATAAAAGGACCCTCTGCCATCCCATTGGGGTCTACACCCGTAGCAGCCACAGCTTGGTGCGGGCTACACCTTGGATACACAGTCCTGGAACCAGAAAATCAATATAGTTTTAGTTTCAGGTGGAATTCCCCTGGAGAAAAGCTTTTGTGCAATGCACCGCCAAGGAGCGTATTCCCCAGCAGGAAATGTCCTCTCAAAGCATCTGATCCACGCATCTTCGTCTGCAAGTGCATTGCTAATTGTCAAACTGTCCGGAGTCTAAACTGCACGTTACTGTGGGGAGTGTGTCCGCTCTCCAGCGCTCTGAAGGGGAAGGGAGGTTAAACACATCAGGTTTTAATGATGGAGGAAAGTGCACGGACCAGGTATGTGGTGGACGAGATTTATCTATGCACAGATTTAGGATAGGAGAGGGGACAAGGGGGAAGGGAAAGGAAAGAAAGAAAGAAAGAAAAGAAAAAAAGAAAACAAATCAGAATTACATGCAGTATAGGTAACAGTAAGGAAAAATGGGTACTACAAACCAAAATGCTGTGCTGGTTGGGCTATTGTGATGTGCTAGTAACAAATTAGTGGTGGCTATAAAAGAAGCCAAGCAGAGAGTTACCTGAGCAAGCAAAAGTGCTGGGGGTGTAAAGAGAATTTTGCCTCTTTAAGGACTATGTTTCACAGGGTCTGGCCATCTAGATTGCAATTAACAGTAAGAGCAATACTGCCCTGTTGCCAGGAACAACCTCACTGCTCCCCTGAGCCGCATTGGGAGCTGCCTGCCCCTCGGGAGCACGCCCAAGGCAGCACATCACTGATCTTCAGAGGGACCTGTCTGCCCATGAACCTTATCTGCTCAATGTCCCAAAGCTTTTTCCTTTCTGAAATGTCACTCCAAGAGCACGCTCGTGTCGCTGCAGGAGCAGAGAGAGGAGGGAGGGCAATAAAATAACTTAAACATACAAGAAGGTTTAGAAAAAGAAGCCTTCAAAGATACGAACAAAATTAGGCTGAGGAAGATGGCTAACATGGTAATTTATTCTAGATAGATCAGTTCAAAAGGATGGGTCTGCTATTCATTAGAAAGCAAGAGAGAGTGGTTATGAACTGGAATCATGACATCAATTAGTTTCCCCATTAGCAGCGACTGGGGTAGCTGGCCAGCCCCGTGCAAACGAATACATGCTAGGAATTTCTTATGTCAATTTAGTATTACAGACTAATGTAATTGTTAACCTCGGTACTTCACATTCATTTTTAGAGTTTAATGAATCAACTGTCTAATTTGTCAATGTTGATTAAAAGATGAAAGAAATGGGAATATTTTCATGCAGGAAAGAAATTGCTTTTGAAAAAATAGAACTGATCTACTTTGTGTATATAAAATCAGGCATGAAACTACTGAAGAAAGTAGTTTGAGAATCAGACATGCCTCTGGTCCTGGTCCAGCTGCACAATGAAACAAGCCTAAAAATGTGAGAGTGAAGCACAAGTTTAAGTATTTTACTAAAAAAGATAAATTTAAACTTATGCTTCCAATCAAGCAGGCTGGAGTCTTTGATTAGGTCTCTTAGATCTTTGGTTGAATCAGGATTTTAATCAATGCCACGCAAAAATCAGAGATAAAACCAGTTGCAAAATAAAATGTGTTCTGTTTTGCATGTACTCAAACTTTTAAAAATCACACGGAAGATTCTGCTTTCCGTGATGGTTTTGCATACGAGATATCCAGCTTCCTTTAAACAGTTTTTCCCTTTCGAGAAACCAGAGGAGCCAGAGGAAGGGTGGCCTGGGGTGGAGTCTGCAGTCCCTGTGTCCTTTCAAGCACTGAGAAAATCACAGCAGTTAAGAATTAGTTCCTCACCCCCAACAAGCCCCTGGGGAGCAATTGGCTGCATTTATGAAGAGGACTGAAAAAAAAAAAAAAGTGCTAACAATGTGGAGAACGTTTAGGCGCGTTGCCAAAGGAGATGATGCTCATCACGCGCATTCTTTGGAGACTCCTGGATGGCTTTCAGTTCAAAATTCATCAACCTTTTTGTTATTTCTGCAGGAGAATTACAGTTCTCTGGAGGTTTCGCTGTGAATCCCTCCTTGAATTTAAAGCGTGGTTAACCTGGAAACACGGCAGTATAAAACCTCAGCAGGTTTGTGATGGTCAGTCTGCTTACCTGCCTGCGGAGCAGCCGTTCAGCAGAAGGAGAGTGCACCTGCTGGGAGACCTGGGGTTTGCTCTCCCTCACCCAGCGCTCGTGACCTCTTACGTGGTGAAAATGGTCTTTGGGAATTTGCAGGAGAGAGCTGGTGTCCGCCGGCTGCGACTGCACCGATGCCTTTGAACCTGGCAAGGGGGAGAAGAGACAGAAATGTGATGTGTCCCTCTGGGGACTGCGTCCCTGTCTCAATGACCTGCCAGAGAAAACTGCTCCTTTTCACCTCGGAGCAGACAGGCACGGCAAAACTACTGAATTCAGCAACCAGCTCTCCATGACTGGGAAAATACTCCCACCTACTAATAAATTATTCCAAAGTTGTCTATTATTTCATTTTTCTTGGCCTTTTCCCCTGTTACAACTGGGACTAGCTCCTGTTAAGAACAGAAGATTATGAACCAGAAGTTCATCTGGACGGGCGATTTCTACATCCCTGCTTTAGGGCCAATAACTTTGCAGGCAACCACACGTCTCGGCGCCGCAAGGTCCCGGCTTTGAAAGACTCTAGAAAAGGATGTCTCTGTACCTGAGTGGATGCGGAGACCGACTGCTGGGGTCTCAAAACCAGCATGCACACTGGAAATGAAGCGAAAGGGAATGGCACCTGGCAGCTTTCAAGGCGAGTTTCACAAAACATCCCAGGAGAAGGCAACACATACTCTCCAGCCTCTCCCCGACCCTTTGTGGTTGCTGGCTACTTCTTCTAAAAGGTTTGAAACTCTGCATGCCCCCCCCACGGGCTCAACATTTTTCAAAACAATTCATTTAACCTGGACCGCATCCCAGAGAATCTCATTTGTCCTGGAATCTTTCCCAGAACAACAGCCCCATTACGAAGGAGTATTCAAACAAATACCTCCTGCAAGTGCCAGTGTTTCTGACAACAAAACCCTTCTCAGCTTGAAATATTATGGCTTAGTTGTGGTGATTTATTAGAGGCGCCTGGCACCTTTTGCCATCTTCACAGCACTTTATAATATTACAAACTGTAAACAGGTAGGGGTGACTTCCCCCACCCTGAAAAGCAGTGACATTGTAGGTGGAACAGGACAACGACGCATACGCCAAGATTTGGGCACCTTACCCACCTCTGAGCACTTTGGCCCGCTTAAGAGGATTGGAATTTCACCAGCAGGAGAAAAACACAAAAGGTTTAATTGCTTAATGTAGTTATGAATAAGACATCAGCTTTACCTTCCCAAAATACTTCTCCTACATCTCAGTGGAAGAGTTTTTTCTGTGGGTTTAGAAGGGTGCGATGCCTGTCCCTCTCCAAGCTGGGGCTCTCAGATGGGGCTATTCAGTTCTCCAAGCTGGGAACTGGGAAGTGAAATCTTGAAGAAAGAAGGGACTCAGAAATTACCCACTTTCTGATCAATTTGATGTAGTTTTTGTTCAAGACAGGACAACTGCATCCGGATTAAGGGTCAAAAATTAAGTACTGGAAACTCTCTCTGTGGCAAACGAGATTCTTTTGTATGGTCAGGGATTATAACACCGGGGAATTTCTTGGCTGTTACAGAGAACCAGAAATTCTGGCTCCACTGAAGGTACCGGGATTTTTGTATCTACTTCAGTGGGACTTGACCAGGATTTTAACTGCACCTTTTGCATTATGTGCAAACAGGTTCTTCAAAGGACAGCGCTTGACCTTGAAAACGTTGTATTATGGCAGTGATTTCTCTCAACTCCAGATTCATCTTCCTCTGTTGTGTCCGCATTTTTTTTTTTCCTGCTGTTCAACAGTCGCTATTCATCCACATTCTTATTACTATGCAAATTTCAACATCTTCTTTCTAATCTGTTCAAATCTCCCTACCATTCTGAACAGTGCCGAAATTATGCTCTGCTTAGAGGCTTTCAAATGACAACGCTTGTAAAAACTTCTCTGACTTATCTGTGACAAATGTCTAAAATGATGGCATGTACAGAAGAATTAAAGACAGCTACGCTCACTTGCCAGCAGAAGGCAACCCCTAGCAGACAGAGTAAATGAAGGCACATTGATAAGCACCAGGAGGCAGCTGCAAGTGCAGGGAGAGAGGTGCAGGTAGAGAGAGAGAGTCCCTGGCATCTGCAATATGCTGTATCTAAGAATATCTCTGAATTTAGCTCTAAGGCGTATATCCCGACCACGCACACTTGGAAGGACAATTCTACACTCTCTCATTTTTCCATTCATCTCACACTGAGATCTCTCTCCATTCAGCACATTTATGTTCATTTTACAGGCATTTAGAGACACCATTTTCCCTTCTTTCGCAGATGTTCCCACATAGAGCTTCTAAAACCTGCTAGAATAGGTGCTGCTGCAAAAAAACAGACATGAGGAAATATTTTTCTCCTGGGACTTTTGCTCTGGGGCCATATCTAGCTCAGGTGAGAAGGATGGAGGCCGGGCCGTAGAGATTGTAACCCTTGGGGAACCAGTCAGGGGGATAATCAGCGTTGAGCCAGGCCGACTGCTCACTGTCACATAGAATCACAGAATCACATGGGGTTGGAAGGGACCTCTGGAGATCATCTAGTCCAACCCCCCTGCCGGAGCGGGTCTACCTAGAGC
>JAOXNO010000003.1:31113543-31133009 GCA_028565335.1 Limnodromus scolopaceus | reverse complement strand
CCTGTCCTTCCTGAACTGGGGAGCCCAGAACTGGACACAGGACACATTGCCAAAAGATTTGGAGAAAAGGAGTTATCTTTATGAACCTGGACTTTGTAAGCTGTGGAGAGTCTTTGCAAGTTGTGGAGGGTCTTTGCGAAGCCATTCCACAGATGTGGACAGCACCTCCTCATTAGAAACCAATGGCAATTTGCTACCGCGTACTGAATATCTTGTAAAATCCCAGCCACTGCTATATTCTTAGAATCACAGAATGGTTAGAGTTGGAAGCGACCTTGAAGACCACCTAGTTCCAACCCACCCTCCCACCTCCCACCAGGACCAGGCTGCTCAAAGCCCCATCCAGTCTGGCCTGGAACACCTCCAGGGATGGGGCAGACACGGCTTCTCTGGGCAACCCGTTGGAAAATCCTGCTCTAGTCTCAGCCGACAGACATTTACCTGACTGGGACTTGTGATGTGCCGGATTCCTCTCGCCCAGGGAGGCAGGGCAGGGGCTGGAGTACGGCGGCTGGAACATGTAGCTGTCGTTTGGCAACGAGTGGGTGCGCCCCACCGAAGGCTTTCTCACGCTCAGCAGGTCCTTGCTGGGAGACAGGGTCAGAGCGTCGTCTTTGGAGCGGAGATCAGCCTAGAGGGAAAAAACCAGTGAGGCAGGAAGACGTAATGGTGTGGGAAGAGGAGAAGTGCCCAGAAACGCTAGCGACAGCCATTGCAATCAGTATGGCACGATGGGCATGCACATCATCAGTATGTACAAGTTGCACGAATGGATCTACCAGGAAGCTATACCCCTCATTTTGTATTGTCAATAAATTGTCACACAGAATGAACCACAGAAACAGAGGAAGCAACACTGTAGTAATAAACCATGACTATTTCAGGGATATGCAAAGAAGGCATCATGCCTCAAGGCCAGCAAAGGTCACATGCTTTGCGTAACTTTGATCCTCTGCAATAACAGTAAAGCTCTTTCTACGTGCCCTCATCCGCAAGTCAGACTTTTGCAAAGGTGAGTAGTTTCCTCTTCTAACAATAAAAGAAAAAAAAAATAAAATACAAAAACTAGTTTACAGAAAATATTCTCTATTCTGGCTCCCAGCACAATTTTATTGGTTTTTCTTCTCACATAATGAATAACTAAACCCATTTTATTGGAAGGGATTCTACACCTACTGCTTCAGGGTTAAAGCCATTCTCTAATTAGAAGGGATCTAATGCAAGCGAGGGTTATTGTATATATGTTGACTGTGGAGTTTTTACAGCCAAGAGTCTCTTGGAATGGGCAGCACCAGAGGCAATATTGAATGAGGTGGATTCAGGTCTGATTTCATAAGGAAATATCTCCATCCCAGAAGTGTTCTTGGGTGTTATTGTGTTGGACGGTATTAGCAAAAATGGAAGCAAAGTCAACTTCCCTGGATATTTTTAATGAAAGAATGATTTCATCTTTAAAAGGTCTCCACTGAAAAACACAGAAATAAGATATGACACTGTAGTCCGATACAGTATCTTGCTGATCATTTTTGGAAAACTTTAAATCTTATTTTCTGACAAATCTTCCTTTCGCTCAGGGCATTATGGCTTTTTGGAAATCAACACTAAGATTTATTTTTTTTTTTTCAAATTTCATCCTTCAGTCACAAAACCAAAACTTCACTATGGCATTTCATTTGCACAAGAAACATGATGAGATTAAAAGGAATTTACAGAAAGAAGAAAAAAATGAGGGGAAAAAAGAAGGAAAGAAAAAAAAAAAGGAAGACCACTGTTGTAAATTTAATGAAGGAAACGGATCTGCAGTGTCATGCAGCATTAGTTTCAGTCCTTGGGAACCTGCCGATTTGGATATATCCTGGATACAGCAAAGATAAAAGACTGCAGTCGCCTGATAGAGCTCAGGGACAGAGAGCAAAACCTGTGCTGGTAAAGCTGAGACTTGGGTTTGGAAACCTCTATGTTGCTCCTTGCCTTCCCCTTCCGAGCAGCATGTTTATGCTATTTAGCTTTCATATTATTTAGCTTAAAGCAGAAAGGATGGCCTGAAACCTGAGATTTCAAAATTCAAAACCATTTGGATCCGAACACGAGAATTTGGATTGGAGATCCTATCCAAACCCAACCTTTAATGAACCTCTAGGTTCATTGACAGGATCCAATACCACAGCGGGCTTGTTTCCACTTTCTGATCATCTCCGGGGAAATCTTGTGAGTGAACTTCATGAAAACCATTTAAAATGGCTGCAAAACGATCTTCCGAGTCCAGCTCACAAACAGAGCAGCGGGAGCACATGACTTTTTGGTTCACTGGGAGTTTTGAAAAACATGTTGTTTTGGCTTGACTGAAAATCAAATCTGAATTTTTCGTGAACCAAAGAAAAAATCCCAACCCAAATCTATTTTGAGTCAAACAAAACATTCTGAGATATTTTTCAACTAGGGCCGTGTCTAAATGAAGTGTAAAAATATTGCATTTAGAAAATATTTCAATGAAAGCTTGCAGTTTTTCAGGAGTTTGGGAAACTGTTTTGACCAAAACACTTTGTTGTTATTGACACAAATTGAAAAAATGTTTTGTTCAACCTGGTTTTGCCTTTTTTTAAATTTTTTTTTTTTAAGAAAAAACATCTCTCTTGGCTATACCCTTGAGACTCTGCTGTGCTGTCAAACAGGTTTGTCTAATCTCATTCCAAACTAGAAGGGCTCTCTCCTTTGTCCAGCTCTCCAGACTACCTAATTTTGAAACAAAAAGTCCCATACAAAATGTTAAACATAGTTTACGAAATCTTTTGCGCATGATGCCATGAAGCATGATGGGAAATACTGTCACGGTTTAAGAGATGTTTCCCAAATAAGTGCTGATTAGGATGAGAGTCGACTAGAATGGCAGAAAATTTATCAACAACACAAACATCCAAAGGCAGGTACATGAACAACAACAAAGAAAACAAGAATGACCCAAAAATGTTGGAAAAGGAGTTATGTCTGTTGTACAGCAGAAAAAAAGCACTTGACCGCTACACAGCTAAAAATGTCTAATGTTTCAAAGAGGAGATGGTTAAGGCAGGGTTCAAAATACTGGTTTTTTCATTCAAAAAGGCACAAAATAGTCCAAGCTTTTTTTTCTTTTTCTTTTTTCTTTTTTTTTTTTAGTGGGATGACTGCTAGAAAGAATTCACAAAACAAGCAGCATCTCGGAGAGATCCCCATCTGATATTTGTAAAATAAACAGTCTGGCACTAATCATGCAAAAAGCCTTGTGGTGCCTGTGTTCATAAAGACAAAAATCCATTACACACCAAAGGGTTGTAGATGACCCCTCCGCAGAGGACATGAGTCATGAGCTCATGGGTTTCTCTTCCACGCAGCATCACTGATTTGTTTCAGATGGGGAGGAAATTTCAACCTTGATGCTTTCCAAAGCATTTTTTTCTTTTTTTTACTATTTATTTAACTTGTAGAAAACACATTGTTTTTACATAAGACACCAAAAGAAAAATAGAAATCAATACTTGTTCCTCGCAAGGAGCCAAGTTTGCGGACAAGAGTGATAACAACCCAGGACCTAATGGCATTAAGGACAACGTCCTGTTCAGGGGAGAGGTTGGTGCTGTTTGGAAATGGGCTTGAACTGAAAATGCCATTAGGCAGGTGTCGGGAGGTGGAAGCAGTATTTCGAACCCTGTAAACATCAGACTATACAGCGACCAGTGTATGTACATTGCTTTCCAGAGCATTAAGTAAGTGTGTGTTAGTATCATCAGGAAAAGAGTCATCCGTCAGAGCTAAGGACCAGGACTTTTCAGAGAGAATATCTGACGTCAGAGACAGAGCCTCCATCTCAGCTAGAGGGATCTAAAGGGAGAGATGATTAAGCATAAGAAACCAGGACACAAATCTTTTGGAAAATTAAAAAAAAAAAAAGTATCATAATCTAAATACTTCTAGATACTAAAGCAATATCCCTGCAGTGGGAGAAGCTAATTCATGCACATTGTTACCAGGGCCAGAATGTTAAAAAAATGAAATATAACAAAGAAATGAAAAAAAAAAATAGCGGGACATTCATACTTAAATGCTTACCAGTGAGCTGGGAGGGAGTTTAAAATCATACACTAATGCTAGCATTGTATTTTGTTGTTCTCCTGTCTAGATGAAGAAGCAAAAGTAACATTACTTTCATACTAAAGATATTTATCCTCTGGGCTACAATCAAATACAAGAGGCTTCAAGATCTTCCAGCATCTCTGGAGCTGTTCCTACCCAATAACCGTGCTGTTTTCCTGGCCTCTAAGCTAATCTGGTGGAGTTTGCAAAGATTCCCCAACACCAAAATCATTTTGCAGGTGGGGTATGGAGTGTGCCTTTCCCTGCGCTCCGGGGAGGGCACAGGGACATCACCCTCCTTAGAAGGAATTGGGGACAATAATTAACTTCCTAATGGCTAAAAGGGGACAGGGAGAAACTTAAGGCTTGATTTCAGTCAGCGAATACTTTCCTGTTGCCTTCAGTGGGTTCTGGCCTGCTAAAGAGCCTTCAGTGCCTGGGCAAGCACCCATAACTGGTCCTACTAAAAGAACTGCTTGTGTCTTCCAGCCCCCAGATGCCACCCCAGCCCTGGCCCCCACCGCCTCCTCCAGCTCCCAGCAAACCCAAGCTGGGGAGAGATGCTGCACCGACGTCGTACCGATGTGTCTTGCACGAACACATCCCCACTGAAGACATTCAAGGAACTGATAAAAATCTTCATCAAAATATTGATGAAGCTCTCTCCCCCTAGACACAGAGATCTTTTTATGAGAAATGTGAAATGTCGCTTCAGGTATTGGAGAGAATGGGGAGAAAGGGGACTACAGCATCTCCCCCAGAGCAGCATCTGCGAGCAGAGGCTGTGGAGTCTCCTTCTCTGGAGATATTCAACGCCCCCCCCCCGGGATGTGTTCCTGTCCAGCTCTAGGTGAACCTGCTTTGGCTTGGATGATCTCCGAAGGTCCCTTCCAGCCCCGTCCATTCTGTGATCCCTGCTGCCAGGCACCGCGCAGGGGGATGCTTGCCCTGAAGTCCAGGCTCAGCCCTCCCCAAATCCCCACTTCTGATACCTGTCTGAGGCTGGTGCCCGCGGTGGTGGGAGAGCAGCACTGGGGACAGCATTTCATCAGGTAACCTGCAGACCTGGCTCACGTCTGCAGGAGACTCCTGGTCTGGACAAGTCCCAGGTGCTTCCTTTTTGTTTCTCACTGTGTGGGTTTTTTTTCCCCTATTCTCTATGCTTGAAAAGTCTTTCAACAGCAATATCTCTTCCAAGAGAAACCACAGAGGCCCAGATCTGTTGCACTGAAGTTGTCAGAGGGCTGGATTTCCTCACTCTTAGAAATGGCATCAGTGGGGTGAAATAAACCCAGTGATGAGTGAACCTTGAGAGGCTCCAAACTTCAGCTGAGATAAAGAAGAGGGTCGGCCTCCTCTCATCTAACCCTGGGTTTGATATCTCCTCTGCCACAGCCATCCGCTGGCAACGGATGAGAGAGATGCTTTGGAGGAGCTCCTGATTTCATACGAGGTCCCCAAAAAAGCATCACCGCAGAGGCTGCCAACACGAGGACGGTGATCCCTAACGGGGACAGATCCATCCCACCAACTGGAGCCCAAGCACATGGGGAAAGGCTGTGCTAGAGCCTGGTGGACACCGGCAGCTCCTGCCTGACGGAGCTGCTCCGCTGGGAGCTGCTATTAATCAGGTTGCTTTCAGCAAGTCCCAGCACTGCTCTAAATCCCTGACTTGCCTGGGAACATGACGAATGGTGTGAACAGAAAAGCCAAAATGTAAACAAAACATCACACCCCCCCCTTCAGCCTCCCCTTGCCCAAAATTGAGTTTGAAGCCGTCAAAACATGATGTTGGAAACATTCAATTGATTTATATGGGTTTTAATTACAGGGGGGGAAAAAAAAATAAAACAGCTTAAATTTTAAAAGAAAAAGCCACTGCAAACCGGAATGCTATATTTTTTCATTACAAAAATGTCAAAACAAAACCTTTTTTTTTTTTTTTTGCTGCAGCAGCACTTTCTGGTGAAAAATGTTGTGACAAAAAAAAAAAATTTCCAGCCAGCTCTCGCTGAGTTTCATGCTGACCCTCTGCCTTCCCCCCCAAAGCTACTGTCTCTATTCCTCCGGCAGTTCTCAGAGGCAACCACTTCCTACAGCTTAATAGACCTCAATCTGGAAAGCGATACACAGCAATCAGAGGGAGACATGTTACCCTGCTATATAAAGATCTGCAGTAGGATTTCATTTTACCTAAGCTCGTTCCTTTCCTCTAATGAACCACCGAGTTGGATAATTTAGAGTGTCGGGGAGCTCATAAATAAGCACGCCGATTTAACAAGAAAACTTCTGCTATTTTTAGCCAGAAAGGAAAAAAAAAAATAAATCAAGAAATATGGAATTTGCTCAATTCCAACTGCAGGAAAAAATAGGTATGCTTGAATTATTATTATGGTCGCTGCGGTGATTTAGGGAAAATATTTGCTCTAAAGAATAACATGCTTGAGAAAGTGGGTATTTTATTCTAAGAAGTAAATGAACTAATTTTAAACAAGTATTACAGCCCTTGTTCAAGAAAGCACTGGAGCACACAATTACTTAAGTACATCATTAAGGGCTGCCTCGCCTCTAAATTCAGTTTAGACCAGAGATGAGGATCTAGTTTACAATGACCCACTTGCAAGAAGCCTCTTTAGGAAAATCATTCGAAACTGGATTTTCATGCAGTGTAAGTAGGCCCAAAAATGTAGAGACCGTTTTATGACCCCCACCAGCTTGGGCTCCACTCTGGGAAAACCTCACCCCGTACTCCAGGCTCTGCAGCCGTGTCCTGACATCGCTACAGAGCCCCGGTTGGGAGCAAGAAGCCAAATCCAAGACCCCCACTGCAGGAAGGAGATGGGATTTCGTACATTTTCCCTACAACCCTCATGAACAGTAAATCCCAGTGAAAAACTTCCTACTGTGTTGAAGAGGGAAACTCAGAGCCTGTGCTTTTGCTCTTGCAGTGATATACAACATCATAAACCAAGATATTATCTCAACTCCCACAGAAAAAGCCAACATGACTTATGCTTCAAAATCCCTGTGACTACATTACATAAAGTAAAGAACTCTAACCCTCTATTAAAGGTCTCAGTCAAATCGAGTTTGGATGGAGACTTTGCAGGAAATTAGGAATATTAACCTGGTTCTCAGAGTTGTAATATTCGGGAGCTGGGAGGGCATAATGATGGCACACAGAGCCTGACAGGTTGTCCATCAGCTTCAGCTCTCCTTCCAGAGATTCCTGGATCAGCAGTGATATGGTATCAAACAAGTGCCTTTCCTAGGAGGGGTGGTGTATAGCATGCAGAAAGACAGAGCGAGCCAAAAAGAGAGAGGAAAAGAAAGCAAGGGACAGAGACAGAGAGAAAAAAAGGACAGTGTATAAAACCCAACGAACGAAAGGGGAGAAAACGGAACAGAAGGGGAGGAGGGGGGAAAGACGGGAACGTTGAGGGAGAACAGCAGTAACAGAACCAACGGGACAGGAGAGGAGAGAGAACAGTGCAGTAATATCACGGTGAGCAGTGACAGCGTTCTCACACATTACTAGAGACGGGGCCGACGCCGGCTGCCCCGGGACCGTGGTGCTCCCGCTCAGCGCCCTCCTCGGGGACAATTCTCCCTCTCAGCAAACACAGCCGGTTGCTCCTGGGGTCTGAGCCGTATCACGGAGCCGGAACAGCAGCATCTTGATACTTGGTGCTGTGAATTTCTACAGGACACTGCTGCTGTAAGGTTTCTAATACCCACTGTCCACATTTCTGAGCAAGAAGACCTAATGTTTGACACCTAAACCCATATCCAGGGGTCACATAAATTCAAATAACCTGACTTGAGGAGGAGCTGAGCATCCCCATCCACGAAAGCTGCAGATGCCCAGGATGGACACACGTCAGGTCACTAATTCATGTGCCAGACATGGGTTGAGGTGCCTCGGTTGTTCCTGGCCAAGTTCAAACCAGCCGGCCACAGCACAGCCGCCGGGAGGTTAGACGGAGCAGGGTCTGGCTTTCGCAGGCAGCACGGGAGCAATTTAAGGATTGGGAATGCCTACTACATACAATGAAATGAGGACCGCCGTTACAGTCAAACAGCACACAGTGCAAAAATCCCGGGGAATAGGCAAGCAAAAGAGCATGCTGACCACAGGTCCTTGCAGGGTCGTGTCCCAGGAATTGTATTCCTCTGCTGTCGTGCTAAAGCATCAGATCTTCCCTGAAAATTTTGGCTGGGAGAACAAATAATCAGAATAAAATCTCCCGGAGGTTTTTGAGGGATTCTGTTTGAGTCAAAGAGCAAGAAACGCGTTCTGGAGATTATGACTAGAATAAGCCCTTTCCAAGGCCACCTTCAGAGAGGGCAGGTTTAAGAGACTGAAGAGCTGAGGGTATCCTTCCCACTGATCTGTCCTGCAGTTTCTCTTTTTGCCAGTGTGAGGTCTGATGCAGGACAGCAGTGCTGAGGACAGTTTGCCAGGACTCTGCTTAACATGTGCAACAACAGTTGGGACATGTTGTTTCTTCCTAGAGGACGTAATGAGTCTGGATTTCCCCATATTGCCCTGAACTCCTTCTTCTTGTGCCAAAGAGCAGCTTTGGACTCCATCTCAGACATCAGTGACTCCTAATGGCACCAGAAATTTCCAGTAGCTTAAGAACTGAAACAAAGCTTAAGTAGGGATTTACTCTTTTTCCCCCTTGGACTAAAGATCATAAATGAGTTTTTCATGCATTAGAATACTCATTAGTCCACCCCAGGCAGAAGCCAAGATATGCTGTTGTGAAATCATGATGTAATAAAAACTAATGAGGTCTGTGTAGAGTTTAACCCAATTTGCAACCAGCTAAGACTAAAAAAAGGCTGGACCGTTTTTTCTGTATAATTCCAGTTCAGTTCTCTCCCAAAGGACCTGTCTGGGTCTTGACCTCACCTCTCTCATTCCTCACACGGAGTCTTCATCCAGAAACTGTGCTTCAGAGAGACTTGTTGCAGCTCGTAGCAGCTACCACATCACAGCCCTGCTCCGGCACTGCTCCTGCTGGTGGGAGTTCTGCCACCAGTTCTGGTGAGCTCAGGTTTGAGTCCTCTCTGGATTATTCTATTGTTAAAATAATCTTTTCTTACAAGCTTGATTGTGGGGATGGATTTTAAATTGAAGTTACGTAAAGCAAATTTAATACTTAAGCAAAGATTAACCAAGTTTTATTCCTCTTTTACGTTGCAGTTCATGGTCTGCATTAGAAGAGCAAACACATTATGCTCATGATTTTGCTATCACAAAGGACCTAGCCCAAACTCTGGATTAGAGCAAATTTGGAGCTAGGTCTGAACTGGGTGGCTTGGGCACATCTCCAGAACAAATTGCAAAGCTCTCTACCTCTGATGCATGAAGGTGGTCTGGAGACCTGCCCAGGGTCTCTTCCCTGGAGCATCGGCTCCTACACCACGCAACAGTCAGTCAGCAGACAGCGAGGAATACAAGCCCTGGACATAGGGTACACCCACTCCTTCATTACCGACTCGTGCATGTCTTCCCCTAGCACATACGCAGCCCTCTTCACCCTCCAACTGAGATTCTCACCATAGGGTAAGCTAATGAGAGCTGAGAATCCACCTTGATTTGCATGGGATTGGTACATCCTCGGGGGCTCTCGGGTCTCTCTCCCCTGGCACTGCCTGGCCACGCAAAGATGTCCGAGGGGCTGTGTTGGCCGGGGGTGATCGTCTTCATTTCCATCTCCAGTTCTGCTTCAAGCTCTGCCTCCTCTTTAGCCTCCTTGTTGCTCTCCTCCAAGTGTTTCATGAGCACAGCGATCACCACGTTCACCAGGACAAACTGGGCCGTCAGCACGAAGGAGACGAAGTAGATGGGTGAAATGACAGTGTTGTAACAGGTGGACTCCTGGTCACAGTCTCGCAGCGTGTCCTGGAAACAGGGGGGGAAAGTGATGGAGGGATGTGAAAAGGTTCCAGCATGGACCTCAGTTTGCCCGCTGGTCATCTGGCTGCCATGGGATCTCCCTTCATGCAGAAAACTGAGAAGATTGGATAAATTTCCTGTCTAGAATAGCAAAATACTTGCCAGTATGACCTTACGTTTCTGGGTTAGCAAGAACAAGCAAGTTTGGAGGAAATCATCCTTGGGGTGTGTGACAACAGACATCAACACCCTGCTGCTCCTAAAGGAAAGGCTGTTTTACCAGGTTAGAGACCAAATACACAAGAGCATGGCAGACAGATCCAGGGCAAAGCAGGGTGCAGCTACAACCCATCAGCTATCCCACAGCAGCTGGGCTTCCAGACAGTCTTTCCTCAAGTTCACACCCTGTCGTTAAGAGTTTGGCCACCTTACACTCACCATGGGCTACAAATGGGCAGAGGAGCGGTTTCTTTGGACAAGCTAGCACCCTGTGTATTCATAGTCCAGATTTCTTCACAATAGCATGCCTGTATAGCAGCGCCCTAAGAGACTTTCTCTTTCAGAAACCTGGGTTTTCCCAGAAAAAAAACCCCACCAGAACAAAGTAATACCAATGACAATAGTAACAGTAACTGGAGACTTAAGGAAAAAATAAACCCAATGCATGTTACTGAGCTGAACTTTGCTACTTGAGAGATGAGTCTCTTTATTTTTTCCCCTATTTTTTAAGTTGCTCTCTCAAGGTAAAAAAAAGGGAATATATGGAGTATGCCAGGAGCCTGCAACCACAGGCACTGCATTGCTGGGAGGAGGGAACAGAAATGGTAGGGACTTTGCCCAGCGCATGAACAAAGAAGCCAGATCATCGCAGGACGTGAGCGTCCTGGCTGAGCGTCGTTACCAGCCCAGAGGAGAGCAGACAGCTTCTAATTAAGCAATTACAGGCAATTTTTTTGCCATGGGTCTCTTACCTTCATTATCCCGTTCCAGTTGTCCCCCGTGGATACTCGGAAGAGAGTCAGAAAGGCCATCCCAAAGTTTCTGAAGGTGGCGTGCCGTCCCAGCCCCTCGCAGGGGTGCGTGTCGTCGCACTCTGTGGGACCAAGGGCAGCCGTGAGACCCCCGCTCCCACACCGCTCCCACCCCTTCCACCGGCACGGGAAGACTCACCAAGGTCTCCAAAGAGCTCCACTCCAAGAGCTGCAAATATGAAAAACAACAACATGAAGAGAAGACCCAGATTCCCCACCTGGAAAGAGAAAAAGAAATGGGGGAAAAAAAACACAAAAAAAGAACATTCATTGATTTTTTTGTTCCAGACCTGTTTCTTGCTGTATTCTTTAATCCAAAACTTAAATTGCTTCAGGGGAAAAATGACCTCAATGTGAGGACTGTATCTCAGACTGTGCTTCGGAAGGGAAATGTGATTCTCTAATGACAGTAAAGATAAAATGATTAGCATTCCTCTGCAATAGGAAATTAGCTCTGGGCCAGAGGAGATCTGGTTTGATATGGCAGTGGGTTACCTGCGGCAGTGCTTGCATCACGGTGTCCAACAGGGCTCTCATCCCTACAGCCATCTTCAGCAACTTCAACACTGCGGAAAACACGTTCGTAATATGGTAACGGCAACATTAGCACGGAGCCACAAACTCGGTCCCTCTCCCGGGAGCCACAGATTACAGGAAGAGAAATATGAAATCATGTCAAGTGTTCTCCATTAGCCGCTATATTCCCTGGCCTTTTTACATTGCTCCTGGTTGCTTGGATACTATTAAAATCCCGTGAATAGCAGCGTCACCTATCCTGAGACTTGGAGAACGCATCCTTCTGCTTGCCTTTTCCCTTCCCCAGTTTATCCGTGTTGGACCCATCTCCTCCTTTCTCTGGTTATCGTGAGTAGTTACTTTCCCAGCCCTGGGGCTACTTTCCCACTTCCATAGGCTACCCACTTTCATACATGATTCACTGAGGAGCTGATTTACACGTGTCTTCCAGAAGGTTGCATTTCCAATTGGAAACCGCATGTATTTTTAATTCTGAAAGGGATCCAATGCACAGGAAAAACACGTTTTTTTCCCCTTTGAGACACAGCAGCATTTTTCTCCTCCAGTTCCGCCTTTGCTTAGATGAGGGCTACAATCAGAGCAATTATGCCTCAGAGCACAACACTGCCCTTCAGGAGGGCCTGGGAATACTTTATTAAGGGCCTGAGCACTCAATTTTACATCTTCTTCATTTGGCCCCGAGACCTCCCTGTTGTGAAAAATCAGGCCCTGAAGAAGGTGGCTTCCCAACTCGGGTATGTGTCATTACGCATCTGAGGGGACAGATGGATGCAGAGTGACGAGGCACACTTTGTCACCAAGTGGTGAGATGTAAAGTCCCATGGGAAATTAAATTTATTAGATGCTTGTCTTTTAAAGCCAATGTACTCGAGCTTGTGTTCCCTAATCCCCGTTAGAGATGACTTTGATTTGACTGGCATATTTTTTCCAGGTACATCTCTGGGAGTTACAGCCACAACTATTTCTCCTTTATTTCTAAGCTCTCAGCCTTCGTCCTCTTAAGAGAGAAACACATGGTCAGTTGGCTCAGCTTTTTGGCTCCTCGCAAGTATTTTCCCCCATTGTCCTTTTATTTGTTTACAGCCTGTTGATGCCAGAACTATGCACATCGTGTCGGGGATGTGCCCCAGAACCGTTTCCCAACGTTTAACTCTCTCCTGGAGGGGACCCCGTACCTCGAACACAAGCCAATTCTGCTTTATTCGTCTCACCTCGAGCAATCCTGAGAACCCTCATGATTCGGATAATAGTGGGGTTAATTGGTAGCGAAGCGTTCACCTCGATCTCTTCCAAAGTGATGCCCATGATAGACAGCAGCACGATTGCCAGATCTAATTGGTTCCATCTGGAGACAACACAAAATGAAGTTTAACATCTACTAAGAAGCTGGCAAGGGGAGGCAGCTTGTTTCACACGAATTCCAGTCATTTCAATGGTTCTAGCACTCAAATGAATCTGCAGCATTTTTCTGAGGGTATTATACAAAAGCAGTTATGTTATGAAATCATTATAACTAATGCATCTCGTTAGAAAACCAGCCAGTTCCAAAGATATTCTTGACTGAGGGGAAGCAGAAACAAAAGCTGGGCAGTTTTCTACCCAGAGGCTGCAGACCTCAGGGGAGACACTGTGGTATCTGTCCGGCCACTTCCAGACACGGCAGTCGTGGACCTCAGTGTGAGATCTGCCCTAGAAAGAACCGGACCCCCTGTCCAGCCAGTCCTTGCAACAAAAATCATGCTGGGTGAAGGAAAGACCTCAGGGGTTTAGGGGTAATCCCACCATGGACACCTGAAACATGGGGAGATGATGTGTGGAACCATCCCCCGGCTGCTGAAGGGCCTGTGTCAAGTCCTGCTCAGTGCCAGCGCTCTTGGTATTAACATGGAAGGAGGCAAAAATGGGTGGAGAAAGATTCATCAAGGATGTAAAATCTGTATTTGTGAGGTAAGAGAGTGAAAATCCAGAAAAAAAAGCAACATCATCTGCTGCTCGGCATCTGCATAAAAAGAGGTCCCTTTTCTCTCTCATTTCCACTCAGGACCAGATTCTCACTCTTGGCATAAATTTTGTCCTTACAAGGTCCTCCTGATTATGGACACGCAACTGGTGTGAGAGGAGAACCAGCTCCTCAGTGTGAGACTCGCTCCTCTTTTGTCCACCCTCGAGGGACGAAGCGGTGCAACCACACTCCCTGGCACGCACAGTCCCTTCTCCGACTCACATCCCAAAAGTCCACCTACCCTGGCTTCAATCAGTCACACCAAAAAGCGTTCCCACGTCCCAGACTGACATCACCGGGAAGAGCACGGGGGTCCAGGACACCGAATTTGGGCAGCTGTCTCCAGAAACCTGCTCCTGCCCCCGCGGCCAAGACGGAGCTTTTGTTACCTGTCTTGGAAGAAGCGACGAAACCCGAAGGCGATAAGCTTGAAAACAGACTCCAGGACAAAGATAACGGTGAAGATGTAATTGCAAATCTTCAGGGCTTCATCAAGAACCTGGGATGTGGGACACAGGACCCGGGTTAGACGCTCGCTCTGCTGAGGGGCTTTGCTCCTGCAAACCCACCTTCCTCTTCTCACACCGGTTACTCATTTCCTAACTACAGATAAAAGGGTCCAACCGTGGGCTCTCTCCGATGACAAACGTCCCGGGGAAAAGTCCCAGTACTTCAGGGGGTGCACAGGCTGCACTTCTGCCTGGCCCCAACCCAGCTGCTATAATTCAGGGGAGGGGTGGACACAAACCCATGGCACATCTCAAACCCCAGGGCAGCGACAGGGCCCCCGCTGGGGCTGCTTGGGTGAGTGGAAAGAGCTGCTGCATCTGCAGGTGGCAGCGGCGCAAAAACCCTCGTGCTCTCAGCAGAAAGCTGAATTTCATCCCACTTGCTCGTTTGTGCACTTTCTGCAAGAGCTGTGGGCTGGCCGGGACCGTGGAATCGCTGGCCAAATGGCTTCTTTGTGACAGCCTGTCATTTACTCCTCACCTTGAGCTTCTGGCAAGGTGCAGGAGAGAGGGAGGGCATGCCAGCAGGACCAAGTGTCTTGGGTTTTCCTCTGCCCACCCCTCCCTCCGCAGAAGGCACAGCCTCGCCATTGTCACAGGTGCCTCCTGGCTGGGACAACTGCTGCACAGCCTGGCATTAAGCCACGTCAGAGGTGATTTCATCCCAAAAGTCCTGCTTGTGAAGGAGCGCTGTGGTAGCAGCATCCTGCGTGGCCCCTTAAGTAACGTGCACTGAATTTCTCACAGCTGGCAAACGAGAGGATAATAACTGTGTCCAGGGCACTGTTAGGGGACGTGGGAGATGGCAACAGAGTGCTCTCAGACCAAACCCAAGACTTACTGATCCTCGAGCAGGAGAAATCATAGTAGAGGGGATTTAAGCCACACACTCTGCCTTCGTGCTACAGTTTAACCTCAAGCACCCACAGGCAAAAACCACCGCACCTGCCCAAGAAGTAGAAGCCCAGCCACCAAAGGAAGCTGTGGCTCTGAACGAGCCTCCCTGTCATACTGCAGGGGACCCGGGCTCTGCCAGCAAACGAGCACATTTATTTGGCAAAAGCAGATTTTGCCCAGTAGCTCTTTGCTCAAACCACCTCAATGCGCACTGCAGCCCCTCCTCTCTCCGTGGGCAGCCGCAGCATCTCCGTCTGGGATCTCATCCATAGGGCATCCCGGGGTGTCCCACCACCAACCCCTTTCAGCAGCAACACGCCGAGCAACGGTTTGTTCGGATATAAAGCTCTCTGGTACATTTAGCCTTTTAAATATCGGCAGGATCCCAGCCATCAGTCACCCGGAGCTTAGCGATTTCGGGGCCCTGATTCAGCAGGACTCTCAAGCATGTGCTCGGCTCTAAGGGTGCTGTCAGCCCAGCACAGCCCAAGCTCGGAGTTATTACCCAGATGCTGCATACCAGAGGCTTAGAGACAAAATGTTATTTTCCTAAAGAAAATGAAAAACAAAAGCCTGCCCAACATTTTTATAATACAAGAGAAAATGTAGCTGCAAAACGACTGCGGTAAGACGCACGCCCTAGAGCGATTCCAATCCAGGCTCCTTAGCCAACAACCTTTTTCATCACCAAATGACTGAATCATGCAATGAGCTTTCCAGGGTATTTAAAGGTGACCTGAACAGAAAAAATAAATTGGGCTTGTGCCCTTTCACTTTTTGGCTTCTTTATGACAGGCTGGAGGATATTTTTCCCCTTGCTTGCTTGTCTTAGTTGTTTGGGTATTTTTACATTAAGTATGCAAGTCCTCTCTAGTCTTCAAGAATATTTCCTCCTATTGTGTGTTATATTTATTCATTGGGAAAGTGGCTAATAAAAATAAGTACAAGTTATATGGCAAAGGCAGCTATTTCCATTTCATTCTTATGCACAAGAGACTTGACATCCCAGGACAGGCTGTTTTTATTTTCAGAATATGACAAAGACCCAGGAACTTAGCGTACTAATATATTAAAATGTATTTTAAGGACCAGCACAGAATCTGGTGCCTGTGAAAATTGGGCCCTATGGGACAATGGGGTTTTAGGAGAAACTTTGCAAAAAGAAACACTTCACAAATTCTACTATTCTTTCTCCTTTTTCTCCTTTTTTTTTTTTTTTTTTGGTGGAAATCCTACGTCAAATGGAAGATTTCAATGGCAATCTCACCTAGCAAACCACAAAAGCATGCTCTCATCCTCATTCGCAAAGCAGTTAGTTCACACTTAACTAGAAGGGAGAGGTGCAACAGGATCCAGGTGCCAAAAGCCATGCTTTGAGCTGGAAGCCAGATGAAGGATGGGGATGCTTCACAGGGCAAAGGGCCAGCTGGGGCATGGCGAATGGTGGCCATGAGGTCTAACAGCAAAACTGGCCTTAAATGTGCCCATTGGCACATCCCACCATGGCTGAGCACGTCCCCCCGCCCTGTTCTTCCCCCAACTCTGTCCCCGTACCTTGGGTTGCTGGTAGTGCTCCATGGCCATGGTGATGACATTGAGGCCGATCACTCCGGTGATGAACAAATCCAGGTAGTGGCTGGTGCACATCTGGTGGATCAGGAGGCGGAAGCGGGAATAATCCGAATAGTAGGGCTTACACTGAGCTTCTGCAGTGGGGAGGAGGAGGAGAGCGGAGAGGCACGTCAAGGCATTTCTCTGCGTCTTTCTGAAGTCAATGCACCCTCACTTTCCAACTCCAAAGATGATAAATTCTAGACTGCTTACAGCAACACGCTGTCTTTTTTATTTCCTTTTTTCCTTGCTGGCACGTTACCATTTTTAATACACAGCAGGGCTCCCGGCATCTTACATCCGTTAAACATCTTCAGTGGGACATGCGCTATACTCAGCCTTATGGCATCAGGGATGAGGTGAGCTGGGACTATTGTGCTGCTAAAGAATGTTTTCCCTGTAGGGAAATTTAAATTAAATTTAAATTAAAACAACAATTTTTGTTTCTGCTGATCTTAAAAGTCCCCAAAGTATCTGAAAACCCAATTAACGGTCAGATGCTGGGGACAGATTTTACTAACAATGGCTTAAAAATACAGGCCATTGAGTTAGCGGTGGTCTTTGAAAGAGAAGTAATTCAGACATATTATGTTCTTTGCAATAAACTGTAGAAAGAATAAAATTCAACACTTTGGCTGCCAGAGCCCTGAAAAATGGTCCATAAAAATACCAAGGAAAACTGATCAGTCAGCCTCAGCGATTAGAAAATAATGATCCTCCATTTGGACAAGATTATCAAAGTACAGATTCCACTGTTCAACTCATTCCCGTGTTCGGCCGCCTCAGGGGTGACACATGCTCTTTAGACCCTGAATGTTCCTAGAGATAAACTCATTTACTCACCTAATCTCTAATGAGGAAATGCCAAGGCTGAGTATATAATTCAGTACAATTTTCAAGGAGGCATTATAATGCAGATTGAAGTGGAAAGGACTGTCTTGAATATGTCAGAGTATAATATTACTCCCATAATTAGATGATCAACTGGTTATGAAAATTATTGAGCTGTAAGAATTACACGGCTTGATATTTAGTGCCGCTGAGCAAATGTACAGTTTGATACATTACTCCAAGCAAAAAGTTGGGCAGAATAAAGCCATGAAGCCCAGGTTTGGGTTGCCCTCAGGGAAAACTAATTTTAGAAGATTAAATTTTGCCTGGAAATAGAATTCGCTTTGTCAATAGCCAATGACATTGCAATCAAACCCATAGATTTAATGGTTTCCTGCACTCCTCGCTTCGCAACAGGATCCTGAAAAATCGGAGTTTTGTTTTTTCCATAGAGACAGACCTTTCCCTTACAGCCCAGGGACCAGAGACACAAATCACTCAGCAGTTTTATTCTGTAGGGGTTTGGAACGCCCAAAATTCTGCTTCAGTGTCATCAAATGAAAGGCAACATTAATATTCACTTTCTGATCTGCAGCGTGCTTTGGGTGATCTGTACCTGAGTGCTAAAGCACGATATCGATGAAAAGGTCTATAAAATGAATTTTCATGCTGAATCTATTGAGTGCTTACAAAAAAGCAGACTGGTAGCTGCTGACTCACTCATAAGACTTTGTCAGATATCTCAGAATCTGCATAAATCTCCATAAAGTCAAGATATCTCGATCACATTATGCTAAATTATGAGTAGCAAATTAACTAAAATGTTTGAATACAATTAGGTTAGGAATAGGACCTATTTTTATGAACCAACTTATCATCTCAGAAAGAAACACCATCGTAATTGGATCACTTACTTCTTCTACATTTATGTATAATTCACGTTCAGAAAGAAAAATGTCAATGTTTCTGCCTTTTCTTGCGGTGGATTTACTTATGAATAATTACACTGGAATTCAAATTTTTCTCAGCTGTGATTGACAGGTAATTCCAAATCCTACAGAATAGCACCGACGCCGTTAGAACAGAGGGAGGATTTAGAGAGAGGTTGTAAAATGTCTCCTGTGCAGGGCTCCTGCACCCGGATTAGCCAGTGCATGGCCTTATAAGCAGGGTTGCTAATTGTTGGTACATCCACAAAGGCTTCTCCCCCTTCATATCCCCCCTCTTCCCAAACCCCAAGCCCCCCTTTTCCACCTTTCCCAGCATGTGGCCCCGGGTTCCCACAGCCAAACGCCTCTGGATGCCGCTCTCGCAGCCTGAGAAAATTCCCAATGGCAAACGTTTCGTCCGTCCCCGTTAACGTTGTCAAGAAAGGATTTGCCAACCCTGTTTATGAATCATGCCACCGCTCGCTTGGCCCGTCTCCGCATGCCGGCCGTGCGTATTAGTGCAACCGAGGTGTTACTGCCCGACGACCCACACGCAAGCTGGCATGCTGCCCCAGGACCAGAGAGAAACAGCTACTGTGTCTAGGCGGGCAGGGAACCTTCTGAACCCATCAACCATCTTCTTGCTGTTGGACAAACGCCATTTGTTTAACCCGAACCCGCGCGGCTCTGCGGGGCGGTTGGGCGTTCCGCGTGCGGAATTATGCGGGTGCAAAGCCCCTGCCCCCTATCACACAGTGTCATCTCTAATTATTGCAGTAAAGATCTAAACAATACCAACATCTTGGGAAATACAGACATCTGTTAAACTCCAGGTGGTGAACTTCACAACTAACACAACACCACATTACTGTACTGTTACAATACACTGTGTCAAGAACAACAAGAGCTCTGGGTTAGTCTCGGTTATTACTGGAAAGGTTAACTTGGCTTCCCGGCACACATGGCGTTAAAGAAAAGAGGAGGAGAGCAAACGAACAAAAGAAGGATCGGCAGAATGAGAATGCGAGAAGATGGGGAAATACAGCAAAAGCCCACCACGAGGCACCGGGCTGGTAAACAGGGTGTAAATCAAGCTGCTTCACC
>JAOXNO010000003.1:31091723-31113530 GCA_028565335.1 Limnodromus scolopaceus | reverse complement strand
TGCAGAGTAGGGTAGATGGTTGGACTCGATGATCCCAAGGGTCTTTTCCAACCGAAATGATTCTATGATTCTATGATCTCCTCCTACCCCAGGTAGGACGGAGATTTCGCAGCTGGTTGAGAGCTGGCTTGGGAGAGTCCCCACTGCCCGCTCACCCTGGGCGATGGTGGTCGAAGGGCACCGTGCCGGCAAGGGGAGCCCTCAGCTTTAATGTACCATTTTTACAGGCTCTCAACTTGTTTCCCAAGCAGTCACTCTGTTCTCCTCCTGGCATCATCCCACAGGATTATAATTGCTCCCCTTGACCCACAGCAGCCCCAGCCTGTGCTCTGGGGTACCCAAACTCATCACCGTCCTCTCCTGCCCATTTGGGAAGGTGGTGACCGGTGCTGTTGCAGGATCAACGTTTCCCATTCCCAATCCTGCTCTAACACCTCCCAGGCCAGTTTGCCCTTTGGCTTTGGCGATCACAGCCCAGGTCTGGGGCATCAAGCCCCATGCTGCTGTTTGCCTCACAGTGCCAGGACGTGACCTGTGAAATGGCACTGGTGACCAGCACAGCAGGGCTGGAGGCAGCCCCGGTTTTGTCGGGCAGAGCCACTGCCGGCTCCCAGACAGTCCCAGCCCTCGGCCGGTCTCTGTCGGAGATGGGGGAAATGGGGCCAGGGCCACTCTCTTCCCATTAACTGCATTTTCTTGGGGGGAATGGGACTGGGCGTGCGACTCCAAAATATCTCCAAGTAGCAGCCGCCTCCGAATATAGCCCTGTCAAGAGAGAAATTGCCACTTTCCCCGAGGTGGCTTTCCAGCCAGAGGTGCGTGGGCACGGGAAATTGGAATTCACGAGAGTGGGACAATTCCATTACCGTCTCCTCCAGCTTCTTCCTTCTCCTATAACAAGGGAATTAACTACTTTTCAGGTCTGAGTATATCTGGAGGACAGCAGCAAACCAGTGAGCAATGAGCCTGTGACGCAGCTGGATTTACAAACTGTATCAAGAATATTATTAGGTTAAAAAGTGGTTTGCACTGAAGGAACTTTTTTTATTTAAACACAGTGTTTTACTTGGCTTTTATTGTACTGAATGGATTTATTAAAAAAAAAATAAAAAAAAAGCAAAATGGAAAATGATGAATTATTTCCACTGAGAAGATTCCAGTTGTGATAGAATGTAGACTTGGAAAAAAAAAAAAGGAAAAAATAAAATTATAATATCTCACTAAGCACCAGGCAGCAGCACACACACACAATACTCCATCTTATCTTCAGAGAAAGAGAAAAGAATCCCTCTGTAAGTGCAGAGATGTGTGGAAGTTTTGGGGTCACAACTCCCGACTTCTCACTGAACCACAGGAGGTTCGCCTACAGCACCCGGGACCGATTCCCTCATATCCCCCACGGTCAGGTTCAGAAATAAAATCTTTCTCTTCCCTCACGCTGGTGCCTGAAGAGCAGCGTGGCACATCCACTAGCACTGGATCCAAAGAAAAGCCAACAAAAGGAAACACAAAGCACAGACCTGACAATTGCACACTTTTAAAGGCAAACTCTAAGAGTCTTTCTGAGCCTGCGCGGGTTAACAGAGGGGTTTGGAATGAGTTCAATGCCTTAAAAATGAAATAAAACAAGACAGCCTTGATAAAGCTCTGTAGGACCAGGAGAGGAATCACAACCAAATAAAAAGAAGAAAAAATAAACAGACCCCCAAACCCTCGTGCTGTCCCCGTTTCGCAGGGGAGGACAGGAGGCCTACCAAGAAAAGCAAGAATGAAGGCAAAGAAATAAAAATACCAGGAATGGCAATGGGAAGGAGATTCAGGATTTATTAAAGCATGTTGTGATAACTTCCAACAAGGCCTTAGAAATATAAGGTAGGAACCTCGGTCTCCTGGAGTTATCCTCTGCAGTGAAAGCTGATAGCCCTCACCTTGCAATTTTTATTTAATCAAAACTCCCTGAAATATGTGAGAGATGGATGGAGCCTTTCTCCCGTCTCAAGCAGTGGGAGCTTGCTCACAGGTGAGAGTTTTAATGGTACAATTTTCCTAGCATATTATTTCTGTCGAAAATTACAGCTATATTTGTTTCTATGTTGGCGCCTCTTTAATTATTCAGGTTAATATTCTTAAGTTATGAATTAAACAAAATGCTTGCCAGATCAAAGCTTCTTCTAAAAATAAAAAGAGCAAGGGACAGATTTGCAGCCTTGAGCACCAACCTGGTGAGGGGGGGACGGGAAAGGGAGACGTGACCGAGTCCTGGTCGGGGTGGCCAGGTCAAGCCCCCAGCCGGTCCATCCCCTCCAGGACCCGAAAAGGCTTTGAGGTGGCATCTTTATTTCTTTTCATTTACAAGATGCCTCATGGATTGAGCAACTCTGAATCAGCGTGAGGAATGCACCAGTTTGGCAGCACAACAGATAAACCCCATGTCCACGCTGAGGGTTGGTGCGGGGGCTGATCTTTCCGTTCGGGCACCGAGGCTCTGCGCTACCCTGAATTTTGCCCTGCTGCAAAAATACCGTGCCTCCCCGAAGCACAGTGTTCGTGGAGCAATGAGCAAGGGTGGGAGAAATAATGAAATACCCTCCCTAAGCAAGACCGCCTGCCTTCCAGAGACACTCCTGCAAATTGCTCAGAGACTCCTAAGTCGGTGGTTGGAAAGCGAGGGTAAACAATAAGGGACCCCATTTCACAGTCCAGTCCTTATTCTCTAAGAAAAACCAAAAACACAAAAAGAAAAGAGGAAAAAAAAGGAAAAAGAAAAAAAGCCATGAAAAGTCTGACAGTGTCTTAATGAAAACCAGAAAAATAAAATACTGAAAAACATAACATGACCGAGGGGTAAATTAAGGGTTTGCAAGTGTCAGTCCTGAGCCAGGTCTGCAGACCTGCAGGTCAGAATGATATGCGTGTGCCATGAAGTAAGCAAATGAGCTTTGCACCACACACACGGTTTTAGTGGGATGCCTCACAGCAGCGGTGGCCAGCCGTTAGTGACACAGCACTGCCATTCAAGTGGGACGAGACGTGCCGACTTCCCAGTACCTTGCACTGCACTGGCTGAGCTCTCCATTAATACATCATCCAGCATTAGATCTAAAAGAACGAAACGGCATTAATCACCCGGCGGGACACACGGCAAGACTTCCCTTCCCCTTCAGAGGTCCCTGCGGCTCTCAGGTTCTCCGTTGCCTCTATTGGGAGTGTTTCCTTGTGGGATCCTCTCCTTGTGCCTCATGGAGGGTGGGCTCAGGTACACGGGCTCATCATGAAAAAGGAAGGGCTCTTGTGCTTCTCCCATGTACACGGGGGGAAGCCCAAGAGATCCCTGAGAACCCCCTGGCTTGAAGATGATGAAAGAGAAGACGCTTCTGAAGGACAGACTTTGTACATATCCTGCTGGGCCAGAGCACCTTACGTCTGCCTACATCTCACTGAGCTGGGATCTCACATGCTTTTCTGGTTTTCAGATATCCGATTGGGTGAATGCATTTGAAGAGTCTACGATCAACAACGACTGTGCAATCAGTTGGATGTCTACGTCTGACATCCGTGGGTTAGTTTGGGCATCTGGGCCCAGCTGAAAGGACCCCCATGCAGTTGCTGGCATAACCAAAGCTCTAGTCTTGGTATCATCTGCAAGTTCCCACCGTGCAGAATAAAGCTAAGCAACAACATCTGTTGCCTCTGAGGGCAAAGCTGGGCATGGTCAATTAAAACCAACGTTTCACTGAACGCGAATTGGGAAAACTGTTCTGAAGCGATTTGGAGGGCTCCATACTTTGCTCTTGAAAGGTTTTTATGGCGATTGAATACTCAGCAATATTTGATCCTCAGTAAAATAGCTGTTTATTGCCTCTTTAATTAGGCATTTCATAGGACTGAGTGAATAACTACATCTCCAAGGATGGTTTGTGATTCCTTCCCGCTGGGAAATTGCCCAGACTTACGTCTTTTCTTCATCTAGTTCCTCTAGCATTATAAATAAGGTCATTAATAATAACTAAACATCTATTTTTCTTCTACAGAAATCTCTGCTTTCCAAAACGACAACTTTAAATAGGGATCTTTCTATCTAGCCTTTAAAAACATTTTCTAATTCATCAGCCTGAAACTGTGTTTGGGAACTTGGACTGACTGAAAGAGCTTTCCAGGCATTTCCTTGACGTGAAAAACAAAACAAAAGAAAAAAATCCATCTGTATCCCACTTAACTGAGAACAGTTTAACGTGTCCTCCACTGCTCTTGAGGGAAGCCTCCATCTTTCCACTGACCATCGAGGAAGCCAGGCTCTCGGCATAAACCAAAGTTTGATGTCCAGAGGCTGGTGTGATACATCCTATTGGTTACAAAACCCGTGAAGCTCATGGGACTTAAAGACGTGACCAAAGGAAAAGTGCTGAACTGAGAGAGGCTGAGACACCGTTGTGGCATGTGGTTGCACGATTAAGCCTGTCACAGCTATTAAACACCTCTTAGGCTATTAAAAAAAATAAAACAGACTTAATATTACCAGCTTTTGGAACAAGCACCTGATCAGACAGCCTCTTAAACCGTACTGAAGTCTGTCAAAGATAGAGAAGAGATGTGAAAGGGGACACGGAGAGAACAGCAGGCGGACTGACCAGGGAGAGGAAGAGCGAGGCCATGGACACGAAGGGCAACGGAGAAAGTTCAGTCAGAAGAGAGAGCATGCGAGAAGAGTACCTCCGACCTGTGGCCTCTGGCTGACTTATTTCTTATTTATTCAACCAAATTAACAGAAAAAAAGGACTAAAGGACAAATGTCAGGTTGGAGACTTTTGACAGAGTGGAGGTCTAGCCTCCTTTCACCTGTAAAGCCTTCTTGAGGCAGGGCTGCAACCTTGCACATCCAGTTTGGAGTTTGGTTCAATTTGTATCAGTGCTATTTTGTCTAGTTAGTTACTCTCCTCAACTGCTTTTTTTTTCTTTTTTCTAATCTGTATTTCTCAAGCAAATACATTGATATGTTTCTCTAAGGAGTTTTTAAGCATCACTAGAATGAGATGGCTCCATTATTTTATTACACTCTTGAATAGCAGTGGTGCTACTGTGCCAATAAATAAACCTGCTTGATAAATGGGACAGGTAACATCACTGTGGCATTACAAGGCTGTAATAAACCAAATAGTGAATCCAGTTATCAGCAACAGTGCTCATGACTCAGAAGATTTATGGTGCCATTCGGCACTGCTGATCTTTGCAGTTGTCACTATTTGTGTAACACTGAGCTCTGCTATCCAAGAAGCTCCAGGTCTGATTATCATTATATTTTAATTTAAATAACCTCCAACGGAAAGGTCATTGCAAATCATGCAGCCATTAAAAAGGCTTCCATGGCTCCTTGCTCAGCCTAAAACGACACTATTTCCTTCATGCAAATTTTATAGCTGGACATGCTTTTGGGAGAAGAATGATCACCAGACGCGAGGCAGGGAGGGGAGGGAGGAGGGGATCGTGTGGAAGGTCAAGCAGGACTCAGAAAGATGTGGAAAGACTACCGACCAGCCATCTGTTTCTCCTTACTCCTTCTCTTTTTCTCCAGCCGGCGAAGCCTCTTCTCCTCCCGCCTCTTGGCTTCTTCCTCCTCCTGGTGCTGCCGACACTTGTGGAAATTCTCCACCACCACCCCCACGAACATGTTGAGGACAAAGAAGGCCACAATCAGCAGGAAGGAGATGAAGTAGAGGAGCATCCACGGGTTGTAGTTCATGACTGGCTGCAAAGTGGAGGAAGGCAAATGTCAACTGACCCTCAAAAAAAACCCAAAAACCAAAAAACCAAACAAAACCCCCTAACAAAACGGGAGCAAATTGATGCATCTGCCACATCCACAAACCTGTGGGTGCCCCTTTGAGGCAGCTCTGTGTGCTCCGCTCTTCCTGAAAATTAGAGCCCGCTGAGACACTTAAACTGAATGCTCCCAAAACACAAAGCACACCGAGGACAGAAGAACCACCTCTGCTCTGCCAGCAGCAGGATAGCACATCCTCTGCAGCTATTGTTAAGTTCCTCACTGAAAACCTGTACCTACACAAAGCACTTCTTTTCTCCTGAAATGTCCAAATTGCTTAAGAAGTCAGACCATTATTCGATAGGTGCGATTCTCCTAATGCTCGTTACACTGGTCGTGTTCAAAATCTGCAGGGAAAAGGCTCGGTCCGGATCCAGACTTTTCAGTTGACTCCTTGTCACACCCAGGACTTGGGTTAAACGGCTGCCTTGATCCCAACCCCATAACCCCATTTGCCTGTGGAAGCCAACAGTTCTTTGCAAAACAAGAGCCCAAATGTGTCACCTTTGACAACTCATTTCTCACAGCTCTGCGAGAGCACGTACCTGCTGGTCGACTCCCACAGCATCTAAGCCATCGTACATGATATCCACCCACCCGTCCTTGGAGGCCAGAACAAAGAGAGACATCAGGGCCTAGAAGTACATGGGGAAAAAAGTTAGACATGGTTGCAACTAAAGCTTTTTTACCTGTAACATTTTACTCCTCTTTGCCCTTTCCTGTCTGGGGATTATCATTACCTGTCTGATAATGGGACACTTTGATGCCCAAGGTTTCTCCTGGCAGCAAAAACCTATCAATGTCAGTGCCTGGTTCAGCAATGAGCGCTAATTCGGAAACCACAAAGCTGAAGACAAAAGCAGCTTCATTTCCACCCTCCAGGTCTCTACCGCTCCCGACTAATTAGTCCTTACCATGCTGCTAAAATAAGGCTGTGCTGCAGAGATGGTTGAAAGTGTCCGGCTCTATTAGACAAGCCCTTCTGCAAGATATATTTGGTTTGTTATGTAGCAGTGAAGCAATTAAGTACTCCACGAAGCCACATGTGCTTGTTCTGTACCGAAAAGGAGTGTATGCCTGCTTGGAAACACTACCTTTGGGATTTACAGAGACAGAATGCTGTGTATGTGAACTGAATATTTACTGCGACTGGCAGTGCCCTGTAACAAAATCCCATGGGATAATAATGCACAGGTTTTAAGTCAAGGAAGTAAAGGAGCAAAGAAGCAGATTACCATTCTATTAATACCTGGCCGAGATTATCAAAATTATACTTGTGCCGGACCCATTTGTAGCTTGCTTCTGTGCAATCCGATTTATTTGTGATGTTTCTGGTGTCCTCCCCCTGGCAGATAAAAAACTTGCCTTTGAAAAGCTGCAAAACACACGAAGAAGAGAGGAAAGGTAAGGGTTTGGTCCGCAGGATTGCTCTGCAGATGATGGGCATTTCTCCTGGGGTGTTCTGCACAGCCCACGCCGACCAGAGAAGTTAAGGGAAATGGCCTCATTCGTGCTGGTTATTAAGTGCGAGCAGCCTGTATAATAGGCACCTAATGAGCAGATGCCTGATTTCACATCATTTAGGACACCCACCTCGTGCATTAGGTTGTCTGGTTCAGTGATCTGAGACTGGCCTAAAGGCCTTTGCTTCTGGGTCGCCAGCTCAAGTGCAGCCCTGGCTAATAGCCCAGACCAGCTAATGGCTCCTTACCACACGTGGAATGACTCCGGCGACTCCAGCCCAGTTAACGACGCTGGTTTCAAGAGTCACCGACGAGTTAAACGTAACGGGGGCCCTCTGTCAGCAGAGGAAAGGTGGCACCGAGGAGGCGCAGCGGTGGATTAAGCTCTGCTCTTACGGGTCACGAGGGGACACATCGCTGGAACAAGGCTGCTGTCAGTCCAGCTCCAGTGTCTCCTCCTGGATGCTGCTCTCCAGCCATCATTAGGCTCCGCAGCCCGTGCAGGGGGCTCTGAAATTGTTCCTTCTGCAGAGCTTAAGGAGTCAAGCCCCACTGGGGCAGGGTACCTGATCCTGAGCTTATTCCCTTTGGTGTAAGCCAGGAGAGATGCGACTCCTGGGGACTCAGCTCCTGATTTACACCTGCACGAGGAACATGAGCCTCCACACGCTTAATTCTAGACCCCGTGCTTCCCGAGAGTGGCAGGGGATGATTACTGCTTCAGACAGGGTGATTGATGCTAGCAGGATGGATGGTATCGGAGCCCGGGAGACATCCAACAAATCTGGTTTTATTTGCTGACAGAAGCTATTGACTTTACTGTTTTTGGGGAAAATGGCAACCTGCTCTCCAGGCTCCTTAAAACACCACCTGAGTATACAGAGAAGAGATGCTGACGGGTTTTGATCTGTTGTTCTAGACAAATATCAGTAGAAACAATAGCGAATGAGATAAACCCACGCATTACTCCATGGGTTTCCTTCAGAAATCAACAGCAGAAGGATGTTTTCTAGGCGTGCAAAATTAACCGCCCCTCAACGCAGTCATAAAACTTCTGGATGCAAGAAGAGAAGTATTCCCTGATCTTTCCATGGAGAAACAGTATCCGTGGGTAAGGCAGACTGGGGAGATACAGCCTTCACAGAGAAAAGTTTTAATTAAGCAGGAAGGTAAACATCTGTTTTTAATGTATTGTCTATAAATATAACTTCTCCAGGAGCTGGACTGTAACGCCACTCAGGTGGGAGCAGTAACACAGCTACTAACGGGGTTTGGAAATACAAAGCCCAATTTGCAAAAATGCCGATCCCTCTCAGTGCTTCAGATTTTAGCACTTCTGAAAGACCCAGCGATTCCTACTGTACTTGTTTTAGCAATCTATTTCTTGTGTCTTATTAATGACTATTCACATGTGGACAAGCTCTACAATGACACCAGTCTCGCTAAAAGAAAACACTGGATATCTGGATTTTAATAGCATTTAAAAACTCTAGTCTGATCCCCAGTTTATATTTACATGGGAAAACCAACTGTAACTTTGAGATCATCTTTTTATAGGAAACTGCTCTGGCCCTCATCTTACACCTAATTAGACATAAATATTAACTGTGAATTTTGCATCCCGAATACAGGATTAATCTTGCTTGTATCTACCACTTAAGCACATTGATAGTCAGGACAATTTAACGTAAGACTGGAAGTCCCTAGGGAAAGCAATCGCAATTAGCAGGGAGGAAATTCAAAGAGCATACTGCAAGTTTTGTTGTTTGGCATAAATTTTCCCATGTCTGAGTTTTATATTGTTTTACGGGATACGCTTAGTTTTATGAATCTGTTTAGTATAATGGATGGATGTTGTTGTACTGTAATGCTAAGCCAATCTAGCCACTGAGGTGGTTATGGATGGCATGATTTTCCTCTCTGTTTATTTTCAATGCTGTATTTATTATTTATGCAGTATATTAGTATAAAATATTATATAAGACACCTTTCCAAAACAAAGCCAAACAGAGCTGTTTTCCAAAGCTGGCTGTGACAGATCAGATAAACCTCAGAAAGAAATAAGTGTTATGTCAGAATATTTACATGAAACCATCTCTTCTTCTCAGGCAATGAGAAACCAATTGCATTGGAAACTCTGCCACTTTTCCCCCGGGTTCCTGCACTCCCGGGATGGAGGATATTGCCAGCAGAACTGGCAGGAAGCAGACTCAGAAATCTCTATTTTTGCAAGCTTTCAGTTATTCAAACTGTCAGAATCTGAATGAATCTCCGGGTCAAGGTCTCTCTGGAGTTTACAAACCAACCGTTTCAGCTTTGAGAGTTTCTATTTCCCTGTTGGTTTATACCTAGAAGGAAGGTGGAGGGGAGATGTCTACACGTTATCTCCCAGATGGAACAGGAATGGGGTTTCACTGTTTTCCTCAGCAGAGATTTTCTGGTGGTACCTGTCACGCCTCAGGCCTGACCCTTCTGTGGTGTGGCCAGGGAAAGAAAGCGGAGAAATATCTTGATTTGCGTCCTCCTGCAGGCAGAGCAGGAGTCCTTATGGTGGGGAAAGGATGAAGAAAGCCCGTTCTGTGCCTCTGAGGGGATCGCTATGTTGGCTTTTGTATCACTGCATGAAACAGGGAAACCTCAAGAAAGTTCAACACGTCAAGTGACACATAGCCAAGACTTGGAAGTCAGGAATAAATGTGTCTTGAGAGCACTAAAAAGGCCACACTGGGCTGCTGGGGTGGGGAATGAGAGCCGCATAAGCCCTTGAGTCTGAGTCATTCCAGGCTGTTAACTATGGCAAAGTCATTGATTCAAAACCAACACGCATTTCTAGAGCCAGGCAGAGGACCTCAGTGGAACCAGAGAGAGGCAAAACCAACCCCACCGACTTTCTCTAACCATTGCTCCTTCAGCTATGGCTAGGGTTGGGTGTATCTGGGCCACTATTGTTAGGCTGTAATTGTTAATGAGGTTTTAATGGCTGACCAATAATGGGAAATCTCCTTCCTCCTTGCTAGGAACAAGAAGCACTCCCCAACAAGGCCAAACAGCCCATTGCTTCAGTTTCAGAAATGCTTACGGTGTACCCGTTGGTACAGATACCCAGAGGTGGGGCCACCTGGGGCTCGTTAATGGTTTTGGGCCCTGAGGCTTACAGAGGACTTACCTGAACTCCCAGGATCCCAAAGATTATGAAAAAGGCACAGCAGATGACCACGATGTTCCCAATGGGCTTCAGGGATGACATGAGAGTCTCCACCACCAGCTTCAGTCCTTGGGCTCGACTAATGACTCTGTGGGGGCAAGTAAGCACAAAATCTATGTTAGTCCTGTTCTTGCCCAGTTCTGCCTTCTATGAAGATAGAAGATGTGGAGAAAACAGCATCAGGGAATTCTTTAGAATGACAAATAACTCAAAAATCATGATGGAAGAAGCAGTTCTGGAAGACTGACCTGTGAGATTATGGAGGTGTTTGAAGGAAAGGGGTCTCTGCCTACACACACAGCTTTGCATAAAAGAAGAGGAGGAGGAGACCACATATGAGGAACTAGGCCAGAAAAGTCACTGGAGAAGAACCAAGGAAAGGAAGACAAATAGGCCAGTCCCATCTTTTTCGAACTTGGAAGAATGATTGTAATCTAACCCACCACCTATTCTTGATCCATTTTCTGATCAGCATCTTGTAGTTACCGCTCACTGTAATATATTCAAGCCTTGGAATTTTCCTTTTTCTGTTATTCGGTCCTAAGAACTCTCTAGGTTTCCAGTCTTGATCACACCTTCCCTGGGATCCAGCCTCTTAGGATTAGATCACATGGGGAGATTGGGGAAGAATAATATGGATATCATGCCTGAAGCAGGTTAAAAAAAAAAAGAAAGAAGAAAATGTACTACACTCTCAAGGAACAACACTCCAATGAAAGAACAAGGCTTGTGTGATTTAGAGAAGCCATTTCACCATGCTGGGTAAGATGAGCAATGTATCAGCCTGTATTCAGGCTCACAGATCTGAAGGTGGAGAGCTGGAGGACTTAGAAAGGCATCTGAAGAGGTTGCGTGCCTCCCTCTTCTTGATGCCAACTGGAATTAAGCATTTCACTAGTGCTGTAAATCAATTTGTACGGATGCCATAGAAACTGTGTTTTCCCAAGGCAGAAAGAGCTGTCTGCTGTGTAAGTCGGAGGGAGGGAAGCGCCTGTGTGCTTCTGGGTACCAGCTGGTGACTCCTTTGAACACTTGGCACTCCAAAGTGCCACAAACTTCCCCACCTTCTTGTTTCTGCCTGGTTCTCTCTTTTGCCATGGGAGTCCTCTCACTACTTCTCCTGTTTTGCTCCAAGTCTGGTTGCACCACCTGAAGCACAGTAGGAGTTTTGTTGCCTGGAGAGGATCCAAGTTCTCCTCCTCTCCCCCCTCCCAGACATTGTGCTCCCAGCAGAGGTCCCCATGGACACATCCACATGCCCAACATGCATGGCCTTAGCTGGCACCCTCTCCTGCCCCAGAGCCACCAGGCTTAGCAAACTGCAGAGAACTGGTACCAGGTCTTTCCAAAACTGTTGGCTTTAAACAGTATCCTGAAAAGCTAAAAATTATTTCTTTTTTTTTTCTGGTTAAATATCTACTCGAAATGTCAAGGGTAACTCATCAATTATCATTTTGAAAAAGAAACAGATGGTCACATATTTATCTGCTCCTTTACCAGTGAAACACAAAAGGCAGATGCTGCTATTCCTCACAGTGGGTGTCTCTTCCAGGTAGCTGCTGTGGCTTCTGATTTCAGATATCTCGGCTTTTGTGACGCTCAAATCTGGGTTATTTTATGGAATGAGCTTGGGGGGCGAGATGGCTCAGGGAGCAGAAGGCTGCTCAAGGCTGAGATGCCCCAGGGGACAGTGTGGACCTCATGTACCTGGGGCAGCGTCGAGACTGGTCTATGTGGGCTGCCAAAACTGTCCACGTGAATTAGCCCAGGCTGAAGTCCTCACTTGGGACAGGGACTCTGCTGCTGTCACGCTGCACTAGCACCGACTCCGAGAGCCGAGCCGAGGCCAGCCAGAGGAGGCTGGATGGCAGGCGAGTGTGCCCAGCTCAATGAGCTGGCTAATCCAGCCTAACGAGCAGCGGCCGCAGGGCAAGGGCTCTTCCCGCTCCATCTGAGTGCACAAAGCAAGCATTGGGCTGGACAGTCTGAGGCTGAAGTGCTCTTCTGGATCCTCAGATGGCCTAAAGACCTTACCACCCCTCACCTATTGCCCTCTCACAGTCTTGGGTGAAATACCACAAATGCCAAACTATAGATAGGAAACTGGGGCATGAGAGGACCACAGGCTACCTTCTTAGAGCTATGCAGGCACCTCATTTCCAGTGATTTTGATGGAAATTAGGTACTTTGGTGCTTTAAGGATCGACTTAGGTATTCTGCCCACTGTCACACAGGGTGGAATTGAAGTCAGGTCTTCTAAATTGAAGGTCTGTGGTCTAAATTACTGGAGCAACCTTAAATTTTGGGGAACAAGGAAGAAATTTAGTCTCCAGAGTCTAAAGTTGATAATTTTCTCCAACAGTTATTAAGAAAGCCTATTCTAGAAATAATAAAGTGATTTCCCTTGTGAGATACTATTTGGTATCCAGCAGAGAGAGAAAATAGGAGGTTACTTGTCTGACTTCACAAAGTCATGTGGGATGAGAGAAAAAGGGCTGAGAAACTGCAGCATTTTGCTGCTTTCAGAGTTTTGATCAACCAGGGAATTCCTCAAATGAGAATGCATGAGGGTAAAAGCTGCCACCAGTTTAGCTCCATGCCAGTGCTGTTTCCAGCCCTACAGGGAGAGAAGACTTTGAAAAGATTTTGAAAAATAATAGTTCTTACTAATGAAAACCTTCAGACCTTGGAGCTGCCTCAAACTAAGGGCCTGATCCAGCGTCGAGGCAAGTCTGTTCAAAGACTCCTGCCATTCTCCTGAGAGCCTGATAACTCCCTAAGAAGTGCCAATGAAATCCTCAGCATTTCCAGATTATTAGTGTCAGCTCCAATATGTCAAGATACAGCATCCCTGCACCTCATCAATATTGCCCAAGGTCCTGCTGGTCTCGGGCTTGTGAACTCATATTATCTGACCCACCACTCCTGCAATTTATTGCTCAAGGATGCAGCCGATTTGGAGCCCTCCGGGCATGCCAGAGCCATAGATCCATCGAGGCTGCACTCAGGACAATTCCAGTCCACATTAGACATAACACAAATGGGCAAACTGAAATGAGAACTTTTTTCTTTTTTCTTTTTTTTTTTTTTTTTCCAGTGTGAGGAAATGTTAATCCCTCAAGTTCCTCCTCGTTCTTCTGGTCTCAGCATTCTCAGGGCTGTAAAACCCCTGGCGTGAGACACTCCAAACACACCGCCAGCCTCACCCCAGCTGGCTCACATTTACTCACGGTAAGCCTGCTACTCTGATCAGAGCTCTCAGAAGAAGCAGCACTTAGATGAAGCAGCAGATCAACATTAACGAAGACCTTCCTCCAGAGATTAAAAAAAAAATTAGCAAAGGTGATAATATGATAGATAGAAGAGAGTCTATGAAATGACTATTTCATGCTGCAATGGTTTGAAAAGTGAATAATTTATCCATCTGCTTTGGAAGTCAAAGCCCAGGCTCTGCAGAGAGTAAAACAGAGCTGAAGTCCATCCACATTAATTCTGAATACATTTTCAATTTTGATTCCTCTTGTATCTTAAGCTACAACACTTGATCCCAACAACAGCAGGTTGAACGCATTAGGAAGGAATGTTATTGTATAAGCAATCCCTCTACTGGCTGAAACATCAGACGGTCATGGAAACATCTTTAAATGTCACTCCTTTGTGAATATATTTTTGGAATTCTGGTCATAAAGCTGGGCTCGAATACTCATGGAATCAATTTGAAGGCTGATAATCAATCATGTAATCAAAAGCCCATGATTGGCACACAGGCCAGGGTTTGGTTTTTTTTTTTAATGCCTGTGAAAAGGCACAAGCACACGTGGCTTTGTGTGCTGCGGAGAGCAACGGGGCTCTTTTCACAGGAGAAAATAAGAGACAGAATGAGGGAGGACATCTGCAAGAAGAGCCCCTTCAGACCAAGAAAAGCCAACACAGAGACGAGGAAGGCTGTCCCTGCCCTCGACTTAAAAGTGACACACACAGCCATGACTTGGTTTCTCACTGTCAATGCCCTCTCTGCAGCCCTGTCCCCAAGTGCCTACGGAAAGGGAGGACAGACGGAGCCAGGGGTGGGGACGGACCATTTCCTTTGATCTGTGTCCTTTGCTTTCCTGGAAAGGAAAAATTGGCTCAGTCTCTGCTGGGGACCTCACCCAGACATGGGGACTGGAGACACGGTGCGCAAAGACCCTGGGTCACCTGTCCCAGCTTCATCCCGTGTGGAACCAGCTGAACATCCCGGGCAGACCCTCGAGCCACGCGGCGCAGCCCGCGGCAAAGGCAGAGCAGGCAGAGGCGGGCTCAGGGCAGCCCAGATGTGCATCGCGGAGGCAGATGGGTTTCCACATGCAGAGATTTATGACTTACTGAAAAGCCCCCAGATTGATGGCTGCTTTTTCATTTCCTACAAATCTAATTTGGGGGAATTTCCTACAAATCTAATAAGGGGAATAGAACTGATTGTGAACATATTTAGGGAATGGGCTTGTTGCTGTCTTTTTACATTTCCTTTGTAGCAGAAAGCAGTATCTTGGCTGAAAACATTCACACACCCTCTCGAGAAAACATATCAAATGCCAACAGGAATGGAATAGCAACGGAAGAGCCTGAATCCCGCACATGCTCCAGAGGGCAGGTCTTCCTCCAGCCTGCAGTTACTCAGTGGATTATTCCCCACAACTGCAGACTACTCATGCACATAGATGACTGCAGAGAAAAGCTCTAGTAAACAAAGACCCAGGTCTTGGTCAAATAAATCTATAGATGTACAAAGATGCATGCAGGGCTTTTACTAGGTTAGACAGGTGACTGTAGCAGGGCTCAGCACAACCCAAGCCTCTTCCTCTAGATTTGATTTAACCACACCACCTCAGGAGAGAAATTTGCCTTCCACAGTTCAGAGATGGGAAATCAATCCTTCTTTTACCCAGAGCTATCCAGATTATTTTGTAGGTTTTCGTAACATGTGTCAAAAATCAGCCAAACCAGAAGAGCAGAGCAGATCTACCGAACCAGCAATCAGGTGGTTTCTGCCCCCAGAAACTACAGTTGACATGGAGATGCTGGGGGACACATAAAGAGAAAAAAGCCTGAATTGGAGTCACATAGGAAGACAGTCTAGTCATATGGTCAGGGAGCTGAACCACACCGATGGTGCTATCTGTCCAGATAAAAATGATTAAAGCAGCTCACATCCTAAAACTCACCAGGCACAACATACACATAGCCCAATTTAACAGAATACCTTTCATAGCTGTTGAGAATATTTGAAAGATATACGTATAGGCATGGCCATTGTTATTTAGACTTATTATTCACACAGGGATAGTAAAACAACATATTCTGTCAGAAGCAGGGTCCTATTTTTCTGTCCTGAAAGAGAAAATCCTGACTTAAAGTGAACCTTTTATGAAGGAAGCAGCAGTAAGATATGACAGGCACACAAAGATGCTTTGAGCAGGAAGGTTTATTAGCTGCTGCATAACAAGAGCAGCAACAATGGTATTAAAGAGGGACTGCATTTAGCATGGAGAGAAACCGTCATGCCTTGGGGTACGGGACAAAACAGATGCCTGTTTGGAAGAGGCTGGTCCTTGGGCAGGTTCTGGTCAGAGGGGTGCCTGCCCCTGGAGCGTGGGATGCTCTCCGCTGCCAGGGACAGGGGACCAAGTTAGCAGGACAACTGCTTTCATCTTGTCTGGGCAACTTTCAAAATAAATGTCTCTGTAAAATTAATGGGCGACTGGTGGGAGGCGGGGGGGAAAGCTTCTTTGCATTCTAGGTTAAGCAACAGTTTAGTCTCTGCTTCCTTAAAAATGATCTGCCACCTGCTACTAATTTCCTTCTTTGTTACGAAAGCCATTGACTGCCTGAAGGAAAGGGGGAGAAGAAGCTGTTAAGCTGCACTTTACACAGAGCAAATGAGAACACAAATAGCAGGGGATGTGTGTTTTAATGAGCAAAAGAGGCATTGATCAGTTTACTACCGCACTTGGGGCTGGTCCCAAAACACAGCGAGCGCCCGGAGCTCCTTGCGGCTCTGCAGGACCTGCGGATGCTCATTGTCTGCGCAGCAGCAGGAGGCTGGGCACAACGCTGGCGACAGGCGCCGTGCCCTTGTCTCGCCTGTCCCTTCCCCTGCACGAATGCTGCTGCTCACAGGAGAGGCTCAGCTCCCCCTTTGGTGCACACACACTCATGCTCTTTTAGGTCCTCCTCATCCTCTGCTCACCTTAAGGGCCGTAGCGTCCTCAGCAGTCGCAAAACCCGCAGCATCCCCAGGATTTTCGTGCCGCTGTCTGACACCATCGAGACCAGGATGTCAATGACGGAGATGAGAACCAGCACCCCATCCAGCACGTTCCAGCTGCTTTTCAAGTAGGCTTTCTCCCCAAAACACAAGCCTAGTGCCACCACCTGCCCGGACATCAAGTTGCAACAAATTATGACTATCGCATCCAATATGTTTCTTCCAGTTAGCAACCTGCTGAGAATGCATTATTTACAGATACAAGCCTGTGAGCCCATTTGCTTCCCAGTATAGATGTCTAATTAGACAAATTAGCAAGTGTTATGCTGCAAGAATTGTAAAAATACCTCTGCAGATACATCTCAGATTGTTCCTTACAGCTGATGTATTTTTAATGCAGCTAAACGTAGCTGCACAGAACTATTCCTAACATGTTTAGCTCTGGTGTTAGAAGTTTGATCATATTTTATTCCTATAGACTGCTGGAATAAAGGTTCAGAGTGGCTGACCCAAAGCAATCATTTACAAGCTTTGCAAATAAAGAAACTAGAGGAACTTTCCAAAGAAAGAGCAATTGTTCTGTGAGATGATTACGAATTACACAAGAGAGATTTACAGCAATGGGTTTCTGAGCCTCCTGCCTCAAATCCGGCAAAATGTTTCAACGTGCTTAAGTCTCCCCTGCTCAGGAGAGCACATAGCTGCTTAGGTTGCTGGGGACAATTGGTTGTTGAAGACAATGGGACTTACATGCATGGCTGAAGTTAAGCATGTGCTCAAGAGCTTTGCTGAATAGGGAAGGATTGCTGAATTGAAGCATCCCATTGCTCATATAATGGTGTAAATCAAGAGCAACTTCAGTGAAATTGTTCTGATGTAAAACGTGCTCAGAATAAGGCATGTGATGGGTATTTGAATATGATTCAGAAGAGGAAAATATACACCTTGCTCGTAGCTAGTAGACCTAGGGGGTTTGTGAGTCCACTATAATAAAATTTCACTAATATAATACAGGCACACTTATCCTCTGGCTTCATTTACCTTAACTGTCATCTCAGTCAGGAAGACAACTGTAAAGATGTAGTTGGAGAGCGTTAGGAAAATCCGTTCCTATAAAAAAGAAAACGAGAGACAAGGTTTTATAGCCTGCTCTCCACAGCTGTACATCTCCCTGTGCATATTTGGGCAGTTGCTAACTGTTCTCCAGCTTCTGTGCTGAATCAAGCCTCGGACTGTTTGCTCGCAGAGAGGGGAAAATCCAAATATTTAGACAATAACCCTCTGCACGGTTCAGCACCGCCAGTGCCCGGGGCTGGGTCAGCACCACGGACAGCGGCAGAGCCGGCACCTGCCCCCAAAATCCCCACATTTGCCCCCAAATCAGCCCCAGGCAGAAACTGGGAGATATTCCCCCACCCCCCGGGAACTTGCCTGACAGGTCTCTACCTGCCCCTCACCTGCAGACATCACCGCACACTGCAAATATCACTGAGCTCCCAATTCTCCCAGAAATCAAGTCAATATTAGAGTGGCTGTGCTGCAAGGCAAGCAGGACCCACGGGACGCCGAAGCGCAGCTGGCATGAGTTGTCACAGCTCCACCGACGCCAGCAAAGCTCTGGGGGTTTACGCCAGCTGAGACCTGCCCCCAAAAGGTTGATTCACTTGCCCAAAGCCACAGGCTAGTCCTGGGCGTGAAGCCCAATAGTCTCATCTCCCAGTCCCCCGCGCTATCCACCAGACCATGCAGTCCTCACTGCCACCGCTCTGCAATAGCAGCTAGTGATTACAGATGAGACCATGGACTCGTTCCCTATCTGTAGTTAGCAGAAACCTTTCTTTTTAATGATGATCATTAAATAAATTACACTTTTCCCTAATCCCCGAACAATCTCTGATTGCCTATACTGAGAAATGGACAGCAGAAGGGGGAGGCCGGAGGAAAGATGATGCGTATGCATGTATGCATGCACGCATACGATTGAACCAGCCCCCATTCTGCTAATAACAATTTTGGATTTATTTCTGCCTCTCCCTACAGAGCAGTCCTGTAAGAGATGCAGATCTCTTGCTCAAAATGAGATGCAATTTAAACAAGACAAAACACCTTGGCAACTCTCTCGTTTGCCAGATCATGATTTACTGAAAGTGACTCAGGAACCACAGAGTAGCTTGTTTCCATACTGGGTCCATAATTAATTAGGTCCTAGACCTGCACTGTGATTGCCTGAGCTGTGATAGGAAACATCTCCGGCCGTTAGCTGACTGCCACACAAAAGACTGCTGTGGAAGGGTAGGCACTAGGCAGGAGAAAGAGAGTAGGGACCTGCTTGTGGAGCTGGAGATAAAGCAGCAATAGCACGGAGGAGAGACTGAGGATATTACGTTCCTCTCTGGCAAGCGTGTGGCTATTTTGCAGGATAATCTCCCCGGCCCATGTCGTGCACTCTGCGATGGGGAGCGCGTGTTGGCTAGCAACAGCATCCCCTGTTCCGATAAGCCAGCTGAAACTGGGACAGGGAAAGAAAACTCGCTTGAAGCAGCTAGAAAATCCAGAGCTCGGGGAAGCAAAGTACAATTATTTTAAACAACTCAAGCTAAACTAACTAACTCAGTTTCCAGATGAGAGCTCCACCAGTGCAGGCAGGGCCCACGCGCTCCTCCTGGCTTCCCTGCTTCGCTGTTCAGCATCCCCCTTCCCCTCCCTGCTGCTCCCAGACCATGGTCCAGCTCAGCTCCAACCCTGAATGGCTCATTTTGTTTCCCTTGGTTATAACCTGATGCTGATGAACCTCACATCAGTCCTTCTCCCTTTTCCTCTCTACACTATTCCAATGCCTGGTGACACCACAGCTCATCCTCCTCCTCTCATACATGAAGTACTGTTTTTTCCTGCTACAGCTCTTTGCTGTGGACTCCGACTCACTCATGTCACCCCATTCTCTTCATCTCTGTGCAAGCACAGTTCCCTTTGGGGCCAATCTTGGTGAATGGTGACCCTCAGAGGACACAGCAAGGGGCTCCGAAGAAGCATTTAGGATTGGAAGGGACGTTCTCAGGGTGCCCCATTTTGGGGAACAGCAGGGTGATTTCCTCCTGCTAGATTGGGTGGCAGGGAGTCCTGCTCTCTTCTCACAGCTGTGAGTTGGTGCACCACGACTGCACGATAGCCAAAAAAAAAAGAATGGATTTAGGGGAGGGACCGCTGGGCAAACTATTTTGGTAAGGAGGACTACTAGGGAAAGCTTAAAATAGGCACAGAGCAGCCAAGACTCCAGTTTTAAGGTCTTACATTGAAGATCCACAAAAATGAACAGCCTGACACGCCTACATCAACAAAACAGGATTCTATACGATTGCGATATGAGCAGTCTTTTGCACTACATCTGCAAGAGCCCAGGAAATCTCTCAGCCACAATCTATGATAAAATAAAAGAGCAATAGGGTGATTCTGCCCATCCAGTTGATGGATGTTGGGGCTGTGAGGGTCTAGTATGAGAAATCCTTACATAGTCTTTTAAAACAAAATGGTTTGGGGAAATGGCGTTACAGTGCATGCATCAATTCAGTTTTTCTTGTGTCACAACAAAGCTGATGCACAAAGGGGAGAGAAGAGTATGAAATGAACAGTTTCCCCCGTTCCCTTCGCACCACACATACGTGCCCGTGGAGAACAGATGGAAGAAGCGAACATTGTGTCGAGAGAGGAAAAGTGTTTGAAGGTTTATCAGAGAAGGAAACCGAGACAGATGTCATGCTTATGTCATATGTTAAAACCTTGGTCGTACTTGCAGAAATGGGATATTCGATATAGTGCAGGCCATGAGCTCTGCTCTTGTACTTTGAAAGGAGGCTGGGTAGGGACCAGGAGAGTTGCTATACCTAATTCAAAGGATACACAAGGGGTAGCTTCCCATTTATAAAAGAGCAAGAAAGTGAGACCAAGTGCACAGCAGCGGGGTCCAAGCCCCAAGCACTGGCTCCAAGAGGAGCACGGGAAATCGTTAACCTTGGAAACTCACAGCACTGTGAGGCTCGATTTTGGGTCGTTCCATGGCAATGGTAATGCAGTTCAGGAAAATGATCACCAAGACGATATGATCAAACATCTTGTGTGTGATGATTTTATTGCACATCAGGCGAAATCTGCCAAGAAAGAAGAAAAAAAAGTAAATGGAAGAGGAGACACAGACTAGCTATTAATGCTGGACTGGTTGGGGAGAAATGCAGCAGCGTGACGCATGGCAGGGAAATCGAGCGCTCCGTTTGCAAAGCAGATGAGCTACAATCTCCCAATCCTCTCCCTGGCAGAGTCGCACGCTGGAGGCAGATCGGGGTATGAATATAAAAGGATCTGAGCTACAGAATTGGGCTACAGAATTTCAAGCCTCAGTAACGTTCATAGGGGACTTCGGGTCACTTGAAGTGGAGCAGCTGCTTCCACAACTCGGACATGCGGCCAGATTTGGATCCAACCCCCTACCTGGTCCGTAGCGCTCAGGTTTAGCTTAAATAAAGGAAGAAATACTCCCAGGAAGCCTGTAAGGGTTGAGCGCACATGGAACAAAGGGACAGAAGCTATTTACTGTGACAGATGGCTGTACACTGACCCAGGATTTATAATACCGTATTACATTTCCCAAAGTCTGTTTCTGAAAATCTCTCTAATCTTTGTATGAATGAACTCGAATGCTGTCCAGGGCCCACCAGCTCAAACACGGGAAACCCTCCGTGAGCGTGGGTGCATGTCCAGAGGAACACATAGGAGAGCATGGAGCCCTAAGAGCCCCGGTGTGGCTGGGGTTTGGAGCAGAGCTGGGGACCTGTGGCCAAGGAGAGGGTGTTTTTTGGGGGTTCTTGGGAGAGGGAGGAAGGGAAGGGGGAAGACAGAGAAGTCCAGGCAGGTTTAGGAGGTCAAGAAGTGCCCTTTGATGTCTTGAAAGTGTGCATTGGGTGCAAATTCCAATTTATCTGCTTAATCATAGAATCATAGAATCATTTGTGTTGGAAGGGACCTTAAAGATCATTGAGTTCCAACCCCCCTGCCATGGGCAGGGACACCTCCCACTAGAGCA
>JAOXNO010000003.1:31081144-31091623 GCA_028565335.1 Limnodromus scolopaceus | reverse complement strand
GGATGGGGCATCCACGACTTCCCTGGGCAACCTGTTCCAGTGTCTCACCACCCTCACTGTAAAGAATTTCTTTCTGGCGTCTAATCTAAATCTCCCCTCTTCCAATTTAATGCAGCACCTTCCCTCCCCGTGCTCCATTGAGTGAATAACTTGTGGAGCACTGGCATCACTGACGAAGGAAACGATGAACTTGATAAAGCTCTAGCCATGCCCTGGGCTATGGGTCTGTACTGGACGCTCCTATGCCGGGGCCATGCCTGCCCTGGAGCAGCTCTGTGTGACCCCTGATGTAGTACTGGAGCAGGGGAAGGGCCAGTTTCGTGGACTGACACAGAGACACCCATCTGGGATACACAGGCAGAGCAAGCCATCATAACGAGGGCAACCCTGCCCAGCACGCAGCCACTGCTCGAGGGCAGGTGCCTTACCTCGAGTGAGGGGCGAAGACGTAGATGGACCAGGAGTCTCTCTCTTTGCAGCAGGCGGGGAGACGTGCCCGTACCCACGCCTTCATGCGGTCCCTTTTGCTCTAGGAGGAAAACATACAGCAGACCGGGAGGAAAACACAGAGAGAACTGTTAAAACAATAAACTCCCAAAAATTCCAAGTAAAGGTCTTAGGGCAATTTTTCACTGTACACATATCTCTAAGTGCTCAGTAAAACTGAAATAAAATGATCTCTCAAAAAAAAGACCCTGCTGGGCAGGGGAAGGAGCTCGGGCAGCCAGGCAAGGGCTGTGGCAGCCTTGCGAGCTCACAGGGTTTGGTCTTCCCTCTTCCTCCGCACGGTAACTGCACCTGGCACATAATTAGCCAAGACAACAAACAGAGTAAATAAAATCCTTTCCCCAGAGGACTGATAACCTGGTTCTGATCAACCTCAATCCCTCCAGATACTCCTCAGATGCTCGCCTGAATCTGCTAAGATTTTTGGGGTATTTTTTTTGGTTTTTCTAAAGAATATACAATGGTTGGGTTTTTCTAAAGAATATAAATGCTTATGTCAGAGGTTATAAATGGAGCAGAGGGAGGGATTCCTGCTGCTTGCTGGGCCAACCCCTATGTATGCACCATTGGAAAGCTGAAGAAATCATCTAGGGACCGAGTTTTGGTCCAGGAACACAATGGCGAGCATCTGCCTCTCATTCAGCATGAGTAGATTAGATGGGAGATTATAAAGCCAGAAGGGAACATCGTGGCCAGCCTGACCTTCTGCATGAACACAGGCCATCCGACTCCCACAAATTAATTCCTACTTGAAACCCCAGCGCATCCTCAGCCAGGCATACTTATGTTTTAGACCGCCTGCAAGGTCGTTTAAGGCCAGGAGGGCAGATTGTAAAAGCCTTGGCCAACAGGTCAACTAATGACATGAAAAAGTGGACACTGAGGGGGAGCCTCATCCTGGCTGCAACAGCCCCTGGATTAGTCTTGTCTCCTTGTCTGTAGGTCTCCAAGGGGAGGTCAGGATCTTTAATCCAATTGGCATTGCAGTGCTGGCATCTTGAGCACCGACAACCAGCACAAGCCAGAAGAACATCTCGCCCACCATGCTGGGGCTTTCCCAGCCCTTTCAAATCGAAGCAGCAGAAGCTAAATCCACAGACACCGGTGTGTGCAATGTCACCGCGGCGCTTTGCATTTACAGCCAAATAAACCCAAATCCTTGCTCTTCCATTACCCTTATTTCTCTGCTACCACCTGGGCTTGGGTGGACACACGCATGGCTGCCCCAGCTCTTTGAAGCTTTCTTCTGCAGATGTTCAGAGCTGTGAGGACGCAGAGGTGCGCGAAGCACAGTGAGGGAATCTCCGCTCACACCCCGGGAGCGCCGGGACCCCAGGACTGAGGCGCTTTTATTTATTTCACCCTAGAAACAGGGCAGGGAGGGGAGGGGGATTCATTTGGAGCCAAACTGTTAGCATTTGGAGGTATTCTGGACTGTAAAACCGGGATGTTAGGGTAATTGAGTGGAATGGAGGAAGTGCTTTCTGTTCCTATATGCACTCAGCCAGGGGTCTCATTAGCAATGGGTAATAGCTAGTGTAGTGTCCGTTTTAATGAAAGCACTTGGTGACAACCTGAACCCTTCACAAAATGAAAATCACCTTGTAAAAATAACAAGAAAAGTTTGAATAACAACAACAAAAAAAAGCTAGTTCTTTCTACCCCTTTCCTTCTGTGCAGACCCAGACCGTGCCATGACACACCAGTGGGTTTTGGCCACGTCTTGGCTGCTTTCACATCCCTTTTCCGACTCCAGGCAAGGAGTCAGAACTGCTCCCTTCTCTCTAAACTGGATTTAATAGAGCATGCATCCTTGGGGTTGTGTTATCCCTTCGAGCAGCCTAGTTAGTTTAATTATCCATAGATTTAACAAAGGTAAATAAATGGATAAAAATCAGGTGTCTGCTCAAAGTTGCGGTGACAGCAGTGATTGCTACCCCAGCCTCTGGACATGGAGTAATAGCTGTGACTCGGTCCAGTTCGTTTTGCGAGCTGGAAGGTTTCCAGAAGTATCTATTATTCAAAGCAGTTCTGGTATTTATCATGGGGATTTGCAGTGAATGGTAATGCGTCAGCAGCACAGAATGCTTCTTTATATTCCTTTTGTCCAATTTTAATGCCAAAGATATTTTGGGGTTTGGCTAATTGTTGCAGCTTGCAGTTCATGGGCTAAATCAGATAACAAAGGCAAAAAGTGATCTTCCATCATGTCTCTCTATTCAGCCCGTTAAGAGTAAGGGTGAGCACCGGGGCTCGGCCGGGGCCAGCTCAGCCAGGGCTGCAGCCCGGCTGCTCTGTACGGGGCCAAGCACACCTGCAGAAACCTAAAGTCAAAGGAATTACTCCAGATTTCCACCAGTGGAAGAGTGCAGTTCACTTAATTTGAGCCAAATGTAAGATATTTGTGAAATAAAACCCCAACATTTCCAGCCTAAGTCCCATCAAATGCTTTCTTCCGCGAGGTCCAGACACGCACCAACTGCTTACAATCAGGCTGATTGCAGCTTAAGCCTGTATTATGTTCAAAGCCATATATCAATTATGTGGTTTAAATCATATCTATTTGTTCATAAAACACACCTGGGCAGGATGAATAAAGACGCAGGAGGGGAATGAGGCGGGGGGAGAAGAAAACTCCACTTTAATTCAGTCGCCAGTGACTTCAACAAAATCTGCCTGGGTACGACCACCCAAACTGACCCTGCTGGGACAGGAGCAGGGGCCAGGACATGGTGTGATGCTGGTGCTGCCTTCACTCGATCCCACAGCAAGGAGAGCTGCTGAGAAATAGCTGCTTTTTCAGGACTTTCAGATATTAATGTAGTTCTGAGGGCAGGATGAAAGGCAGTTGGCATTAAAAGATGACTGATGCACTCCTTGGAGTAAGGGAGAGGCTTGGATTTATAAAAGATTTATTATAAGGATGGGGGGGGAAAGCTGAGAAATGCTCTATGAGTGGCAACGGACCTCGAGGCAAGCTGGAAGCTGCACAGAAGCGCTTGGGACCTGATTATTTAATTTAAATATGCAGCAGGGGCAGGCTGAGAGGGTTTGGGGAGCGGCTGGACCGCACGCCGCAGAACAGAAGTGCAATAGGCAACGGGGAAAGGAGCTGCAGTTGCAATGAGGATTTCGTCCCTTGAGAGGACGGGAGACATTTGGTTGCAGATTCAATATTTCCCTCACTTTCTGCTCGGAGCACTCAGCAAATTTGGGTCAAAAAGCCTCCAAAATCCAGCTGATGTGAACAACAAAGACCTCGCAGCACATCCCTGATCTCGGTCACAGCCACGTGAGCCCAACCAGGCAGCAGATCGCCCTCCCCGTGAAGTTCCTCCTTGTCTGCATTCGTGCAACGAAGAACATTTTTCAGTCCCCTGATCTTATACTTCTGGGGAGAAGAGCTACCAGGGGCCTGATTCTGGCCCCTCGGAGGGATGTAAATTCAGAATAAACTCATTGAAGGCAGCGGAGCGGCACTAATATAATGGGAGCCTGGGAGATCCAAACGAAGCCTTTGCACTTCCTTTCATTTCTGCGCAGAGGCAATCAAAACCAGCCAGCAAGGAGAGATGTGAAGCTTTGTTGCAGAAGGGCATATTTAGGAATACTTTGATCTCAATAACAGTTGAGTTCTTTTCTTCTTTTGTTGGCGGGGGAGTTTTGAATTTTATTTTTTCCATTTAAAAAATAATTACTTTTTTTCTGACTTTGTCAAGGCTAATTTAGGGGCAAAGCATCCCCCCGAACGTCAGGAGGGAACCACAAAGGGAAGCTCCGCAACCTGGGGGCTCATTTCGCTAATCTAAGCAACATTTTCCAATCCATCTGGTCTAGTGATTTGCAGTGAAGACGTATTTCGGAGCACGGGGAAAGGCACCAGCCAGCTGAGGATGTCCCAGTTGTGGCTGGGGCACAATTTATTTACCCTATTTATTCTATTCTTTCCCCAGGCATTTGCTTCTGACCACTCCACGGGAGAGGATTGAGGCACCTTTGGTCTAACCCTACGTGGCCGGACCTCGACACGCAGAAGATGACTTTTGGTTTACGCTAAAAGCAGATACTGCAATAAAGATTAAAAACATGCATCTTATTCAACGGCCTATCGTCAGCACTGGCTGGGGCTGTGGGGCTGGGTGGGATGGGAGAGGAGGGATGTGTCCCATCACACGATGTCCAACACAAGAGGAACCACTGGCTTCTAATCTTGTGGGGGGAAAGGAAGGGACCTGCGGGATGTTTGGACCAAGTGAGCTGGAAAAAGCAGCAGATGTTGAAGCAGGGGAAAAAAAAAATCCCTATCTAGCAATAAAGAGCATGGTCGCTTGATCACTTTTAATAGTGCTTTTCCCAAAAATAATTACTGCTCCTTTTCTTAAAAATTCAATTTATTTTATGGAGGTTAAAAAACAGGTTAAGACATTCAGTAAAAATCCCAGGCTGAGGATCCATGCTGGAGATGTAATGGGATAATGGCTTTTTTTAAAGGCGATTCACAGCTGAGTGGCTCCATTCTGCCAGCACTAACTCTCTTTCTCCTCCTCTTCCTTCTCTGGAGTCACCGCTGCCTCTCGCATCCCTTCACATGCTCCAAATCCCACTTTCATTCAACAAACTCAGTGAAATACTGTAAAACCACATCCACAAGCTGCAGCTTTCATGTTCCCAGTACCGATCTGGTTACCATCACGTGGATCTACCCAAAACCCATCCACTTCACCAACAGAAATCCCCCCCTGGGGATGACACATCAGACCATCAGATTTTTAAGCCCAAGACCAAGGTAAAGTGAAACAAAGATGTAACCTGAGCAGAAAACACCCCAACCTCCCCCAGCTGTCCTGGGAACATCCTGATGGGACAGTCCCCACAGTGTCCTGCTGCCAGCTCAAGCTTTCTGCCAGCCATGAAAAAAATCTTGAGAAAGCAACCAAATTCCTTTTATTCCCTTAAGATACGGAACATCCACGTGGAAAAAGAGCCAGGGACCCTCATCCTTTCCCTGCGCTTGCAGCCCCTTTAGCTAATATTTTCCACGTGGCGCTTTTCAGGCCTGTGAAAGAGAGATGCTTATTGGGCTAATGCTTCTTCATATGGAAATTAATGCAAAGCCTTTGAAATTACCACTGCTCTACAGGACTCGTGCTGCCATGGGAATGGGGGCCCAAACCCTGCCCTTTCCTTGCCTGTTGATGTCAACAGAAATTGTCTGCTGCTGTATGCAGGGGCAAAAAGCTGAAAAAGCTGGTTGGAGAGCAGAGAAAAGTTATGGGTATTTTTTTTAAAAAAAAAAAGAAAATAAACTCAGAAAAGGCTATATTTCCAAGATCTAGCCTTTGTTCTGCGCCTTTTAATGCAACCTAAGGAGTTTTGCCCTGATCTCTCCAGCATGAACTTCTCTGAAATACTTAATATGATGCCAACCCCATTTCTGGTGGCATCTACAGCCCAGAGACCTTCTGGCGCTCTTCTGGGTGACCCTCAGTCTGGTCTGGTGGTGATAGTGACACTAGTCCCTGCAATAGGCCATTGCTTCTCACCCACTCGTGCTGTCCTGGGACAGGCACAAGCATTGCTTTGACAAGGGGAAAAAACCCCAAATGAGTGCTTAGCATTTCCTTACCATGTTGCCTTCATCATCGCAGTCATCACAGTCCTGTCGGGGGTCATCCAGGTGGAGCTGGTGCAGAAGCAGACCTGGAGAGGTCTTCCCATTGCAGTCCTGGTGCTCGGAGGTGGAGGTCCGGCTGCTGTGCATGCTGCTGGTCCGGTACAGGGAAGGCACCTGCAGAGTATCCTGGAGGTCGAAGGAGCCTTTTGTTTCCAGCGACTCCATCCGATGAGGCAACGAGCCGTTGAAGCTGCCGGCCCGGCTGGAGTGCTCCTCATCCGAGCTCTCCCCTTCCTCCGAGCTCTCCTTCCCCTCTCCGGAGAGGAGGGACCTGCGCTCGCCGCTCTGCCCCCGACGCTTGAGGCTGGGGGCCCGGCCGATGCTGTTCCAGCTGGATCGGCGGCTGTTCCAGCTGCTGCCGGCGCTCCAGGGGCTGTGCGGGGAGCTGCGGGCGCTGGGCTGCGGGAAGGATAAAGGAGAGCATCAGCCCCGTGCCACCCGCCCCACGCTGGGCCGCTGCTGCTGCGGCAGCTGGGGCGGACGGATGGACAGACAGTCCTGTAAGCCCAATGGACGCTCGCTGAGCGTCCGCAGGAGAAGGTGATGTGAGTACCGGGGACTTGAGCTCGTAGGCGGCGGGGTCCATGGAGACGCCACTGGCCCGGCGGGACTCATAACCCTGTGCTGCATCTCCGAACATGGCGCTCTTGGGCATGGGCATCGGCGTGGCAGCGGTGTGTATGATGAGCGGTGGGGTCAGGCTCTTCTTCAGCTCCGGGTGGTCGCTCAGGGCCATCACTGGAAGGCACAAGTGGGTTTTTGGTGTCACACCTCGAGGGTCACATCTACAACCTGCTCCCAGGCAGGCAAAGCAGCTGCTCAGGGACGGCTCTCCTCCAACCATCAGGAGGATGGGGGCCAATAAGCCCTTCTGGAGAGCTAAGAGCTCATCTTTCAGCCTGGCAGGGGAGCAGGGGGATGTAAATCAGGAATGAGATCAGGTGCCAATGGGAGAGGAGAGCAGATGGAGACTGTCATCACCTGCCTTCAACCTCCAACCAACACCAACCAGCTCCAGCCTTGGGAACCTCCTTGTCCATGCTGGGTTCCCTCCACCCTCCTTTCCCTAAGGCTCCTCCACTTGTACCCCTGCAGAGACACCCCAAAATCCCAGACCTCAGGCTCAGTGGGTAGATTACGGCCCAAATACCATCATCTCTGTCTATATCCCAGGATATCACCCCATGCCACAAGCCTGCTGCAATGTCAAGAATGTCACAGCTTGGACTACCTCATTCTCTCTAGGAGAGCTTTTTCCTTTGGGACACATGGTTTTCACAGCAAAGGGAGGTTTCTGCGGAAGGGCCTGTCCTCCCAGGGTTGTTACTCACAGGCTGGATTCGACAAGTTTTTCTTAAGTCCTCCCTCCTCTTCCAGGCTGCGGGGGAAGAGATCCCCTTCGGAATCGGACTTGGAAGCATCACCCTGGAGCAAAACAGAGGGCTTCAGCAAGAAGGGCAACAGGCCGCGGCGCACGGACACCCCTCTGAAAAAACGGATTCCCATCTCCAACACCACACCTACGGATCCACTGAATTTCGTAGCACGATGCAACATCACCTTCCACAAAATGACGCATGCACATATTTATACCACAGACTAATTAACCTCCTACCAGGAAGACAGACTGCTTCTGGCTCCAAACACGGTCCCAGAAAGGGATAAGGAAAAAAAAAAACCAAACCTTTGCTTAATTTTTGCTGCTGGAATTTCATACTGGGCAGTTATTAGGGAAGGACTGATATCTGATGAGCAATTTGGGGACAAAAATTGGATCTACTAATCTCTCTTAAACTTAAAACTCTCTGTGTGTGGTTCTTTCTAACGATGCTTCGATGAAGCAATCCTGGGTTCAGAAAGAGCACGAGGGACCCTGACTTTCCAATGCAGTTAATGGGCACGTATCAATGGATGACCCATCAGCGCAGAAGAGTATCCAGGTGGCAGAACCTGATAGCGACTGCCCTGGGTGGCTGTTCCCCTCCCACCTGCGACACACAACAGAAGAAGTTGGGGGCATTTAAATCCCACTGTATCATTTAGAACACCAGGGGTTGAGCGAGAGCTGCCCGCTTTGACGTGGGCCCGTCCTCAGGAGGAGAGAGAAGAGGTTTACCATTGCTCGCAGCGTGGTGCCCGGGTTCTAGCACGGTCTTGTGGCACGGAGCCCGTTAGGGACGTCCCTGCACACCCCACTGATTCTGTCCATTGGCACTGCAGAAAGGCGCTTAGGGTGTGGTATAGTCGGGGTACACCCAACGGGCAGTGGTGCTCGCCAGAACGATGCCCATCCAAAAGGGGAGGATTCACGGCTGAAACCACTGCTCTGGCAAAGGGCACCAAGCCCCGTCACGATGTACGTCGGGAGGGAGAAGAGGTGGGAAGGGAGGGAGGATGCTGGGATGAAAGAAGCCAAGCAGATCCTCACTTCAGCTGGGAGAGACCAGGAGCCCCAGAAAACCCCCACCAAGGCTAAGCTGCATCCCCGGGAGCCCCGGCCAGCGCTGCAGAGGTTTGGTGCTTGGGTACCTGTTGTTTGTAAAAACCCAGAAGGGCCCCAACATGGGATGGGAGGGAGAGCTGGCACCTGACGCAGTGCCCTGCGCCTCTTTGTTAAGCAAAACGCCAGAGGGATGAGCCCTAACACTCCCCCCAGAGGGTCACTAAACAGTTAAGGGTTTTTCTTCCAGGCAGACTGGACGCTCTCAGACACGTTTTTAAGGCAAAAGAGCGTGTGACGTGAAGCATTGGCTCAAAACTTTCCCTCCTGAGGATCCAGGACTTCTGTGCTATTCAGGGAAGCTCATCCTGCAGGATGCAAACCGAGAAGGTCAGGGATGCACCTTGCAAGGGGGAGCAGTAAAGTCAGGCTGGCCTGAACTTCACTGGAGTCAATGCCGTGTCTCCGTACGAACAGAGACTCCAGCTGGCTCCAGGTAGGCTCCCCACGGGGGCTCTGGGCTCAGCCCGTCGGTGGGCCTGCCAGGAATTACTCATTCTCCCTAATGGGTTATTAAAAATGAATAAATGATGGGAAGAATTTTGTGTGATTTGTATTCCTGGAGTGCTCTTTAACAGCCCAAAGGAAAGTTTTAGGGTGCACAATGAGGTATGTGCCAAGATGGAAAAGCAGAGCTACGTGGGGACTTCCCACCCCCCTCCCCAGCACCAAACCCCACGTCTGGAGGGCAGGAAGCATCCCCTCTGGAACACCACGTGCCAGACTCAGTGCGGTGCAGGCAAGCATCTCGCAGGCGGGGCGGCTGCCCGTTACCTGTTCTTGCACTCCCAGTTTGCCTTTCTGGACAGAAAAGGGGTTATGAGAGAACAGGGAGTTAAAATCCTTTTGGGAAACGAGGGTATGTCAAGAAGGACCGGACTGTCCAATGGCTAAACCAGCCTGTGCTGAAGGGGACCGACACACTGGGATACGATGGGAAAGGGCTTTTGTGCTGAAGGAAAAGCCAGACTTCTCGGAAAGGACAGAAAGGGAAGGGAATGGTGAAGAGAAAGACGAGGCTGGTAAGAAGAGTAAGGTTTGGAGCATGCTGCTCTTCAGAGATCCACAGCATCCCCAGACCCGAACGGGACCATTTCACATCCTAACCCGTGCTGTAATGTGGCATCTCACCGGTGGTCCCAGCATCCCAGCCAGCCTTTCTGGGACATGCCATGGCGCAGCCACCACCATCCTACCCTGTCCTGCCCAGCACAGGGCTCCCCCAACATGTGTCCACAAACAGGCTTGATTCCAGGTCCCTTCGCTCCCAGGCACCCTCCTCCACCTGCGTGATGGAGGGAGCACGTGGCAGACGTGCCCCCAGCAGTCACCATCACCGTCCACATCCCCAGGGAGGTCCCCGGGATGTGACCACGATGCAAAGGGGCTGTGACAGCCCCTCAGGGAGCCTTCCCCAGCGCAGGCATTGGTGAGAGCCAGGGCTGGAGCCGCCCCGAAGCACCCACCTTAATTTACCTGGGCTGCCCTAGAGAAGGAAGGGACTTAAAATCAAGGCTGACTTGACAATGAGGACGACAGAAAAGAAAGGAAGGAAAAAAAAAAAAAAGAAAAGAAAAAAAAGAAGAAGAAACAAACCCCCAAACATCCAAACAACCCCCAAAAGAATGACAGCTACTACAATGAGAACAGCACCACGGTGTGTGACCAGGCACCACGAGAGAGACAACCACGGCGGGCGGTGGGACGTGCTGCGTACGTACCCCCGACGAGTCGACAGGCAGCTGAATACAGCTTAACTGCCCACTCGCATCTTCTCGCTTGGAGATCTCCTGAAGGA
>JAOXNO010000003.1:31059461-31073930 GCA_028565335.1 Limnodromus scolopaceus | reverse complement strand
AAGGCCAGGCTGGATGGGGCTTTGAGCAACCTGGTCTGGTGGGAGGTGTCCCTGCCCAGGACAGGGGGGTTGGAACTAGATGGTCTTTAAGGTCCCTTCCAACTCTAACCATTCTGTGATTCTATGAAATTCAGAGAGAAGAGGGATGGAAGCGGGCAAAGATGCACTGCCAATGCCCCCAGTGAGCTGGACTCCATCCAGGCTTGCAAAGAGCAGAGCCCCACATGTTAAAAACATGCCTGCAAATCAGTGGCTGCAGCTGCAGGGGCAATTACAGCCTTTGCACATGTCAAAGTAGGCAGCTACTTAATTGGGTACTGGTTGTACCATTTGGATCCTAGACTTTCCCAGGACATTGGGACTGATAGATTCCTGCTTGGGCCTCCGTCTAAAATGATCATAAAATAACCCCAAGATATGTATTAGCAATTGTGTCTAAGTGCATTAATTTACAGCAGAGAAGTATAAAGTGTCATAGGAAGGTATTTATGCCAGCACTCCATTACTTTCTGTTTAATTAAACAACTAAATGAGAGGAAACACGCGTAAAGAAAGCTCTAGGTTTGTACCTAATCACCACGATGATCCCATCAAAGATGTTGTATGGATTCTTAATGTAGCCAAAAGGACCATAAACGAGGACTTTCAACAGCATCTCCAGGGCAAACAGGCTTGTGAAGACTATGTTGCTGATCTCCAGGGCATTAGTAAGCTCCTCCGGCTGGGGAAAGAAGAGGAGGAAAGGGACAGAGTAAGGAACACCACTCCATATCCAAAATTACACCTGGAGATACAACGAGCCCCAGTATCACAAGCGTAGGAATACCGATGCTAATGGTAGAGCGAGAAAACAGCAAGAGCCCACTTACAGCCCAGGAGGGAGAAGAAAAATGCTATCAGAGTATTTAAGGTTTATACACCTGTAAATTGAGCAGGTAAATCCAGACATGGACTTCATGTTAATCACAGCTGTAGTACGACCACAGGAGGTTTTAACGGCTTGTACCCAGCCTTAATGCTTTCACATCCTCCAAACCAACTCTCCTTACGCAGAAGGCAAAGTCATACCGTTTTCTCACATAAATATCCTTTTAGAGCCTGTCTTTTTATTTAGTATCTCATCAAAAGATTTAAGCTAAAATTTTCAAATGCAGAGATTTGAGGTGCTGTAACTGGAACGGCTCAAAAAAAACCTCATTATCAGGAAGCGCCAAATACTGCTCCTGAGGAGGGGCCCGATCCTGGCATTCCAGACTAGCAATCTAAAAATAGAGGTATGAAAAAAAACTCAACAAACAGATTTCCAGTAATCTTAGACCTAAATTAATACCTTTCGTGTTTTTCTAGCATATTTCACAGAGGGTTCCCAACAATGCCTGCAGACACCCAGCGCTGCGCTTTCCCCGGCGGGTGGGCGGGCATTATTGGAAAACATATGGCAGAAGACAAAAACCGGTGGTGTAGTCTGTTTAGGATCAGTCAGTGGCAAAGACAGGAGCAGAATCTGCACTACTAGATCCCTTCTCCCCATTTAACCCAAACACACGGCCGCAACTGTATGCTTCTACTTAAAGGCTTCATTAAAATCAGGAGGCGATGTCCTGCTGGCAGATGGCCATGGGGAGGTGACAGCAACGCGGAGGTGCCCCACGGGGCAGTGGGCTGGCACAGCTCACTAAACACCTTACACACACCAGGTGCTGGATTCATCTCAGGGATAGTTTGGCACTTAACTCGGATACTTTTCTAAATCCCCACGTGTAACCACCGGCGGCTTCAGATGCCTGAACACCGTGGTGGGTTACAGCCAGATGTGCAGGTTCACAGCAGCTACACCACAAGCAGAAGCCACCGTGTCACGTGTGCTGTTGGGTTGCTTCCACCGCTTACACAAAACACCTTCATGGCTCATCAAAAACTTCCTACAACAGACCAGGAGCTGCCACATCATGGAATGTCCTACAGCACAAGCTGTAGGGTCTGACGTGAGGTGACCCAACCCCATGGGAGCCGGGAGAGGGGACAGCCCAGGGGTAGTGTCAACACTTGATCAACTGTGTTTCAGAGCCCCAAGAAACTAGAGCAACTTGAGGCTTCACAGATATACGCTGGCAAATAAACAGATAAATCCACACTGGCATTCAGCTCTCCCAGGGATGAAGTCTCTGGGCACGGCTGGCCAAGCTCTTTCAGCTCAGGTTTCTCCAACCCAGCGCAAAGGTAGATGGGGATCCAAATGAGTCTGATGTTATCTTGGCGTGGTAGTGTAATCCCTGGGGACTTGTGCTGATACCGGTAGGAGCTTGTGATGACAAAGCGATGGCCCCAAGATAGCAAAGGGGAAACAGCAGCATTGACAAGAAAACGTGACAAAAAAGGGAAAAAAGGAGGTATCGAACGCTTCCAATATCTCAAACATCCTTGCTGAGGAACAGATCCCTGGGCTAGAGTTTGCCAAACACAGCCCAAATCACCTCCTCACTGATCTAGAGCTGAAATACAAATGTTCCAGCTCCCGATATTAAATGCAGCCCTGGTTTAAAATCATATACCTATGGGAACACTCAGAGACAGAGTAATAAATAGGCCGAGAACTTATATGTCAAGCTGCACCTCAGGACAATTTCAAATAACTAAAAGTCTACATTAGTCACCAAAAAAAAAAAAAAAAAAAAAAGCCAACTCATTCATGGTGCCGAGGCGGGCTGTGCTGCTATCGTTATTGCAGCGATACCGCTGGAAAGGAACCGTGTTCCTGGAAGCTTTCCTCTCATCCATCAGCACCACTAACCCGGGCCCTGAAGGCTGATTTCCACCCTCTGTTCCCCCTCTCCGACCGCGCTGCCAACTCCAACCGGCCCCGCAGGCGCAACCTGGTTAAGTCCCTTGACGCGCGAGCAGCGCCCGGCACCTCCCGCAGCCGTGGCATCCCTTCCCCGCGGGGGGTGACATGGAAAACCCAACCAGCCCCAGCAGGGATGTCGTGTTAACAGCATGGATTAATGAAACTGTGCACTTTGCGGGCACCTTCTGGTTAGAGATGTGATTGGGATGTATAAATCCGGATGGGAGGCGCTGGCAGGGCACAGCTGGGTGGTGTGGGGAGCCACGGGGGGAGCAGCATTTAAGGTGCAGGTCTCCCAGGACCCCCAGCACCCACTGGAAGGGCTGTGATCCCCTCCCAACCCATGAAATATCCCTCACAGCCCACCCGACTCACGAGATCCCCAAATACCCCTGGCACCAGTGTGGGAGGGCTATGGTGATGCTCAGTGTGGTGATGCTCAGCACCTGCAGCAGCACTGGATCCATTCATCTCCCCCCGCTTCACCCCCAAAAAGCCATTTGGACACCCCCCCCCGGCTTTGCACACTCTTTTCTGCTTCCCTTACAGGAAACAGTTTTTAATGTCTGAGACATTGGGTATAACAAAAATGAGGAGTGGGATCTCCTGAACCAGAGGGGACAATCAATATCCAAAAATCTAAGCTTAATGGCCAAAAAGGGTCGAAAGAGGAAGGGAAAGCTTCCCTTTTGCCTGGCCAGGAGAAGAGGAGGGTCTCCAGGGCAGCCTGTAGCTCTGCCAGGGGAGGGCAAGGCAAACATCTGCTGGAAGCACACCCCAAGCAGACCCGCTGAAATCGAGGAGTTATTTTGCTTCGGGAAACGACACATCCCTAAACAATTGAGACGGGGCAACGCGAATTACTCAGAGGATTTTTGCAGCCAGCTGTGGGGCACTCTCCCCCGAGCCCCTCGCTCCTGCTCGGGGGGTTCCCCGGGGAAGCTCCTGAACCCCCTGCAACAGCTCCACATCCCTTTCAAGGGATGCGTTGCCGCAGCCGGTCCACGAGGCACCCACCCGGACTCCCATCACGAGCACTGCTGGGAATTATTCATAAAAACAGAGGTGGGCTGAGATGGTGATCCTGCCCAAGGGGATCACAGCCAGGCGGTGGGGATTCAAACACTGCTGAGAATGCCAGCTACGGGATTTCCATGCAGCCATAGAAGCATATACATAATGAGACTGTTTATAAGATGTTTCTGCTCTAGAGAAATCACAAACACGTCTGAGACATCTTTTCTTAGACATCATTACAATACGGCAGGAAAGTGGCTTTTCTCTCCCGTGGGAATTGAAATTGTCATCCCATCCCGAACAGGAATGCAGAGTCTCGGAATTGGCAAACTGAAACACTTTGTGCCCACAGTTTTGAAAGCTCTCCCCTCCATCTCAGTCCCTATTCCCTTATCCATTTGCTCTGTACCGTAAATCAACTGAAATTAAAAAACATAAATAAAAGTCAGCTTGAAGGAGAACATGGAACTTTTTGTTCCCCAACTGTTCAAATGGACGTTTCAAATATCTCAGACAATGTATTTCAATAAATCTTTTTTTTTTTTTTCCAAAGCCAGTTCACTGAAACCGCTCCCCTCCCACGAACAGCTTCAAGTTTGATAAACTGCCATTTTCTGACAATAACTGCCTAATCAAAACAATATTGACCAGCTCTAGACATCATGTACCTGGGAGAGTCACTGACTCCTGGCACACGACCAGCTCCACGGGTCCTTGCCGGGCGTGGAGGAAGAGAACCAGTAAAATCAAGCAGCTTTCCCCTTGGAGGGCCACAACACAGCAGCCAGGGGAGGAAGCATCCTTCCTTTGACTAAATGATATATGGGAAAAACAAAATTCTTGCAGGAATCCCCCAGAAAGGGCATTTTGCAGGGAAGCAGAGCCCGAGGTGCAGACCCTGAGGTTTCTTCGCAGCACAAAGCCTCCTGCCCACCACCCCGACTGCTGCACATCTGCCTCAGCTTCTCCATTAAGAGAAGAGTCTGCTAATTCTCTCATCAGTAGCAGCAGTGACTAATTAAAAGGAAAGCATCCTATGATTAAATGAGCAACACCCAGAAAGAGCGAGATACAAGCGCGATTCAGCGGCGGCACGTAACACCAGCTCTTCTGATGAGTCCTCAGTAAATACTGAATTTCATTTCCAGGGCACCTCGCCTTGCTGGCCACACAGACGTGATGTCCTGGATAAATCATTCCCTGTTAGCTCTCTGTTTGCGTCGTGTCGATTTGTTGATGTACCAAACAGCACATTGACAAGCTCTGGCAGCACATGCGACAGGAGCAGACAGCGCGGCATCTCTCACAAACACCACGCGGCATGGGAAGGCGACGAGCCACGGGCGCCAGCCCTGCCTGGCAGGGTGCACTCCGTGGTGGCCAGGAGGGGACATTCCCTGCAGCCTGCCCGGAGGTGTCAGGCAGGCACCAAGCAGGGCACTGCCGTGGGGGGCAGGAGGAGACAAGGGGAGGTGTCTCCAGGTACCAAAGTCTTGCCTTGAGGGGGATGTCAGAGCAGGACCAGCATCTTGCCCTTTTTCAGCACTCAGGAATAGGCTGTAATGCATTGCTTTGGGGTTTGGGTTTTTTTTTATTTTTAAAAATTGAGTAGAAGCTCTTGAGTGAGGTTTCCAGTGGCAGAAGGGACACGCTGTGCTTCCAGCTAGGCACGAGGCGGTGGCACAAACTGCTCCTTCCTATGCACGGGGCTCCAAGGTGTCTGCCGAGCAAGCGAGGCTGCAGGCAACGAGTGGGGAAAAAGGTGAGGACAGAGGCTGGGGTCACTAAAAGCAGAAGCCACAGGGGCTGTGTTCCCCAATTCCTGAAAGACAAGTCCCCGCTGCGTGATGAAATGCAACCAAGTGCCCTGGCAGACGGTGCAGAGAGCTTACAAGGCTTCTACTCCTGCCTTCCTCCAGCCATGACCCATATAAGGCACAGGCTCTTTATCATCATCATCATCCTGCACCCAGTGCTGTAGGCATGTCTGCTGTGGATCCGTCCACCCCCGGCTCCCCCATGCCCAGGCAGTGAGCTCCAGGCTGCGGCCAAGCCTTGGTCTTGCCCAGCCCCTGCCCCTGGGGATGGCAGCACAAAAGAGCAGAAGCACCCCAGGGTCTTTCCTCTCTATCTTGCTGACAATAAAACAAAATAGAAAAAACGTTCTGTCTCGCCACAGCACAGAGGGAGGGATGGGGTGACCGGCCAGGAGACAGATCCCTCCTGATCCCGAGGGGGCTCTGCTTCTGTGAGCGGATCCAGAAGACCATGAAAACTTCTAACCCATTCAAACGGCTGCAGAATAAAACCTTCTGAAATTATTACCATGGCAACTAAGGAAAAATAACACAGAAAGAAAATACCGACCTCAGCTATTTCACAGGAAACACCAACAACATTTTACTGACTCATCACTTGCAGATTTTTATTATATATACATAAGGAAAAAAAAAAATAAAAAAATCAAACAGGTCACTCAAAGACGCAATTTTCAACCTGACACCGCTCCACTAAGATCCTCTCCACCCTTTGCGTGGGTGCAGACTCGCACCGGGTCCGCCTCGAAACAGGAGCCAGACCACGAGTCCTGGGGCAAAACGCAAGAAATTCTGATGAACGGAAGCAGCTACTAATTAACAAAGCGGGGTGCCCTTTTCTGCCCTCTCCCACACCCGATTCCCCATCATTTATAACTCATGGCCGTGTCCTCAGTTAACCAACGAGCCTTCTCCGTGCCCTGCCCTCATCATTCCCCTGCCTGGGTGGACCCGCTGACCCACGGCCATCTGAAAAACCACTTTGGTTCCCTTTGGTAAATACAGCTCCTCCGAGCTCCAGAGCCGCTTGCTACTTTATAAATAGAAACTCAATCCACGCATATTTTCAGCGATGACATTCATTGTCTTTGGGGCTCCTTAAAAGGCATCGGGCTTCAGCTATCGCCCTGGGTCCAGCAGCATGAACCTGAGCCCTGCTTCATCGGAGCCCGACAGACCGACAGGCTTTCTCTACTCGTCCTTTGCCAAATTGGTTAACGAAAACGATTCGGCAAATAGCAGGGTCGCAGCGGTTTTTGCTCTGCTCCTCCTGCGGCTGAAGACACGGCAAGGGCTCGCTGCTCAGTGGGCTGGAGGAGGACTGCTGGGAAGTTCTTGTGTTTACAGGCATTTATTAAAAGGAAATGACTTTGACAGACAAGCGAACAAGTCCTGTTTCATCCCATCACCGCACGGGAAAGGAGGATTTTGTTACGGGCTGAATATTTCACGCCATGGCGAGTAATGCCGTAAGAATGGGAGGAAAGCAGCTTTCATTTCGGAGAAATCCGAGCTGTCTGCACGGGAGGGACTCCCCTTCCACCACTAATCCCCTCACCTTCCACCTGTTCCTCCCCACTCCAGTTAACAACTGTCCCTTCCCACCCCACACCCGCGGGAGGGAGGAGCTGTGTCCCATGGACCTGGCACCTTCTAGCGCAAGACTTTCCACTCCACTACACCCTTGTTGGGCAACCATGGCCATGAGCAATCATGGCCAACAACTGAAATCCCTGCTTCCCCCTGGAGTATGGGGACATGGCCCTGTATGGGCAGTCCCCGTACACCTCTGCCTCCTGTCCACCCTGAAGCCCCAAGTATCACGGAGAACCTCATCAACCAACCCTGAAGGATCTGCCCTGCACCATCTCTGCCCAGGAACATAAACAGGACCTGCAGACCATGCTCTCCTCCTCCACGCTCTGGGGCTGCGCTCTCTTTACCGCTCTCCGGAGACACAGCAGATATTCTCGCCTGAACTCCTTATCTCTCTCAGCTTGAGATTTCTGGATGAATATTATCCCAGAAAATGCAAGAAAAACATGAAGTGGCTCATCCCTCTGCCCAGGTTTTGAAGGAGCTTAAGCTGAACAAAAGCTGCATTTCCACTTGGTCACACCTTGTAAGTACTTGAGATTTAAAGCCCTCTATTTCTAGTTAATCTAAACCAAGTTTGAAACTTATCTCCCCATTAGTACTTGAGAAGGTACCAGGGGGAGGGAGGAAATAAAAAAAAGAGAAAGGAAAAGGCTGTCTCTGTACGGCTCCTGCACAGTTCTGCTGAACCTGGGTTTCTGATGCTGGTAACACTATCTCTAATGCTGACAGACGTCCACGGGGGAAAAGCTGGTCGTTTCCTAACATCAGCAAAAAACCCAATTATAACAAAGAGCTCAAATCCAGCAGAGACAAGGGAAAAGGCACTCAGCTCCTGTCCCTGCTCCCGTTGAGGGCTGAGCTGGGTGGGAAGGGGTTCTGCGAGGACATGGGTGGCAGCAGGGCAGAGTCATGGGCACCAGCAGTGTCGGGATCAACCTCTACCAGGAGAACTGGGGGGGGAAAAAATGGACTCATCCCTGGGAAACCACCAATAATCAGTGATCAGGAGTGCTTACAGACTCCTGAGCTGAGGACGCTCCAGAAGCTCTAGCTGCCTTTGCTGGCTCCCACCCAAGGGGAACAACCACAATAATCAAAGAAGGAGTAGAGAAAAACGCCCGGCTATCTGCAGAGAGCAGCGATTTTTCATCCGCGCGGGGATGAAGCGAGTTTCGAAAGCACACATCATTTTCCCATTTCAGCCAGCCGGAGTCTCTTCTCAACGCTGCCTGAGCAGAGATAACACGAGGGTACGGATGGCAGCTGAAACAACAGCTGTAATGATAGGATCTAAGGCAGCCCGAGTAATTCCAGCCTCTGAGCTAAATTAACAGGAAAGGGTTGACACTTACGGCTCCCCATCCAGGGAGCTGAAGAAAACTTTAGTAGATGTCAAGGAATCCATATAGGCTCATCCCTAAAGCACGCAGAGAACTAAATTATCTGATACAAAAAAACCCATACACTTTCCAGTTGCATGAAATCTCATTTAATTTTCAAATCATTCAGTCTCCAGAACCAGGACCAAGCCTGTTTTACAGGCATAGCCCATTTTTCAAATGACTATGAGTGCCGTGGCACCCCTGTATTTTGCATGGCACTCTGGAAGAGCTTTGTGAGCGAGTCAATTAAAACACGTGAGTTCCTACAAGACCTCATAAACCCTTCAAATCACCGACAAGCGGAAGAACCCCCGAGGTCCGTAAAAAGAATTACCCCAATAACAAACAGAGAGCTGGTTTTGAAGTCAGTGATCCCAGTGATTAACAGCTCTGATGACTTCCATTAGCGTTGACTTGACTCCTTCAGTCTCCAACAACAAACCGTTAAGAAGAGTAATTTCTGCTTAAGCGGGAGCTAATTGAATACAGCACCTGCAAATCTATAGGGCACCTCCTTTTCCTACCGAGGGAGCGCCCTACGCAGCTGTAACGCTGGGAAATCAAGTTGAGGCGAGATACAAGCCCCGCGTTGGGCAAAGCCAGCAGAGACCGAGGGAGGGAAAGCCTCACTGAGCTGCCAGAGCTTTGATGGCTTGGCTAAGAGTAGCTGGCACAGGGCTGGAGAGATGTGTAATGGAGTTAGAGACATGGGACACGCACCAAAGTGGAAGGGGAGGTATCTCTAGGAAGAGAAGATGGCGTGCGAGCACGGGACCTCCCGAGCTCCTGGGAAGAGCCTGGGGCAGACGGAGGTTGCCTGGGGAAAGGCTGTCTCGCTGATTTAAGGGATGTGCGCACACGCGTAAGTGCCCTCCTCAATCAAAGCCCTAATGAATTAGATTCATACAGGGAAGCATCAAATCAGAAACTTCGCCGCAGAGACAAGTCGGGCTACCCTGTTAAGGCCACGGTTGGAGTAAAGCAGCTGGGGTGCAGGGTTAAGGGGGTACAGCACCAGTTTGCACCAGTGTGTGATGCAGAGAGCCCCCAGTGCAGCACCAGCTGCTGCCTGGATGTGAGACGGGTCTGAGTCCCTGCATTCGCGGGAATCAATTCAAGGGAGGTGCAAGAGGCAGCAAAAATATTTTACAAAAAAAAAGGATTTCCTTCCTTCCTGACCTGGAGGCCTGACACAAATCCACGCACATGAAAGAAGCCAAAATTTAGATGTCCTGGATCAACCTGAGGTGGAGCTGTGGAGGTTGGAGGGGACACGGTGTTGCCCACTTCTCATTTTGACGCCCTTATTTCTTGAGGCATCGCTCAAATGGATCCAGACCTGCTGTCCTCCAGCCTGCCCAGGACTTCAGACGGCAGCCCAGACTCAAGACCAGGAGCACCAGCCTGCCAAATCCCCACTGCCCAGCTCCCTGACACCACTTCTCCATAGAGCAATGAAATTTTCCTCCCACATGGAGAAATCAATCAGCGGGTGTCACGACAGCTAATAATTTTCCGTTACCTTCTTCCCCGCACACTGAATTGAGGCAGAAGTACATAAATACCATTTGGGTGACTATTATTAATGCTTGAACCTGGAGCCTAATGGCTCCTCCACGCCGGCAGGTTTTCTAACCCTTCACCTCCCCTCTCAATCATCCTGGATACCTGAAAATGTCACGTCCTCTGACGCTGATTAAGAAGACTCCCATGTTCTCCAGCCTCGACTGTTTACATAAATAGGCGTTTTAATGCGTTTTGCCAGCAAGCTTTCCTTCGACGCTTTGGCACAGATGGCTGATATTTCCATGCCGCAGCAGCTATTAAATCGTAACGTTACCGGTGACGACTTTACATCATCTGTACCCTGCACCCTCCGGGCCCCCGCAGCAGGAGGCACTAGGAGTTGAGCTTGAGGTACTACCGCGGGCTTAGGCTGCTCCTGGCTTCTCAGATGGAGTTTGCCCACCTTGGTTTGGGGCACTGCTGCCGCGTGGATTCCTACAACACCGTGCTGTAGCTGGGGGTGCTCCACCAGTTATCATCCTGCTAAGGGGATGTTAAGCAGCACCTCTTCCTTGAAGAATTGCCTCCCATGGATGATGAGTTTTTCTCTGTGGGTGCTGTCCCAGAAAGTCATTCACCTTTCTCATCTCTCAAATTTGCTCTTAAAAATTAACAAAAGGTTCTCTGCAGGTCTGAACCAATTTCTTCTTTCTTCCTTCCTTCAGAGACACCAGGGTTCTGGATTGGTCTAGATGGAAGTCCCCACAAGCTCCAGCCATGGATTTGAACTGACTGCAGCTTTGAGAGGCCAATGCAGGACTCTCCAGTCTCTTTCTTGTTATGTTAACAATGGCAAAACACCGCAGAGACGGCGGCTGAAATTCAAGTGCTATTTAAACAAATGAATATGTAGGGTATAGTTCATACAATGTGAGTTCAGACAAGGAAAATCGGAACAGCCAGGCAGCTCAATGCGAACCAGATTTTAAAAACAAAAACAAAACCCCAAAGCCCTTCCTCAAGGAAGCCCTTGCTGAATTCTTTCCCCTGCTGAGGAGTCCAACATCACGCCTTGTACTAACGCTTTTGCATTTCACTCCAAGGAAGGACTTGGAGAAGAGAAAAAAAAAAAAGGAAAAAAAAGAAGAAAAAAAAAAAAAAGAAAAGCAGCACATTATGGAACACAGTATGGCTTACAGCCAGGGCTGGGGGGAAAGCAGCACAGAAACCCTCTGGTTTAGCAGCACACTTTACTCCTGCTCTATGGCAGAACAAGCTTTTGCAAAGCCCTAGCCGTTTGAACCCGCAGCGCTGCAGAGTCTCAGCTTCCCTAAGGCGGCTCAGTCAATTGGTTCAACAGTGTATTTAAAACCCCCCAGAGTCTGCCTTTAAATCACCTTTATATTCCTCTACCCAAAGCTAATAGTATCTACCTGCATTTCGCTTCATCTCCGTAGAAAAACAAGCTACTTAGCAGTCACATTAATAATCCGCGGCAGTCTGGTTGTCACTTCCCTGATGGAAAATGTCACACTGCTGCCCAGCAGCCGCGACACGGTGAGTGCTCCGGTGGCCTCCGACCGCTCCGCTTCCCTCCCGCTGAACCCGGCAGCGGGGAGAAAGGCGAGAGTCGGAGCCGAGCGCGTGGGGAGGACGGGCAGAAACCACCGGGTTAAGCCCGGTCAGGTGTACCTACGGCTCACGCACGTGCAGGAACCACGTGGAAGCAACCCGACGCTGAGGGAGAAAGTCAGCAAGCTCATGTCAGAAGGAACTTGGAGGAAACCCAGCTCCTGAAACCCCCAGCCATGTGATGGTAAAATATTTGTTGATAAGCAATATAATGATAATTGGGTCTTTTTAGTCTTGAGAAGAGAAGACTTAGGGGGGGATCTGATCAATGCTTACAAATACTTAAAGGCAGGGTGTCAGGAGGACGGGGCTGGTCTTTTCTCAGTGGTGCCCAGGGACAGGACAAGAGGAAATGGGCACAAACTTGAGTATAAGAAGTTCCACCTAAACATGAAGAGGAACGTCTTTACTGTGAGAGTGGTAGATCACTGGAAGAGGCTGCCCAGGGAGGTGGTGGTATCTCCTTCTCTGGAGACATTCAAAACACACCTGGACAAGTTCCTGTGCAACCTGCTCTAGGTAGACCTGCTCCGGCGGAGGGGTTGGACTAGATGATCTCCAGAGGTCCCTTCCAACCCCATATGATTCTATGATTCTATGAATCGCTTTACTGTGGAAGGTGGCCTATGGAGAGGAGCTTAGGGATAGAAGGTCCTAATCTAGGAGATGAGCTCCTGGGAGCATGAACACCTGGCCATGGGTGCTCAGTCTGGCCAGGCTGACTGATGGGTCAATGCAAATAAACAGCAAGAGGTGGGGGCCAGTGTTTTCAACACGCTCCGAATTTCTACTCATTTTGATGTGCCTTCAAACCACCACTTTTCATCTTAAATATCCCAACCTGGCCTTCTCTGGTTGATGAGTCTGTTAAGCAAGTGACTAAAAGACTGTTTTTCAGTTTTCTAGGCATCTTCCATGGAGAAAAGCAGGTCTCTCCAGGATGCCTGTCCCAAGGTGAGAGGCAAAGCCTCCAGAGGAGCCTACTTCTCTCCCCTGGCTATAACGAGAACCTCATCTGACCAACTCGTGCTCTGAAATCCAGGATGCTCTGATGATTCCAGAGCTGCTAAATCCCACCCAGCAGTGCTGGGGACAGATGGGAGGGAAGAAGCCTTCCTCCTCCCAAAGTAACCACCAGCCCATCCTTCCTCTCACACAGTAGCTGCTGGTGCGTCCTCTCCCCCCCAGCAAGGTGCTGGTAAACAACACAAGGCTTTTGACGTGGTACCATAAAACATGTCCTGAAGGTATTTATCCTAATATAGCCCGGTGTGCCCAGGGTGGCCTCATGTGAAAAGCCCAAGAGGTAAATATTCATTAAATAAGCAGAGAGCTTAATATAGAAAGTCACGGAGTCAAGTACTCTTCAAGCCCCCTCACGTCTTTGCAAACATCAGCCAATGAAGATAAATTTGGCATGGCTGATCACTTGCACTTTCAGGAAAGGCTCTTCTAAAAGAAAAAAAAAAAAATCACATGTTTCAGTGTTTATAATCTCCGCAGAAAGGTCTGGTCCAGCATTTCTCCCCTCTAATTCCTCTCTCATAACTGTCAGATTATGAAACTGCAGACTATAAGCCTCCCGAGTTTACAGAAAAACACCTCCCTGCTCTCTGCCACCACTTTGAGCAGATGAACTAATAAAAACAAGCTCCGCTATTCACTCCAAATGCCTGGGAGAAAGGAATCTGGAACAGTAGTAGCTTCAAAATACCGTCAAAGAAAGTAACCACCCACAGCGTCTGGAGTCCCCCCACGCTTATCAGCTCCCTTCACCTTGTTACCCGAAAACCACCACAAAAATCTGCCTCTTCCCATCCAGCTGCCTGCTGGAGGCACCGGGGCAGAGGCCAGCACCCCGCTGCTCTATTTCCCCCGAGCCAAAGACTTAAGGAGCTGTGTTCCTTTTCAGGGTGTTTGATGATGGGACCTCGCTTGGCCACCCATCCCTGGTGGGACGGTCCCCCTGGTAGAGGCACGGTGGGAGCCTACACCAGCATCTCCCAGAGATGCTCCCGATAAAAGGCAACAAGCTGTGACAATCCACCTCTTGGAGAGTGGCAGCAAAGACACGGCGGATCTGCTTTCACCTCTCAGCCAAAGGAGGACTATAACTGTTTATGGGTTTCCTGAGCTACCTCCCCCCAGGAGATGATCTTCCCGGTATTATTAAATAAAGGTGGAATCACTCAAGCCTCCCCGCAGAGCTCCCACCAAGGGCAGCAGACGAAGGTGAAACCTGCAGGAATTCAGAGCGCATCGCTGTTTAATGTGTACTGAAAACAAGGGTTAGCCAGCCAGACTGTGTTAGGACATCAGGGAGAAGGCGCTGGCTGGAAGGGACACATTTAGCACAGCCGCGTCTCCCCGGCGTTCGGTCGTTGAGGCATTAACGCCACGGGAGGACACGGGTCTGCAGCCACCACCGCTGCCGCTGGGACACCTCGGCGTGCAACTGCGAGGGACACCGCAAACACAGAACGTGCCAGGAAGGGAGAAGAGCAAACAGCCGTGACTCGAGACCAAGGGAGTTCCCAGTGAAGGCTGGTGCTGGGAGAGGGGTGGCCGTGTCTGTCTGGGAGGGGACCCCAGCAGAAACACCATTCTGGGCTGGCCGCTGGGAGCCCTCAAGCACTGGAGGGGTATAAAACAAGGTTTTCACAGAATCACA
>JAOXNO010000003.1:31034557-31059361 GCA_028565335.1 Limnodromus scolopaceus | reverse complement strand
GACACGGTACAGTTTTGCAGCATCTCAGCATCCCTGATAATAAACTCTTCCCCCCAAAATCCAAACGAAGTGTGCACCCGCAGCACCAAACCACCCCATGCCTGCGGCAGGACCAAGGGCACCACGCCAGGCAGCGCCACCGGCAGCAGCCACAACACCTACGCGCGACCAGACCTCGCAAAAGCCTCTCTAAAAGCAGAGCTCTTGTCATCCTAACGGAGACATTTCAAGAGGAAGGTGGCAACTCCTCTTCTTAATGACTATATATAGGGAAACGCTCTGCTGGGTGACAAGTGTGCGAGAGGCTGGAGCAGAGGCAGCCTCTTGCCTGCAAGGACGCAGATAATCGAGCGGAGGAATAGCCAGCGATGAGTCTATTTTGGACTCGGCGTGCTGTTGCTGGAGCATTCACCGGGGAGGAAAAGGCATTTGTTACCTCCTCTCCAGGGACTGCAAATTCAATAGACTTCCCTGCCTGCAGCTGCACCGACCTCGGAGCCCGCAGCCGCCGGCAGCGCTGCTAGCCCTGCTGGGCTGGCACAAGCCCAGCGGCAAATGGCTGCTCCCTCTGCTTGGCCCCCACGCCGCAGAAACCAGTGATGTCTGCTGCTGCGATGGTGGTCTCTCGGCACGGTGCTGAGCATCCCTGGTGGGGCTGGGATGCGGGAGCTCACGCAGCCGCAGCCCGGTCCCAGCCAGGGTGATCGCTTCCTGCAAGCTGGGAACAGGCTCGGAGGAGAAAAATCAGTCCTGGGACCCTTCCTACAGCACCCCAATGCTTCTCGCCCCAAACCGTCCTGGATTCAGACCTGTAACACCTCCCGCATCCCCGCTGCACCGGGAGCCAGCCGGACGGCACTCACCTGCTCGTGGTACTCGATCCCCATGCTGAGCGTGTTGATGAGAATGGCCACCATGATCCCACGGCCAAAATATTTACTGTCCACGATTTTCCGGAAGGTCTCGCACACCACGTGCCAGAAGGCCAGCACCCGGCTCACTCTCCTGGCCCGGGCTCTGCCCCGCTGCGGGTCCCGCTGGTCGCTGTAGTGGGCGTCCTGCGTGAACTCGTAGACCCCCTCGCTGTCCGAGTCGGCCGTCTCGTTGTCCGTCAGCTCGGCCTCGCTCGCCAGCGCCTTGAGGCAGTAAGGGCAGCTCTCGGGGTTGCAGGAGCCGCCGTCCAGCTTGGTGCAGGGGCTGGAGATCTTGCAGGAGCTTTGGCAGGGACCTGAAACGCCAGCGGGGCAGGGCAGCCCGTCAGCCGGGACAGGGGGGGCTGCGGGCAACCACGGGAGCAACCCCCCCCGTCCCCGTTAGCACCGAGCTGTTGCCCTTGACACGACAGACATTTCTGAAGGGGAAAAGGGCTCCTGCGGGATTAAAGAGCACCAGGAAAACCTGGGCTCCCCCAGGACTTTCTCCCCGGTTACAAAGCCCTCTCTGCTGCCCTCTGGTCCACTGTGGCCAGCCCAGGACCTCTAGCCCACCTCTCTATACCTCTGGCCATTCTGGCCAGGAGAAAGCCATCGGCTCCCCTGGCCCTGGCAGGCTCCGGGCTGTAATTACGGGAAGCGCTGCCGCCAGCAGCCTCCTTTCCTGCTCCCGCTGTTTGCTGATGCTCCGAAATCACCAGCTTCCCCCTCCACACGCTGCCCTCAACGGCAGCGCCCAGCTGCCAGGTGGCTCCCGGGTGACAATACCAGCGGGATATTCCCCCCAGATCCCCACCAGCTGGCTGCAAGGAGAGAGGCTCTCTGCAAAGCACCCTCCCGACTCGCGCTCAGCGGCAGCGCAAATGAAAAACCCAGCGCCAAACCAACTCAGAGCCCAGATCCGTGTATTTAGTCTCTTTGCAGCTCTGGGGCAGGACTCGGTCTCTTCCCTGCACAGCTCCGGGCTGGAAAGGTCAATGCCACTGCGATGGGGTGGAAAAGGCATTGACCGCCTGGGAAAGCTTGGCCAGATATGTGTCTTGGAGGCTGAGAGGGATTGGACTAGACTGGCCCAAGCTCCCAAACCTCAGGATGGGGAGGGGGGGAAAGAGCATCTTGTAGTGAAGGTATGAAACCCCCGAGCCAGGAAAGCTGCATGCAGTGTCTGGCTCCATTACAGGCTTCCTGAGCAAATCACAGATTTTTAATAACTCGGTGTCTGCGATTGCCATTGAGCACTCGTGCCAAGCAGACACTTGGTCTCCCCGAGCCTCGTGTCCCATGAGGAGTGGAGCTACACAGTGCTCAGGGATGTGCTGGGACTCAGATCTGGAAGGTGACCACCCCCTAGCTCTGCAGCAAACGGTGGGCAACGCTGTCACCTCCAACCCCTGCATTTTACTGAGGAAGGGACGTGGCCATTTGGAAGCAGCCAGGCTGGGCTCCAGCTCTGCTCAGTGTCACTGAGCTCAGTTCTCGCTGATTTTGGGAGTGCAGGGACTTGGGGAGTGTTCCCTGTAATTGCAGAATAAATTGGTCTGGAGGGGAGACAGGGATGGGAAAGAAAATGAGTTCATTGAAAACATTAATTTCCCTTGGATTCTTGAAAATATGACGTCTGGGAGGTTGAAACCTCTCTCCTGGTTTTGGCTACAAGATGCATTAGATAGGTCAGAAGATTTATGCTGGCCTCACCTGGAAAGCCATCACCTTTCTCTGTAACATGGACCGAAAAGAACCCTGCAAAGATGCAGAAAGAGAAAGAAATCAGGTCATAGCTTGTATTTCTGCAAGGTCACCCCAAGACCAACGTCCAAGCTCCAGGCTCACCCGTGCTCTGCGTCTCCAGCAGCTTGTGCATGGTGTTGTACGGCCCAGGCGGGATGTTGAGGCTCGTCAAGGTGCTGCTCCCGGCACCCACCGCCGCCTCCCCCAGGCTCTTCTCTTTCAGCATCTCGTGGGAGGTACTGGGGTGCACCGTGGGGTACACCTTGGTGCCCACGATGTTCTTGGGGATCCCCTCTGGGCTTGGCAAGCCGAGGCCCGGCTGCGGGAGGGATGACCGGCAGCGCACCGGCTCGAAGTGGCAGTCGGCGTGGTAGATGCTGTGGACAGACTCGGTGTTGCTGGGAGCGGTGCTGGGGGCCCCGGTGTGGGGGTTCGGTGTGGATGGGGGGAGCATGAGCCGGTTGGTCCCGTTGTGGAGCGAGCTGGTCTCCACATCGCTGATCTCCGGGCTGGCACGAGGCGCCCGCAAGTTCCCATTGCCCAAGTGATAGTGGTGGTGGTGGTGGTGATGGTGGTGGATGAGGTGGTGTACAGAGGACCTCTTCCTGCTCCGGCGCTTCCCGGCGTGCCGGTCAGCCCCTGCCTTGCTCGCGGGGCTGGTGAGGAAGCCCATCCTCACGCCTGCCACCCGGTAGACCTCCACAAGCTGCTTGCTGCCTTTACGGGCAATGTAAACCAGGTACTTGAGGAGTTCGTCGTAGCAGCTGCCCGGCTCCGAAAAGCTGGCGAGGGTGCTGGCGTTGGAGAGGTAGCGTACCCGCTGCTCCTTCATCAGCTGGCTCTCGCGCTGCTTCGTCTCGGAGAACTGCGTCGCTATCACCACCAGGCAGAGGTTGATCATGAAGAAGGAGCCCACCTAAAGGGACAACAGCCATCAGCCACCTCAGGGTGGCCATGCCCACCCCACAGCCCTGCCAAACCCCATGCCCTGGCTCAAGGAGTAGGGGGAAAACCCCAACCAGCCCCATCCCCTGCGTCACCCAGTGGGGACCACCGGCTGGGATCACGGAGGGGCTGACTCACCCCCCCGAGCTCCAGCCCTGGGGACTCCCACGCCAGCGCTCCACGGAGGACGTCAGAGATCAAAGATGAGAGAAGATTATTTTGACAAAAAGCCTTTGCTCTTTTAAGATGGTGTTTTTCTCTCTCCGCAGACAGCGGTTGTAATTATCACAATTAGTGGCATTACGATGAATGCACTGAGCCTTCCTGATAGGAGCGTTTTTTCTGGCAGTGTGTGGGCAGCTTGCGAGCAGATCCCTTTCCCCTGCTAACGGGATTTGCGGGTGACTGTTACGCAAGGGCATCAGCAGTCTGTACCCACAGCTTGGAGGTTTTTTGTTTCCAGCCAGGGTTTCAGGAGGTTCTGCCTTCTGCAGAGCCCAGCCTGGATCTCAGAGAATTACTGACACGCTAACGGGCTATCACACACCGCTAACGATACTCGCACGGTATCTGGAAAAGTACTGCTTGCTCTTCCTCTCCATCATTTTGGGGATGCTGAGAGCAAGGGATTGTTTCTTTTTTTGGGCAGTTAATAGATGAACTAGAAAAAGCATCATGGACTAAACGACCTCCTACCTTCTCATCAGGGTTTGAGTCCTGGTTTGAAGATGAGCAGAAATCCCCACAATGGCCTAATGGACAACGTGCAGCTATTTTGCTGGACTTAGTCCAATTAGACAGCAAGAAAGGGACTTATCTCACTTATCTCAGCTACATCTGAGTGAGGCACCTAATGATCCTTTAGAGTCAAGAGAGAAATAGGCACATCAAGTCTGCAATGCATCTAATTTATTTTGGATGTCTACCTTCGGAGGAGATGAATCACCCCCTTAAAGCACCTATTTTTCTCTCTTGACGATAAAGGGAGTCTAGACAACGAGCTCAGCCAGTCACAGTAGACAATTTTGCTTGCATAGATGAAGCCCATCATGGAACCCACCCCACAGAAACTCTTTGTTGGCTCCTTTGTGGGTGGTCTCAGATGATGCTGTGAAGTGTGGGTGGGCTGTGGGCAGTAATCTCTTCCCTCCTTTCTTAATGTGCTCTCTGAAGTTTGGGACTGTTTTCCTGAAATGTCCCCTCCGCACCAAGGACCCAGCCCACTGTGTTCTTTGATATGGGGGAATTTCTGGGCAGCCTCCTCCCCTTCCAGAGCTCAAAACCTGACCAGGGGAAATTTGCCTACTTTTAAACTTAAATTCAAGGTGGCAACTAAGAGAGAGGACCTTGGAGCACAAGGAGAGAAATAGTAGAAGCAACAGAAGTGTATCTACCATAGCTTAAGCACATCTTTCCTTCCTTCCTTCAGGCTTGCAGCAAAATGCAGCTGCAATACAATGCTGTATTGAAACTGCGAGTCTTCCAGCAGGCTGGTTTCTACCTCAGCTTTTATATTCACTGTGTTATCTGCCCTGTTCCTCTGGGTCACTCTACTCTGTCCTCTCCAAATTCCAGGAGGTCCCCCGTGTTCCCCTAAGGCCACTCACAATGATCAGGAGGATGAAGTAGATGAAGTTGTAGAAGGAGTGTGCATCCATGACAAAGTACATGATGTCCACCCAGCCTTCCAGTGTGATGACCTGGTGGAGATAGGAAGGCAAAACGAACCCGTCAAGGCTCAGGTACAGCAGCACTAAATGCACAAGCAATGTTTCTCCTGGCTGGGTCATTTCTGACACCTCATACCTGGTCTTGGTGCAGCACAAGACACTGAGGAGCCAAATCCTGCTCCCACCAATGCCAATAGCCACGTTACCAGCTGCCCAGGCTGAATCCAGCCCTTCTTTTCCAGCTGGACCTAAGGCCTACTACAGCTACAGCACTTTGCAGAGGCAAGAGCAGTCTCTCTAGGCTCTGCTCCGCATCAGGATGGTCCCACTGCACACACACAGAGTTTGGACACTGGGGTTTTGTCCATGCACGTGAGACGGAGGCATCTTCAAAGGCGGCATCAAATGGTGTCACCGGCATTTTGAGCACCCGTGCACTACTGTGTAAACGCTTGTTGGTGCAAAACAGCCCCCAGGAGTGTGATTACACAGCCCCTGGGAACGTGTTGGGTGGCACGACCGGCTGTTCGCCCACCTTGGAACAGTTGGCAGACAGGGCTCACCTGAAATATCGCGATCCAGGCGTAGCCAATGTTATCGAAGTTGATGGCTCCCTTGAAGGGGTTGTGCTCCCCGGCAGAGCAGTTGGTGTAATACTGGTTCCAGTTGACACAGGAGGTGTTGGTGGTGTCATTGTAGGAATAATAATCCAGGGTGCACTCGAGACCCTCCTCCCTCCGCGTTGGGATATTTCGGCAGTAGCGCATCCCATTCTCCCGGGGCTGGGAGCAGATGAAAGGGTTCTCATCTTCGTTCTCCGTCTGGTAGTATCGCTCCAAATCCACCGTGTAGGGGCTGAAAGAGTCCAGAGAGGGCTGGGGTTTGCACACCGACTGCGGGCAGTCTGGCAAGGTTAGCAGCTGTAACAGCAAAGACTGACGTCTGTTATTCTGGATCTTGAAGCTATTTTTTTTTTTTTAAAGGGATCCCCTTGGACTTTCTGCAGCCCCACTGGGTGAAATGATATCCCTTAACTGGGTTTCGGGAAACTGAGGCAGGGCACTTGGCCACTCAGCAGCCCCTCTGATGACATTACTAAGAGCGACTCCATCTGGAAGTGCTCTGGCTTTGACTTTAGGGGACGAGGAGCAGGATTCAAGCCAGCAGGGCTTCTCTGACACGTCTTTGATAGAGCAAGATGAAAATCAGTCAGTTTAAGCTCCTGTATCTCCCATCCTCCTGGAGATGCTGAGAGTGGCTTGTGGAGACTCTATGTACAAGGACCTCCCAAGCTTCCTAAAAAGCAGAGACAGGGCCTTCATCTGCATTTCACAGTGCCTGTTCAGCCCATAGATAAGCTCTAAATTCCCTCCGAGGGTGGCTTTACTATAGAAAACCAGGCAAAAACACTCTTCAGGGAGATGAAACAACCCATGGCCGGCCAGAAACTGGCTTCTTGCTCTGTGCACAGCTATCTCCTTAATGCTGCCAGGACTCCCACTAAAGCTTGCAAAGATATTTTTAAGCCTAGTTCAGCCTGGTTAATTCCTGCAGAATTGCCTTTAATACCCTCCAAAGCTTATCTAAACCCCTGGAATTCTGGCTCAATTAAACAGCACCCAAACCTGTGGCTCTATTGGATTTACTCAGCAGCGAAGCAGTCCCCTGGCTCTCCTGTCATTTACTTAACAGGGACGTGCCCTTGGTAATGACTCTCCCAACTGTCCTTTGAGAGCACCACCTACAAGAGGGGTGACAGTTGATTAGGAGATGCATGGGAAAGGATAAAAGTTGTGTTGTGTCAGCTCCAGACCTGAGATCCAGCCTAGCCTACTCCTTGGAGTTGTTCAAGGCCAGGTTGGATGGGGCTTTGAGCAACCTGGTCTGGTGGGAGGTGTCCCTGCCCACGGCAGGGGGATTGGAACAGGATGATCTTTAAGGTCCCTTCCAACCTAAACCATTCTATGATCCTGCTGTGTGCAAGTGAGAGGCTCTGGGCTTGCAGGACTTCTCCATCCTGATGTGGATCTAGCCAGGTCAACTCCGAGTTAACATTTGGAAGCGATCCATGGAAAGGCGACAGAGTCTTGGAGCCTTTTACTTTGAAGCTATTAACACCTAATAACAAGTGAGAAGCCCGAAAGGTTGGCATCTTCCTCTGGTTCTGAGCTCACGGCGCTGTTTCCAGTACGGTTGCCGTATGTGAAGACAACCAGATAACTAAGCACCAGCCCGGAGCACCAGAACTTGGCAGAGCAGCCATCAAGGGCTTGCAGTCACCAGCCCTTCTCCTAGTATTCAAAGGGAGGGAGGTGGTGGAAAAAGGCAGATATTTAGGAGAACAGGTATGGAAATCCTGATCTGAAAGAGGCTGACAGCTCCTAGAACAGATGGATATTTCAACCCGTGTTCAAACATTCCTACACCTGGGAAGCTGGCTGGCCAGGAAACTGGGTGCTACAAACCCCCATTTGATCACAATAGTCCTCTTGGCCTTAAAATCCAGGGATATGTGAAAAACAACACTTTGGGACAGGGACTATCTCTTGCTTTGAGACTGAAAAGGATTTAGCATCCTGAAATGTATGGCAGCTCCATCAGCTTTCCCTGGGATTTAGGTGGGACTACAAATGCCGTACCAAGAAACACCACCAGCTGCTGAAAGGGATTCAGACCTCAATGTCTCAACAAATGCAGAAAAGGTCACATGTTAATGATATGCTGAATTTAGAAAGCCTGAACTCTAATGCTCAGGGTTTTTTGAAGGCTCTTATCAATCAGAGAGGTTCCCAAGTGCCAGCTGAGGGTTAAGGACAGTCCTGCAGGACTCAAATGGCAAATTGTCACAGCTCGATCTGTTCCAGCCGTGCGTGCCTGAGCAGGAGTTGTGGTGGCATTTCTGAGCAGGGAGCATTTACAGAAGGCCAGGAGGATAGTGGAGGATATCCTTGTCTCCTGGACGGACAGACTGGCCTGAACTGGAGAGACACTTCTGCTGCCTGTGCAGACTCACATGCTGAAGTTCTCGGGGAGGAAGCAGCGGTTCCTGAGCAAACCTGCCCACAGCTGGACTCCCACGATGCCAAAGATGAAGAAGACGAAGAAACAGAGGAGGAGGACGTTCCCCAGCATGGGCAGCGTGTCCAAAAGAAGCGTCACCAGAATGCGCATACCTGAGAAGAGGAAGAGGTCAGCAAAAAGGAATAGTCCATACTGAATTTTCTTATTCCGCCTATCGTCCTCCTGACCTTTTCCTTCCCGTCCATATCTCTCCCTCCACTGACAGACGCTGCCTTCCCATCCGCTGTCCCTGTCACCCACACACGGCTTGTAAACACCTGCAGCTCCCAAGTCCCCTCTGGTTTTTCCCCAAAGCCCCTGGGATACTCCCTTCATCCGTGCCCTGCTCCTGGGCACACAACCTACCTTCCCTTCTCCTCTCCCTCCCTTCACTCCCCATCTCAAGTTCTCTTCTCCTAAAGTTTTCTAGCAATTATACATCTCCTTTCTTCACTGAGACCAAACTCTGATGTTCTCCCTTGCTCAGATGTATTTCTTTCCCCACTCTATATATTAAAATTCCCTTCCCTTCCTAATTCCCCTCATCTATCCTAAATCCCCTCTCTTCCTTAAAATACAGGACTCTCTCTGGCAGTTAATTCTCACAAGTTCAGGAACAGCCAGTTCTGTAACAAAGACAAATTGATGGTGACTTCAACTTGACATTTACACACAAAAAAATTGATTTCATCTGACGTCTCTGTAATATTCTGCTCATCTCTAGCTTTCCTTCCTTCCCCATCTTCTGCATTCTCTCACTCGCTTATATTGATTTTCATTTAAAGAAAGCTTTACTGTTGCACCCTTTACTTTGATACTTCAAGAAGACTTCCCCCCCCCACCCCTCTTCCTGATGCTGTCACCTCCTCTATCAGGGTTTTTCTTTCACTTCTCTACTGGGGAACAACCACCTTGCGTCAACTCCTAATTAACTGAAATGACTTTCTGTGGTTACTGCATTTATCATCATACAAAACTCTTTTTTCTTTTCCCACCTTACGTTTCCATCCCATTGTAACCACGTTGCAGAGGAGCTAAGATAAATTACCTGGGATTTCAAAATACATTAAGCGAATTACATCCCCAGTTAGACAGCGGCGGATAAATTCAGCCATCCATCAGTTCAGCAGTGGGGATTAAAAAAAACATTGCAAACAGGATTGTGAAGCTGCTGTAACGATTGAAACAGCAGCAACAGCAGCAGCAAAGCCAGATAAAGTTCAAGAGTCAGGACCAGAAGAATAAATAGAGCCCAGGCACCTCCAGCATCAGCAGACAGAACTGAAGGTGATTAGTTCTCGTCAAGGCATTGGGCTAGTTCAGACGGGGGGGAATTCAGACTCAGATTTAATTTGGCTAAAACAATGCTGGATTCAACACCCCGGATTGTAGGACCAGGAAAACAATGTTTCTGATGCACTTCATTGTACTTACACTTAACCCACCTGATCTGTACAGCGCCCGAGAGGGACAGAGCTCAGGACTGGGCTGCCACCGCCCACGGCCATGCAGGAGCAGGCAATGCCACCCCTTGCTGTTCAAGGTGGGGTCTGAGATCCTCATGCATGACCTGATAAACCGGGACTGTCTTCTCCCATCCCACCCAGGCTTGCTTTGGAGGCAGCGGGGATTTTTGCTGTACAGACCAGCTCTGGGTAGTAGAGCAAGAGATGGTCCAAGAGGAGGCTCCTCACCCCAATTTCTCCAGGAATGGATGGGGTAGCACAGAGAGGGTGGGAGTGGCGTTGCTCAGATCCCTCTCCCCGTGCTGCCTGGCAAAGGCTGTTGTCTCAGTCCATCCCTATCACCTCCATCCCTTCACCTTAGCAGCGTCCTAAGACCCTCTTCAGATGAGAAAGGCAGGTGTCTGAAGACAGTGCTTGATATCTTATTGACTGGTGGCTCATCTTTGATGCCACAGGTGTCAAAAGGAATATTATTTAAAGGTAGGAGATTGCCAGGCCCTAGAAACCAGAGAGTGGTGGTAGGACCTCGTGCTAGCAGGCTTGGGTGAACACTAGAGCTGCAACGGGAAGTATCTGTGTGCGCTCTTCCATGTTTAGGGCACAGATATAAAGAACTTGCATCGACTGGGAGGAATAAGAATCCAACTTACTGGGGACCCTATTGATGGCCCTGAGCGGCCGCAGGACGCGGACGGTGCGGACCGCCGAGAAGCTGACATTCTGCAGGTCCAGGGAGTACTCCAGCATCCTGCGAAAGACACGAATGCGGAGCAGCGTCAAGGATCTTCTGGAGAAATGTTAGATTATCAAACATTATAAATCAAACATTATATGCCAACCGCTCACAGGGGGACTTGTTACCGCATCTCTCCCATCATGAAAGTTTGCCAGAGGAATTAATTAAGGGTTGTTTGCCTATCAGAATAAAGTCAACGTGCAAGAACACGATACAGCAGCTCACACAGCCACGGATCTTCTCTCTCTGTCATCTGCCTTAGTTACTGTTTTTGTACAGGTCCAGGGCAGAAGCTTCCGAAAGTCCCTGCACACTCCGGGAGGGCAATTCCCAGACACAGCCCTGTTTTTAACAACAATTGTACAGATACTCTAACAAATCTGGGACACAGCACGGGACACTGAGCTGTGCCATCTCTGCCCAGCAGACATCATTGGCAGGTGGGACTCAGGCGGATGGGCAAGCACACAAATCAAAACTGATGACACTTGTAGATAACAAATGGGGCAAACATGGACCAAGGAACCAAGGTGCCTGATGGGGTTATTTCACAGCTCAGGGCACTGAGGCACGACCTTCACATGTCTTCATCTGAGGCTGCACTTGGACTGCTGCAAGTTCCTAGGGTCCCCCAACACCAACTCACCCTGACCATGGCACCTTTGCCATCAGTCTTGTCACCACCAGGACTTTGCTCTCCAGCCATGGGAAAACACAAGAGCTCTGCCCAAAACCATTCTTGAAGAGGCAGAGCCAGGCAAAGGGAAGGAAGAGGACCACGAGGCTCCCACACAGCCCACCTCCTGCTGCCACGGGTAACCACAGGATATTAATCTCTTCCAAAAACTATCAAGTTCCATCTTAAAGCTAGTTGGGTGGTTGGAAGCCTAACTTCCAGCCTGCATTTATTCAGGACAAGCTCATATCCATTTGTTCTTATGCCAGCACTGTCTTTTAAGTAGTTTCTATAGCTCTTTGTCCCTGGTGTTTACTCACCCGATATATTTACAGAGGACAAATCACATCTCCTCTCAGCCTTGACTTTGCAAAGCCAAACAAACCAAGCTCTTCCAGCCCCATCTCAAAGACAGGCCCTCTGCTTCCCAATCACAGCCTTTCTCCACACCCGCCCTGGCCTGAATTAATTGTACCTGATTAGACACCACACTTCTGGAGGAGGCTTTGCCGGCGCCTTGCACAAAGGCATCAGTGCTGCCCCCTCCCTCCCCACTGGAAATCCTGCAGGATTCATCAGCTCTGTGTTAGCTTTGCCATGGCTGCAGCACGCTGGAGGTTTCTGCTCTTGTTGAGATCAGTCAAACCCACCCTCCTCCATCCCAGCCACCAGCAGGTGAGGAGCACTCGGAGTGGAGAAGACTTTCCCTTCCCTGCCCCCAAATACACAACTCCACACTCGTTGCTGTGACACTTTATCTCATGTCTCTTGATAGGCTCTAATGAGGGCGATGATGATCAACCATATCTGAGACCCAAATAACCTGAACGTATTCCTCTGTGTTTAGCTGACTCCCACAGCCAAGGGGCACTCCCAGAATATGAACGTTGGACAGACAGATGTGGATGATGTGAGTTTGTTCTCCTCCTCTGACCAGAGAGGAAGGCAGCGTGTCCTCAAAAGCCCACCTGGCCCCAGGGACAAAACCAGCCCCTTCCTCGGTGCCCGGGACTCACCGCGTTGGGTGAGCTTTGGCTGCAGTAAGGAGAGGGTCAACAATTTCCCTGCATTTAATGGTTCTCAAGTTTCACTTGCTGTTTGCAAATAAGATTTTCGTACAGCTTGCAGGATTTGGGTAAAAAGCGCACGTCAAGCATACAGCTTTTCTTTCATCCATTGTTAGAACAGAGGCTACCAGCAAAATTCAGAGCAGCATATGGTTATTTGCACCAAGACAAATCATTTTCTGATTAATGACAGCTCTAGACTCATTTCCAGAGCTGCGTGTGCTTGTAATCTGCAAAGGGCATGCTGTAAAACGCATTTAGATTTAACATATTAAAAAACAATTAAAATTAACTTTAAAAACTTTAAAAACCAACCAACCAACAACCCATCAGCTTGAACAAACACTGGAACACCAAGACCAAGAGCAGGTCGGTGCTCTCCTATCTCTGCCGCCAGCACCAGCGTTACAGCACCCTAAGCTCAGCCCAGACCTAGACTATAGAATCCACACGTTGCTGACAACTAACAGCTCAAGGGCCTTGAGAGAACGCAATGTTGAGGGGAAAAAGAAAGCGGATAAAAATCAATTAACAAAGAGCAAGTCCAATAAGAAGCCCACCACTTCCCAGCTCTAAGGTCACTTCCCAAGGCAAGGGGATGCACGGGAGGAATCAACCCACGTCCCTGGCAAGGGAAGACACCCAGGGAGAGCGAATGTCAGGATGTCACCAACTGGCAAGGTGACAGGTGCATTTACCAGCATATCTAACATTTACGCACTGAAAATCTGCAGTGTAAAAGGTCCCCGATGAAGCTTCAACTCAAATGTCATTTCTGTTCAAACGGGAAAGCGCGATGCCTGTCAGCGCCTCTGCCACGGACCCGGGTACCCAGCCAAGAAAAAGGCTCAGAAAAATACTCAGCATTAAGTAGGATGGATTCACTGCAAATGCTGAGACTCGTCAGAGCGATCAGCAACCCCCGATCGCTGGAGTTATTCAGAAGGAAAGCGGAAATATTTAGGACTTTCTAAGAATAAAAGCAGAGCATCTGCAGAGCCAGACGTACAACGGGCTGGTGGTGGGATGCAGAGCGAGAGCTGAAGCAAACCTTTGGCAACCACTCCTCCGAGCAGGAAAACTCCTGGGACTCAGCAGACAGACAGACAGACACACACAAGGGATGGCTGAGGATGGACTGGGCAGCTGAAATCCATTCCTGTTTTCCCTGGAGATAGCGAGACTCAGAGCACGCGGGGGGATTCTTTCATATAAAACCCAAAGCCTTGGGAAGGATCCCGTAAGCACAGTGTCAGGCAGCACCCCTGCCTGCGGGGGAGGGCTCGCAGAAGCGATGCTCAGGAGCTCTGGAGGGGACAAGAGGGGGTGAAGGGGCTCCTCTTACCCAGTGAGCCTCTAACAGAGCACAGAAATACCAGCAAAGCCCTTCCCACACCTACCCAGCATCACCTCTCCAACCCACCCTGCCTGCAGCCCTGGCTCTGCTCCCATCCCCTGGGATCACTCCTGCTCAGGAAGCAGAAGAAGGTGTGAAAACCCATCGGAGCCACCAAATTTGTGCTGAGGGCGCTTTCCGAGGAAAACTTGGGCTCTCCCCTTTCACAGCTGGGTGCCGGGGGTGCTGCACAGCCAGGGGAGGTGACCAAGTGCCCGCAGGCAGGGCAGCATCCCCGGGAGCTGCCCACCCCTTCTCCCCGCAGAGGCAGAGCCGCCGCTCCCTGCCGGCGAGAGATAGGCTCAGATTTATTCAGCATTAAAAGGTTTCCAAAACCGGGCATCCAGGCACCCTTTATCTACACAGCGCAGCAATCAGTGGATGATATTAAGCCACTTGGTGTTGGAAAAGACAAGGGGAAATTATTTAGGCGGCGCTGTATCTTCAGAAAGCTGGAGTGAAATCTCCTCCTGGCCCTCGTCGCCTTTGCCGTGTTCCACTTTTGATTTTTAAGCCTCGTGAGTCCCACCACATGCGGGGGTGTTGCTTAATTTTAAAAAAAAAAACCTCATTTTAATCAAGATGAATGGAATAAAAAGAATAGCACCGGAGGGAGCGTGAACTCTGCAGCCTGCTGGATCCAGCCACACCGTGTGTCCCAGCCAGGACACTTGGCTAATGAGGCTCTTGAAGCAGCAGCAACTTCAGCTGAAGAACTGAAAGAAACGAAATAATTCTTCTTTCAAAGAAGTCCTAAAACTTAAAAAAACAAGCCTTTTCACAGGTGGGTTTGAGTCAGCTCAGCTGCGAGGGAGGCTGCAGAGGGGTTTCTTTTACCCAGCAGGTTTTTCTGTGAGTCAGGGACGCGGCTTGCTCGGGATGCTCTGCTCGGAAGGTTGCAAAGGCCGGGGTAAGGCAGCTCGGAGCAGAGAGCATCTTCCCCAGCCCCAGGTCTCAGCTGCTTTTCATCCTCCCAAAAGTAATTTAAAGCACCAAATTGCAAAGCTCGACTCCAGATTTTGAACCCCCGGAGGTTTGTGATCATGAGTATCGTCTTGATGTGGCTCTGCCACTTCTGCTCAGAGCAAAGAGCACCAAATTTAACATTAACCGGGATGCAGCAGGACCCCAGGAGGAGGCTCCCGGCTTCCAGGACACTTGCATCCATCCCGGGAAGCACCGGAGAGGGGCAGGCTCCTGGGAGAGGGTTTGGTGCTGCTCTCACTGCAGCTCAAAGGGGCTGCAGCTGTGATTGCACATTGGGTAATTGCGTGTGCAAATCGGCCACTTACACGGGCAATTACCCCACGGCGCTCAGGGTGCCCGGGCAGCGCAGAGGGCACCGCGCAGCCACGTCTCCAAGGTGCTGCTCCTCAGCGCGAGAAGGATCGATACAGGCAGGCAGAGGGGATGAAAAAGCAACATTCATCCCTGCCTCTCTGTTATTTTGCCTACCTTTTTTTTGGTTTTAAGGGATGAAGGGACTAATACATGGGGGGAAGAACAGCCTTTGCCCGCAGTCGCAGCAGGGACTCCCGTGGGCAGCCCCATGTCAGCTCTTTCTTCCCCATCTCCGAACCATGGAGTTGAAACAGCCCTTGATCAGCTTCATGCAGACAAAGTGCCCTTCAGAGGAGCCCTGCCTGCCTGCGAAGCAAACGGGGCTTTGAGGTGAAGGCCACACGCTGGAAGCTTCACCCAAAGCACCCAGCAGGAACCTTGCAGCCACAGGATCACGGCTCCCCGCGGAGACCAGTCTGGCAGCGTCGCCTCACCCCAATTTCTGAGCTAAAGAACGTTTCAGAAACCATCCAGGTTTAGATGGAGCAAGGATGGAACTGGGGACTGCGGCATCCCTTTCGCTCCTGTTATCTAAGAACACAGCAAGGCTTCCTGCAGCATGTTTCATCCCTGAAATTCAGCGCTCAAAACCGGGAGGGAGCAAGACATCCTTAAGTGTTGTTTATGAAGGCTTCAGCGGAGCTAACTCTTTAATACAGCCTTCAACAGAGGGAGGAAAAAAACGATAACACACATTAGAAGAAGTGTTCAGGAAGCAAAGAGAAAAAGAAACGGTGCCTGTGTTCCTGAAGACAGCAGCCTGCCAACCACCTCCAGCCCTGGCTGGTCTCAAACCGTAAGCAAAATATTCCAAAAGTGTTTAACTTTCCTACAAAGTCTTTTAAGAGGCCCGTTACCATTACAGTAAGCAAAGCAGAAACAGGACTCCACAGACTTGGCCAAACAACTGACTGAGCCCGGAGTGAGAGCAGAGCCACACAACTCAAACAGGGGATGATGCACAGCCCTGCTCGGAGAGGAGCAGAAGGACAGGCAGGGATCCGGAGCCCTGCGTGACCCTGTGTCTAGAGAGGGCAGAGAGAAACCCTTGTAAGTTCTCGCCGTACCAAATTACCCCCTGATTTAAAGCCTCTCTCCTGGGAAAACAATTAACCATTGTTGTTTTGGGTTTTCTGTTTGGTTGTTTGAGGGTTTTTTTGATGAGGACGGTTTAAAGCACAACTCAATCTACAGGGATGCAGAGGTTCGGCGAAGTCCTCACCCGGCCAAAATTAAAACAAGCTGGTGGGACCACAAGAATGCAGCTGGGGATGGGGATGGTTCCAGCTGAGGGGCACGTGGATCTCAACCTGTGGCCATCCTCTTCCTGCAGACTGACCGGAGAAGGGCTCCCTGCCCGGAGGAGGGGGAGGCAGAGCGGGTGCTGGGTCCCAAACAGCACATCTCCATCCCACAGCTCCTGTTCACCGGCCAGAGCCTAAACTGTAAATGACTCTGCATATTTTTGGATGTAAGCAAGCGCTCATCCTTGATACATCTTTGTCTTTGTGCTCGGAGAGGTCGAAATCGTATTGAATCGTCTTTAGAGGCTGAGAGCTGGCTTGCGATGCCCGTTAACCTTCAAGTGTTCTCTGAAAAGCTAACTCCCCAAATCCTCGTCTTTAAAACAACACAACGTAATTATGTCATTCATCACTTTTTTTTTTTTCCCTTCCCTTTTCCCCATGCAACTCCATAACCTGCAGCCAAAGCCATGTTTCACTAAGCTGAGTTTTGATAATAGAGCGCTATTCTCATCCCCAGCAAGTTTTACTGTAATTACAGAGATGTGTTGCAGACATTACACACTCTACAATTAGCGCTAATTGCATTACATTGTCACAAAGAAGTCATTTACTCTCCATGAGCTCATGAGATTGGTCTGGACAGTTTAAACAGAGCTGAGAAGTACTTAATGGCATGCCACGAAAGCGGCCGGCAGCGCAGTGGGAGCGAGCACAGCACCCGAGCGGCTCTCCCAGCCCTCTGCGAGCGGCCAATTTGGGGCAAACACACCCAAAAAAATACGGTTCTGCTACAATTTCGACCACTGGCAGGTCCTGAAATTTCTCAAGCAATGGGGAGAATGAAATGCCACAGGGTTTGGGAGGGCTTTTTTTGGAAGCTTCTCCTAGACAGGTGGTGGTTGGGGAGGGCTTGCATGGGAGGTCTGCCCACGGGAGCACACAGCACGTCCCACGAGGCCCCCGGCACGACGTGCCTGCCCCACCTGATGCCCCACAGACACGGTTTGCTGCTTCTCCTCTCCCCTGGCCATCACTTTCTGCAGACCCACAGACAGGGAAGCGGCAGGAAAAGCAGGATCCCAGGGACCTGCTGGGCACTGGGGAGCCCAGGCTGTCCTGGTCCTTCCCTCCTCCTGTGTCTTGCATAAAAACGGGGAGGAAAAGAATAGGGAAGGCAGAAGCAGAGCTGCTTTGTTGTGGTCACCAGGGCCACATCAAAATGTTAGTTTGGGGGTCTCTTCTCCTGTCATTTCACTGGGGAACCTGTCTAAAGCCCTTACGTGAGACCTGCATAAAAAAGCGAAGCCCTTTATCGAGTATCTAGCAAATAGAGAGGGGATTTGAGCATCGCCCCAGCGCACACCCTCCTCCAGGGCCACATCTCAGCCCTGGTCCCCTTCCCCACATCACCCACCCGGCTCAGGTGCAAGATGCCTCCACGTTGAGCTCGGCTCATCCCTTCCTCCTGTGCTCTGCTGATCGCACCGTGGTCTGGATGCTCATCAGGCTAATTTGTCCGCTTTGGGAACCACAGAGCTGCACTCGGGGGCTCCCGGGGGAATCTCCCTCTGTCTGGTTGGGATTTGACCCTGGAGTGCTTTTTTCCCCTCTTATTCTTGCAGTGTTTTTTTACCTACATCTTGAGTCTAGTAACGGGCTTGGGTCCCTTATTTTTTTCCTCTGCTACAAAAGCGGCCCTTTCCCTGCAGCCCCTTTGGCTTCCCCGGGGAAGGGCTGAGGGAGCCTCCAGGAGGGCAGCGATGCTCCCAGCAGGATGCAGCGCTCCAGAGATGGACCGGAGAGGGCTGGAGGAGAGCGCAAGGGCGCGAAAGGGAGCAGAGGGAGCAGGCACCGGGGGAGGAGAGGCTCCGCTTCGTATTTAAATCCCCTTCGATCCTTCGTCGGCCGAATTGGTTCTGATGGGGCCCAGATGGGAACAATTCATGCACACGACGGAAAGAGCCGTCATTTAACGAGAGGCAAAGCCGACCTGGCAGGAGGCACGGGAGCGGTCAAGCTGCGAGGCTGCGAAACCTCTGCAGCAAATAAATGTCTCTGCAGACAGGGGCTGCGGGAAGGCAGCTGCGTCAGAGGGGGGGGGTCGGTGCCACTCTGTCCTCTGCCCAGGAAGGAGGTGGCTCTCACACACCCAAATATCCATCCAGGTGCAGTAGGCGGGCAGGAGATCGGATGATGCTTAAGCAAAGCACAGATATATTTTAGCAGTAGGAATTAGGGCAGTCTCTGCTGATGTCCCTCTAGACTGAGGTGCTTCTATAGAGAACCCACCACGATGGGACATCAAGGACAACTCTACTCTGGCTCCAAACACTTTGCAACCTCAACAGGCTTGGGCTGGGAGGGGAAACGCAGGAGCACCCCAGGGCAGTAGAGCTGGAAGCGGCCCAGCACCCACCACCATGCCTCCCCGAGCCTCCCCAGCTGGGATACCTGGCCTTGCTTGGGTCTGGTTGTTCATCACAATTCTAGTATAAGAAATAAAGAATATGCAGGGTGGCTTTAGCAGGCTCCAGCCCTTGGTTGTGCTGCCGATGTTTATAACCCTTCCAGAGCCGGTCAGACCCAGGGTCCCACACTGTCCAATGTCCCATCTCTGAAGCCCTTAACGTTGCTCAGAAACTTCAGAAGGAAACTTTGAGCCCTCTCCCAACCCAAGCAGCCAGAGGTTGGTGCAGCTGCAAAGCATGAGCTTGTGACCTCCTGCAGAAGATGGGTTTACAGGGGACAGTTACAGCTCTTGGCCATTCTGCCCTCTATCTCTGCCTCCTGTCTGAGCCATCATCCATCTTTTGGCCTCTGCAGCACCCCATGGCAATGAGTTCCCCCGGCCAAGGATGTGCTGGGACACCTGGCACCTCCTTACTGGTTTTACTGGGCCACTGCTTTGGTTCTCCCAACTGCCTAGCAGAGATGTCTGCCATGACCTTACCGGGCCAGCATGGACCTTACGGACCATAAGCAAAGCCCACCAAGGTGTTGCTCCTTCTTGGGGCACACCAAACCCACGCCCGGGAAACAGCCGAGCTGGGAGGGTCCCCTGCTCTTTTCCAGGAAAATCCAGTAAATGTGATCTATCAAAAGAGGAAAAAACCACTGTTTTCCCAAAGGTTTTGGGGCTCTTGGAGCAGGAAGGGGAGGCGAGGGCCGGTGAGCGATTCGTGTGTCAAAGAAACTCAGCTCACTGGCCGGGGGCCAGGGACTTTTCATGTGGATTTCCAGCCTCCGCCAGGAGACTCTCGGGTGCTGGAAGAGCCTTTAATTCAAACCAGGTGCCTCTGAAAGGAAAACACTCAAAAAGGCAAACTTGGTCGCTTTCCCTCACTAAAAAAAAAAAGTATAATAACGAGGGCAATCATGCACATTTCACTGAACTATCCTCCCTGGCACGCCGCTCCACGCTCCCAGCCGCCTGCTTCACCACCACTTTGCCTGATGGAAACCAAAACCACCAGCGGGGCCGCAGGGGGAAGAACCGAGCCCATCACCCGGCGAGGAGCCCCAGGGCGCGGGCTGGCCAAAATCCACTACAAACAGCTTTTGTTGCCCTGCCCTCCTCCATGAGCTGAGCGTCAGCTCTCCCACCAGCTATGGAGAGGACCAGAGGGACCGCTGCGGTCCGGGCAGTGATCCCCACCATGGAGCCAGGATGGATAACGCCGACAGCACCGATGCCCAGCAAGTCCCCCGCCTTCACCACCACAAACCAGCCGCTCCCCCAAATCCGACGCTTGCCAAGTGGTGCCACAAATGACAACAGAGACGTGCAGGGAGAGAGGGACCCATCACGCAGAGCTTACCCTGCGATGACGATGAAGAAGTCCAAGCGGTTCCACGTGTCTCCCAAGTAGCATTTCTTCCCAAAAATCCCCAGCGCGATCATCTTGACAATCATTTCCACAGCGAAGAAGGCAAAGATGAAGTCATCGAAGCTCTGCAAAAGAAAGGCACGGAGGAGGGATGCTCCTGCATCGCTGCACACCTGCACTGGAGAAGGGAACTTGGGCAGAGACCCAAGTCCAACAAGGTCTCCATTTGCATCACTGAGGGCTAGAAGCCCTGGGCAGAGGCAGTGTTGGGAGCAGCCTCGTGTCTTTCCCCCAACTCAGTCTGACCAACAGCACTGGGATAAAGGGACAAGTATATTTTGGGCTCTGTTTTCACTGCAAACTCAACGGTTAACCCTCCCCAAGCACTCCAAGCAAGGCTTGGCTACGCTGGAGCCGACACAGCCTGGCAGGGGCTTTGCCTGATGACACCGTGTGTTCACGTGCGAGCACCAAAAATCAACATTTTTATTAAGTCCTGGTGGATGCAGGACCCAGCCATCCCAGGGTACCTCCACCACGGCTGGAGCCAGCTCTGCTGCAGCTCGGTCCTTCCCGCTCCCCATCGACCCGGGGCTGTTGTTAAGGTCAAAGCAGCGGCCGAGCCATACCTGGAGGATCCTGCAGCGCGGCGAGTCGCAGGCGATGTCCTCGCAGGGGTGGAACATGCCCAGCGTCACGCAGTTGAGCAGGATCACCAGCATGCTCACCCTCTCGAACCACCTGCGTGGCGCCCCGTCAAGGAAGCAATGGAGCATCCAAACGAGCACCCGCCGCCGAATCAGAAAGGTTGCTCTGGCCTTTAAAGCAAGGCACCCGCCAGCTTCTCCAGGTTAGAGTTTGTCTGGTTTTGCGTGGGGAGCTTCCCTGCCATTTGGATACCTGCACAGCAAACCCACGGGGTGTTCTCCCCACGCTGACATCAGTGGCTACAGCTACTGCGAAAACTGCCGTAAAATGAAAGCCGCGTGGTGAGAGTGCTGAGTGCTGACGTAATGGATTAAAAAAAATTAAATTAAAAGAACGATATCAACTTTTAGGCAAAGAAAGAACCCACACCGTTAATTTCCTCTTCTGGCATTTTACGGAAAAGCACTTTAACAACATTACAACTTTCTATTAACCATGTCACAGCTTATCCCAGGGGCGTTACCCTGAAGTCACTGCTCGAACTTTTCATTCCCACTCCAAATTAAGACCGTCAAAACCATTAACTGACTGCCTAAAAACCTTAAGACTGCGAGGGCCAGCAGAGTCCATCCCCTGCCCCGACTGCTGCCTCTCGGAGCAATTTTAAAGAGCCGAGCTGCCAGGGCAGACTTGGGACGCTGTAACTTTTGGGGCAGAATAAAGTTGCCGCAGCAAATCCTCATAGCTCCAAATGCTGGCTCCAAATTTTTTCGCAACCTCCTAGGGGGAATTTCCAGCCAAATCCCGACTGCCTAGGGCACAAAGACGTGAAATCCAGGAGCTGGTGCAACGTGGTGCCGGGGTTATCTTCCAGCTTCGCATGGAAAACACCCCACCGGCTGCCACGACCGGAGCCACGCTCCTGCCTGGGCGCAGCCAGCAGCTTCCAGGCTCTAGGAAAAATAAGCGTGGCCCTTGTCAGACAAGAGCTTTCGCTGCAACACGGTAGAGGGTGGTGTTTGGGAGCCCGTGCTGTAGCGTTATCAGGCTGGAGAAGAAGAAGGTGAGGATGAATCAGCAGGTGCCTCCCTGCCGGGCGCGCGGGGCTGGAGCTGGCAGCTCCTGCCGCCCATCCTGGGCGAATTCCTGGGAAGTCACATGGGGCTGAGTCACGGCTTGGTCGCCAGCAATCTGGATCTTTTAATCGGAAGAAATGTTTACAAGATATCGGGATAGACATTCCAACTGTCAGGTTGGGGCTACGGGCTGGAATATTTAGCCCAAATATAGTCCTGCGGGGGCAGGCGCGGAGGGCAGGCTGGAGGAGGGGGCAGGAGCTGCGGGGGATCCTGGCTTGGAGGGGGGCTGGAAAGCATCCCTCTGCAGAGCCAGCCACGTCCACGGCTCTGCCAGTGAGGAACTGCAAAGCCTTTGAGAACATATAAAGAATTTTAAAAAAAAAATAATCCCTGTAAGATCCCAAAGGGGAGAGGAGGGTGCGCCTGGGCGAGATACTCAGCAGGGAAGCAAGGAGGCTCGGGAGCAGCCTGCTTTGTTGGGTCAAAATCTGCGCAGACAGATGGATGCTTCCCCAGATAGGCAGCACTTCATGCAAAATCTTCCGTGGCAGTGGGGAAGACCCCATGCTGGGCTGGGCTCTCCTCCACGGGCTCCATCTCAGCTGGGCACGGGACCCGGGTGATGCTTTTGCCACTGCGGGCAGCTGCTTGGATGCTGTCTGGGCATCCATGAGCTCCTCCACAAGCAGAGATGGGCACACAGCCATGATGTGTATCTGCTTGGAGACACTCTGACCTCACCTCCTCCCTCTCCAAGACCTAGAGCAGCCCTAACACCCACCCAAGGCAGATGAGCAGACCCCCACTCACTGCAGCCCCACACAAAGAGATGAGCAGTGGCTGAAATGGGAGGAACAGCATGGGATGGCACCGAAGGCACCCTCCTGGTCCTCCCCCGGCACGCCACAGATGGCAAAACCATGGGTGCCCGTCGATGCTCATTAGCATGCTGGCACCGGCACCAGTGACTAATTGCAAGCAGAGGGTAGCCAGGAGAGCACAGCCCCCCCGAGATGCCACAACCCACTGCACACGGGGAACAAGATGCCACTGGGAGGGAGATGCGGGGACCAGCGCCAGGGCTGCACCCACCAAAGGGTCCCCCCCAGTGCAGGCAGGCAGGCAGCAGCACCCTCCTGCCTGTACCACCCAGCTGCCCAGAGCCCCAGTGCCCCCCACCTTGGCACGGGTGCCTGCACGGACACGGCCCCCCCATCCCACCCCCCCAGCTCTGTCCATGCCCCCAGCCCAGGGCTGGTCCCTGCCCTCCCACCCCAACTCCCCTTGCGGGAACAAACATCCCGCAGGCAGGAAAACAGCCTGGGGAAGGGGGGGGAACACGGAAAGCGGGAAGGGATTTTACTTGCTGATGGCAGGTTTTTTTCCCCCCAGCTTTCACCGCAGACCCACTTATCAGCATACCGCTCCCTCAAGCAAACACATTTCAGTCCAATATAACTCTTCACTCTGATTAAATATTCCCAGGACGGGGACTCTGGCAGTGCCAAGGGCAGTATGTTAATGTGCAGCTGAGAGATCAGAAGGTTGGGGGGGGGGGTTAGTTTATTTTTTTTTCCTTTTTTTTTTTTTTTTTCATCTCAGGACTGCGTAGGCTCTCTCTGGCCCAATTTGCCATCAATAGACTGTAACACAGTAGTTCATGTGTATTGGATTTAGTTGTAAATGTGTTGAAGTTGTAAAAGTAACACTTATATAAATTATTCAAGCAGCCCCTTGATTCAACTTGAGTTTTGCTGGCGGTTGGTTTATAGAGCTCAGTTGTCAAGGCAGGCATTTGAAGGCAGTCGTTTACTGAGCATCAGAAATACCACAGAGGCTGAAAGAAGAGCTAACAAGGAAAGGCAGATATTTAGAGCTCTGAATCTGTGCCTGGATATTCTCTTAAATGTGTATATGCAGCAAATGTCACTGAGTGCAGTCAAACATGCAGCTCTGCTCCTCCAGATCTTTCCCCTGGAGTAACGAGAGCCTAAAAGTCACAACAGAGAAGCCAGAATAAATTATACTATATTCTTCTGGGTAGGTTTTACTGCTATTGTCAAATCCTTAGATTGAAAACCGGGGAAGACAACTGACTGAGTTTCTGAAGCAAGTGAATATAGATACCCAGTCATGATTGTGATGGTGGGAGTGGTTATTGATGGCTGTCCATCAATATACCAAACATTTTCAAGAGAGGTACCTGAGAAATCTGTTGTGGTTGCAGGCCATTTCATCAGCCTTTTATGTGAAGAGCAGATGATGGGCGAGACCTGTAAGATTATATTTCACAAAGAGTTGTAAAGACAATCAGCACAAAATTGCTGACCTATAAATTGTGGTGTACAACTTACTGGTTAAAATGCTCCTGAGACTAGAAGGGTCAAATTTGGAAAACTTGAAACTTGTTTGTAGAAAGGGTTTCACAGCAGGTCTGGGTGCAGCAGGTGAGTATGTTTGATGTCCGTAATGGACAAACTGGAGGAAGCTGTAATACAGAGACAGTAATATATATCTGAATAATTATGACACAGTGGGAAATATTTAGTTTGCCTTCTGCAGAATGACACCATGGCCTGAAAGCGTACTAGAATTCCTTACAGGTGCCAGTGATTATATGGATGAACAAGACCCTGTGACTGTTTTATGCTTAGGCTTTCAGAGCACTTTTGATGATCTCTTACCAAAGACTCTTAAGTATCCTAAACTGATGTGGGAGAAAAAGAGGAAGCACGGCTGTTACTTGCTACCATAAAAACCAAAAAGAGTAAATAAGTCTCAGGTGTCACAATGGTCACTCGTGGAGTCCACGGGGTGTCCAGGTTGAGATGTGTGTTCATCCACCTATTCAGCAAAATCCTGGGAAAATGGATAGGTATAGAGAGAGGTAAAAAGGTTTGCTGATAATATAAAATTATTCAGATCGGCTAAATGAAAGCTGACTGCAAAGTGCTGCAGGAGGATGTCACAATACTGAGTGACTTGG
>JAOXNO010000003.1:31013503-31028044 GCA_028565335.1 Limnodromus scolopaceus | reverse complement strand
CCCGACCCCCCAAGGCCCTGCCAGCCGCCAGCACCAGCTCGAACCCAATCCCAGGCTATTAAAAATACACGAGGTGAGTACATGAAAGATTCATCCGGGGCAGGGGATGTCAGCAGCTGCAGGGGGGAGGCGTGGGAGACGGGACGGCTCTGCAGGGTCACCAGCAGCTGCTGATTAATTCAGCGCTTCCCTAATGGCCCCAACAAGCGGGCGGTGGGATGGCACCGAGACGCGATAGCCGAGCGAGGACCACAAAACCCAGCGAACCCGGGAGAGGCAGCAATTACAGACCGTCCTCACATTCGCCGCAGCAATCCCGGCTGCAGCTGGAGCTTGGGCAGAGGCGAGGGAATTCCCTCTGCTGACTGCGGGCCAGGGGAAACCTCGGAGGGAAGAGCTGTTAGCGAGGAGCAGGGATGCGAGCGAGCTTAACAAATCAGCTCCATCCCCATCCAAGACTCAGGACCGGTCTCTACGCTCCCCCACCCGGCCCCCGTCCCTCCCACAACCCGTTCCCGTCCATCCGCAGACACCTGGATGAGGGATGTTCACGGGTGGGATTTGAAAAATCAGGGTGTGGGACAGGAGGGATGCGCCGGAGCGAACTGTCCTGCAGCAGCAGAACATCTGATCTCTAGAGGTCCCTTCCAACTCCGACAATTCCATGATCCCACCCTGCGGCACGGCACAGCCCTCGCCCGGCAGACTCTGCGGCTGCCAGACCCACAAAGTCCTCACCAAGATCTCCAGAAATGCAAAATGCCCCCGTGCCTGCTCGAAATACCCTTCCATCTGCTCTTTTCCACCAAGTAGGGAAACGTGTCCACCACACCAGAAGGCAAACACCTTCCAAGGCTCTTAGAGAAGCTCAGACTCTGGGTTTTGGCTCCAAATGGGCAGCCTGGGGCTCAGCAGAGGAGAAGGGGAGAGAAGAGGCAGACCCAGCACGATTCCTGGCTGCACTGGCTCCGGGATGAGCCGAAAGCACCCAGCTCCCAGCCACATCTGCTGCAGCAAGGCTCTTCTTGTTGCCAGCCCAGTATTTTAATTGCAGAAGGGTACGAACTGAAAGCCCCTGAGGAAACCTGGCCAAACCTCACAGAAAGCTCAGAGGACAAATCCAAGGACAAACCCAGCATCGTTTTAACCCTACGGACCGAGACAGGGCAGAAGGGCTGGAGGAATTGCTGCTTCTGAAGGATGCAAACGGCTTAACACCAGTTAGGGTCTGCGGTCCCCCAACTCTTCTGTGCCCCCACACCTTCTCCCTTCCCCTCCACTGCCCCAGGAGCTTCTCAGGACAATGCCAGAGTTGCTGTGATAAAAAGAATAACCAAAGCACTACTCTCTGTTGGGGTAAACCCTTCTCCAGTGGGAGCCGTGCCCGACCACCAGAGAACCGAGCCCTTTCCACTTCACAGCTTGCATTAGCTAACGCTGGGTATAAATTTCCGTGCAAAGCTTTGATGAAGAAATACAGCTTTGGGGCAACTCAAACTACCCACAAATTTTTTTGTTTGTGTTTTCTGACCTGGCTTCAAGTTGAGGGGAAAAAAAAAAATAAAAATAAAGAATTATGTTTACAAAGCCTGAATCTGATGACGATTTTCCAACTGGCCTGCTTGAATGTTTCACTTAGAAACGGAGCCAACAGTTCCTTTCTAAAAAAAACCATCAACGTAAAATACAATATTTTGTCGCAGGTTAAATCCTTAATTAGACAGGAACCATCTTACACACTTCAGATTTTAAAGTCTACAATAAAAAAAGAGAAAAATAGTCTTTTTCAGTGTAAGCAACACAGAGCTTTCACAGTGGGGATGAGCACTAAGAAGGTCATTTTGCAGGTGGGGAAATGGAGGTCAAGGCCATCTTGGCTCCAAACCCGCTGATTTTTCCCCCAATATGCCAGAGGTCGCTCCTGCCCGTGGCACGCAGGGAGGGAGCAGCCGGCTCCTGAGTGTGGTGGGCGATGCTCGTGGAGAACATCTCCGGGAGATGCTCGAGGCACGAGCTGTGCCCGTGCTGCCGCGCCTGACTCACCTTCTTGAGGTGTCTGCGAGTAAAGTTCGTCTGCGTGACCTGCAACATCTTGACGCCACGTCAAAATACCGCAGTGACTAAACGGGACGAAAGGCCGTCATGGGAAAGGGGGTTTCTGCAGAAGAACTGGGTGCAGGGAGCTGCTCTCCCCAGGGAAGAGCCATCGCTGGGAGAGGGAGCTGGAGGAGGATGGGGGGCTCGGGCAGGGCTTGCTCCCCAGCGCCTGGTCTAATTGCTCCCTGCATGCAAATCCATAGCTGGGAACTCATTAATTAGCATCTCGCTGGCAGAGGAGGAGGAGGAGGGAGGAAGAGGCAGGAAGGCAGGGTCGGGAGGGTGCTCAGCACGCCCTGCTGTGGAGCAGAGCCCCGCTAAGGCACGGGCATGGACACGGTAGGAGATGCCACCTCAAAACACCTCTCTGCCTCCCGCTTCCAAACAGACGTAGCCCAGCCCAAAATGGAGTGAGATCAGCTCAAAAGCAGGGTCCACTCCACGCACTCCAGCCCAAGCCCTGGGCTGAGCTGGGATACGGTGCCCTACACGTGCCACCTCCCGCTGCTTGCCAAAAAAACCCCAAAGCTAGCCACAGAGAGAAGATGCACAACCCTGAGAAGCGGGCAGAGGGTCCACAGCGGGGTTTGCAGGATGGAATTTCGATGGAATATCTCTAGCCTAGGAAAGGCCACCAAAAAAATAAACCACCCAAAAAAAGCAGCTTTTTGGTGAAATTTAAGGTGCATAGCATGGAACCTGCGTGCAGGGGTGGCACAGCCCCCCTGGTTTCCCCTTCCTGGGTGAGTACAAGAGGAGGCGACGGTGAGGGTGGCAGTGCAGACCCCAGCATTTGCAGACCCTTCTGGGGATCCCAAAGTGCAGGTAACCCCCCTGAGGGAGCTTTTGGACCAGCAGACAAGCTGGCCAGGGTGCAGGCACAGCACTAGGCGAGCGTGCAGGAGAGCTCCCACTGGGCTGAGGGGTGCAGAGACACCCAAGGGTGGGTGCTGAGGACCCCCAGAGGGTCCCACCCCAGCTCTGCCACCCCACCGTGCCACCGGCAGGGATCTGCCCAGCACCCTCCACCCAGCATGACTCAAGTGCGAGTCTATTAAAGGCAAAACACCCCATTTAATTAGCGTCAGGCTTCAAGAGCAGCTGACAAAAGCCAGGAAGCTCAGAGAGCGGGTGGCACGTCAGCTGTGATGCCTCAGAGAGACTCCGGCGCGGCAGCGGGGTCCTCTCTGACCCACACAGCTCCTCTGCCAGCAGCACCGCCAGCGTGATGCCACCCGAGCCAAACCTCAGTGAAGGGAGAGCAGGGACTGAGCCACTTCCATCTTCCAGTGTCCGTCACTGGTGTCACAACCTAGCATTTAAAAATGGATTTATTCCATTCATTCATTCCCACAGAATAAGCCCCGGAGGGCGATGGGACCCCGCTGCCCTGGGAGCTTCTCGGTGTCGGAAAGAAACGGGATAGAGAGACCCCCACAGCCACAGAGGCTCCATTTCCCCATCCCTTCCAAATCTCATCTCTGCTGAGATGGCTGGGAAAGAGGCCGCTTTGAGCCCATTTGGGTGGATGTTGTCACTTTGGGGCTCTGTGTCCCTCAGTGAGCCCTGCCGAGGGACCAGGCACTTTCAGTGCTGATGACCTGGCCCTCAGCATCAGTGACCGTCGGGCTGGGACGGAGGTGGGAAACGCTCTGGCACCCAGCCCCCGTTAAGCACCTCTCAAACCTTTCCTCTCCAAAACCTTTATTAAACCAAACCCGGACCCGGCAGCAAGATGAGCCCTGTTCCCACGGACGGATCCGGCCCCGCACACCACTGTGTCCTGGCACAGCCCCAGGCTGCTCTGGAAAACCCCAGCCAAGGTATTTGGCTACTTCAGGAGCTTTAAATCGAACGATTTCTTAATGCTTCTGATCTCTCCAACATCTTCATGAAAAATGCACCAAAAACCACAGGTTGCCAATCTCCCACACGTCACCTGAGCCTCGCTAGCTTTTGCTTGGGAAAAGCAACAAGGACAACCTTTTGCAACCCAAAATACCCTCAGAGTTGTTCGGTCCCAGCCCATTCGATCACCTCCTCACTGGAAACCCACAGGGATACGGGGAAAAACCCCAAACCCTCGCAGAAACGCCACCGGCAGCGCGAGCGATGGCAAGCTGGGGAGAAGCACTAAGCCCAGCACCACGTGCTGCAGAGCTCTCGGTGTGGACACACCAGCCCACAACCAGTTTAAAAGTCAGAGACTCTCCTGATGTTCAGCCACCCCCCAAGTCCCAGCACGTAATTACGGCTTCAAGGTGCAAAATTCACCCGCAAGGCTTACCAGGCAGGAGAGAGGACACGGTACAAAGCCAGCCCCTTTGGTTTGGCACACCAGAGACATGATGGCCATTCCAAAGATCCAGCTCTGGATTTTTTATATTTTTTTTTTTAATAGTTTCTTTTTTGCCCCCCTCTCTGGATGTGACTCATCCTTAGGCAGCATCTCCAGCCAACGCGCGGCTCCTGATGAGCTGCTATTGATTTACTCCATGTGTGGACAAGCTTATAGGGGAATAAGGGCGCCTTGTTCCCGTTCCAGGATCCGCGTGTCTCCGCACATGGAGTTAATTAAGAGCGAGCTCCGTGTGGAGGCAAGCCCTCATCAAGGCCCAGCACCTAACGAAGGCAACACAGCCCACCGCAGCCCCGGCACCTTCCACGTCCCCCACCCCAGGGCTTGGGTGACGCTGGGTGGGAGGGAATGGAGTGGTGAGGTTGGGGTGGGAATGGAACGGCGGGGTTGGGGTGCGAATGGAGCGGGGGGGGGTTGGGGTGCCAGCCTCCAGGAATCACCCCACACCCCTGTGCTGCATCCCCAGCCCAGACACAAACACGGGCCCCCCCAAAGCCTTTCAAAGGGCAGCTCCTCCCAGCCAGCCCCATGCTCCGGCAGGAGGCTGTAACGGGAGCAAAGCACACTTTAAAAATTCATGTGGAACAAAAGAACTTCCACAAAATAAAAATTGCAGTTTCTTTTCCATTAATAACAAATTACGAGCCTCGCTAAAGAGGCTGCAGGCTCCAGCTCCTGCCCTTCGCTGTCCTGTCTCCCTCTCCCTCACGGCATCATCATCCCCTCCTGCTCCCCCTGCGCTTCTCACTTCTGCTGCCTGCAGAGAAAGCTCTCCAAAAAGCTCCAACTTCCCACCTCAGCCCATCGCTGGAAACTCTCTCTGATCCCGTGTGATTTCATCATCTGCCCTCTAATGCAAAATGGATGTTCTAATTCTAACTAATAAAGTGAAAAGCAAGAAAGAGGCCGAAAATAAAGCCATCAAGGCACGGGACTGATCTGTGTTTGTCGTCTTCTTAATTCCATTATTGCCTCAAAACGAGCTCTAGATATTACTGCTCCCTCATTAACAGCTGCTCCGGTTTCCCTCTGAACCCCAGAGACTGGACCCTAATGAATCCTGCAGCCAGAAAAAGGGGGTTTTAACCACAACAGCAGCAACACGGAGAGAAAACTCGGATTAGAGCATCTCGTGGTGTTATTATTTATCTTTTCTCCGAGTCTGCAAAGAGACAAGATACTTGGGCCGAGGAGAGGGGGAGCAGAAGCGGGTGCATGCACGGAGCGGAGCGGGACACGGATGCTTTCAGGCACTCACAATCCATTTACACCTCATAAAATTCTCATTGCTTTTGCCCGGAACAAGTGCAGTGACCGCACCAACCCTTATTAAAAATGCCAGAATATTCTGCAGCAGCCGGCAGGAATGCTGCTGCCCCACCACAGCCCGGGTCCCGCACGCTACGGGAGCGCTTGATGCTCGGGAAAGAGAAGCCTGCTTGCAACTGGGGGTGTAAAATGCCTCATTTTATGGTGTAGGAGGCTTTGGGGTGATTTTGGTCTCCTCTGCAGCACCGCAAGGTGCAACCAAATCCCTCGGAGCTCTGTCCTTCCCCGTGTCCTCATACAGGGCAGTGCTCTCAGATGTCCCCGCTCTTCTTGCTGAGTGCGGAGCTAAAGAAAAACAGCCCTGGGACCTCAGGGTGAGTATTTTCAAGCAGAACGGCCCAGGGAAGCCTCCCCAGCACCAGCTCCTTCCCTCAGCCCAGCACTACGGGCAGAAACACCGCAGCAGGGAGCCTGGGACACTGCTACAGGGGCTGGGAGGTTTCCCTGCCTGCATCTCCGCCAGCCGAGGAGGGGACAGGGAAGAGCTCAGCACATCGTTTCCCCACGTGCATCCCGTGCTGAGGGGCTGGGGACTCCCGTCACCCCCCGAGATGGTCCCAGCCCTGTGCCTGCTCCGACTCTCCTGCCTTTGGCTGCGAACAGTCGCTCCGACCGTGCTCAAATGCTCCGGGGACGGCGAGCGCTGCCAGCAAATACATTAGCGAGAGCAAAGCAGCTGGGGGGGGGGGGAAGGAGATCGGCTTTGTGCATCTTGCCAGGCTGCTTTTCTCCTGCCTTCCCCCTCGGCAACTGTAAATAAGGAGGACTGAGCCGGATTAGAGGTTACTGTCCCGATCAAGGGTACTTCTGCACGTCCTAATTCATTTTCCCCTGATCTGGCCTTTCCCATCCCATCTGTGCTGCGGCCGTGATCCCTGCCACCCTGAGTGCCAGTGGGCCAGGAGGTGCGTTTTGGACATCCCAAGGAGGTGACATCTCTAAATGACAAGAGAGCAAAAGCAGGTGGGTTTCCTGCCACCTACAAGAGGAACCAGGAGGGCCAGGCAGCCTCCATCGGGATGGCTCCTGCTTCCCGGCAATGCCCACAGTCCTGTGGCTGGAAGGATCATGCCACAGATTGACCAAAATGGGGAGGGAGTGAAAAAAAAAACCACAAAAAACCAAAAAAACAGGAGTGACCAGAGAAACTGGATTCATGCTTCACTCCTGCCCCATCACCCTGCGAGCTCCATCACAAAGCGATGCAGGTTTGGGATGCAGGAGTCTTGGGAGCATCTTCTAGCCCTGCCATCCCTCTTCAGAGGGAGGTGATTTTGTAGGAGGACAAGCCAGGCACAAAATCAAAATAAGGCAAGCTCTGGCACGCAAAGAAGAAGATGCAGGTGCCAGGGTTGGGACCAGCCCTCAGTCCCAGAAAACATCTATTGCCATTCTCGCTCATCTCATTTCGCAGGCAGACCCTGATCACAGAGTAGGGGTTGGTGTCATATCCACGATATTAAAATTATAATTTGTTCTTGCCCAGAGAGAGGAGCACAAGTGAGCTCAGGTCTGTTCAAGCAGGCGAAACAGAGACGGGTATTTTGTCCCCTCCTTGCATCGCCATCCTACCAGCACCTCCTCGGGGCAGGGCTGTCACAGCATCTCCTTGTGGGTCCCGGCTGCCCCTGCACTGCAAGCTGTGGGGATGGGGGAAGCAGCTTCCCAGCCTGGACAGGCAATTTGGAGACAGCTCCCACCTCCTGGCACGACCCATCAGCCTCTGTCTGTCCCCAGGTCTGACTCATTCAGTTTTGGGATCCCAGCTAAGCCCACCTAATTCAAAGTGCAACTTCTGCAAGCGTTTCACCGCTTATTCCTGGTGAGATTGACCCTGGAGACCTGGCAGACTGCTCAGCTGAGCAAGCGAGATAGCGTTTTCCTTTCAAGGGATTTTGCTTTCTATTTGGGCAGCAGGAGCAGCAGCAGGACGGGGAGCAGAGAGCCACAGCTTCAGCCTCGCCTGCGGAGGAAGACGGTCCACGAGCTGCCGAAAGCATCCCGACACCGATTCCCCATCCCAGGAGCTGTACACAGCTCGGCTGCTCGGGTTAACGCAGGTGCTTGAGTTACCTCTGTTCCCTCTTTCCCTTCACCACCTGCACTGTTTATTGCTAAAGAAATTTCAGAGATCGGGGTGTGATAACGGGGCTGAAAAGCCTGGATCCTCTTTTGCTTCCCACACCCAGAGGGACCCAGCCCCCGTCCTCCAGCGCTACCGAGGGCGCTGAGCTCACCTGGCTCAAACAAGACTTATTTTTCTTTTAAGTTCAAAGACACTCAAATAAATTCCCTCTCATTAGCTTCCACCTGCTCCTAGATCTTGGCAGGGCTCGCGGTGGCAGCACCACATTAAGGGAAGGAGGCTCCTCTCCAGACCCAGGCCACCTTTGCAGACCTACGGAGCCAGACTTGTTCCAGGTTTTACCCCAGAGACTTGACCAGCAGTCTATTAAAATCAGGTCATTTATTTAGGTGCTTAGATCTGGACTTCAAATAGCTAAAATTAGCCGGGAAAGTTGCACTTTTCTGGCTTTCTCATCCCATGCCTCAGTTTCTAAAACCAGGGAAGAGAAGAACAATTATTTCTCCCCAACCCTTTCGAAAGCACTTGGAGATCTTCGGATGACAGCGCGATTTGGTACAGACGTATTCATTATTCTTCCCCTCCATGGAGCACTGTTAAATCTTTCTCCATATAAAGTCATTTTCTAAATTAGGTAAAGACGGTGAGTTTTGCACTGAGCACATGTGGATATTTTTATAAAATGTTTAAAACTTCTTGTCTGACTTTTCCTTCCCTTGAAGGACAACGTACCGAATTAAACCCTTCCGTGACCCCGTTTCATTTCACCCTCGAGGACTTCTCAGTAAGACTTTGCCAAAAAGTAACATTACCGGGTTCGTTTCATCGCGGATAATAAATGGCAAAGTTCGGGTTCACGCGCTGCTTGGGCTTAGTGGGAAGAGAGGGGCCGGGGATGCTCCGGGGCAGCCCCCAAAGGGTTTCACACATCGCTTTTGCTACCCAAAACCAGACAGGCGAGTCCACACGAATCCCGCAGGAACCGCTGTCACAGACGGAGCCTCCAGCTCGTCTCCAGTTTCCATCCCTGCCTTCTTTCGCTCAGCTAGAAACGCTGCCAAAGCGGCCGTGCGGCCGCTGGCTCCGCTCCCCAAAATGTGTACCACGGCAGCAGAACCGGTGGGGGGGGTCCCAGGCTGCTCCCCAGGCAGGCAGGAGGATGCTCTCCCTCCCCGCCAGCACCCAGGAGGGCAGGACCGAGTTCTCCAGCATCTCCCCTGGGTCCAGGGCTGGGGACAGGCACTGTCCTGCAGAGGATGAGACTGCAAGGTTAACCCTTTAAGAGCCACACACACACACACAAAGAAAGGGATTTTTCCCCAGGAGAAGGGGTTTATATTGCTGGTAGCTACACAGCGATGGGATAGATCAGCCCTTGCCCTCCAGCCCTCCACTGGGAAAAGTGTATCCCCCGCGGGGAGCCCGGGCTGGGGGGAGCCCAGCCCCTCCGCACACACTCAGCACGGCCCCGCATCAAGGGAAACGCGAGGCAAATTGGGTCCAAAGAGAGAGAAGCCAAAAGCCAGGAGGAGAGAAACGAGAAGGAGGAGGTGACACCAGACCCGCCGGGTGCCGGCTTGGAGCAGGGAAGCGTTTCTGCAAGGTGCTCGCCATCGCCCGCCGGCGTCACCGGGGGCTGCGGAGCACGGACGGATCCCCAGCCCAGACAGCAAACACGGGAAAGGTCACCCCCTCTCAGACCCAGGGAGCGGGAGCAAAGCCGCCGCTGTGTCAACAGGAAAAAGGGTTGAGCCGAACCAAAATAAGACATCGATGCCAAGAAACGTGGCTGCACGGGGCGGGGAGGGTTTGGGAAGGTTTGGTGTCTCAGCCGTAGCGGGCTGGAAGAAGAGGTCGCAGGGGATGCTGTGGCACCAAACTGCTTCAGGTTTTTGGATGGCAAAGCAGCCCCCGTGGCTGTCCCCCACGCAAAGCTGCTGTGCCAGGAACACGCTGAGCAGAGCCCGGGCTGGGTCCCAAGAGCTGGGCACGGGGGATCATCCTCCTCCCACCCCACAACCCGCCTGTCCCGGGGAGCAAGGGGAGCTGGGCGCTGCAGAACCCCTCCGGGACACCTTGAAGGGGCTTCAGGTGCCAGGAACAGCATGGCCATCGGCTCCAGATGCGTCCACCTGCAGCGGAGATGCTGGGAGCGGGGTGTGGGAACCCCTCTGACCCCTGGCAGGGGAACAATCACGGCAGTGACAATAAAAGCAAGCGGGTGGGATGCATGTGAGCCGCGACCGGGTGCTCGTCCCTCACCGCAGCCACCGGGACCCTGGAGCAGAGCCCCATTCCGCCTCCTCCACTCACCCCTGCAGCACCCGCTTGGCACCACATGGTTTTCAGGGCTGCCCACGGTGCCCCCATTCCCTCCGGGAACCGGGATGATCCCTGCAGCCACAAAACAGGACCCAGCCCACCAGGAGAAAGGGACTTGCAGAGCACCACGGCACAGGGGCAAAGATGGCCAGCGCTAGACCTGGCGTCCAAATGCCAAAGCAGAAGTTTCTGATCCTCTGAAACAACTTCCTGCGCTTAAATTTCTGTTATTTTTAACCTCGCTGCTGCATTATAAATATCCATTGGGTCCAGCGCTCGCCTCCCAGGCCAGCCGCTCCGGGCTCATGCTCCAGCTGGGGCAAACTTTATGGCTTTACTTTTCCAAGAGCTGATCCCAAACCTTGGAGGGGAGCCAGAGAAAGGCCTGACCTGCGGGGAGAGGCCGAGGGAACCGGAGCTGCCCCGCAGGGCTGCGGGGTCAGGAGGCACCGGGACCATCCCCAGCCGGAGCCAGGGAGGCGGGGGCACTGGGAATCAGTCACGCGTGGGTGGGAGAGTGGGTTCAGTGGTGGCGGGGGGGAGGGATGTTTCCTGGGAAAGCCAGGCTTCTCCCATGGAGAGCATCCCAAACACGTCCCGATGCGCTCCCGTGCACATCTTAGAATTTCTCACCAAAATCTACCCCTATTTTCGGTCCTGAGCTTCTGGTGCCCGACCAGCCGCCCAGCTCCCCCAGGACAGAGCTGCCACACGGCAGGGTGGGTGCAGGCGGGACATCAGGGCTCCAGATGCTTGTGGGGCTCCATGTCACTGTCACAGCCCCGAGCAGAGCTCCTTGGGGTCAGCGTAGCACCGGGGGAAACCCAGGGTCCGAGCACCATATCAGCGAGCAGGGATGATGGGGTAAGCGTGAGAGATGCTCACACCCGGGGGGGGGGGTCACACCCATGCTGGGAGACACACTGAGGGGACAGCATCTTCCCCAGCACCTACAGCACACAGAGGGAGAGGTGAGGAAGGGCTGCTCAGCCCTTTGCCACAGCCTTTGCGACCCTCCAGCACCCGCAGCGGGGGGCAAGGGGAGCCCCCCGGGGCAGGCACAGGCTGCAGGGGGGGCACTGGCTCTCACTGCCGTTTTCCAACCCCCTACCCGTGCAGCAAAGGTCGCTCCAGCAGCCTGGGCAATTGTTCTCACAATCTGCAAGAAAGAGATTAAAACCTCCCCGCTTGGCGGATGTGAGTGGCAGAGAAATAAAAAAAATAAATAAAATATAAAAAACTCCAACCCTGAGAAGAGCTTTTATTCCAGCTGCTCCAAGGCGTGAAGCCAGCCTGGCTCCACAGGGCTCCCAGCACAGTCCCCGTGGCAATGTGGCCACAACTCCCAGTCCAGGGGGTCCCCACGCGGGAGAAGCGGACTTTTCATTAGCAGCCCAGAAACTTTTCCTAATGGAAGGTTCCCCAAAGCGCTGGGAATTTTGGCCCCAAGCTGTTTACTTTGCATATTTCTGCAGATTTCACTTGTGGTTCGGAGGAATCCAGGCACAATTAGAGCTGCTGCCACTCACCCACCGCAGCCCAGCGCGGAGGCACCAGGACACGCTGCCCGGCCAGGGGAACCACCTGCACTGAAACCCGGGCAGAGACAAGGGGCTCTGCCCCGCACCCCTCCATCACACAAGAGGTGATGGCCAAGGCACCGAGAGCCGCCTGGGAAAGCCTTGGGGGAGACAGACTCCCACCGTAAAGCCAGGAGACACGTCTCCCAGGGCCGTTCCGGCAGAGGGTCCCTCCAGACCCTTCCTTGCAGAGGGATGATTTGGGCCAGAAAAGGTGTCATTTAACAACCACTCCCCCATCCCATCCCACCCTTCCTCCACCAGCACGAACCCCCACAGCCCCTCAGACCCATCAGCTCTGACCCTGCCTGATTAACCAGCTATAAAGGATGAGTAGGAACTGATTGGAAGGAAGTGGAGGCCAAATATTGACAGTTAATTAGGCAATACAGGGATGAGGCTGCAGACAAGGTGACAGTCCCTCACCCCGGGGCTCAGCTGCTTTGTGCCCAGCTCGAGTGGGGATTTCTCCTCCTCCAGCAGCTTTCCCTTCCGTGCTCCCCAGCCCAAAATGCCTTTGGAGGGGACGGGACAGCTTGTGCTTCCCACAGGATAGAGGAGGATGCTCTTCTCTATGAAAAACCTACACTTTTGGAATGTATTTTTAAAGGACAGAGCACAGCCTGAGGCTTGGGATGCGGCATCCTCTTGGGTTATTGCTTCTGCTGGACCCCCAGCCAGTTTGCAGCCCCTGTCACCTCCAGATCTGCAACGGGGACTCTGCCCTGCAGCCTGAAATACCATAGGGGATGGGTCCAGACCCCCTGTGCTGCCAACAGTTTGTGCCTGAGCAGGACCGAGTGGACCAGGACCCCAGCTGGCCTCAGTCTTGCTATGGGAAGGCTCATGAGCGAATCAATCCCCCAAGCACTGGAAAGCACGATCCCGAACCCAAGCCCTGGAAAAAGCATTGAGCACGGGCAGCCTGGGACAGTTTGCACCCCAACACGGCCTGTTTACAAAGGTCTGCAGTGACAGGACGAGGGGCAATGGCTTTAAGGTGGAGAAGAGCAGATTTAGATTGGAGATCAGGAGCAAGTTCTTTACTATGAGGGTGGTGGAGCACTGGAACAGGTTGCCCAGGGAGGTGGTTGAGGCCCCTTCCCTGAAGATATTCAAGGTGAAGTTCAACGAGGCCCTGGGCAACCTGGTCTAGTTGGGGGTGTCCCCGCTGACTGCGGGGAGGTTGGACTAGATGGCCTTTGGAGGTCCCTTCCAGCCCAGACCATTCCATGATTCTATGATACGGCGGAGTCGGAGCGACCAGCGGGTTTACGGAACACTCGGTCCAGATAAGAGCAGTTCTGGCAACGCCGGCATCTCCTGCCCCATCCCAACGGCGCTGGGAATGGGGGAGCAGCAACCACTACCGAAACCTGGCAGGGAGAGCCGAACAGCCCAGTGTGCACCACCACCCTTGCTCCATCCCCTCCGCCTGCTCTCCCCTCACTTCCCACGGGAGCCTCTCGGCGACGGTGAGAAAAATCGGGGATCGGCTGTGGAAAACAAATTCTGAATTAAAAAAAAAAAAACAAAACAAAACAAAAAAAACCCCACCCTGCAGCTGCTCGTGGCAAAGCCCTGGTTCTCAGAGCCGCATCTCGCCCCGTCGGGGGTCAGCAAACCCCAGGGTGAGCTACGTGTCCAAATCAAAGGCAGGCGCAATCAGAGCGATCCAAATAACACACGCAAACGGGTATTTGCAAACAAACAGAGCGAGCCCGAGCTCACCAGCGGAAACGGCCAGGGAAGGAATGCTCTCCAGCTTAGGAAGGTTGGGATCTGCTGGTGGGCAGTCCAAGGAAGGAATGCGGTGACGTCCATCCAGCTAATAAATTAGCGAGATGAATTATTCAGGATGAATTATTCGCCCGGCTCTTCATCCCCGCGAGGAGCCGAGCACGGCCGGGACCCCAGCGGGAGCCAGAAGCCCCGGGGAGGCGTTTGCTGCCGATGCTTCCACAGGGGCTCAGCGCAGCAGCTGTGGGTTTGGGCAGTTCTCACCCTGGGGATGGAGCGAGTGGAGGCACACTGGAGGCTGGGGACGTCATGCTGGGAGATGTGTTGAGCGCTGGGGGCCACACACACATTCCCACGATGGGTGACAGCCGAGGGCATGGCTCGTTTGGGTCACGGGCAGTGCAGCATCACAGCGGGGACTGGCCAAGGTGGGCCACCTCGGTGTCCCCCTCTGAGGCCATAGCTGCTGTCCCACTGTCTAGCTCTGCTCCTCCAAAAGCGGGGACATCCCTGCTGGTGACACACAGGCACTTCTGTGTCCTTCAAGGCACCCTGCAGGCCCTACACCCCAGCCTTTCCTGCTCATCTGGGGGGAGAGGAGGAGTCAGGGTCTCACAGCCCATCACCATAGAGGTTGTCCTCTCCTACCCACCCCTCCTTCTCCCCCACACCTAACCCCCTAGGATTTCTGCCTGTCCAGCCTTGCCTGCCCTGTGCCAACCAGCCAGAGGTGCCCTCGCAGGGCTGCCACCGCCCTCCCAACATCACACTGAGGTTGAGCCTAACGACTTCCTAATTAGGAGAGCCACGAGGTGTGAGATCATGGGCAAGCACGATGCAACCGGGAAGCGATGGCGCAGAGCTCAAAGGCAGTTCAATGCAAACAGCACAGGGGGGTCGCTGTGTCCTGCCCAGGGCACCCACTCGCCCCCCCAGCTCATCACTTCTTGGGATCACAGAATCACAGAATCACCTAGGTTGGAAGGGACCTTTTAAGATCATCTAGTCCAACCAATGGAAAAAAAAAC
>JAOXNO010000003.1:30988867-31003916 GCA_028565335.1 Limnodromus scolopaceus | reverse complement strand
TGGGGTCCTGCAGCCCCCCCCAGTCTCCCTGAGTCCCCCCCCCTCCCCACAGTGGTGGGTTCACCTCGGGATAAGCCCCACCACCACCTCCCAGAGCGGAGATTTAACGCAGCGATGCTAAAAAACTACCCGACCCGTTTCCATGGGTACGCGAGGCACATGTTGCTATGTGATGTTCGGCCCGTTACCATGGAGACGGCGGGGATGTCACCACGCAGGGCTTATTAGTTGCCATGGCTATTAAAAGGCGCTTGTCCTCTGGGGACCTCCAAGGACCAGGGCCACCAGCTTCCCCAGCGCCTCTCTCTGGGATGCCACCACCTCCCTGGAAGCCTGGTGGGGACCCAGCCAGGCAGGTCCCCAGGACCAGGCAGGTCCCTGAAGCCAGGGTGATGGGCACGTCTGAGCTAAGATAAAGAGGGAGTCCAGCCCCACATTCTCCCCACAGAGAGCAGCATAATCCCCCAGGCCACCGTGTGCCCCAGCCCATGGAGTGCCTTACTCATACCTGAGCAGAGCACCCCAGAAATGGGGATTTATTGGTGGGGTTACAGTTGACAGATACCCTAACCCTCGGTACACAAGGTGAGGATGTGGAATGGAGCGGTCACCATCTGCCCACTGAACCCTGCTACACCTCAAATTTGGCACAGCAGGGAGGATACATCTTTGCCCTGCTTTGGAGGTGACTCCATGACCACAACCACGCGTTGCCGGGCAGAAACACACAGACTCAGCTCTTACAGACCAGGCAGCACCGCAAGATAAATGTAAGAGCATCACCCACCCCGAGGTTCTGCAGAGAGCCCTACCCTGGACTTCCACATGGGGAACTGAAGCTAAAAAAATATCAGATCCCGAGGCTGGGGTTGATCTGAGGTTAGACACCTCGCTTTGCTGGAGACAACAGCTTTTCTGTTTGCCCCTGCACGTGCTTTATGCGGCTACAGCCGTCCTGGCAATGTGAGTGAGTCTGACCCTGAACAAGGTGCCGAGCAGAGAAGGCTCCCGTGGGACCACCCGAAACCACAGAGCTGCTCACTAACTCCCGAAGGACCAGCACAGCATCCGACATCTCCACGGCCAGATTTTCAGCCCACCCTTCCCTCCTCCTCCTCCTCCTGCCTTCCTCAGCCCGCTGCAAACAGACACACAGCGCAGTGCAGCCCCTGCCTGCTGGTTCCAAAGCCCGTTTCTCTGAGCACGGAGAGCTCCTTCCTCTCTTCTCCAGCCCCTCCAGATACTTGGGCTACCAGCCCCCCGGGATCCCAGCCCCAGCCTCATCCCACTCCTGGCAGCTCCCAAGTGCTGCTTCACACCCCGGCTCAGACCACAGCCCTGAACCTGCTGCTCTGTCTTCCCTCTAATTGCACTCCAGGAGGGGAAATAAAGATGAAGAAAGTCCTGGCTTTTATTTATTTTTATTTTTTCCCCCTTTAGACGGGCCCAGGTCCCCTCTGCAGAGCCCCCACCCTGCCCAGCCACGACTGTGTGGAACCCATCTCTATCCAATTGCAAACCACTTCCCCAACAAGCTCAAAGTGGGTTTTTATGCGACTATATAAACCCTTGTGGAAAATACTTACATGCGTTATTAAATAAATTAAAGGTATTATTTTCTCACCATTTTGTTAGATTTTCTAGGAAGGATGCAATTTTTCATTTAACTCCACTGGACGTAAAAAAAACCACAACTGAAAACCTATAGAAAAGTATATTACCCTGTAGTGAAAAATCAGATTCCTCCTACACAATACTATAGGACGATTTAAATATAACATATAGGAATATAACATGTTATTAAGTTGTATAGTATCTTTCTAGAAAGACCTACAGTATAGGACTCTAAAAATTACTCCCAAAACCTATTATGTTTCAATCTAGCCCAGCTGGCTTCCTTTCTATTACATGCTGCAAGACTTTTCCTGAAAGGTTAGGGTTTTAATTGCGTCTTGAAACGCTGCCGCAGTCGCGCTCCGAGAACGGCTCCAAACTCCTCCGGACGTGACAAACCCGAGTGGGAAACCCCCAGCCTCAGGGTGGGATGGATGCAGGCAGGGATGCGACCCCACTCTCTCTCTCATAGTCAAAAAACACCTTTCTTGGCAGAGAGAAGAGGTTCAGCTGGGACAGAGCTTGTTCCAGCCCCTTGGCTTCATAAACAGAAATCTAGAGAGGCTTTGTGTATCTGGTCCCACCCATCTCCCATCACTCGCTACCCCAAATATCAGGGGGGAGGTTTCAAGTAGTTATTGGTACCCCAGCACTGTGCACCCATCCCTCTGCAAGCAAAAAAGAAAAAAGGGCTGGGGATAAAAGTTGCTCTTAGCTGTTGCCATAGAGACTCTCCGGGCTCGGCACAGAAACCCCAAATCTTGTCAAAAATGAAAGAATTTAAGATTTTAATCAGCGAGAACGCACGGGAAACCAGGAGCATCACTGCACATCCTTGTCTTAACAGTCTCTGCCTTCAGATGGACTCGCCCCTTCTTTAATAGCATTGTAAGAGCCGGCCAGGAGCGGGGATGGAAAGAGAGAGGAACTAAAACAATGAAAACCCCATCCGCTTTCGAGTATTTTCTCTCCCTGCCAAAGCAGCCTCTTGCTGGTCAGGCTGATTTCTGGACCGACAACCCACCGGCCAAGCTGTTTGTGTTCCCATTTCCTTCATCTGCTGCCAGAAAAAGAGAATAAAATTCAACAACATGAGCTAGGCAAAATATTTCCCGGAACCACCGCTATTTCTCCCATAAACTTCACCTCGCAGCCAGTGCGGCCAGCAGCGGGGGGAGGAAAAAATAAAAAGAAAATCCCAACTTCTAGCACCACGAGATGGTTTGGTGACCGTCTCAAAATTGCTTTTTTCTGCCGCGTCCTCCACGTTTACTCCTGACCCGACTTCCACCACGACCACAAATCAAACACCGTGGGATAAACTCACTGCTCTGGCATTTTCCTTGCTTGGCAGAGCCCCGGCGCCGGCCGTGGCCCCCGGCTAAGACAAACACTGCCGGGAGCACGCTCCGGTGGCTGCCTTTCCCCCGCCAGCCCAGGCGGCACGCTGCGGTGTGCCGAGGTGGCCGGAGAAGCCCGTTTTACCACCATTTGAGACTTGTGGTGAGTTTGGGAGGGGATGGCATCCGCCGGCGGCTCGGGGACGGGGCAGCGGTTTCACCAGGCGGGGAGATGCTGGGGATAACCAAAGCCGCAGCCTTGGAGAAAAGCCTCCGGTGCCAAGTGGTGTTGGGTTTCCTGCCTGAGGATACGAAGTTTGAGGAATACCAAAACAAGGAACTTCAAAAAGGAGTGGTGTTGGCCTAGGGAATATTGTTGTATGAGCTCAGCCTCTTCGGAGCGATGGAAAAAATCACGCGCCGACCCCGGAGGGACGGCAGGAGGACGCGGTGTGCGGGGGCTGAGCCCAGACACAAGCCACCAGCATCCACCCAAGGGCCCCAGAGGGGAGCTGGGGGGCACCTGTGGCAGGACCCTACAAGAGGGGGTGCTCCCACACACATCCCAGCACGGTGAACCCAGCTCCCCAGGCTGCCCCACAATCCCAAGCCAGGGGAATGACCCAGACCTAGGAGCCCAGGCAGGTGCCCCCACAAGCCCATGGCACGCTGCCATAGACGTGAGCTTGCTGTCAGCTTGCAGCCCAGGCAGACTGGAGGTGTCTCTCCAAAACTTTCCACCACCACCAAGTCCCTATCCGCTCGGTTTCTCGGTCAGCCCCTCGCCTTTATCCTCCTGCTGCACTCCCAGATACCCACCAGAATGAAGGGTTATTTGCTTTCCACTAACCCCATCACTCCCTGCTCAGGGGGATGCATCCACACCACTGTCATCTCCTCTGGGAACCAAGAACAGAGGCAGGACCCGGGCTGGCAAAGAAGGTGCTGGAAGAAGAGGGTGCGGATGGGGAGTTATGGGCTAAAAGAGCCACTCCAGCACCAACCCATCTTTGGAAACAAGATGACTTGGGCTTGAAGGGCACTGGGAAAGGATTTTTGTGGCTCCATTCTGTGCCTCTACTCTTCTTCCATTGCAAAAGCAGGTCTCACCACCATGCTGCCGTGCCCTGGGCTCTGCTCAGCCCATGCTGGGTATGTGTGCAGGGACACACACACCCCAGCACGCAACCCTACAACTGCCCTGGAGTCCCCCAGCTGCTCTCGGGGCTGCTGCCAGGCTCAGGGACCCCCCCTTTTCCTCCAGACTAAAACAGCCAGGCACCCATGGGCGCAGCCAAGCACCCGCATGGCCTTTAGATGAAGGGTTGAGGCAGAGGGTACCATCTGCTGTCCCCAGATAAAGGCTGGGGACCACTCCAGGTAGGATTCACCAAATGCAGGGAAAATGCTCCCAAGCGCCCCGATCTGCCCGGCCCCCCAGCCCTCCCCATCCCCCTTGAGCAGCTCCCTCGCCTGCTTTCTCTCTTGCTGTGCCTGTGTGTGGGTGTATTTGGAAACGAGATCTTTCCAGCTGAACTGCAAAATGAAATGCAGAGATCACAACTCCTCGAATAGCTTCATCGCGCACACACACACACACACACACACACACACACCAACCTCCATCCTGCCCCCGATGCAAAACCCAGGCAATAGTAAAAGAAAAAAAAGAAAAAAAAAGAAAAAAAAATCAGAGGTGGAAAAATCAAGGTATTTGGCAGATGAAAGGAGGGGATTTGGGGGAGGGGGGGAGGCGGCGGCACAACAAAGCGCTTTCGGCACATCCTTTTGTCCCCCGATTCACCACCAGATTCGCAGCTTGACCACCACTTGCCCAACCCTCCGCGCCCCCGGAGCCCAGACAGCCCGGTTCCATGGGGCTAGGAGAAAAGAGGAAAACAAAACCCAGGGAAAAGCCAAGCCCAGAACCCAGCTGCGAGATGCGAACATCCGCTGCTGGAGGAGCCAGAGCCCATTGACTGAGACCAAGGAAGAAGCGTCTCCACCCTCGCTGCCTTGGGCTCCTCTGCTGCTTTCCAGCCTGGTAAGATACAGGATTCCCCTGTGTCACTGCTGTGAGAGGTTTATGAGGAAGAAGAGGCTTCGATTTACCCACGGCGGGGGACATTGCTCCCACGGGAGCTGCGTGTCGGTGGCCAGAGGGGAGAGGCAGAGCCTGGGAAAGGGGCTGCGGGAGGGGACAGGACGTGCTCCATCCTAAGAGATGAAATAGGGTAAAACAGGAGCGTCCTACCAAATACCACCACGGCAATGCTGCGTCCGCTCAAGGGACACACCAGGGCCCGTAGCAATGGGAGGTGGGCGGGAGCAGGGGTGAAGGCTCCAAGCACTGCTCGCCTGGCCCGGGGGCTTCTCCACTAACGTGGGCTGTGCTGGAGAATGGGGCCAACACACACCACCATAAGGAGAGTCATGTAGGCAGTGAATTATCCCCTACACAAAACAGAGCCCAAGAGGTGGGAAGGAAACATCTGCCTTCGCTGGAGGAAGGACAGACTGCCACAGCTCAGGCACCCAGGGATGTCCCAACCTCACGAGGGGACCACAACAGGTCAGCCTGCCCACACCATCCCCAAACCACGAGTTTCCCAAGCTGCTGACCCCACAAACATGTGGGTACAACAGACCTAGCACATCGAGAAGCCCACCCACTTGGGCACAGGGCATGCTAAGCCACAAAATGCCCTGTGCCAGCCCCACAGATGGCATTGGAATGCCATGGCTTGCCTGGCGTCAGCATCACATCCAGCAGGTCATCCAAACCGGAGCATCAAGGACCGAAAGGGAAGATGTTGTTCCTCTCTCGTGGCTCATGGGTACCCCTGGCCAGGACTATCAAGGGGCACGCTGAGATCCCCCCAGCTTATCTCACCGAGCCATCCCCAACCCCGAAACAGGAGGACAAAATCCCAGGCGCAGGGAAAAAGGGAGCGGAGGAGAGCACGAGGCTCCAGCTGTGATCCATCCCAAATCCAGAGCCAAGGAGCTTCACCCGCTCCTCTCCCCCGAGTGGGATCGGGCTCCGCGCCCTCCAGCACCGAGCCGGCCGGAGGATTACAAACAATAAAGCGATTTATGCGAGGCAGAGACCTTCAAGATTTATGCCGTACGCTCACAGTAAAGTGCAAACACATTCCCCTCCGCACGTGGCTGGGTCCTTTGTCAGAAGAATTTGGATTTCTGACCTCAGAAGTCAGGATGAGTCTCTGAAGGAGCATCAGAGACAGACCTGCACTGTGACCTCGAGCAGATTATGGTCTCAGGGGTATATCCCGAGACATATTTATGATCCTCCAAAGCAAGATAAGTCAATAACCACATACAGTAGCAGTTACAAGTCAGATATTAATTTAATTCCTCTCCTCCCTGTCTGCCCAAATAAGCATTAATTCAATGGAGCATCAGGGCCTCGTTATTTATCATTCTTACTGGGGTTTCTCTTTTCTCCCGTTAAGGTAGAATTGCTACAGCCAGGCTACCTAGACACAATGGATCCCAAATTAAAGATACTCGGCATCCAACACAGGCCAGGAGACCGCCAGCCCAGACCCGGGTTTCATGCTATTAGCAGCTAACGCCGACGCAGAGGCTGGTTAAAGCGCAGCCCATCAAATGCACTTGAAAGCCTCATTCAACCCACAGCAGAAGGAACATTTTATTCCTCCGGACCCCCGGGGGCTGAGAGGGAGCCACGACATTTGCTCCCTCCCGCAGGATCTGGCCCATCCGGCCCCGGGGGCTGGGCACCCCCCTCCCCAAGGCAGCGCTCCTCGCCACCCCCCGGAGCCGGGTTCTTCCCTAGTCTAGTCTCAACCCAGAGCTAAAAATGAACCTTATTCATGATTAACATCTAGATTTGCATAGCGTGGCTGGCAGCTTAACACCAAATAAATGTTTTGGCAGAGGGAGTCGCAGGCATGGGGGCGAGTCCTGCCCTCCAGAAGGGAGCTTCAGCCTCGCCATGGGTTAACGAGCGCTTTCTAATTGAATTAACAAATCATTAACAAGTCCTGTTCGCCATCTGGGCAGGGGAGGGCTCTGCCTTGGGCTGCTCTGGCCACCAGCATCTCGGGGAGCGCGCAGAGGCAGTCAATAACGCCGTAGGAGGAGTGAGTGCTAAACCTGACCTGATTAAGTTATGAATCACAGGAAATCCTGAAGGCATAAACCCCCCTCCCCCGGGGGGGGTCGGGCTGCCAAGGTGCGTGAATCCCCGTGGATCCCCTCGCCCAGCTCCACCAGCTGCAGGTTTGCCTTCAACCCCGGGGTTCCAAAGCATCTCAAGGCTGGTTCGGTGGATGCTCTGGGGAAAATCTCTTGGAAGAGACCCAAATGAGAGATAAATATAAAGATGCTTTGCATCAGGAACCCTGTTAAGTGTGGGGCTAGCGTATGGATTACAGTAAATAAATCCCTTTTTCATTATAAGCTTGTCTGTGCCAAGCTCCCAGCTCTCGCCCATCACCTGCTTTAGCATTTCATTCCCATTTTCTGCCCCTCCTGCCCTCACCCCGGGGTTTCGCATCCCAGCAGAAAGAGAGAGAAAGCAGAGAGGACACAAGCGAGGTAAAAAAACCCAAAAAAAAACCTCAAACCCAAACAACAGCCAGTCCCTTCCGCCTAGGAAACGCGTTAAAAATCCCGACCAAAACCACGTTTCAGGCACTGGAGCCAAACCAAGAGATAATTTCCATCCACTTGTGACTAACCGGTGAACTTCTGAGGCTTGAGTCACGGGCACGTCCCGGTCCCACACACGTGTGCGTGGCCCCGGCTCGGGGCTCACGCCGGGACCTGCCCGGCCGTGGTGCACCTCAATGCTGTTCCTGGCACCCCGACAGCCCCTTTCCCGGCAGGCAGTAACCAGCGCCGTGGCAGTCATCGCCGAGACCCAGCCTGAAAAGTTTTCTCTCGGCAAATACTCAGGCTGAAATATGTGCTTTTTTCCATCTGCTCGAAGCCTCTTTGCTGGGGCTTTGGTAGGAAGCAGATGTGAGAGCATCCCAAAGCACGATCGGTCGTTACTCACTCTGTTATATAAAACCATGAGAATTTCCTTTTTTTTCCCCTCTCCTTTCTTCTCATTTCTTAGCCAGATTCCTGGGTGAGAGGCCAAGGCTGGCGAAAGCCAAAGCCAAACAAACCCAGGTTGGGGGAAACCTCCGCGTGCATCACCAACCAAAGGGAATATTTCCCATCTAGGTCGCTCAGCGGAGAGCCAAGGCGCCGGGGAAGGGAAAGCCACGATCTGGCCTCGTAACAAACCCAGAAACACTTAGGCCTCCTAATTAACTAGGAAATTCAACCCCCCTCCAAACCACAGCGAAGCTTCAAAGCCCTCCCAACCTGACTCCGGATGCTCCTTCCCCAGTTCCCCGCAGACGGCCCCGCGCCCCTGGACCCTCCTCCCCATCCACAGCGGCCAGCAAAGCCGCCGGGGGCAAAGGCTCCCCGGTGCTGCTCTTCCAAGGGAAAATGATTTCACGATCCAAATGAAAAAGCCATCAGGGAGGTTCATTTTGGCCACAGGTTTTACTCCCTTCCAGCAAAACAGTAGAAAAAAAAAATAAAAAAGGAGAGCTGAGAGAGACCTGGGCAGGGAACTCGGGACAATCAAAAACTTGGTCTTTTCTGCACGGAAAAAAAAAAACCCAAAAAAGTGAAACAGCTTAAAGTAAAAATGGGAGAGAAGCATTTTTCAGCACGACGCCAAAACATCTGCAGGGGGTGTGGGGGTAGAAGAAAGCAAAAAAATTTTCTATGCATCATAAAATCCTGGGCATTTCCAGCCCGGCTCCAACACCCCGTGCTACCGAACGGGGGAGAGAGCATGAAAGGCGACGGAGGCGCGAGCAGCCAGCCTGCACGGATCGGCCGGGAGGAGACACCGCGGCCCCATGGACGAGAGGCGGCTCGGGTGGTCCGGCCCCATCCCGAATTACCGCCCGCCTGGCTGAGCCCCCCAGTCCCGGGCACGAGGGGTTGGGAAGAGGCTGCGGTCCCCTCCCAGCCTTGGCTCCTGGCCCCAAATGAAAAGCGGGTCTCCGGAGACGGCCCCCGCCACCCCCGCCTGGGAGCCCTCGTTCCGGATTTCCTACAAGGAGCCAAAGCAGAGTTGTCCTGGAGGAGAGCAGGGTCCCCGAGCAGGACGGGGCCACCCCTCCCGGCCGGGGCTCCCCGCGCCGGGATGACATAACCATGAACTGCATGAGGCCGAGCCTTTTGTCTGCGCGCCGGGAGAGAGGGAGGGAAAGCAAGAAAGGAAGAAAGAAAGAAAACTTCTGGAAGTCATTACGGTTCCTCTGCTCCAGTCTCCTTTTTGGCAGACAGCTTCCCTCTCCCCTTCCCTCCCCACCCCCCCGCCAGCCCGCTTCAAAATGCCAGCCTATGATTTTTAAATGAGAAAAAGCTGCGCTGTACTCCAGCGCTTGGATAAACTCCTACACAAACTTCCAGATGTGACACAACAGCCTGGAAGAGGGAATTCACAGAAGAATCTCCTTAAAAAACACACACACACACACACACACACACACACACACGAGCAGGGAGCAAAGGAAGTGCCCGGCTGCTGGCACGGCCAGGCGATGGATGGGTCCAGAGATCCCTGGTGAGATGCGGTGCGGTACCTAGATTAGGATCGACCTGCTCCTGGCGCTGCTGGGGAGGGATGCTGGCTGCTGTGACCAGCTCCAGGAGGTGAATACCACCCCCCGCTCCTGCCGAGCTCGTTCCCGAAGGGTTTGCGAACAGTGGGAAAGAGGTTTTGCAGTTATTTGTCCCCTGGGAGAAGGGAAATAACCACCCCACCCTCCTGCTGCTCTTGCTAAAAGGCGATGGGGTCCTGCTTCTCTCCTGGATCCTTGCACGGGAGCTGGTGTGAGCCCGGGGATGTGCCAGCACCTGCCCTGGGGAGCAGCAGGATGCTCCGTCCTGGTCTGGGGGGATCGAGGGGCTGCAGGAGCCCCCTCCCAGCCTGGCATCAGCCAGTCAAGTCACATTTCTCATTTCTCCCCAGGAGATGGGAAAAGGGCATGGAGCCAGACGAGGCTCAGCCACAACAGGAGCATTTCCCTCTGCCCAAGGAGGGGTAGGAGGCACCGGCCAGTGAATCGTGTCACAGGAGAAAAGTAAGTTCAGGTACCTCAGGATGGATCAGACACAGGTGAAGCAAACAGATTCTGACTCATTTACCAGGTTTTTAAATCAAAACAAGACTCTTTTCAGGTCCAACCTCTCAAAACGAAGCACTTTTCTTTGTTAAACCCAAAAAGCGATGCTGGAACTGATGCACTGAATTTTAAAGGACACTACATGCGCTCTCCCCTCAAAACACACCTTTTTGATAAAAGAAAAAACATATTTTTAACCCTGTGCTACAGTTGAACCCTTCAAATAGCAGTAAATACACCGCCCGGCTCTCCCCATGAGCTGGCACAGGCGAGAAGGGGGCGAGGACCCCAAGCACCCACCGGGGCGATGGGGGTTCCGCTCACCCCGAGCCCAGGAGGGAGCACTTCGGGAGGCACCACCGGGGTTGAGGAGCCCAAACCACAGCACAGCTCAGCAGGTTCGGTCCTCGGCCCCACCACGCGGGAGGCTCCTTTGTCTGGTGCAGCCGGACACATGGACACGTCCCTCCAGGAGAGACGGATGCGGCCAAGCCCACGCGTTGCGGTGCTGACACACAGACCCACGGGACTCGGGGTGAACTCAGCAGGCGAGGGCTGACCGGCCCCCCCAGCGGGGCCAGCGCTGCCTTCCACGATGCTCCGAGCTCCGGCAGGGCAGCTCCAGCCGTCCCATGAGCCAGCCCAGTGCAGACCTCAGCTACGCCTTGGCGGGAGGCCCCGAGGGCTCCGGGCCCGCTCCTGGAGGCCGACGGCCATCTGCAGCTCTGCTGACTTCCAGGGAGAGCTGGGGGCACTCGGCAGCTCCCCAGGACGGAACCTTTGATCATCCACCTCCCACTAATGGGAAGCGAGCGGAGCTGTGCGAGGCGGCTGCTGGAAGAGCCCTCTGGGTTTTATTGCAGACCGAAGGCAGGGCCGGTTGCTGTGACCGGATCAAGATGTGTTTCTTTCCAAAACCCATTTTTGAAACCCAAATCCCAAGGACCCTGCACCGGAGCGGCCAGGCAAGACAGAAGAACTCCTCCGAGCGCCACCTACATCTCCCCTCCCCAGCGAAGGCATTTGCAGAGCTGCCCTTCGCCTTCCAAACCAGGAGGAAAAGATGGGATTTCAACCGATTTGGGGGCATCTCCCCAGAATGGCACCTTTCAGCAGCTTTTTTCAGCACACCCCCCCCCTCCCCGTTGCCGACGTGCTGCTCTCCAGGCAGCATCACTCTGCAGGCAGACACGGCGCGGGGGAAGAGGCAGATTTCAGTACTACAATAGAGATCACAGGCCCTTTCTGTTACACTGTTATTTTCCTATTCAGAGCTCTTCACACCAAGCAGTGGCATCCTCCCCACTTTCTCCATCCTCGCTCTTCAATCGCGCCGCGGCTCTCAAGAAATAGCCTCGTTTCTCGTCTCTGATCAGAGGAGCGGCCCGGCACGGACCCTGCTACAGCCTTTCATCCTCCCAGCCTTCCCGGTGCTTTTATTTCACAAGTGAAAGTCAAGTAACCAGCTCGCCTCCTCTTTTGTCCCCCCACCCCCAGAGACAGACGCTTCTCCTCTCGCTGCCTCTCCAGCATGCACACCAGGACCTGTCACCGCAGCCCTTCCCAGCGCCGTGACCATTAAACACGTCCCACCCACGTCCCTGCTCCTTCCCTTTTGACCCGGGGCTGTCCTCACCCCGGGGCAGAGCCTGACATCCCAGAGCCACTGGGGAACACGCGGGTGGGAAACCAGGCTCATCCCCTCGCGGTCCTCGCAGCACCCAGAGAGGTTTCCATTCAAAGGCCACGATGGAGAGGAGGGGGGAAGGACAGCTTGGCAGGGCTGATGCAGTTTTAGGGTTAAACCCCCAGATTTCAGGTTCTGGAGTATTCTAGATCAGGACAAACTTCACAACCTCTTCCTAGCCCTAAGGGAGAGGAGGAGCGGGAGAGCAGCACAGGTCCCTCCATCTCTGCTCCAGACAACAAGGGAGAAATCTCCCTGGCCCAGGCAGAGGATGCTCTGAACGGAAACACTGTAGAAAAGCCCAACAAACCAATTTCATGGGACTTTGCATCCTAGCTGGACACTCAGCACGTCGACCATCACCCTCCTCCTAACCCTCCTCACCACCTCCATCCTGGTCTCAGCTACCCCAGCCACACAAGCTGCCCGGAGAAGGCTGGAGAGCAGCATCCCAGGAGCTCCAGCCGCACCCCGAGGGGAGGAGATGCCCTTCCTGGGGCAGATGATGGAGCTGCGGATGCAGGAGCAGCTCCAGCACCTCCTCCCCACACCCCGTCGACAGCAAAGTTTATCGATGCCAGATCAGGGCACCGCAACCCCGCTTTGCCCAGCCGGCAAGCCGTGCATCTCCACGGGCACAGCTCAAACAGGAGCCCTCCCATCCCATTTCTGCACAGGCAGCCAGCCTCACCTGCAGAAAGGTAAAAAAATCACCCCAGAGAGTGGCAAAAGCCAGAAGAAGCCCCAAATCCCCCCAGGGCCAGGGCAGGTATTTGCCAGCCACGTGAGACCAAGCCCTGGCACCCCTCTCCAGGGCAGCTGGTGGCAAGACAGACCTTCCAGTGATGTGATTATACATTTTTAGCACCAGGACCTGATTCCTAGAAGATTAGAGCCTGAGAAGAGCCACTTTTCTGGCCCACCATGCTACAGGAAAAAAAAAAAAAATATATATATATAAGAGTAATAAATATAAACAAGCAATGGGCTCAGCTTCAGCACTCGGGCTGCAGAGAACCGAAGGGACAAGCAAGATGCTGCTCTGCTTAATGGCCCAGCGAGCGATGGGACGCAGCGCGGGTGCCAAGCTGGCCACTGCCTTCCTCTCATGTGCCGGCCGAACCACTTCTTTCTGTGTCGTTTTTAAATAAACTCCCCCGATTCTGGGTCAGTGACCCTGAAAACAAACAGCCGCACGCAGGCACACGGCGCCCGAGACCTGCAGCATCGCTCCCCACGGCCCCGGGGCTCCCGGCAAGAGCCTTTCTCTGTCTGTAAGGAGTGAAAAAAAAAAAAATCAGCAACAAGGAAAATCCCAGCTTCCAGGGCTGCACCTAAGACTCGTCCCTTACTGGCAGCGGTGCCTGCAGGTGCCCACAATAGCACTCATTTGCCAAGGACAAAAGTTAATCTGCTTGGATTTGCAGCCACAGAGGAGAAAATTCACTCCAAGCCATTATTGGGGTGGGGGGATTTTACTGACAACAACTAACACCAAGCAGGTGTTAACACCTGCTTCGAAACAACATCATTAGGAAAGGAAGAAAAAAAAAAAATAGCGTCTTGAAAAGATATTTAAATCAGCAATCATAAATAATATTAGTCATAGCAGGAAAGAAGAGCACACCGACTTGCAGCCTGTCGTTTATCTTTCCTCCCAACACAGAAGGCTTCACAAAGTTGCAAGATTTCCTAAGATGCTTAAATAAACACCGCTTTGAATTGCTTAGCTGGTGTGAAAGAGATTTGGGGGGGGGGGGAAACTGCTGGGAGTATTCATGACTGGGAAGAGAAATCTTGTTTTTCCCCTCCTGGGGGACATTTTAGGAAAGAAGGCAGCCTGTTTATCAGATAAATTATTGCCGAAGCTCAAGTAAAACAATATTCACAACTCTGGCAGACCCCCGCCACTCTTCCCGGGCACACCGACCTCAGCCGAGATGGAATTCCTAACAGTTCCCACAGACCGGGAGCGGAGGAGGACTCGCACAGGATATTCCGGCTCTCTATACCATGTAACATGTCCTCCCCGCTACCACACAGCCTCTCCCACTCCAGATGTGGGGTTTGCTGCCCATATGTCCTCGCCTGCCTCCTGCACGGGCAGAGCGGCGCGGAGCCGGCAACTTCCCATCCAGCCGGGCAGCGGCTGCCTCTCCCGCACCAGCCCCTGCTGGAAGCCACATCGCTTCGCTTTATTTCATTTCGGGGTTGGTTTTTTGTTTTTTTTTGTTTTTTTTGTTTTTTTCATATTTTTCGTTTCTGCAAATAATAAACGGAACTGGAGTTCGGGGATGGTAAAACACTTGCGATGCTACAAACCGTGTGCTGGTTGCAACTCAGCTCCAAGGGAGGCTTTGAAGGCACTTAAATCCGTGGCAAGAAGCAATTTTTCTATTGTCTTTTCTATTTCTCCCTCTCCCCCCCCCCCCTTCTTTTGAAAGCTTAAACTTGACTAAAGCGGCTTGGACACGGAGCCTGTGCTGGAGCAGACAGGGAGTTTGGAAGGAGACCAGATGCTTTTGCGGGGTCACGGCTCACCCCAGGACCTGGCGAGCAGCAGCCCTTGGCCAATGCCTGCCCCGGGGACCGTGGTCCCCCCCCTTGCCCGCACCCCTCCGAGCAAGGAGCATCCCCAAGGGGACTGCAGAGAGCGGGCCCTTCGGCTGGCACCGCACACCGTGAATTATTTAGGGATCCTGGAGCCGGGCAGTAAATCAAATACACACACACACACACACCCCAGCACCACTGCCTTCCCCCAGATTGCACCCCCCCTTCAAACTCTCTGTGAAGGGACCGAGGAGCCTAAAATGGGCAAGAAACGGGGTCAGGGAGGAAAAACGGTTCTGTAACGGGCGCAGAGTGGGGTTCGGGTCCCTCGGTGTGCCAGGGGGAGCGGGGACACCGCAGAACGGCCGGTCCCCGGGGGAGGAATGGCCGTGGAGCAGCGCGGCGGAGCCCGCGGGAGTCGCGGTGGGATGGCCGCAGCCCCGCACCCCGGCGAGGAGCGCCGAGCCCCCCGCAACAGCCCGCAAAACTTCCCGGCTGAGCACCGGCGGGGGGGGAATGGGGGGCGAGCAACCGCCCGGATGCCCCCCCTTTACCCCGGGGGGACGGAGCGTGATGGGGTCCTCCCAAACCTCCGGCTCCGTCCCCATCACCCGGTGGGCTCCAGCCGGGAGGTGCCCCCCCCCCCGCCCCGCCCGGCTGGG
>JAOXNO010000003.1:30903635-30919590 GCA_028565335.1 Limnodromus scolopaceus | reverse complement strand
GGTCACAAGCAAACACTCTGCTCTCCTGGCCCGTGGACGAGGCTCTTCAGATGCTCCTGCCAGAGAGTCCTGGAGAGACAGGAGCAGCAGCACTGCACCTGCCTCCCATGGACTTCCTCAACCCCACCGCTGTGCTCGAGCCCCACCACTCATCACACTCTGGGTATCATGTACTTTTGACGCCCCAACTACTTGTCTTGGAGGACCTGGGGTTCACCCTCCTCTTTTTTAACCTATGTCTCTCCAAGCCCTGTCCTGTTGGCTCCCGACCATTTCTGCCAGACACCGATCTTGCCTTGGTACCCTTGCAGCTGTCTACTCAAGGTGCTGAGTTCACCTTCTACAGCTCAGAGCACATGGGACATCGCTTGGGAAAAACCCTGGAGCCAGCAGTGGGCTCCTGTGGGAGACCGCGTGTCCCGCAGCACGGCTGCTCGCTCCTGGCCCCTTTGTGCAGACATCAGCTCCTGTAACCCTCGTAAAGGCATCACGAGGCTGGACAACGCTCGGCACAGCTGCACTTACAGACCGAAAGCCTCACAGCAGGACAAAAGCTTCTCGCTGCTAAACCTCCCTCACCGCTAATCCCGACGGCAGGCTCTGAGTCACCTCAGCTGAAGGTCACTTCTCCTCGGAGGAAAATTCCAGCCCTTTATGCCCAACGCAGTGGCCTGCTGAGACAGCAGGAGCTGGGCAGGAGCTGCTCTGGGCAGCCCTGAGCTGCACCAACACCACCATTGCTGGAATTGCTGCTTCACCTCCAGCTCTTGGGAGCTGCGTTCCAGTGGTGGGACATGCCGAACCATGTTGTGTGTCATCAGGAAAGGCTTCTCTCCCACCCATTAATGTCACTGATGGCTGCTTTGCTGGGAAAGGGCTGACGCTGTTTGCTCCTTTCTCCTCCGCATCTTTAAGGTCCCTTCCAACTGTAACCATTCTATGATTCTATGATCTTCAGACTGACACATGAGCAGCTCTGACCCACTGAATCGCAACAGGGCCTGACCATCTTCCTACAACCTTGGCACCCAGACCTTTAGAGCAAATATCCGGACTCCGCCGCTGGCTGCACGGCCGGGGCCTCTGCACGGTGCTCAGCAAACTCCGAGCACTGCACCCCAAATTAACAAGGCACTTTGCAAAGGACTCTGATGAGGCATCCTGAAAAAACGTGCACGTCTCCTGAATGAGCTATACGTAATACTGGCAGGAGCACTTGGCACTTTCTGCTGCTCGGGGCTCCTGAAGGATCTCCCATTGGGCACAGTCTGTCGTAACGGCTGATGCTCTTGTTTGACTGCACCGGGGTCAGCGTGAATCCGAGCTGGAGATTTGCGGGAGCCTCCTTTTAGCCAGGAATTTGGAGGAGGTCGTCTCCAGGATGCTGCAGGGACCATCTGGTGCAAACTGCTCTGCTAGGAGCCTGGCATCCCACAGGGAGCGACTGTAAATAGGCTTCTCCTACCAGACGCAATGATAGCTTCCCAGCCGGGGTGGAAACCTACAGCATCTAATGCTCAGGCAGGATTTCTCTCCCACCCACTAATACGAGTCCTGTGGTTGGATCAAATGACTGACGAGACACAAATCCAAGATCTTAAACACTTATTAAAAGTCCCAGCGCCTTTGTTTTTTTGTTTTACTCTGCTGGATGAATTGCCATGTTGGTCCCAGGATCCCAGCCAAGCCCTGAGTCAACCCTTTCTGCCTCTCCGGGTCGCTCCAGCAGTTTAATTGGACACAGCAGCAGGCAGCTCCCTGGCAGGACGATGCTGCGGGTGCCGCGGCTCACCAGGCTCCTCTAGATGCCTGGCAGTGTGCCGTGTACCCCAAGCACCGGCTATCCATGCCTTGGCCGGCGGCTTGTCCCCATAAACACCCTCACACCCTCAGTAACGGGCTTCTCGACTCGGCCCAGAGAGCAACGTGGGTCTGAGCCTCCAGCCTCCCGTCTGCTGCCCGATGGCTGCCTTCCCCTCCCAGCCTGCCCGCACCCAGACACCAGGATGTTGCTCCCGACCTTTCCCAGATAGCATTTCTTTCCTGGGATAGTGTTTTCCCCACCTGCACGCCCAGGACTGAGGCAGTGGCCAGAGCGAGCCCTCGTGCCAGCGCTGCTGTCCTTTCCCGACCCTCATCTGATGCATGGAGCATCCTCCAACGGCTCCATCGTCCCAGCCCCGCTGCGGCTTGTGATGCACGAAACAACACTTCCACAAAACCCCATATACCGATTTAAGCTCGGAGATATCCACGAATACTCATAGCTTTCAAAACCCAAAGGGACACTTAGCATCATCTAAGCCTTGTCATCTGGTACAATTCAGTCCAGAAAACCTCACCCAATAATTTCCGCATCAGCTCCATAATTTCCACTGGAGCTATATCTTGTGTCAAAGCAAAGTTTCTCAGAGGCAAAGAGTCCAGCTCAGACCCTTGGCTTTGAGAGGAGCTACAAGAGTACAGAATATAATTGACTGTAAAGCCTTTTTTTACTGCAAGGACCACAAGCGACCCCCCCCAACACCCAGCAATGACAAGGCCAGCTCCAAAACAAACTGCCGCCTAACTCACTCCTACCGACAAGAGATTCATTCTTTGTGAATCCTAAGCCTCTGTCTAAAATGGGAATAAAAAGAACATCTTAGCAGAACTGTGTTTTTTAAAGCGCATTTCAAAAACATTTCCTGCTAGCACTGTTTAAACACTGGCCACTGCGGAACAGGCAAAACAGCCTGAAGAAGGAAGTGTCTGAAAATTAAAAATAAAGTAAAAACAATCAGACTCCAGTCTCTTTAGTAAACACTGGGGAGGCAGACTGATCTGGTGGGGACAGTGGGGACTCTCAAGACCCTGGGTTTTTCCCAACCGTGCCGCTTATTTACCGCGTAACTTGGAACGAGTCACATCAGCTCTCTGCTCCTCGGTTTTCCCCAGCATTCAACAGCAATAAAAACACCCGCTTCCCTCCGTGTTCAACTGCCACTGAAAGGCTGCGATGAAAAGGTTGGCTTCAGGATCACCAGTACCCCAAGCGGGGTTATATTGGGTGAGACTGGAGCAGAAGGTCAGGGCTGCGGGAGGGCACGAGGTCCTTGAAGAAAACCCCCTCCTGGACCTGAACGATGCTCAGGGAGGTTCTTCATGCCCCTCGTCACCACCCTCTGGTTATGCCACGCTGGAGGATGATGGCAGGGCTTGAACCACCAAACTAAAACCTACAGAAATTGAGCTTCGCTGAAGACAATATTGGCCTCAGAAAAAAGCAGTAAATTGACCATGAAATAATAGGGATTTTCAGACTTCAAAGAGGGCGTAATGAACAACAGAAAGCAGACTGGCAACCCAAGAGATGTGCTAAGGGACCTCTAAGAGGCCCTTTGAACCTCTCTCAGTGTTATATGCCGGATGGATCTAATTATTCCTAAACTCGTTGCTGAGCGTGTTGCCTGTGCCAGATATCTCCAAAGTCAACCCCAGCCCTTCCCTTCACAGCCAGCTCCAAATGGTTCTCAACCAAGCAATGAACTTCCCTCATTCAGCTGCTCTCTACCAACATCACCCTGAGTTTTGCTGTCCTCTGGGGACACGTGTCTCCTTGCTTTGGAGCTGCCCCGCTACCCCAAATTGTATTGGAATATTCCTGAACCTTCAGGTCAACTTTGCTGCTGCAAAAAAACAACTTCTGATCATGTCCAGCCTATGTCACACCGAGATTTCATTTCCTACCCCAGCAACAGTACCATCTTTGTGTCAAAAACGTCAGGACGCAAACAAGCAGGTCTTGTAGGACAAACCTCCAAGGGTGGCCACCCTGTTGGCATTTCTCCCCACCCGGGGAGCTGCCAGACGGTCCCAGTTTGGATGGGGCTTTAAAAAGTTCCCAAAAATATCAGGTGCCCAAAGCACCGTCTTTGTGTCGTAGCACGCGATGGCTTTGCCTCAGGAGGAGACCACTGCAGAAATGGCAACCCAGCTGGCCCGGACCAGAAGGCTGCCGCTGAGAATTAACCTCCTGTAATTGTACAGTCAGGACAAGCTGCTCCTCGCGGTCCAGAGTTAAAGCTGCCTCTCTTCTTTTCAGGCTGAGCAGAAGTCTTGAGGCTTGCAAGTATTTCCCCAGTCCTGCCAGCATGTCAGAAGCACTGCCCAGTGGCAACCAGCGAAGGGATGTGCTGGTTTATCCGCAGCTTGATAAAAGGTCTTTGCTGTGTAATTAACTCCATCCTCCCTGGCGCTGGGTGCCGATGCATTGAGGAAAAGTGCAATTAAAAGGAAAAAGTGAGAGGAAACGTGCAGAGACAGTGTCTTGCAAAGGTAGAGAACCACTGGCTTGGGGGTATCTGAACGCTCAAAGCTGCTGGAGAAGGAAACTTGGCAAAAACCTATGGGCAAAGGTGACAGCCCCATGGATTTGGAGAGCTCAGCTCCCACCGAAGACATAGCTGGAAGTCCAGGATCTTGTTGCTTCTGTGCTGCATTTTAAATGTTTTCATCGCACTTTCTCATAGTTTCTACAGCTACTGAAACCACCCACTCATCAGGTCCTCTCCAAAAATGAGGTGGGATGGGATGGTGAGGTCTCACTTTGGCCAAGGACAAGCAGGGAAGTTGTCACCATGTGGAGCCAACTTTCTATTTTGAGAACAGCGGGGACCCTTGGCTGGGGAGCATTTGGGAAAGTCAAAAGTCTTGCATGGATCGGTTGTGTCCTGCAAGGGAAGAAAGCTCCATTCCTCTTCAGAGCCTGCAAGAGCTGCAGAGAGGACAGCAGCCCCGGGCAGAGCAGTGGGCTGCTGGGGGATTCCCAGTGCCTTGCAGGGTGGACATGGCAGGGCTGGGGAGAGGCAGTAAGGGCTGGGTGAACTTCAGGGGAGAGGCCAAGAGCATCATTCAGCAGCTGCAGGGATCAGACAGAAGGGAAGGGTGGGTGGACACCAATGGGGAGCCAAACTGGAAACATATCAATGGGTGGAGGCCACGCTACAGTGGAAGAAAACCATCAGAAGGAAGGAGGTGCACCCACCACCACCTCCTCCAGCTGTTGAGCTGGGCCCTCACACAGCAGTGAAGGGTAACCCTTCAAGCATGTCAAATAGAAACGATAACTCAGGTCTGAACTCACAGCCCCAGAGGCCACTGTCGATGATGGGACACTTCCACATCGCCAAAAGCCAGCGATTTCTCAGGTACTGCCTGAAAGAGGGGTGACCCTGAAGACCTCCTGCAGCTCCCCATGCCTACCCACCAGGGCTCCTCAAACACTGCCTGGTGGGTGCTCCACGCCTGGGACAACCTCCCTGAGACACTGCAGAGCTTGCACCTTCTCCTACCCTGCTCCCTGCCCAGCACCCAGTGCCAGGGGCTCAGACCCGTGAGGGCTGGTGCTCTGTGGGCTGTGAACAGGGACAGACACACACCCCTGGGCACCCCCCAACCTGCCCGAGCCCTCGTCTCCAGCTTGGACATCAAGGCCAGTTACACTCATGCCACTTCAAGAAGGTGATTGCTACGTGCCCTTACATACAAAACCAGATCTGGATCCCCCTAAAAGCTACAGAATCAGGTTTAAGGGAGCAATGGAATATTTTAACGTGGAGTACTGCACGTGCAGCTGTCTTGATAGGCCAGAATTGTCAACACTAACAAAAATAAAGATTGGAGATGGTCTTTTCCATGTTTAATGTTGTATCAAAACAGCTCTGACCTGCAGCACCAAAGAAACACCCCAAATCTATATTTATACTGTTTCAAAGAAACTGTATTTATTTGCTTAGCCCACAATGCCTCCAAGGAGGAGAGGAGGGGAGTCCAGCAGCTGAATTACCAGGCACCGGGAATGTTTGCAGAACTGTTAATCAATTAAGAAAGAGAGGATGGCAGGATAATCCTGCCTCTTCTGTGATGTCCTAGCAGCCCCGGTCCCAGGGGACCTGCGAGGTAGGGGGCTGGACGGGACCCAGCTCACTGTGGTGTCCCACCGCGGCAGAGGGAACACCGACACTGCTGCCATTGTCACCGTCAGACTGCGAGCCACCCACGAGCGGGATCCAGGCAAGCTTTTGAGGATTGCTGCCCAGTCGAGGGCTGCAAAACCCGGTGTAGGAAGACCAGACCCCGCCAGCGAGCAGCTCAAAACACAAACAGCCGGGAGCCCAGGGGCGAGGTGCCAGCCGTGGCAGATGCCAACCAGCTCCCGCCACAGGAATGCGCTCACCGAGGCACAGAAGTCAAAAAACATTAGGGGAAAGAGCTTCCTTTTATTCAACATTTGTGCCTGGAGAAATGGAGCCGAGAAGCAGACACCTTTTCCCCAGCAGCACTGCCCTGCTGCCACCCCACCGCGGGACCAAAAATAACCCGGCATCCCCCTAACCTCTGCTGCAGGCGGGGAGCCCTTGGGGTAGGGACACCTTCCCACCTTGTACCAGCACCGTGGCAGCTACATCACGGCATCTTCACGAGGAAGCTATGAATCTTACTTGTGTCCACAGCCACAGTACACACATCCCTGCAAGGACAGAGCGTCCCCATCCCCAAAAAACCTGCAGTCTCAGGCAGCAAAAGAGATAAAGGGTAGAAGAAGGGGAAATTTATCCTCAGAGGAAGAAAGATGAGGAGATGGTTTGAGGTTTGGGCAGTTTAACCTCTGAAAAGGGTCTTGTTCCAGAAATACACATGGGTGGGATGTATTTCTGGATGGAGTTTGTAAGGCCCTCACCAGCTTTTTTGCTCCAGTCTGACCCACACTGGCAGAAATCTCTGCAGAACTGCTAAGCTGGTATTTTTTGCAAGAAGATGGGAAAACCAAGTATAAGGCATCAGCTGCACTCAGGGAGGCAGCACAGATAGCTGCCTAGCTTCAGTGTCCAGCAGAAACAGCCTGGATTCAAAATCTTGCCCAGTATAACTGGTAAGTAACTGCAGGAATTGTTCATCAAATGAGTACAAGTAAGACTAATGTGGTTGAACCTGTTTAGAGAAAGAAAATCAATCAGTGGACAGATTCACCTTTAGAGGTGAATTTTTTTTCTTTTCCAATTATTCATCCAGTCAATTATTCAGCCGTGTCTGAGCTTTACGAGCAGCACACACGGAAGGGGCACTCTCAGTCCTGATCAACCTGGAGAGGCAAAGGGGGGAAAACATGGAGAGTTCCTCCATCCATTTCCTCTTTCATTATCTCAAAGGTCCTGGCCAAGACACTCAAAGAGCTTCACCAGAGATCAAAGCATGTGCATGACCATTGCAGTGCCTACTGAATCAGGCAGAAGCACAAATACCATTGTTTTGATCATAGAGTTTTAAATCCTACAGTAACTACAGTAGAGAGTCCTGCAGGAGGTCCCTCCAGCCAGAGCCTGGAGCTCCTATGGTCCGAGCATCTCCGAGGAGAGGAGACAGGAGAAGCACTTGGTGCGGAGCCGAGTGGCGAGGTGTTGCACCCCGGGGGCTGACAAACATCGGAAGCCTGACATGGCCCGGTTTGCACCGAGGTCCCACATTACATCATCGTTTGGCCAACCCCATCTGCCCCGCAGGCTCACCAGAACCCACATTCACACCCCAGAAGCCCTTTTTCTTCCCTAAATTAGTCACGCAAATGGAAACACCGTTGAGATTGACAGCTGCTGACCAGAGCGGGGGCTGCCAGGCGGTTTGCATAACACCGTCCGGAGCATGCTCGGCAGCGCTGGCTAATTCCTCATCGCAACAATGGAAAAACCCAGAAATCTCGGTGAATAAGCCAGTCTGTGTCCTAAGTCAGCCCTTGGATTTCCTCCCTTTCTTGAGCCTGTCTGGCCTCTGCAAAAGCTCCGCTGGGGCTCCGCAGCCAGCCTCAGGAGCAGAAATCTCAACAAGCTCACAGTTATGTGCTCGGCTCTCAGCTGTTTGCTGCAGCCAGGAACTGGCTGGAAATCAGTTCAAAATGTTCCACTTCCAAACCCCACCCCACAACCCCTGGATCTCTCTCTTCACACTCACAGAAGCAGGCGCTGGGGCTTTTAACTGCTTTGCCTTCTCTATTGGGAGAGCAAAGGACATCCCCCGTGGTGTTAACTCACCTCTGCCACTGCTACCCCAAGACAGGAGCCAAGGCAGACCCTAATCCCAGCTCCAGCAGTGATTTCCTTGCTCTGCTACCTCACCATCCCAGGCCTTTCCCTCTCTACACCTTCGTCTCGAGAGCCGCAGACGTTGCCATCTACCCCATCTGAGCTGGGAACACAGCAGGGAACCTCCATCCGGCATTTCATACCCACCACCCATGCCCCACCACTTCCCCGCAGGCTCTGCCACTGCCCCATCCCTTGCTGGAAGGCAACAGCCGTGGCTCCACAGTGCCTCGTGCTGAGAAAAACCCCTCACACAGGTCTCCTGACTGTGACCAGCTCGGGATGTATCAAGCTCCACTGCTCGTAGGAAAGGCATGGCAGAAATTAGGATTGTCTTTGCTCTCCCGTTCTCGGCCATCTCCTAGGTGCAGTCTAGATCTGGAGGTCTTCAAGCAAAATTTTGCATTGCAAGAGCAACTACAGTGCTGTTGGCCATTGGCGCGACCCCGTATTGCTCCCATCTTCTCCCATCCCTGCTCAGACAAACCTCTTTGAAATCAGCAAGACAAGACCCCCCCAAAACCTTCCTCTGTGATAACAGGACAAGGTGCTTCTCCCCAAACCAGCTGAGGCCAAATACAGCCCAGGAGCCTGCCGAAAGCTTCAGCACGAGGTGGCTGTGGAGCACAGCAGTTTGTTTTCCCCCCTCGGTGATGAACCTGGGCCCTGCTCGGCTCAGCGGGGACCAGAGAGGTTCCTCACAGAGCAGGTTCTGCGTTTCTTCTGCCTGACCATTTGCCTCCCTGTTGCAGAGAGGAAAAGTACCTCTGCACAGCCGCCTCGGCAGCGGGGCCAGGCAGGACCACGGACACTCCGCCGCCTGGTGCCAAGGGGTTAAGCTCACAGTAAGTTCCCAAAGCCAGTTGCTTCCAACTGGCTGCTGCCTGCGGTTTGTGGGAAGGGATTTTGCTTTTTAATAACATTATAAATAGGGCTGTGTTCAGCATGCTGCAAACCCAGTTACTCTCTCTCTCCCACCCATCTCCCTCCTCCTCCTCCTCCTCCTCCTCCTCCTGCTTCTCTTCCCACCACACTAATTCCAGATCTGACCATGAATCGGTCAGGCTTCTTCCTCAGTGTCCTCAGCCTACTGGCATGTCTTGCCACCATCGTGCAGGCATGTCCCCCGAGCTGCCACTGCCACGGTGGAGACCTGCAGCACGTCATCTGTGATAACGCGGGGTTGAAGAAGATCCCCAAGGTGCCTGAACAAACGCGGCTTCTCAACCTGCAGAAGAACAACTTCCCCGTCCTGCCAACCAACGGCTTCCGCGACATGAAAAAGCTGGTGTCCCTGCACCTCCAGAGCTCACGGATCAAGGAGATCTCAACCGGAGCCTTCCGAGGGCTCAAGAGCCTGGTCTACCTCTATCTCACTGACAACCAGATCAGTGTCATAAAGCCAGGAGCCTTCGATGACCTGTCTGATCTCACCTACCTGTACCTGGACAAGAACAAGATCCCAGACCTGCCCAAAGGGCTCTTCTCCCCTCTTGTCAACCTCTTCATCCTGCACTTAGGCAGCAATAAAATCCGGGAGCTGAAACCAGGGGTCTTCAATGGGGCTAAAGACCTGCGCTGGCTCTTCCTCTCTGACAACTCCCTCACCAACCTCTTGCCCGGGGCCCTGGAGGACGTAGAAAACCTCGCTGTCCTCCACCTGGACAAGAACCAGCTGAGCAGCTACCCCGTGAATGCAATGAGTAAGCTGAGAGTGCTGGAGGAACTGAAGCTTTCTCATAACCCAATCGAGGTCATCCCTGACAATGCCTTCCAGTCCTTCGGGCGATACCTGCAGACACTCCACCTGGACAACATGAAGCTGAAGAAGGTGAGTCCTCTTTCTTTCCATTTATTCCAGATAAGAAACACAGAGTTTGATTTTCTTTTCCTTTACAAAGCCCTTGGTTTGCTGTCCCTCCCTTGCAGAGAAGATGGCAGATGCAGGTCTGCAGGCTCTGCAAACAGTGAGGCACTGGCCAGCTGAGTGCCCTGGCCCTGACATGGCCCAAAGGAGGGATGAGAGAGAGTACTCCACCCTTCTGTTGAGTTATTTAATGAAAAACCAAATTATCTGGAGCTGACAGAAGTCCCTGGAAAGGCAGTGCATTCTCCCCCCGCAAGCTGGAGGTGACACCAGTCATTGAGAAAGGCATTTGGGGTGCTCCAGGACAATTTGTGACCTTCCATCATGCCAGACGCAGGGTGTAGGATGAGAAGCCAGTGCCTGCCTCCCTCGAGGGACTGGAGGGCAGTGCCACCTTGCAGAGCTGAACTGCTCTGCCTCCTTCGTTCAGGCCGGGTACCTGTTGTAGGTTAGGAACGGGGAGGCTCCTCGGGAGGGGCTATGAATAGAAGCAACTTCTTACCCACGCCTTGCAGACAGGTAGGCATACGGACCTTCACCTCCCCCCACGCCTTCCAACTTTACACGTTATAAAGAAAGGTTTGTTTATTGATGTGCTCTCAAAAGGAACTCTCGCAGCATCTTACAAAGGGGCCCTGTTCCCACTGGAGAGGAGGAGGGACATTCAGATATCTTGAGTGGCAAAACAACCCCCTTCTTCTGCGAGAAAGCATGATCCACAGGCAGGAGCAACACACTCAGGGAATCACTTGCGTTGGGACCTCTGCAATGTCAGGCAGTGCAAGAGCAAAAACAAGCACCGTGCAAGAGCAGCAGCACCCTGATGTCCTAGGTGCACCCCACGTGGCTGGAAAGGGAGGATGCTGCAGGTGCAGCAGAGTAGCTTTCCCCAGGATGATGCTTTACCGGGAAGCCCAAAGACAAAGGGCATCCAGGTAAGGTAGGCTGGGACCTTCATGGCAAAGCAACACCCACCACGTGGGAAGACACGATGAAAAAGAGAATTTCTTAGCAACAAAGAGCAAATCAGAGGGCCTCACAGGGAGGAGGAGCAGGTCACCTGAAAGCTGCCACGAATAGAGCACACCAGAGCTTTGAAGTTTTCATAGCATCCCAAAATGCTCAAAAACTGGAATTACAGCTTGCCCAGGTGGAGAACAACCCTACCCAAAACATTTCAGTAGCACCCAGACAGTATTTGAGCCCTTGTTCTCTCTCAGCATTAACCTCTCCAGGATGGGAGGAAGCAAACTCAACACTTGGAAACAATCTACTGACTCTAGGCAAGACCTTAGACGTGCTGTCACTGCACTTTTGTAGACTCAGTTTCAAGTGCAAGTCAAAAATTACAGCTTAATATTGTACGAGCTGTAAAGGCATTAGAGTCCCAAGTTATATGCTGAAGAAATTAGACTAACCCATGATGGCGCTCCAAGGAATAAGTGTCCTTGGACTGGCCAAAAAGCAAAGGTTAACAATTCCAGCCAGCAACAAAGACTTTCTTCTTTTCAGTGACCACCTGTGGACAGGACCTTTAAAGGCTCTTCTGCAGCCAGATGCCTCCTTTCCTCCCCAGCAGCCCAGTAAGACACCAGTTTACGGTATCAGCATTTACCGGGGTGGCTTCCACAGCTTTAGGGCTTGCGTTCTTTTTCAGGAAAACAAAGCTCCCATCCCAGCTCAGAGGTTTCTCTCCAAATCCTCAAAGACCTCCTATCCAAACAGCCCACAGGTGAACTTTGCACTGCTAGGAGACATCTAATCACAGAGGCCTCATGACCTAGGAAATCACTCCCAAATGCTTTAAATGTCGCTGGCATCTTGACTGCAGCTCATTCTCCTTCACAAAAATACTGTCCTTAGCTGTTCCCTGCACGGCTGCAAGATTTTAGAGCTGATCAAGTGCAAAACCCTTCCACGCGAAGCTCTCCCAGCCTGTCCTGCACTTGAGCTGGAGGAGAGCCCTCGGGCTGCCCTGCAGCTCCAGTTCAGAGCTTCCCTTTGCCCACCAGCATCACAGACCCCCACCAGGCACCCACAGGGCTGTGTCACAGGAGCCAGGACCCACCGTGTACATCAACAAGAAACCAGGCAACGCAGCTCCTGGAAGCTTTGCACACACCCCTATCTACATATTTATTGCAAAATAAATGACAGCAGCAATCCTCCATCTAAATAAGGGGGAAAACACCAATTTTCTTTACAAACGCGTGCTCTGGCAGGCAGCGCAGCAGCTGCTACCAGCAGATGGGAACTCTTCTCGTGGGGCTGGGAGAGGAATGAGCAGCTGAGACAGTACACCACTGTCCAAACCAGAACGTGGCCAGGCTACCGCCCCGCTGCACAGCATGCCAGCATCTCTCCGAGCAGCTCCACTATCAGCACAGTAAAACCTATCAAGGTCAGCTCGGTTTTGGACCGCAGAGGCCAGCACCGCTGACTGTCCAACAGCTACAGTACGCTAGGAGTCTCCTAGCTAAGCCCTAATCCTATCCAACGTTGCTTAATTTGGAAGATGACAAAAGTTCACAGCTTAAAATAGCGCATTTCCTCTGTCAAGCTTTTCAGATCAGAGAGCTTGAATACACCCTGATGGTCCTGTCTGAAGTGCAAGCTTCTCCCATTCGAAAATGGGAGTACAGGTCATTGACTAGGGGGTTCTGGTAGACCTAGTGAGTCTCTTCTCCAGCCTTTAGAGAAAGCTTTCCCCTGCTTTGAGAAGGGGGAGAAACATTTTGTCTCAGCCAAGAGGAGCTTTGTGCTTTGTCAGTGAACCCCTCTGCAATTCATCTCCCCCAAGAAAGTCTGTATTGAGGGGTTTGCTTTGAAGAAGAAACTTTCCAACCTGAGTAACTGTGGGCTGAGGAAACCCAGAGACGAGACCTCGGGGGAGAGAGGAGGGTTCTGCAGAGCCGGGTCTACGGCCTCGCTCCTCTCTTTGGCAGCTTTTAAGGGAGGTCTTTCCTTAAAGCCTGCCCATTAAGAGACAAATCGGGCAGCATCCCTTGCAAGGAACCCACTGGAAATGAGAAAAAAAAAAAAAAAGGAGGAGGTTGAGGTACTGGAAACCTGCCTCTATTTCTACACTGCTCAGATGCCAAGTGTAACTTTCCACTTGGAGCCCCCGGGCACTGCCAAAGTCTACAGCCCCTTCAGACGCCACAAACACTCCCTCCTTCAGCCATTCCAGGACAAGCAAGGCAAGAGGAGCTGGGAGGATTTCCAGCCTTGGAAAGGAATACACCCAAAAAATATCTTCATTTAGAATGGAGAAGCATGGCTCAAAAATAAAGGGGCCTGCCAGACTTGACTTTATTTAGGGATGTGGTGTCATAGACAATCCCACATGGATTTGGGACATAGCTCTCTTCAAGCAGGAAACACCACCACCCATGAGCCCACCATCCTGAGACCTCTCTTAGGCGTCCAGGGCTTCCAGCAAGCCAGGATCCCCCTCCACCACTCCTTCTCTTGCTCCCTCTGTGCTTACACCGCTTAAAGTCTCGAACACTCAGGTTTTGAACTCCCCTTCCCTCACTCAGTGTTTCTACCGTAAACCTTTGTCCTTCAGTTTGCAGACAACGCGTTTGCCGGCGTGACCGGGCTGAAGACCGCTCACCTGGAGAACAACCGGCTGACCCAGCTGCCCCGCAACTTCCCCTTCGACAAAATGGAGACCCTGACGCTCTCCCGAAACACCTGGCACTGCAACTGCCAGCTAGCACACCTGCGCAAGTACGGCCCCACGCACCCCTTCCCTTCCATGCATTCCCTGGGGTCACCTTGGGTGTCCCCTGAGGGAGGTGTGTGTGTCCCCCCCAAGCTGTACCATGCTGCTGAAGGCTGCATGGATGCTCAGCACCTCTCTCCTCAGCCTGCCCTCGCCCTTCATGGTATGAGTGTTGTCCACAGTGGTTCGTATCTCTTGTAAACTCCTCATCTTCCTTCTCCCCGTGCCCCAGGTGGCTGAAGGGCAATCGCACCCGTGCTGAGGAGACCTGCTCCACGCCAGTGCAGTACCGGGGACAGTCCATCAGAGACACCCCGGCCCTCCGCACCTGCAAGCTCCCCACCAAGAGGTCCAAGAAGGGAAGCCGCCATTAAACACGTAAGGTGGTTCACTTTTATTCAGACCTACAGCAAACCCTGACGCCACCGAAGGTACGGGGACTTTATCTCTGACTTCAGTGACAGTAGGGTTGGCTCAAAACAGCTCACCCATTCACCCACCAATGCCTCTGCTCAGAGCTGCTCTATCTCCTGGCAGTACCGAGCCCTACGGCCTCCCAGAGCAGAGAATCTGCCTGGAGCAACAGGGATGGAGTCAACCCTGTAAAACAAAACTGGGGCTAAAGACAGGCCCGGGGCGGCCTGTAAGTAAGGGTAAAACATGTAATTAGGTGTCAAAACAAGGGTGGATTTAGCCCACTCTTACCTGGAGCTGGGATCACACACACTTCACTTTTCTAGCCGATTGGAGATGCCTTTTGCCCTAGTAAAGGTCCCTCTGAGTCTGGTTTGAAATCCAGGGCAGGACGTTGCTGGGAAATCTGGCCTCAGGCTGCCCAGCCCACATGAAAACAGGGGTGTTTCATAAGGAGCAGTTCTTGGTCCAGCACCTGCCTTTCAGCACTGCAATCCCCATCCAAGACACTCGGGTATTTAAAAACAAAGGCTGATGCCTTCAAATGAGTGTCCCAGAAGAGGAAGGTTCGAGACAGCAAATATTCTTTGAATAAAGTGTCCTGGGCCAGAAGGTGATTCAGAGACAGGGCTGACTTCCCCTCCAGCAATGAACTTGCTGACATCTACCAATCCAAACACCAACTGAGAAAACCTATCACACAAACACCTTCCACAACTGGAAACTACCGAGAGTATTAAGTTCAGCGCAGAGAGTAGCAAAAAAGCCACAACTGTCATCACTCCATCCCAAGAATTTTTACTTTTATCGCATCCCAGGAATAGGTCTGGAGCTTGTCCGGATTCCAAAGGACTTTGGATGAGCCTGCAAGTTTGTAAGCTCTTGGGAAAGGGACCTTTGCTCATTTGTTGAGTAAAGTGCAGTGACCCCTCACTGCACTCTATGAACAAGGGTTGTCACTGAGCCCTTTCATAACAGAAAGGACAAGGCATAGCCCAGCTATGGCCATTTGATCACTAAGGATATGCATAACAGGATGGAGAAAGTAAACTTATGACCAAAATGTCAGGGATGATGCCAGCTGCTCTGCGCCTTCCTAAAGTGGTTATTTCTCCTGCAGTGCCAGAGGTTTTATGGATTAGAGATGGAAATACCAGTCGTTCCATATAGGGCGGGAAAAGTTCCGCTCTAAGGACAGAAAAACTTCAGTTTTATAAACCACAATACTTAAATTTACTTTATTTACAGGTCTGGCCCTTCTTAACCTTCTTCTCTCCCTGCCTGAACTCAATTCTAGTTCACTTGTGATGAGAGTAAGAAAACCACAACAATGATACCTGCTCTTTCTCTAGCACCTTCCATCCAGCTCTCAAACAGGTTTACAAGTGTTAATGAAATAGAAAACTAATTATTCCAGTCTTGCAGAAGAAAAACTCAGTATCTTCAGGGGCCAAAGCCAAAAAGCAGGCACACAAACCCACTCCAGGGTGGTCAATGTGATTTTAAGGAATGGGAAGTACCTCTGACTTCATCGTGCACCTCTTGAAACTCAGGCAGCTTTATCAGATGTCAGCTATGGGGCTGTCTATTTCAGGGACGACCAGTGACTTGGGTCACTGATCACATTTCAGACTAAAAGCTGCTTGGCAGTTTCTAAAAATCTACCTGCCCTGGACTTCCAGAACCAGGGCACCAAAATAATTCACTGCTCTTGAAAATTTCACTCTTGAGTTTCTTCCCTTACAACGAATGCGCTCACTGCCCGTAAGTGCTTTGGGTGAGACGCTCAAGAGTCACATAGCAAGTTGGCAGAAGAGGTCAGAGACA
>JAOXNO010000003.1:30885524-30903535 GCA_028565335.1 Limnodromus scolopaceus | reverse complement strand
GAGCCTCCTCTTCTCCAGGCTGAACAACCCCAGCTCCCTCAGCCTGTCCTCGTAGCAGAGAGTTCATAATGGCTACTTAAATCCTAATTCTTCACCTTTAAGCATGGGCTGCATTCACTCATTGTAGAAGTAAAGAGGCAAATGCTGGAAGTTTACTGATCTGCTTGAAAAATCCCATTAAACACGTGGCCTTCTCTCTTTTTTTTTTCCCTCTAGCAGGCCCTGGTATGGCCTGTCCTGGTGACTGGTCACTTCAACCATCAGAAAACTACTGACTTCTGAGTCCTTCCTTAAGCTTCTCCTATCTGTCAGGAAACATTTCTGATATATCTGAACACCTCCAGCCTCCTCCGAATCCCCGCTTCTCTGCTGATTGCAGGATGGAATCCACCTTTTCAATCTTTCCCAACATCTATATGTATTAAAAGAGGCATTTTTAAAAAATAAACTATGCATGACCATACTAAAACAAGCTAACCTAGATCCTGCCGGTAAAACACAGTCATCTTTCCCAGGGACAACACAACCCACATCCCCGATCAACCAGTTGGTCGCTGTCTCTTCCCTTCCAGTGGAGTGGAAACAAGTGGGAAGGTCGAAGCATCCTTCCCCCAACTGCTTGATCAGGAAAATTTGTCTCCACCCATGCAAAGAGACTCCTCTGCCTTCCCACGGAGGGGATCCCTGCAGGCCAGGGCTGAGGGGAATAGGTGAAGCAATGACCAAGAACCGGTGGCCCCAAGAGCTGCCCTTTCACACTGAAAGGCAGCAATCTCTCTACGTTGGCCAGAAATCCTTTAAGAGAAGCAGTACTGGGAAACCCCAAAACTGGAGCCATCTGAAGACTGGATTCCCTCCCACGCTGTTGGGTCTACCAAGATGCATGTACGTCGGAGAGGAGAAGGTGTGCACCGTGCAGCCTGGTGTGGGCACCCCTCCTCTTCCCTCTGCCCGTACTCCAGAGGATCTAGCAGGACACCAGGATGACTGTGGTTTATTGTCACGGCCATTACAATACCACAGTTGCAACTTAACTGCGTTTTTTAATCCTAAAGAGTTATATAAATATATGTATATTTATTCCTCTGTAACTGAGTGTAAATGACCTTTAAGAGGATGAAAACTCCTCTGTCTCCTACATAGAAATCAAATTGTATATTTTCTTATGTACATCTTCTGTATAAAGCTCTTGCTGCAAAGATGAATTCAACAAGTCTCCCTGTGTCTGTCTGAGGGCTGGGGGATCAGGAGTAACATGAGACCGGTGGTACAAATATAGACTTAATCCTCTTTATCCTATGGGCAGAGCAACTGTTTGGGAGGGTTTTATTATTTCTCTCTTTACAAAGCAGGAACATGTGACACCTAATGCATCCTGGGCACTTGCAGTAACGTCTGAAAATATATTGTGAGGCCAAATTCAAGTCTACTATAAAAATAGGTAGCTGTCACATGATAGAGTCCGGGCAACGGCACCAGGGCTGTCCCTGCTGTTTTCAGCTCAGCATTAAGAGCATCACATCCAGGAAAAAACCCTGGCCGCCTCTAAGACGGCTCCAGGACAGATGCCCTGGACTCCCCTGGTCCACGGCAGAGCACACAGTCGTCCCTGTAAAACCCTGGTGCTGGTGAGGTCTGGGTCTGCCAACAACAACAAGCCTAATCTGGCTCCCAGCCCCACGTGTTTATCCATCACAACGATCTGCTTCCTCAGCATTTGCAAGCAGTGTGGCACCAAAAGTTATTCCCTTTAAAGTAAAACACAACTCACTTACAAAACATGTCACCTGAAGTGCCACTGCCCCCCCTCGCTGGTGGCCTGTCCCCTTCCACATGCAGGATATGCTGATGCTCTTGCACGGACCAAGGGTGCAGGGACATGCGATGGAGCAGCAGCACGCGTGGTCCGACACGTCCTGCACTTCTGGCAACACAATGCCTGGTGCTGCACAGGAGGATGGTGCTGTGCCCACCTTCAGACTCAAACACGTAGCATGCAACAAGGCTTTATATCCACATGCGGTCCAGGATGGTGAAAGAAGCCCGACAGCTCCACAGCAAGATTATCACGTGCATCCACCCACACCGATACAAACCAGCAACGCCTCTTCCATAATCATTCATCCTTGCAGCGTGTACAACAGAAGGGTTTAGAAAAGCTTTGAAATACACCAGCAGAAACTCAGTTTATGACACTGAATGCAACGTCTTCTCTTCTTAACAAAGCTTCCTCCCCAGACACCCTGCCAGCAACCAGGCAGAATCCCCCTTCTTCCTCCCAGCCCCTCTACACCTTCCCTCCTTAGCCTGGCCTCACACCAGTGGTCCCATCACACATGATTCCAGCAGCTTTGGCACCTCTACGGTGCAGAGATGCCCAAACTCAGGATCTCACCACCACAAACACCACTTGAAGCTCTAGTGACAGCAAACACAACTCACCACAATCTCTGGCATGTGCATCTTGGTCATAACTGACTTCATGATCTCAGGTGGAACAGGAGAACCTGCAATGACTCCTGGAAGAAGGAGAAAAAGATGAGTGTCTTGGAAACCATTTATTTATTCCCAGGAACAGCTCCTCGGAAGGTTCTGCACTCCCAGATTTAAAGGCTGGCAAGACCTTTGGGATACACTGGTTCCTGTCAAAATACTTTCTATTTTTATGGATATAGGTCCTAGTTATTCTAGAAGCAAAGGCTGCAGCAAGGCCAGTTTTCCTGAATGAATTAAGCGTTGGCAGACTTGACTCGTTAGGAAAATAAACTCTATAGCAGAAATGTAGTCCAAGCTGCAGTTCGCTAAGAGGAAAGATTCAGAGCAGAAAGAAGCACAGATTTTTAGCAGGACAAACACTCCCATCAATCATCACCACCATAAAACCGAAAACCTTTCCTCTTGCCTTGCCCAGATCACCCCTTTTGGGAGAGGACAGATCACATTTTTGCCTGTTCCATCCTAGGATGACAGAGTGAAAAAGCAGGGTAATATATAGGCTTTGCTGGGGAACAAGACGGGACAGGATCATTTTTCACATAGCAGAGATGATTAGGTAATCAGCTTAAATGTTTCTTTATGCTGCCGCACAGTCTGTTCCCTGTGCTGTTATTGCCTCAAAAGGGCTAGTGGTCTCCTCGTTTGGGCTCAGCTATTTCCGAGGCTGTCTGCAACAAGAGAGAAAGCTTCAGCACACGTTGTCACACCCTCTCCAGCGTTTAGATGGATGACTTCAAAATCAGGCAGGAAACTTTAGGTCTGAGACATCGCAGCTCTGCTTTAGGGACTGCACCAACCTTAAGCACACAAAGCATCTGCTGCCACACGGTGGTGGCTGGTGAGACCAGAGTTGAGCAAAACCAGGCTTCCTGGCTCCCCCATCTAGCAGATAAAACGGAGATGTCCTTGCCCTATCTGCTTTGAGATGAAAGAAATCTTAAAAATGTGTAATTCTTGAAGGAAACCCCAAGGAAAAGAAATGTAGCAACAAATGAACGGTGAAACACAAGGCTCATACAACAAAACTCTTCCCTCCAGAAGAGCAACTTGCTTGCAAAGCTTAATACAGCCTCCCAGCAGGAAACCAGTAACATCCAGTTTCTCAGGATTTTTCCATTTGAGCTGTCAGACTTACCTCCCCGGAGGCTTGACAGGTCATAGGAGTCAAAGTCCGGCTGCGAGAGCATGTCTATAAACATGGTTGGCGTGCCGTGTAGAAAGGAACATCTTCAGGAAGGGGAGAGAAAAGGAAAAGCTGCAGAGATGGAACCGGGGGCAGCCCCAGCTCAGCACCCCATCTTGTCCTCTTCTGTCCCACCCCATCCCATCCCATCGCGCATGGGGCCATAGAGCAGCAGCACGGAAGCAGGCACAGCAAACGTGGTCTTCATCCGTGCACACACACAAAATAAATATAAATATATATGTGTGTGTATTCTGCACATACAGTGATGACTCTTTTATTTTACAAGCTACATGTGAAGAACAAGCTGGAAATGCAACCACCTCAGCAGTAAAGCTGGACTTGGAGAAGGAGGGCAGATGGCCATAACACATCAGCCATAGCAAGCCAAGGCACCACTACACTTTCCATCCAAAGCCCTACAGGGATCTGATCCCTTATTCTGGGGAGACCGAAGGGTGACAAACTCCCAAGCACAGCTGAAGAGCCAGGATTTAGGCTCCTGAAGTGCCCGTGCAAGTACGTGCACCGGCAAACCTGCCTCTCCCATGGGGGGAAGGAGGGCTTGGGCAATGGCCTGGCAGGCGAGATGAGGAAAGAAAGCATCTCCTGAAGGCAAAGAACTCCTCTCCAGCAAGACACAAACGCTCACTTCTCTCGAGACACTGCCTCCAGAGCGGCCTTCCCCTCGAAACTCGGCGATGAGAAGATGCAGGAGGACCCGTGCAGAGCCATCACCATGCAGCCTCCCACCGACGCCAGGCAATGATAGAGGGGTGCGGGGATTACAAGGCGATAGTCCTGGGATCGAGCCAAAGACAACAGTGAGCAGAGCAGATCTTCCAGTCCCTGACTGTTGAAGAGCAAAGATCTGAACAGAGGAGTTTTCCCTGAATCAATGAGAACTTACTGGAAATCTGACACTCATCTGTGCTCCCGTTCGGTGGGAACACAATGCCGACGCTTCCTGCCTTTAGTGAAAATCAATTTGGGGAGTTTTTAATGCCAAAATTTCATTCTGTAATTTTGCAGTGTCTTTTCTTTGCTGGATTTTTTGGTCTAGCATTGCTCACACACTATTTTATGATATGCCAGAAGAGAAGAGTGGTAGTGATATGACAAGCATGAAATATGCAGGACTTAGCGCATGCTATTAATTTCATTTTGTTTTTAAAAACACCAAAGGCTCCAAAGGCTGATTTGAAACAACCCATCTTCTTTTGTGGATCAAAGCTGTTGTATTAGAAATAACTGCTTCAGAACTTCAAAAGAAAATATTTGCCTTTAACCATTTTTAAAAGAAACTACAAATAGAAAGGTCCTATCCTGATAAGAGTTATGAGACTGTATACATGACATGAAGTCATGTAAAACAAATTAAAATCTCATTCAACATAATTCAAAGCTAACATCCAGAGTCTTATGATTATTTGAAACGAGTATTCACCAAAATGAAAAGTGACTAATTTCACGGGTTTTCCCGTCACAGAAGGTTTGCTGGGGTTTTTTTCCAAAAAAAAACTTCACATGAAACTAAAATGAAACAGCAATGAAACTCCATGGAAATTAAAAATGTTATGCGTGATGATCCCTCAATATCATTTGCGGGATATCAGTACTAAAAACCCTGCCCTTCTGCTGAGCAAGCACCAATGCTCTCCACAGCCGTGGTCTCTCTGTGGCAGTGGAGACCACCCCAAACTGTGTTCCCACCAAGACCCACCTGCTTGGTGATCCCCAGCCTCATACCAATCAGATTGGCATTATTCACAATGTTCCTGTGGGAGAGGGTGGCTCCTTTGGGGCTTCCCGTTGTCCCCTGAAAAAAACAGGGCATTATGCAATGATGCCACCTTTCCCAAGGACGAGCTACGTGTGCTCTCAGGGGTCATTTCCCAGGCACACTCCAGGGTGATCTTGCACTTCATTCTCCATTCAGACCTGGGAGACTTCATTTTCTTCTTTAACAGCATCTTAATCCTAAACCAACCAAAAAAAAAAAAATGGTCCAACTTCAGTTGGACACCTCATCTCCATCAGCCCTCAAGCAAGAATGGAAGGAGCAAGGGGAAATGCTAGAACATTTCCTCCATCCTACATCAGAAGATGGAACCAGGGCTTGGTCTCAGAGAGCAGAGGGCAAAGGAAAGGGGATGCTCAGCATCGCACACATCTTCCCCTGTGTCCCCAGCGGGGAACCCAACCACGAGGTACAGAGTAAGCAGAAGCACCTACTGAAGTGAACTGGATGTTGATGGGCTCATTGCAGGAGAGGGTCCGCTGCACGTCTCTTAACTGCTTCATATAGCTGCTGTCCCCAGCCTGCATCACTTCATCCATGTGGAAGGTGCCAGGCAGCTTGGAGTCCACCATGATGACAACAGATAAGTCAGGTAGCCTGGTGAAAAGTAAAATGCCATCAGTGATAACAGAGCAAAGAGAAAACTGCCTGGACAGGTGTACACTGCTCAGGGCAAACCTCCAGGCCAGCCTAACCCGTTCTCTTCAGTTGAGACCCTGTGCAGGTCTTTTCTGCTAGAGCCTGCGTTGTACAGCTGAGAGGACACAAGGCAGGACACAGCTGTGAGGTCAGTGCAAAGGCACCAGATGTTCCTAACTCACCTTTTGCTCTTTATTCCCCCTGGACTGGACTTTTCTAGCTCGGGACATGACTGCTTTAGAATATCATAGTATTTCTGGGTTTTAAATTGAGTGGGAAACACCAGTGCCTTACAGCCAACCTGTGAAGGGAGACAGAAACTCATGAGAAGTCACGTTGGGTTGATGTTCAGGACGTGATAAAGAGCAGTCCCCACCGACACAGGAATGTGTGCAGCCCTGTGACCCCGCACAGCGAGCGTTAGCCATTAACACCTCACGGGAGATTTTCTCCATGGCTTGTTTCTGTAAGCACATGATTCAATGAGCTCTCTCCAGACTAAACCTGGAGATTTTTAACTCTTCCTAGCAAGCGCCACAGTGGTTTAAAGATTCACTGAAGAGCATGCCGTAGGTCTTTGCACAGCGAGGGTGCAGCAACCACGCTCCTGGGGCTGGGGACATGCCTCCAGCAGGTAGATTCACCCAGGGCAAATGCAAACTGAGCCATTAGAGCTGTGCACTGATAAAATCCCACCGGAGCAGGGCAGGATGCTGTTACTGCACACTCAGCACCTCCAGACCTGATCCAGGTGTGCAGCCAGGGCTTTGCTTCTCCCCAGTGTTCGGTTTGGGATGGGCTGGTTGGGTTTTGCTGGCCTAAAGAGCAGAGCTGCAGCCTGAGGCTCCCTCTCCTCCCTGGATCAACACTGCTCATCGCGAGCACAAGGCAAACAACTGATTCTTCCAGTTAGGATTCACAATGCTCACAAAAAGCTCAGTCCCAAAACAGGAAAAAAAAAAATCTAATTCCTTCGAGTGGATCTGAAATGAGGATGTTTGAGGAACTCTAGAAAAACAAGGAAGCCTAAAGACTGTTTCTCACATGAAGCCAAGGTTTCATTGTGGGATTTTTTAAGGTGTTTTATTTCATAAGATTTTTCCACACCCTTTTAAAGCGTTAGCTATTTTGAAAATTAAAACATTTTTCATTCAACCTTTACATAATCCTGAAAAAAAGTTCTTTAATTACTCCAAGAATTTCTATTTCTTTTTCAGCAGAGGAGATTTGCTGAATTTGACCCAGATTTGTAAAATACTTTTATCTTCCAAAAAATGCTTTCTTGTCAAATAAACTATTTACATAAATTATTTACTCGGCTGTTCTCACTATTTTCCCAAGGTCCATGAAATAAGGACACCAAGGCTATGCCAATAAATTATCTGTAAGTACCCTCTGGGGTTTGTCAGAAAGGAAGACAAACATTTGCTCTATTTTCTGGAACAGTCTGCCCAGAACCCAGGGGACTGAGTCAGTTCTGGGATGTTTTAGGTCTTTGTAACTTTTTACTATTCCTTAAATCTACTATTCTGGTTGAACTAGCTTTGCAAAAAAGACGCTAGGGGAGGAGAGGTGCTTGCAGGGCAGATGCTGTACGAGATAAGAGTCTCTAGTTGGGCATCTCCCACTTGGTCTCAGCCTGAATGGCAGCAGACCCTTCTTCAAAGGACCTGTCATGTAAGCGCTGACATCAGTTTGCTTTATTAAAGCCCTGGAAATACAGAAGGAATCAGAAGAATGGTTATTCAGTGTGTATTTCTGTGTATACCAAAAGAAGGGAAAGAAGGGGACTGCACAGGCTGACAGGATCCAACAGACAAAGCCCTGAAGTTTTCAGGGGTTTTGTTGTGCAAATAAACAAACACAAACAAATAATTAGGGAGGTGAGGGACAGCAGAGATCCCAGTGCCAAAGGAACAGGGGAAAGCTGTGAACACTAGCACACCTGGGCGAGACAGGAGCAATCCCCAATGGAACTGTTTTTACCCACACGACACTCCAGATTTACGCTGGAGGAGAAAAATCAGAGCAGAATCTGACACACAGAGATGGAAAGGAAAAAAAAAAATCAGGTTTCACTGAGAAAAAAAGGAAAGGACTGCCATTTACATTTTCCCCTGGTGAGAGAAGCAGGAGGACATCCAGACTGGAAGAGAACGAGCTTCACCACAAGTACGGTGTTCAACCCTAACGCATGAAAACCGGAGTGTCACCAGTGAGACCACTGTAAGAGGATTAAATGAAGGATGAAATGGGGACTCAGATTGCAGCCCAGCAACCAAACCATGGAGCTACCGATGCAAGAGAAAAGTCTCTGCCGCTAGAAATTATCTACATCTTTCCAGTTAAAGCCAGAACTTGGATGGTGCAGGGAAGACCCAGACGTAGTTCCAGCTCTTCTAATATCAGCCTTTGATTTAAAGTAGAACACACCACAGATGAGCAACTTAGCTGCTTCATCCTAGAATTAATTTCTAGTCATCAGATGTTTAGTAGCCTGGATTCCTCGTCACTGGAGCTAAGGAGACAGAACAGTTTAAACTCTGCAAAACTTTGCAAACTCAAACCCAGGCAGGTATACGAAGGTAGCCAAGGCAGCCACAATTAGACAGAAGAAAGATGTCAAGCAGCGGCAACAGCTAGGACTTAAACCAGGTTGAACCCAAGGCCAGTAAGGTCTAGGACACACCTGGGAAGGAGAAATCAAGGTACCAAGTAGGACGGTCCTTTCTGAGCCTTTCTACTTTCAAATTTAAAATCCCAGACGGTGATTTCTGCCCCAAGTGGGAAGCAGGCAGGACAGCCAGGCAGTGCCCTCCCTCCCGGGCAGGCTGGAGCGTGGGAAAGTCAGAACTGATTTAAGACAGATGTTGCCTCTAGAGATTGCAGCCACACTTTTGTTACAAAAAGTCTCTGCTGTCCTGGCTGACAGCTACTTGGGTAGAACAATCCCCGGGTCAGGTATTTAGTCTTGCCTTTTTTTCCAAGTATGGTTGTTATTGGTGTCATATTGGCAGCACATGGTTGTTAGCAGAGAGGGAGAGGGATGAGAAGGATGCAGAAGTCTCCATCAAACAGACGGGGTGGCAGCCACAGGGAGCAGCAACAAAGGTGACCACTGAACTGCAATTCATCCCCTTGGTCACTGTGGGGTGGTGTTCCCTCTACACGGCCACCACTAGCCCTGCTCTCGCAGATACACCCAAGTGCTTAACCAGAAGCTCATCTGCACCGTGTCCCCACTACCCCTTTTAGCAGACAGCTGCTTGTACGTGGTCTCATAACGAATCAATTATCATTACCAGCGAGTGCCATACAAACCTTCCTGATGACAAACTCCAGCTCAAGGGCCTGGTAGGCTGGATTCACAGATACCTTAAGAGGGAGAAACAAGAAGGTTGATTAAAGTTACCCTTGCCTTAAAAATCCTCTCCCCTAACACATATTTCAACAGAAAAGTTACCCCAGGGACAAGTCATACTCAAAGTCTCTCCTCCTCTCCAACATGCAGAACTAATAGTGCCCGACTACAAGGATTTCACATTCTCCACAAAAATTAGTGGAATCCTCTGTTTCCACAAAAGAAAACAATCATAAAAGAGATTTATGTGAGGTCAGATAGTCAAAACAGAGTTTCAGGAACCAAAACCAGACCTCTTGTCTCCCAGGCAGACATTCAATACGCTGAAGACTCAAAACTCAAGAGCAAGTAGAGTTTCTTAACAGACAACCAGCTTTCTCCTGCCCAACTCTCCACAGCAGTATTGTCCACAGGAGCCGAGTTCACTATCAGGTTCACACCGAGCCATGCTCACCCACCCTGTTACTGTGTCTTAGCAGGCACCAGGATGAACCATGATGAAGAAAACAGACCAGAAGGTACAGCGCTGTCCTTACCACAGTGCACTGTCTAAATAAAACATATTTTTGTGAATGTGCCAGGTCATACTATAAAATGAAAATTGGCTTGGGGAGATATGCAACTTGGACTAGATTTTTAAGTGAGCATTTGTACCATGAAGCAATACAGGTCCTGTTTAGCAAGGCTGTAAATAACTGGTAACTTTAGGGCAGTAGCATATTACATAAAAATGGTCCTAGAGGCAAAGGCACATCTCCATCTATCATCAGCTGCTACAAGCTAGTTCACAGCAGTCCATCTCTTGCTGCTCCTTCCTCTGCAGTCTGCTTTCCTACACAGTGGAGGACAAAGACACAGAGGGCTGCACAGATCTTGTTTAAATACTGGTTTCAGCTATAGTTAAAATGCTGGGCAAGGGCATGGACAAAAGAGACAAAAAACTTCACTCTCCAGTACTCATCTATCGCTTCTTTGTCTTAATTTCCTTTCCCAACAGACTGCTAAAAACCTGGACACAGCAAACTCCTTACCAGGATGATTCCCGCCTGGGCAGTTGCAAACTGCATGAGAACCCACTCATATTTATTGGGACCCCACATTCCCAGCCGGTCACCCTTCTTCAGGCCAAGAGCCAGAAGCCCAGCGGCTGCCCGGTCCACCTGTAAAATACCAGAAAAGAGCCTGAGGATCACACACAGGTTGCAGGGGGGGGATTATCTATCTCCAGGTACTGCTTCCTTTGGGGAAAGCATCATCTTCACGATTGAAATCAGACAGAAAGTACCTCTGCTGCAGTCTGCCAGCCTACTGCTGCAGCAGCAGCATCTTCCGAGCCACAGAGCACAGACCAGCCCCTGCTTAGCAGGTTGACTGAAAGCAGAAAAATAACAAGCGTGGAACAATACAACAAAGCAGGAAGGAAACCAAAATAGGCAATGATGTAAAAATAGTTGTAAATTAATTCTTGCCCAAAGACTACGTGTCTAGCTTCTCATCAACTCAAGACTAAGCCTTACCCATACGCTGGGTCCATCTACACCATTGGATCTGCCTCTCTTCTGGCATATTTTTTACTTTGAGAAGGACTCAGATAAAGGAAACTGTATGAAATAACTTTTGACCAGTCTGGGATTCCTATCCTCATTAGCTTGAATTCAGCCACTGTATCAACATGACCACTTCATTTTGCAAGATGGTAAGCAGGTTTCAGGTGTGAAGATGTATGTGAAAATACTCTGAGGTATTCAGGAAAGTTCGCAGAGCTTTGTTATGTTCTCAAATGAATTTATGAAATCTACCTTGTAGGAGATAAGAATTTGAGGAATAGCTATTCTCTGTTTTAGTTCTGAATAATAGCCTACTTTTTAAAATGAGGGTAAACACAGCTAATCATATTTATCTGAATGGATGTAACCAAAACACTAGTAAATCAAAAAAAACCAAACCAAAAAGCAAAACAAAAACCAACCAAAAAACCAACCAAACCCCCCAACCAACTGTTCTTCTTATCCAAGATTATATCACATATTTAATAGAAACTTTCCAGGTACTTAGTCTTGAAATACTACCTCTCCATTCAGAATACATATAAACATATATTTGTATGCAATATGCATGCATACGGATGCATACACAGATACACCCACACCTGTTTTTGCATGTGATACTGAGACCAAGCCCTTGACTTTGCTCAGGTGCCTTTGTGCTAGGACTAGAAACCTCCACGCTCTCAGGACCTCCGACACTCGGAGCAGAGTGACGAATACAGGACCTGGAAACTGCTCCCGTGGAGAAAACCACCATGACTCAGCCCATAACACATCAGATAGGGGTGATAATTTTTAAAGTAAGAAAGTTCATTCTGGGATATTCAGCAAGCGTTTTACATACGTTGCCTTCTCCTCGCGACTCTAAGGAGAACAAAGTCAGCACACACCCATTGGTGATGCTGGGGAGGTGCTGTTACCCTCTGCTCAGGGCCAGGGTGAAGATCTGCATAGGACACTCCCCACTCCTGAGCTGAGCAATAAAACCATTTCCATTTCTCCATCAGGTCTGCTGCTGCTGCTATCCACCCTCCAAGGGGCAAAGCAGGCACTCACCTCCTCTTTGAACTGAGCAAATGTCTTCCGAACCCCATCTCGGCAGAAGACCACGGCGTCGCGGTCGGGAAAACGCTCCACAGTCTCATCCAGGCACTGGCCCATGGTTTTGTCGAGAAGAGGAATGTCTGAGGTCCCCTGGATGTAGCTGTTGGTCACCCTTTGGGAGGCAGAGGGCATCCCTGTATGCAGGGCACTGTGAATGGAGAGGAGAAGAGTTTGTCTTTTAACATAACGCATTGATACAATTCTCCCCACCTGGAAGGATTATCAACTGCTGACAGTGTGAGGAGTACCCAATGCACTTCCCTGCTCTGGTGGGAACCACAGGTAGCCTCATCAGTGGGTCAAGATGAGGAAGACCCCCAGAAGCATGTGCAGCAGCCAGGGGTACGCTGGGCAGGCAGACAGCCTCAGTAACCCCAGTGTACCCACCTGCGCCTGCCCGTAGCCACAGGCAGCACAGGCAGAGTGTTCCATCCCTCTGCTGGAAACCTGGACCCTCCTCACAGAGAGGGAAGGAGCCTGCAGCAGCCCCACAGCCTGGGCACAGCCTGGTCCTACAGTCATTCACCTGGGGTGAAAGCTACCTTGGACATTTTGGGGTATCTGGACAGATGATGGACTTTGCGGAGAGACAGCAACTGGGTTTGGTCTTCCTGCAATATTAAAAAGTGCAAATAACTTGGAAGGAACACAATAAATATGGTTTGTAGGGAAATTTCACCAACTGGCTTCTCTCTGCCAGAAAGAGCAGATGACCCAGAAAGAGGAAGTTAAAATTAAAGTCAGAGATCTGTCACTTTATGAGTCTCCAAAAAGGTCTGCAGAGGAAAGCCTAACCCTGCAGAATAAAAACTGTTTAGAAGAGTTCAAAGAAGTTGACCTGTAACCGAGAGGCATTTGCAAAGCAATGCTCTGTGTATACAACAGCAAGAGGGCTGCACATGCTTCACCGTCTCTGCCAGCTCCACCACAGAGAGTTTATGGGACTGAGGACAGCATCAATAAACCGAGGAGCTACCAGTGAGATCAGGGGAGAAGTGCAGGGCCAATAAAACACCAGGGTCACAGGGTGTAGGAGCCTATACCCACTGCAAACACGGGGCAGGAGGGGAGGAGGAGAGCAGGGAGGTGTTTCAGCAGAGCAGCACCTGGGCAGAACAGCACGGCAGGGTCCTTGAGAGGAGCACAGAGATTCTGTTGGAGGCCAAGCCAGAGACAGAACATAGTCAGGAGAGGCAGCAACGAGAAGATGTGGGCAGAGTGGTAGGGAAAAGTATTTTAAAATCATTAAAGCTTTCACTGAGGTCTGATCGTCAGTGAAAAAGCAGTGACCTCCCCTCAAACCGCAGCTCCTGATCACCCGAGCACTGCAGTTCTTGCCCCGGTTTCTCTCTCAACCTCCTCCTGCTTCAAGCCCTCCCTGCCACGCTGCCCTCCTCCCTGGGCAGCCCCCCACTTTCTCTGTCCCTCCTCACTGCTTCCCTGCCTCCCTCTGTGCTCCCAGCTCCACCATTCCCACCTGAGGAGATGACCAGGAAGGACAGGGTGAAGCGACACTTGTGGGTTGCACAGCTCAGAGGCAATGCCCTGTGTTTACAGGTTCAGTGTAAAATTGGGGGGGGGGGGGATCGCTGCCTCAAAAAGGAAAACCAGATATGCCCAAACTCAATTTTTCCCCATTTATTAAGGGATCAATACTCTGCAGAGACTCGGTGCTATTTACTACAAAAGATTTGTTTTCCTGCCCACGAGAAACAGAAGTTAGCGTGAAGTTACTTGCTCTACGGGGTGGAGTTCAGTCTCGAGAGAAGCACAAAACAAGATTTTACCTTCCGGGGGAAGTTTTGCTCTGACAGCTGAGCAAATGGCCCAACCCTCTTCCCCCACTGCTTTTTTTCAGCATTTGGAGGGTTGTGCAACTCCCACTGGATCAGCCAGGACGTCCCTCCTGGCTCTGCTCTTAGGCAACTCACATGAAGCCTGCCCAAGGAGGAGGAAGGAGGACAAGTGCTAAACTGAATTATCTTATTGTTTGAAAGCTCCTGGGCAAGGCATGCAGATAAACTAGGAGATGAAAGCAAGTTCTGCAGAAGAAAAGTCTTTATAAATATCAGTTATATAAAATAAAGGTTGGAAAAGTTCTCTTCAACCTAAGGGAAGGACGAATGCTCCTTGGAAAGCAGTAAAAGCCACTGCAGCCACTGCCATGGCCACTCGCTGTTTGAAACGGTGGCTGGAGAAGCCACTGTCCCATTGCCCTAGGGTAGCCTCAGACAAGCAACTCCAGCCACTCACATAGGCAAACAAGGAAACTGCAGACTGTTTGCAAAAATGTTTAATGGAGGCAACCACACTCATATCTCTCTGAAGCCAAGTCATCTCCAGTTTCAGCAGAGCCTGTCCCTAAAGACCACACGTTTCTCTGCCAGCTGAGGCACAGAGAAGTCCCTGCCTCTCCAGCAGCCTTGGAAGGGCTGGAGGAGCCAGAAAGCAGCCGCTGACCTGGTTGCACAAGAGCAAACCAGGACAGGGCACTTTCCCTGAGCACCCTCTCAGGGGTCACTGGGAGCCGGGCAGGCTCAGCTGTGGGCTGCAGCAGGAACAAGTAAACAGAAGCATTTCATGGACTGCACGGTTCACCTGGGGATACCACCTGAGGAACTAATCGGTAAAAAATTCTGGTCCAACACATTCCTCCATCACAGGATTGAAAAACAGAGGCCCCACCACAAAAGGAGACTGGAGAGAGGAGGAAAAATTATTAGAAAATTCAATCAAAACCCAGATGGTCCAGCTGAAACAGCCTCCTGCTCTCTGCAGTCAATCTTCAAGAGGTACTTGCACAACCCTCTACCGTTGCCAATTAAAAGGGTGGTATTTTACACTGCCGTGTCTTGGCAAAGCACTAGGCAGACCAGGCTTTCTGATCTTATTCTCTCGCTTTTTTTTCCAGGCCTGAAGAGCTGAAGGGTTTCACTGACCTCGCAGGAGTCAGAGGTTCATACTAAATGCAAGACGTTGCAAAGCCAGAGCCAAATGACAGTTCCATCTCCAGTATTCACACCTATAGCTCCCTCCACACCCCCAAATGTGGGGATAAAAAAGCATCAAAGAGCAGTAAAAAATTTCTTTATAAAGCCCTGTAGTCCAAAATACTGCTGGTTCCCCTCACAGAGTGAAAACACACACAGCTTGCTCTCAAAGGCGCCAAGCATTCACATCTTCAAACAAAAGTATCAGCAGCTTTGAAATTAGGGCCTAAGATATCTCATGCTCGTAACCCAGAGTCACTAACTCCTCTCAAAGCGCTTGCTCACGCTGTTTCTCCAAATACATTCAGGAAAGCAAAATTCACAGCTATCACCCAGTTTAAGCTCCCTGAATTCTGGTGTGACGTTTGCATGAGCTTCAGCATTTCTGTATTGCTTATCTCCTGGCCGTGGCAGAAGTGAAAGGTGTGGGATAAAACACAGCAGGCTGTTGGAAGCACTGGGGGTCAGGAATGGAAGGAACAAGGTAGATACAAGATCCAATCATTATCAGTAATGTCATGCTGGAAATAAAGTAGGGTTGGTCTCCCTTCCGCCCGTAGCCAAGAGCAACTGTGTGTGTCTGATCTGAAAGAATTTATCAAGAGACTTCTACAAAGAAAGGGTTCAAAGGATTTTGAAATAATCTTTTTTTTTTTTTCCTCTTTGTTACAGAAAACAAGTAATTCACCCTTCACCTCTTCCTATGAAGCATCTGGTACTGCTGGAGATAAAACAGGACCTATGGTCTGATTGTCTGATCTTAGAGCAGTTCTCATTTCCCTGCCTCAGCTGAAGGAGAGCAAATAAAACTCCACTTGGTCTTGGGCTTCAGCATAGGCTGTTAAGCACTACTCTCTGAGAGCTCATACCTTCTCTTAGCAACACATTCCAGCAACAAGACAGCCTGCGGCGCCTCCAAACAAGCCAGCCCCATCATCAGGCTCCTCTTACAAAACTCTGTAACCCTGGAGTTCAGCAACACAACTGAACGGAGAAACATCAGAGACCCAGGGAAAATGCATCCCCCTCCCCGCTTTCGTGTGAAAGGCAGGCAAGCAGCCCAGTCCTGGCAGCCCCAGAGAGCACTCCTCCCTGAGCAAGCAGAAATTATCAAACTGAAGCAAGAGCCCTCAGCTAATCCTAGGAGCTCTGCATATTTATCTCTGAATAGCCCCAACTAACATTTTATAGTTGTTGATCTAAGATAACCAGCTTCATTTTCTACCTTTAACTCTTCACCAGTTCCTACAGAAATTATCAGAAAGGATGAGAGAGGAACACAAGGCGGAGGCATCAGCGTAACCTCCCATCCCCTATGACCAGCCCACAAGCAAGCTCTGGCTTTGCAGCGCTGAAGGACATCGACCTGACCTGTGGTGCCACCACCTCCACGCGTGGATGAACAGCTCTGCCCTCCCAGGGCCTGGGAACCATCCTGACCGCAGAGTTCATACTCGCAGAGGTTCACGGACTCCCAAGCCAGGTCCTTTGCTCAGGGACATCTACCAGGAATTTCTCCCCCTAAACCAAAAGCTTTTGGGTCTTTTACATAACACAATGGCAATAAACGGGTGATGAAAGTTAGACCTGCTCTGCTCTGTCCTTATCTCTTCTTTGCTCTTTAAAACAACCCTATTGGCTAAAGAGTTAACCAGGTTCTCATTACTTTTTGTTTGTTTTGGTTTGATGACTGAAAAAGTCCCCAGAGCTTTCAGGCTCCTACTACAACAAGCTTTCTGGTTTCGTTTTCCACCGTGTGCCTCACCCCTCTGCACTCTTCCTGCCAAAAGGGCAAACACTCCAAATGCTAGGAGCAGAATTTAATAAACTTTTTTTATAATGTTACTAGAAAGAGTTTACTCCTCTAGATACACTGTGTTCTCCTAAAAGCACTTTGTGTTCCTACCCCTCAGTTTGACTTCTGGGCTGGAGACCAAACTGCAGAGAGCTCTCTGTCATGCTTCCCTCCTGATCCCGTTTCCTCAGGAGGGAATTTGAGACGGGAATCTCGGCCCCAGCCACACGTGTGGGCTTCAGCCGCCTCACTCCTCATCTCAGCCCCGGCTGAAACAAAACACCCCGACCCTGTGTGCGGAAAAACAAGAGCTGCTCTTGCCCACGGCTCTTGGGGAGTTGCTCCCTGCAAGTCACACCTCCCAGTTGAGTGTTAGGCTCTGAATATCAGCTAATCCTTCAAAGATTTTCCCAAAGCCAGCTGTTTTCCCATTGCTGATCTTTCCCATGAACTCGCACCCGCTGGCACCCCAGTGCCCCCCGCCACCCTGCTGCACCACAGGGGGATGGGGACACCGCCCAGGAAAGCCCACAGATCAGAGCGCTGGGGGAGGACGGAGAAGAGGTGTGATGCATTTCACATTACTACCGTCAGGATAGAGCTGCTGCACAAAGACAGTTCAGCCCTGGGCACAGGTTCACATCCCTCCACACACCGCACGGGGCTCGTCCCTGCCCCTGGTCCCCTGTGACACTGGGGAGGGGGCAGACACTGGGGACGCAGCCTGTCTTCTGCCACTTTGGAGGGGTTTTAGGGGAGCCAAGGGAGAGCTACGCACACTGAGAGTGAAACCTCCAGCTGAACCTGCCTTCCCTGCAAGCAGCCACCGGCTTGGCTGGACAAACATTGCTCTCCAGCAGCCCTATAACCCCTATCATCTGTCACACATGGCCTCTGTCCCCTAAAGCCCCCATCCCTGTCCCTACAGCCTCTGTGCCCTACAGCCCCCTCATCCTCTGCCCCACAGCCCACCAGCTCCTCTCAGCCATGGTCCCCAGTCCCCTGTAGCCCCCCATCCCTTGTCCCCACAGCCTTCCAGCTCCTGTAATCCCCCACCCCCCTCACCCATGGCCCCACCCATCCCCTATAGCTCCC
>JAOXNO010000003.1:30869806-30883584 GCA_028565335.1 Limnodromus scolopaceus | reverse complement strand
AGGGGTTCAAGGCCAGGCTGGATGGGGCTTTGAGCAACCTGGTCTGGTGAGAGGTGTCCCTGCCCAGGGCAGGGGGGGTTGGAACTCAAAGATCTCTAAGGTCCTTTCCAACTCTAACCATCCTGTGATTCTGTGTGACACGGGCTGTCTCTGGCTCAGCCACTGAGCTGCCCGGCGATCACCCCTTTGCAGCTCTGCCCGGGTGGAAGCTGGAGTTCAGGGCGTCTGGGCACGCTGTGTCTGTGCCACACCAAGCACACCAAGCTGAGGAACAAGGGCACGGATACCGGCCTCAGAATGGTGAATCTCGGACGCCAGAGCTGTAACCGTGCTCGTAACACAGCTGCGTAGGGAAGTCCTGGCTGCAGCCAGCCCTCCCGTGTTAGACAGCTGGTTTTAGAAGCAGGATTTTCCCCAGTGTGCATCTTGTGCACAAGGAGTTTGTTTGGTGGCAGCGGTGACAACGTTTTCTTTTGTAGGGGAAAGGAGATTTTTGTCTTTGAAATGTGAAGAATTGGCCGTGGCTGCAGAGGGGACACCGGGTGAGGCAGGGATCTGCTGAGGGTCTGGGAACAGGCTCCAGCCCCCAGCTGGCGAGGCCCCCAGGGCCACCGGGAGGATCGTCGGATCAGGATTAAGTTGGCAGAGTTCATCCCGCTTCCCTCAGCAGCTCCTGCTCCCTCCTCCTCGCCGAGGTTCTGGCAGAGCGTGCAGATGTGTCTGTGCTCTGCCTGGCTACGGAGGTTTGAAAAGTCTTTTTTAGATCTGCACGGGAGCTCTGTTTACATGTCAGTCCCACTAAAATCAGTAATGAGGTGAGTTCATGTGTTTCCGCAGACGATATAAGGCTGTGTGACATTTGTGGCCGAAAGTTATCCTTTCACGGTCTCAGCACAGAGCAATTACCAGTACAGTAATTATTTGTACTTCAGGAGCAACAAAATGTGCTCAGCCTTGTATGAGCCCAGAGGAAAAAAAAAAAAAACCAACATCTGGGATTCAAAACCCCCTCACATTTAATAAACAAAAATAAAGTTGACTTTCAGTTTGATCTCCCCACATTCCGACCAGCAGCCTCCAGGGTGAATCCCAGTTAGGCATTAAACCCAGAATTATGCAGAAGTCATCGCGACCTTGACTCATTTGGGTACATTTTCTCAAGATTGTCAAAGCAAAGGTGGGCTGAACCAGTGACACTGACTCTTCATTTCTTTATAATGAGTTAAAAATCTGCCTCCAAATTAATCCCAAATAAGCCGGTAGGTTTTGTAACTGACCTACAGTTACGCCTTGTTTCCTTCCACTAAGAGCCAAAGGCCCTTGGACTCCTGTAAACCCGGAGCCCAGGAGCACAGATTTCGTTGTCTGCGGCACTGCACGTACCAAGACCTTTTCCAGCCATGCAGAAGGTCTTGTCCAGGTCTCCTCCAAAGTCCCCCCAGGAGCAGGACCATGCCTGGTGCCTCCCATGGGGAAGCCTCTGTGGTCTCGGTTACCTCTGTGCTGAGCCAACGCGGATCTCTCAGTGTTGGAAGAGACCGACTAGCAACTTCATATCTAACCAAAGCACCCACGGGGTAGACGTGCTGGAGTTGTTAAAACGCCTTTGCAAGGTCCTGGACATCACGATTGCAATGGGGGCCAGGAAAGTCAAGGTTAGTCCTCCCTGTAATCCCATTACCAGGTAATACTAATTTGGCTCTGCCCCAGGCTCCTTTTCTCTTGCGCTGACTTTCTCCACAGCGGGTCAGCCAAGACAAGAGAGCGCTCTGCTCCTGCAGCACCACAGCCTTTGGAACAGAGTGGGAACATTAATTGCACATTTCCTCCTGCGAAGAGAGACAACTTGGTGTGACAGCCCAGCAAAAAGGGAATTTATCACTCCGATCACAGAGCCTACAAAGAGACTGAAGTTGCAGCAGCTGCCCTTGTAAAATGAGGTACAGATTACCCGGTTTCTGTGTCTGTTTTGGGATTAGCAGTCATTAAACGTCCAGTTTTCACAGAATAACATGGGGTTGGAAGGGACTTCTGGAGATCCTGCCAAAGCAGGTTCACCTAGAGCAGGTTGCACAGGAACATGTCCAGGCGGGTTTGGAATGTCTCCAGAGGAGACTCCACCACCTCCCTGGGCAGCCTATTCCAGGGCTCTGCCACCTTCAAAGCGAAGAAGTTCCTCCTCATGTTTAGGTAGAACTTCTTATATTCAAGTTTGTGCCCATTTCCTCTTGTCCTGTCCCTGGGCACCACTGAAAAAAGACCGGCCCCATCCTCCTGACACCCTCCCTTTAAGTATTTACAAGCATTGATCAGATCCCTCCTCAGCCTTCTCTTCTCTAGACTAAAAAGACCCAAGTCCCTCAGCCTCTCCTCGTAAGGGAGATGCTCCAGGCCCCTCATCATTTTTATAGCCCATCTTTTCATGGGGCGGTGTGTGAGCGGTGAAACGGTGTGAATCCCACCCGCCCGTGGGACCGGGTTGAGAGACCCACATCCCTCCGGTGGGAGGGTTTCACGCAGCCACTGACCAGACCCCGAACCGGGCTGGAGAAGGGGTCGGCGGCGGGACGAGTACCTGCGGCTCCAGGCGCTGCCGGTGCCGGTGCCCCGGGCGGTGCTGTGCTCCGGTCCGGCAGGGGGAGCCCTCGGCTCCGCAACGGGCCCGGCGCGGACGTGGACGCGGAAGCGAGTGGCGGGGCCGAGCCGAGCCGCCCCCGCGCCGACCCGCACCGCATCTCCCCACCTCGTTAGCGGCTCTCCGAGGACCCCGGCGGTCATGTCGCGGGGCGGCGGGAAGGGACTGAGCCTCAAGGACAAGCTGGACGGTAACGAGCTGGATCTGAGTCTCTGCGACCTGAACGAGGTGCCGGTGCGGGAGCTGGTGAGTGAATCGGGCCGGCCGGCGGGGAGACGGGGCCGCAGCCCCGGGGACCGGAGCTGCCAGCCCGGTCCCTGGGAAAGGGCAGCCAGATGTGTGCCGGAGAGCCAGATGTGGTTTTGAGCCGGCCCGCAGGTATTTAGAAGAGCGGAGAAGAGGGTTTGGTGCCTTGTTGGCCCAGCAGCTGCCGCTGTTCCCATCTATTTCAGGAAAAGTGCTGCCTTTAGACCCAGAAATGAGTCGAGATGTGACGTGGCCTCGGAGGCAGCCGCGGGGGGATGGACAGACGGACGCGGGAGGAACCGCAGAGGCCGAAGCAGAACTCTCGGGTGGGAGAAAGGGTAGGGGTGTTACCTCGATGGTGATTTAGTGCTTTGTTTCTCTTTCAGGCCGCTCTTCCAAAAGCTACGATATTGGATTTGTCCTGTAACAACCTCATTTCCTTGCCGGTAAGGTGCTAGAGAGCCTTTGTGGGGATGAGTCTGTGGGGAAATATTTAGGAAAGATAACTGGTGCTTCAGCCGAGGTTCAGAGGGAGGTTTGGAACTGGCCCTGTCCTCGTCCTGGGGTGGCTGGAGGGCTCTGCCGTCAGGGCCGGGTCAGCGCTGGCGGGGGTTTGGCCGAGGCAGGAGGGAGAGGAGGGTTTGCGCTGCGTGGAGATTGCAGCATCTTCCTGCCAGAGGATCCCCCCGTGAATACAGACCCATTTCATCAGCAGCGGAGACGCGGGTTTGTTTCAGCTGTACAGCCACGCATCCCCTTGTCAGTCTGTCTGTCTTAGCTGCCCCACTGTTTTTTTACCTCTCTTTTCCTCGGCAAAGGAGGAGAGTGGTTTTTCTCCCTGACAGTTCTGTAGTAAGTTAAGGATTTGTGGCTTACGTAAGGCGCAGGTGATCTCCATGTACTCCCCACCGAGGTTCATTCATAAAAGGTGCTGACAAGCCTTTTCTGGGTGTTTGTGTTTGGGTTTTAGTCAGACTTCTGCAGTTTGATGCATCTGGTGAAACTGGACTTGAGTAAAAATCGGCTCCAACAGCTGCCCTTGGACTTTGGCCGCCTGGTCAATCTGCAGCACCTGGACCTTCTGAACAACCGTTTAGTCACCCTGCCAGTCAGCTTCGCACAGCTCAAGGTAAAACTGTGTGCCGGGCAGTTACGTAAAAGCTTTGGGATGCAGCCCAGGGTCTTGTGATCCTTCTCAAGTTGATTTCTCTGGTGAAGCATCCATCCTGCTGACTTACCCATTCCAAAATTCAGCTGGCTCTGCACCACAGCTCAGTGGAAATTCTCTCACATCTACTGCAAACGTCTCTGCCCAAGCTCTCTGCTCCTCCTCCGTACCCGTTTCATTCATGTGAAAACTAAGTAGTTCTCTGCCTCTGCTTTGGGTGTCTTAAATAATCGCAAGACTGCTGTGCTCTTACAGCCTGCCCTTTGTCGTTCCTTTCTGCAGAACCTCAAGTGGCTGGACCTGAAGGACAATCCCCTGGATCCTGTCCTAGCTAAAGTAGCAGGAGACTGTCTGGATGAGAAGCAGTGTAAACAGGCGGCTGTCAAGGTAAGGAATTTGCTTTTATTCTTTTTTTCCTTACTTTGCTTTCTCGGTGGTGGCTCCTTTTTTGGCTGAGCGAGCTGGGCAGCTGCAGCAGGAGTCTGAAGTTTCTCCAGCCAGCGAGGTGCAGGTTCACTGCCCTGACTTCACCGCTGCTGTGCCTGTAGAGAGCAAACACTGGGCTGAGAAGGATTCTCTTCCATTAGTGAAGAGAGGACTTCACATTAGTGAAGAAGAGGCTGGTTGGCAAGAAAGCGGAGGCATAATCAGACAAAATAACCCATGTCTACGCTTATGGTCCCGAGTACAAAAACCTCAGAAGTTCTGGCAACAGAAGTGCTCTGTGATCCTCTTTATCAGTGAGCACCCCCTTCAGCAGGTTTGGTTTTTAACAGAAAGATCTGTTTCGTAACTGCAAAGATTGATGCAGGGAGGTGCGAGCTCTCTTCAGAGCCACACCTGTAGGTGTAAGAGAGTGTTGGTGTCAGCCTGAGCCTGTCCCCAGCTGTGCTCCAGCTGTTCTGTTTTGAACTGACTGTGCAACCAGCCTTCTGCAGAGACCTCAGGTTGTCTTTTTGGCCCTTGAAGGTACTGCAGCACATGAGAGCCATCCAGTCTGAGCAGGATCGACAGAGGCAACGGAAGCTCCAAGCAGAGCGGGGTAAGCACAACGAGCCCTCACAGCCTCTCTGCTGAGGACTGTTCTTGATCTCTCTTACATCATCAAACATACTGGTCGACATCTAACTCATACCTGTAACTATCAAAATCCTGAGGACTCGGGGAGTAGTAAGGTAGAAGGGCTGGAGGGAGAAGGACAACCAGGGATAACCATGCGATGACTCTCCTGAATAATAGTTAGATCTCTAGACAGAATGCACTGTAGGTTACCTATAAAAAAAATACGAAAGAAGAGCACAGGATTTATTGTGAGGGAAGCCTAATTCTGAGGGAGCAAAATGCAAGTTGTATGATAATATAAAAAAAACCAACCCAAACCAGAAACGAAACCCAAAGCCAGAAAAGGAGGATAGTTATTTGTTTCCTCATTCCAACTGGGAACAGATAGATAGCAGGTAATAAGGAAGAAGGCAATTACAACCCTCTATATAAAGGGAAAAAAACTTCCTGTTAATCCCCAGAAATGGAGAAGAAACGTGAAGCAGAACAGCGAGCAAAGGAGGCTCAAGAGAGGGAAGTGAGGAAGCGAGAGAAGGCAGAAGAAAAGGAACGCAGAAGACGGGAGTATGATGCTCAGAAAGCTGCAAAACAGGAGATGGAAAAGAAAACTAAAAAAGAAACCGTGCAGACCCGAAGTAAGTAGTGTGTATTTTGGGTGGGATTGCATCAGATTCCATCTTCATCACATTTTGATGCTGCCAGATTTGCTTTCATGCTGCCCAGGTACCGGGAGATGGTGGGAGTCAGGGGGAAACCTGTAGGACTTCTAATAAGCTCAGCTGCTGTGCCCCTTTCCCCTTTCGTCTGTGTTCCCACTGAACTGCTGAGCTACAAGATCCGGGAAGTTCTCCAGCTATTCCTAAGGAGAACTTCCCTCAACTCATTTCTTTTTAAATGTCCTGAACTATGTGTGCGAAACAGACCTTGTGCAAGACAGAGGTGCTTTACACCCTGTTCACTGCTGCCCGTGGAACTAAATACGAAAACTTTTTCTCCCAAACGGGGAGGATCCCTGCGCATCTATTGATTCACTTGAGTTAAGTGATGAAAAATCATGACAAAAGACAACTGCAGCACAGGCTAAAGTATCTTACCTGAGCTGATTGTTTCTGAATATAGGCTGTTAAAGATACTTGATTAATTCCTCACATTCTCTGTCCTATAAATGTTCTCGTTACAGAGCCCGCCTCTGGTTCTCGTCCCGCTCAGCCGCCCCGGCACAAGCACTCCTGGTCGCGGTCGGTGCTGCGGGTCCTGCTCTTCGTGCTCTTCTGCGTCCTCTGTACTTTGGCCGCCTGCAAGCTGACAGAGCTGCAACGTCAACCTCTCTGCATCAGCGTGAACACTCTCTACGAGGACGTGTTAGCCGCCCTGCAAAACCACAAAACCCTGCAAAATATGCTACAACAGAACTCGCAGCAGTGATTGTCCTGGACGGGCACTTGCTTCGTCAGCATCTCCCTCCACCATCTACGCAGCCAGAATTCCTATGGAATTGTGTTCTGATGAAACTGCTTTTACTCAGTCAACATCGGTTTGCTGGTCCACTCCACACAGAGTTATTGCTCAGATCATCTTTGCTGTGCATGTTTCGCAGTTGGCCTGTAACTCCCATTATTTGCCCATGTTAACCTAAACTTGTTGACACTTCTTAACCTCCAAGGGATTTTTTACGTAGAGTGTGAGATACGGAAAGCTGCCAGTCTATAGGAGTGGAAAAAAACCCCAGCATTATCTAGGTAGCTGTAGCTCTGTCCTGGAGGTAGAAGGTTTTTAATACATATCCATTCCTTGCTCTCATTTCTATTCGTGCTAAAATTGGTGATATGGCTGTATGGGAATAATATATTAAGGCCTACTCCAGGACCAATTACAAGTTGTGTAGGATGGCTGTGCACCCGTATGTTGGAGAGAAGAAGCTGATGTATTATTGAAAGGAGCTGAAAATTTTCAATACAAGAGTTTTCGCAGCAATTTGTCTGAACTGGATGTTTATGTGTTCCTAATACCGTTTTAATTTTAAATTAGGTCTATTAGAAACAGCCAAAAATGATTCCTGACAATACAGCAATGATTTCTGACTGCATTAATTTCAATTAGCTGTGCCAACAAAGTGGCTGCCACTTCAGGCTTCTGGCCCGTCTGCAGGCTGGTTTTGTGCCTGTGACAAGAAGGGGGTGTGTGAGGCCCACGGAGAGACAGTGGGCGAGTTGACAGTGACAGCGGGCGAGTCGAGTGCTTGTTGCCAGCTGCTGGCTGCAGCGGTGGCAGGCAGCGCTGGGTGGCACTGTGGCAGCATCAGGCAGAGAAGGGCTTTGCCTTGGGGCTGTTGGGAAAGCTGGGAGGTTGGGCGGTTTGCACCTAGAGAAGAAAACTTGCCTGTGCAAAGGCCTACGAACAACTTATAATTTCCTTAAAGAGAAAACCAAACAGATGTTTTTCATATCCTTAAGGGCTTTGTGAGTACTAAAATGAACTGTACATGTATTGTTAAGCGCAGGTTTCAGAGAACAGCCATGCTCAGACTCCACTGAGACATCCCACATCAGTCACCAGAATCATAGGACCATAGAATGGTTTGGGTTGGAAGGGACCTTAAAGACCATCTAGTTCCAATCCCCCCTGCCCTGGGCAGGGACACCTCCCACCAGACCAGGTTGCTCAAAGCCCCATCCAGCCTGGTCTTGAACACTTCCAGGGATGGGGCAGCCGCAGCTTCTCTGGGCAACCTGGGCCAGACTCTCACCACCCTCACAGCAAAGAATTTCTTTCTAGTATCTAATCTAAACCTCCCCTCTTTCAATTTAAAACCATTACCCCTCATCCTATCATTACACTCCCTGATAAAGAGTTCCTCTCCAGCTCTCCTGTAGGATCCCCTTCAGCCACTGGAAGGTGGCTAGAAGGTCTCCCCGAAGCCTTCTCTTCTCCGGGCTGAACAACCCCAACTCTCTCAGCCTGTCTTCATAGGAGAGGTGTTCCAGCCCTCTCTATCACTCCCTCTCTTCTAGTGCCTGGGATTGTTGCTGATAAGAGCTGTGCCATGAGGAAATAATCTATAGCGTTTCATACTGAGGTCATCATCGACGCAGTAAGCCTTCACCTTTTTGTAACCTAATGATAAGACTCCGGTTCCCTGAGTACTACACAGAAAAAGGCAACAGCGTATCAGATAAAAAGAAGGAAAGGCTGCATGTTTCTCACTTAACAGTATATATGTTTTCTGAGCTTCCTTGAAACAGCTTTAGCCTTTCCTTTTGGTATCTAACTCATCACATGCTTTAAAATGTCCTTGCTTACTATCCAGAAACATTCCGAAACATGGCAAACAACATCCTCTCTGCAGATGCTCCTTCCAGCGTCTGGCAGGACTCTGCTGCTTTGCCATCTAGGAGACTGCTGCTTAAATTCACAAATGCCAGGCTAATAAGATTTATCAGTTCAGGTCAGAAGCCTGCCATCGGCCCAGCAAGGGCTCCTGATGAATGCCTGAAACCAATGTACCGGGTGGGTGTTTTCCTTCCAGGCAGGACAGAAGGACCAAAGGGTAACATTCACATGCTGGATGCAGTTTAATTCACTCTCAGCACTCATCTCACTAAGTGCTGCTGTCACAAAAGACCTCAACTGTCCTTGTGGGCACACAAGTGCTAATGGCTTCGTGGACAGGCTAGCATGTTCCTCAATCTAATTAAAAGAAAGCTTTTTCTGCCAACTGTTTAGACCTCATAATTCCAACGTATATAATCAGATTTCAAGATCTTCTATAGATTAAGCCGTCTGGAGACTGAATCAGGACAGTCTAAATTTATATCTGAAAATTAGTCTTACTCATTCCCATCTGCCACAGCGGAAAACTGAAGAGTCTATTTTGTGAGGTAAAGTTCCTCCACCTCACTCAAGCAGGTGCTGGAGGGGCAGCACCACATTGCCTTAGCATTGGGATTTTTCTTGCTGGAAAGAGACAATAACTACTTGCAGTTCAGCATAGCAGTACAAAGTATTCCTTTCAACAGATAACATACCTGTCCACATTCAAGATGGCATGTTAAGAAGCCAAGATCACTATTATTATTCAAAATTATTTATTTGCTAGGAAGAAAAGTAAAAGGAACTCTCAGTACTATAAGCCGTGCCCAACTCACGCTCTTAGGAAATATTTTCACCATCTTTCTTGTGTAAAGTCCAGCCAATCAGCAATTTTATCCAACCTTCTTCTGCTACAATACAGTTAGATATGTTTTAAGTCTTTAAACCAGAATCAACGACTCTGTTATCCAAGTGTTTTTTCTCAGAAGGATGAATACTTAAACCAAGCACACAGTAAAATCTTCATCCCCTGGGGCTACCCAGCGAAATCCAAATAGAGATCGGGATCATGGGAAGTCATCTGCAGATAGATTCGTCGGGACAGTTCTGGTCCAATCCGTCGGGAGGTGGCTGTCACACCATCACCGCGGTGCACAGGGATATCAGCCAGCAAGTTTTCCCGCTCCTGCTCTGAGGAGCACCTGCTATAGGCCTAAAAGCAACACAAAGGAACAACGACATCATCTATTTGCATCCATTACTCAAAAAAAATAATCAAAGCTAGGGACCTGTGACTGCTCCACCCTTCCACAATACACACTCATTTTTCACCTGGTTTGTCCCCAGATGTCATTTGTGGGCTTAGAGGCTGATGCACAACCAGAACTGCATCCTCAGTGGCCTGCTCTGTAAAGCCAAAACACTGGGTGCCAAGGAATCGGTTCTTTCACTACCTTACTAAACAGCTCATACAGAATCATTGTGTCAAATTTAATACCAATTAAATTATTTTCTCTGCTCCTTACATTAGCTGGCTGTCTGCACACAGTACTTGGTATTCCCAAAGCATCCTTACCTGGTTCAGAAGCTGAGGGGAAGGGTAGGCAGACACAATAGCCTCAGCCATCTCGCGGCTGACCCGGTTAAATTGTTGTATCTGCCTCTTCCAGACTTCCAAGAGACCCTTCCCAGAACGATCCACCCTCACCCCTCCGCACCACCTCTTCTCTAAGTAGAAAGAGAACCCCATGTTCTCTCGCTCTCGCCTAGGGAGAACAAAGGATGGGAAAGCAAATGAGACAATGAGGCTACGAAATAAATCCTATTCCTTCATCTGTTGTCACATAGCCAGAGCGCCATTTCTCACTCCATGTTGTTATAGACACCATTGGTATCCAAGTAAATGCTAAAAAATTGACCCTATTTTCTTTATGTGCATTAGCAATTACCTTTTTAAAGGAAATTTCCTACTGAAAAAGGAAAAGAAACAATCCTGTACTTGAGAGCAACCCTGACACAAACCAACATGCATACGAAGCAGTAAACAAGAACTCACTTTCTGACTGTCAACCATAATAAAACACTTTAACAAGTCGTTTTTAACCACACCTCATCTCTTCTCATGGCTGAGATGTAAAATACAGCAGCTGCTGTGACAGGAATGCTAGGATTGTGTGAGACTGCACAAGATGGCTTTCTGAGCTATCGCTGGGCAACAGGCTGCTGTCCTTCCTTATCAATGGAAGCAGCTAAATTATCGGTAACGTCTCTCTTAGTTACATACTGAAAAAGAAAAGCTGGTGCTGTCAGCCCAACCCTACCAGCATTCCCTTCCCACGCCTAAAATCAGACTGAGAAGAGCTTTATTTGATGTCAAGACTCCAACATGAAACCAGGGCCTGTGCTCACCCCTCCTCAGGCAGGACATCGGTTTCCCAGAGTAACCCTGTGCTGAAGGAGCTGCATTAACAGCTGCTCTGTGGCACCTGCTCCTTCAAAAATCATTATACTGTGTTGTACGGAAACACAGCCACGTACCTGCTGTTCCCTCCCAGTAACTGTGAAAGCACAGCCCCTCCAAAGGTATGCCCAAACCTCATCTGCTTACTCACTTGAATGGCGCTTCAGCTACAGCTTTTGTGAACATAGTGGCAAACTCCCCGAGCTCCTCCGAGCTCTCAAAAAAGCTGACCTGAACTTGTTTGCAGATCTGCAGATCCACCAAAGCCTGTAAACACCATTGGAAACAACAAATGTAACAACTAATCTTCTCACATCAAACCCTACTCTTGCCTGAACCAAAAAAGGGTCACAACATCTCGCTATAGGACAAGAACATCCACTCTCTCTCCGTTTTGGGAACAGTTCATTTAAGGCACTGAAGTATTTAGGGGCAGCTCGTCTCCCGCCGGTTAATATCAGTTTAGCACCATTTCAGCTGCAGCAGTAGCAGGCTCTCGTTACGCACCAGCCACCCAGCCCAGAGAGCACTGACGTGCTTCGCCAACGGGCCACGATGGGCGAGAGATGCTGGGACTGACATTTCACTGCCCGGGATCAAGGCAAACGAGACACATCAGTCCCTGGGAGAGCAGGTACGTACCCGAGCAGTGGGGAACTGAACCCAAACAGCTCTGTTCACAGACACATGCACTAACGGAGGCTGAATCTCTCCATCCAAGAAAGTGTGTGATTGGGTCAAATGTTCAAACAATGGCAGATGACAAGAGATGATGGCTGCATGCGTGTTTTAAAGGCACTCACTTCTTCCACGTCCATTCTGGTTATCTCCAGGTCAGAATCTTTAACTTTCTTTTTCCTCCGTTTTCCCTGTTCCTCGTCTTGGTTTCCACTCGCTGCTGCCTGTTGTGGTCTCTTTTTTGACTGAACCGTGAGAGACCTAAGAAGAGTAAAAGTGAGACCAGGACTTCATGCTTGTCCCCAGGTATTTGCCATTGGTCAGTATGGTGACAGGCTGGATGGAACTTTGCTTCCGTTTCTGTATTACAAATAGTGGAGTAGTTCTGGGTAGAAATACCTCATGCTCCAGTCTTTGCTAGAAGGAATTAACATAAACACCTATAGCATTTTTCAAGGCCAGAGACAACATAGAAACGAAAAAAGATTAACCTGAAATAACTTTCTACTTGAACTACTGTCAATGCCAGAATTTTCCCAGGCATTTTCTCCATCACATGATCTACATAGCTCTGCAGGGTCTCCTTCTGTCCTGCTGAACAGCCCTTGGCCTCCTGCAAAGATCAATGGAAAAAAGGAGTTAAACCATTCTGAGTTACACATGCAAGCGCAGCGATCTATGGCAACTCGGAAAGAAAGCTTGTCAGAACTTCATATTATACAACCCTAGTGTTTTTGATCCATTAATGGCTTCTAAACCCAGATTTCTGGTTTACTGAAACCATGACTCCATCCCACATCAAAATCTTCCTGCCGTGAAAAGGAACAACAACCACCACCCTTACTGCAAGGCACGTTCAAGAGCACAAAAGTCATAAGCACTCTCACTTGTTTGTAGTTGCGAACCATGGACAAAAACTCCTCCAAGCAAAGCAGAACCAGGACATTTGGTTCTTCTGTCCATTCATCTCCGTCTTCCACCTGTCCAGAAAACAAACAGCCAGACCAACAGCCTGTTTATAATTCACTCAAACTGGTGCTCCCACTCAGACCTCAGAAGCAGGGAGAAGAGTAGAGGGCGTTCATGTGTGTCGATAAATACAATCATAAACAAGTGCAAAGAACAGGAAGAAAAGGCCAAGAACATTGAGATTTGCCTTGCACACCTGAAATGACACAGTCTTTCGCCTCCAGGTGATGCTGCAGGGAACAGCCTGACTCTCAACCACACAGGAATAATTTGCAGCCTGCAAAGCGCTAAGGATTTGTCCACCACCTTCTACCTGTAAGAGAACTGAAATTGGCGCACGGGTCAGGCCTCCATAGCAAGAGCTCACAGCCAATATAAGGCAGACACAGGCCACGAGGACAAGTACCTGGATCTAGCACCACTGTTATGTATTTCTGGCACTCTCCTGGTCGCTGAGCTTTCAGCATCTTGGCAAGGGCCCTCTTCTTCTCTTTTTCCTGCTCCTGCTGCTTTCTCCGTGCTTCTCGCTCCTTCCTCCTCTGCCACGCAGCCTGGCAGATTGCCTCCCTTTCCTTCCGACTGTATTTTGACTTCTTGGGAGCAGGGGATGTTTCCAGGCTCGCTCTGCTTGCCAGGGGCATACTAAGCTGGTCTGAGGAGTCCGACTGAGAGGCCAGCAGTGGGCACAAGGAGGGCTTCTCAGCAGCACAGGCACCTTTTTGGCTGCCGCAAGATGTACCTCCAGACGACACCAGGGCCCCCTGCAGCCCTCCACTGCCAGGTGCCAACAGGCCACCGCTTGCGTAAAGGCCGGCTCCCCCCACCGCGTCCCCACCACCCGGGTGGGAGGACTCAAAAGCCCTCCTCTTGATCCTCTCGGGCAGAGGAGCGAGCTCCGCCACCTCCTCTTCCTCCTCATCATCCTCACTGCTCACCACCACAACCACCTCCGTCGCCCTCCGCCGCCTGGGAGGGGGAGACGGGGACCGCTGCCGGCCCAACTCGCCGGGGGGTAGCGAGGGCCGCAGAAGGGAGGCTAAGGTCGGCAGCTCCTCCTCATCGCTCCCCTCAGACCTCAGCCCGCTCTCCGCCATCCCGCTTCACCCCTGAGGTAAAGCTTGAGCGAAGGGGATGCGACCGGCGCCCGCTGAGAGGAAGCCCGCGCGGGCGGCGATTGGTCAGAGGGCGGGGACGGCGGGCGGCGATTGGTCGGAGGGCGGGGACGGCGGGCGGTGATTGGTCGGAGGGCG
>JAOXNO010000003.1:30845445-30858819 GCA_028565335.1 Limnodromus scolopaceus | reverse complement strand
ACGCTGCAAAAACCCAACACAGGGCAGGGTAGAGATATAGATATATTTGTGATGATGTTGCATATTTAAGACAACTTTACATAACGCTTCCGACAGAGTTCGGGCACAGGGGGGCCAGCAGGTGCCCGCCCCGGCGCACCAAGGGCTCCATCTCCCTCCCGGCGCCAGGAGGAGCCTCTTACAGCACCAGCATCCTGAAACCACGGAGACTGGGAGCGTGACCCCCGCCAGGCGGGGGAAGCCCTGGGCTTTGGAGGAAGGTGAAGGATGGCACAGATCTTTGGAGATAGCAGAACCCGACTGGGCAAGCCACCGGCTCCTGCTGACCCTGCCCCGAGCAGAGGGGTTGGCCCAGATGGTCTCCAGCTTCTCTCCAGCTTGTCCCCAGCAGCTCCCCTGCCCCAGCCCCGGGGCAAGGAGCGATACCTCTTCCCAGGCTGCACGTGAATTCCCGCTGCAGTCCCACACGGCACAACTGAGGTGACTTCCCAGGGTGAAAATCCAACCCCAGACTTGTCCACACAGCACCGGTCTTCAAGAAAGGAACCAGTCAGGCAGTGCCCAGGCCTGGGAGGAGGGTGGGGAAGGGGATGCTCCGCTGCACCCCCCCACCGGAGGGGAAGCAAGAACAGCGGAGAGCGGATGGAGCCAGCCGGACCTCGTCTCCCCTCTTTGCTTTTTGGCCAGGGAAGCACAGCAGATCCGGAGAACTTCTGCCGAGCGGAGGAGAAAAGAAAAGGCTGGGCCCAGGGGCCGTGGCACAGGGCAGCCGGCCAGGCATGGCGAGCTTCCCTCCCTCCTGCACCAGGACATGGTTTTGGCAAGGGACTGGGGCGTCCCGGTGCCCAGCCCCAGGGTGTTCGCTGAAGCGCAGAGAGGCGGCGGCGGAGTGGTTTGTTGGACTTGAACCGAGCGCTCCCCGGCTCCCGGAGCCGTGGCACAACACGCACCGGCAGCTCCGGATGTTTGGCACAGTCGGGCAGCCGCCTCGGAGGGCGGCAGCACCCCGAAACCCCGGGGGCAACCGAGGGGCGGCAGGGTGCAGCTCCCCAGCAGGAAATGGGGAAACAGCAAAACAATAATAATAATAATAACAATACTAATAATAATAATAAAAAAAAAAATATGTAAACGACCCAGCACCCTGTCCTGTAGCACCAGGACACCCAAAAGAACAAGATATGTTACAGTCTGAGGGGAGATGGAGACACAAGGACTTCCCGGCCAACGCGGGGTCTTGTCTCTATTGCACTTTGCATCATATATAATTATATATATATATATATATTTATAAAAATACAAACTAAAGGGGCTGGGGTGGAGGGGATGAGATGCAAGCCCTGGGCCAGCAGCAGCTCCGTGCAAACGGCAGGCCTCGACCCATTCTGCTTCTGCCTGTCCCCAGAGCCCCTTGCCAGCCCTCCCCGGGGCAGGGGGACACAGCCAACAGCACAGGGCCTGATCCTGCAGAGATCCAGCCCAGGGCTGGGCAGGGTGCTGAGTTGGTCCAGAGCCTGCCCATCCACCGGCCTTCCCTGCCTCCCCCATCACCCCTTCCTGAGGCTCCGAGGCCCGCAGCAACACTCTTCCCAACAAAAAGCTCTTCCCAGCCACCAGTGCCATCCAGTCTCCCGCGGTGACGGGCACCTGGCACGCTCTCCCTGGCCAGCAAGTGCCCCTTCCTGGGGGAGGTGGGCAAGATCAACCTCACACCTCCCCTTCCACCCAAAATACCCCACCAGAGACGGTTTTTCCTGGCCCGGAGGTTCCCATTCTCTTTTCCTCGAGTGACTACGGTGCGAATCGCACAGGGTGATGTAGTCCGGAGACACCCCCCCCCCACGCCAGTGACGGAGGATGCTCCTTGCTCCCACGGCCGCTGCCCCCCCCCCGGCTGCTCCTGCTACCTCAGCCGCCCGTCAGGTTTGACGGGCCCCAGTTCTGATTTGGGGTCCGGGGAGAGGGAGCTCCAAGAGGTTTTGCTGCAGGTCTCCAGGGAGCCGCAGGCGGAGGGGCTGACAACGCAGACGTCCGCCACGGACCAGAAGGCGCCGATGGCACCGTCGGCCCAGTCCTCCAGCGCTTGGCCCGTCAGCTGCGCCTTCCGCACCGCGTCCTCCTCCGCCTCCTCGGAGCGCGGCAGGTTGAGGATCCCCCCCAGGCCCTGGAAGCTCTGCTCCATGTACTCGTTGCGGGGGGGCCCACCGTGCAGCCAGTTGCTGTCATCTGGGCAGGACAAGGAGAGAAGAGAGAGGGGATGAGCAGGGTGGCAACATCCCGGCACCCTGCCCTTCCTACTGCCACCCTCCTGGCAGGGCTCAGCCCCCCGACCCCTTTGGAACCCCAGGTCTCCTCTGGCCTGAGAGGGTGCTGCTGCAGGATGGACCGAACTGACCCACAAATGGGCCTCTGCAGCTGCCCAGGGGCCTGGTTTAAGGACTCACATGGGCAAGGGGACGCCAGTAAGGACTGCTCCTGCCTTGTCATCAGCTGCAGCCCCGAGGCCAGCAGCAGGGGAAAACCTGCAGGGATCCCCCCACCTCCAGCCCCAACCTCCAAAGCATCCTCACCTTTCCTGAGAGGCTGCTTGCGGTTGAAAGTCTGGGGCACCACCAGGAACTGATTCTCCCCCAGGGGCTCCCAGAACTGGAGGAGGCGGATGGTCCAGACACCGGGGCGCAGGGGCCGATTGAGGGGGGGTTTGTACTGGGTGAACTCTGCCTCGGCATCCACCGTGATGTCGTAGGAAGCAGCGATGACGTAGGTTGGGTCGATCCACACCACCGTGGCCGTCAGGTTGGGGCCCCGTGACCACTTCTGCATGGCCACCGGCTCGTCAAAAGGCCCCATCAAACCTCCAAAATTGCGGAAGAGCCTTTCCTTGGGGTCCCACTCCGTGCCCACCTGGAGGGACAGGAGGCATGAGCAATGGGGTGCTGGGTGGGGAGATGCTATCAGCTCAGGTTTTGCATTTCACCGCCTTGAACAGGGAAGGAACACGCTTTGAAGCCCACAGCAATGCACACCCCACCCTCCACTGCTCCCCTGCCTGCCTCCACCTTCCCGGTGCCAACACAGCTGTGCGTGATGCCTCCCACAGCTGCAGGCAGAGGGCACCAGACTCAGCTCCCCCTGAAAGATCCCCTTCAAGCCTCTTCCCCACGCATCAGCTCCACACTCCACACAGAAGCCACACTCCTGGACAAAGGTTTGTTCTCAGACGTGACAGTGGCACTGTGTCCCTCTGTCCCCGCAGCATGGCATAGGAAAGCCAGGGAGGAAAGCGGGCACTGTGGGGGAACCTTTCCCCATTTACCTCAAGGTTCTGTAAGCGGTTTGCCTGCCCTCCATGACCTGCCAGCTTCAGAGCTCCTTGGGGCATCATCCACACCTCCAGGGACTCTGCCTGCCCAGTTGCCGAATTCTGCACTTCCTGCATCACCAGGTAACCCTGGAAACGGTCGTCATAGAAATATAAGTGCACGCTGGATGGGAAGCCCCGGGGTTCAAATCTGGAGAGAGACAGACAGACGAAGAGGTTGCACATCTGAGCATCAGCATCCTCCCAGCACGAGATGCGGGGCACCGCTCAGAGCCCGGCTCAAGCTTGCAGCAAATACCCCACCTGCAGAGCTTGTCGGCCTTCGCTGCCGGCATGGATGCGGCTTTGCGGAGCCCCAGCCTGGAGAAGGACGTGTAGAAGGTGAGGGTGACATCGCTGAGGCCGCTGAGCCCATCTACGCGGTCGTAGATGTTCTCCCAGTACGCCTTCAGGGCCGGCGTGTTGGGCGGGTAGCTGCCGTAGAGGTGCGTGTCCAGGATCTCCAGCACCTCCTGGTTCACCGTTGACTCAAACTTGCGGGCGAAGAAGGTGGGTCTGGAGAGTTGCTGGAAGAGCACAGGCATTTCTAGCAGTGTTGGCTGCAGCCCCTCTGCCCTCCTCCCCCCGAGCCGGGCAGATGGGAGGGAGCTAGACTGGGAAGAAACGTGCTGGGACCCATCCTGCCCTCTTTGATGGCACAGGCTAAGGAGCAGCAAAGCACAGCCAGCCTCCACGTGGCATCTTCTATGGCAGCGGGATCAGTGGGAGCACACAGTACACTTACTGGTAATGCAGATCAGTTTCCAGCTCTCCCACTGCCTCCCCCTTTCTGTGCTCAGAAGCAGCCATGTGTCATCTAGCTCCTTAGCTGCAAACTCTATTCAGATGGGCTCCCACCCTGCAGAGCCACCGCAGAGCCCTGCACGCGGCCTGCCCATGTGGAACAGCTTGCAGGATCAGGGACCTGCACTATAGGAGCCCAGGACTACTCAAAAATCCAGCTAAATACTCTTTTCAGAGCTGGGTGTATCTCCCCCAACCCTTCCCCGTTCAATTCTACATCCCTACGCCCTGAGAGCACAGGAGACGGTTTGTCACAAGGCGTTTTGTCCTGCCAAAGAGGACAGCACTCTGAAGTGGTTTTTTTGCCCCGTGATAGGTCTGCAGGGAAAAAGCAGGAAAATGGGAAAGCCTGGGAAGAGGAGCAGCATTGCAAGCAAAAGCCTGGCTGCTGGGCAGGACAGTCAGTGTAATCCCGCTGCCTGAATGTTTATGGACGTGTCTATGCCAAGCCCCACAGCAGCTGGGGAGCCAATCCTGCCCCTGTCCCTTGTGGAGCTGGGGTGACACCCGTGGGGACATGCACGGCAGCTGGCACGGCACCCAGGGATGCGCCTGTCGGGGATCTCAGAGGGGAGAGAGACGGGGAGGAGGGGAGGGAGCGGGAGGAGAAAGGAGGATCTTTTTCACCTGTAGCCGGAGGAAGTCCTGGGGTTTGAAGTCATTTGGGGAGCACCCGCACCAGTCGACTATGTGTTTATATTGGCACTTACAGCCCAGCTTCCGGTTCCAGTTGGTCACTCGGAGGTTGTTATCGACCAGCGTCTCGCAGGCGTGACTGTTCTCCAGGACCGTGTGGAAGAAGGACTGTGCAGGGCAGAGAAGGGACAGGAGACTCAGTGGGGATGGAGGACGGACATTTAAAGGAGACCCCCCCGCACCCCTCACTTGCACAACAGGCCTCAACAGCTCCTGAACAGGAATCTATCCCTCTTCCCAGCACAGGGCAACACCTAAGAGACCCCCCATGAGTTCCTGTCCACCTGTCCAGCCCAGAGAGGCATCTGGACCTAAAGCAGGGCTGGATATAAACATGACCGTTGTCCTTTCTGCTCCTCTCTCCCCTCTTTCATACCTGGGTCTGGATAAAGGGGAGGCACAAAGACGTCTGAGCAGAACCATCAGTGCCCTTTGCAGCTACCCAGGGTGGGGATGAAGTGGGACAGTGATGTCAAATACAACGGGAAGAAAATCTGACCCGTGCCCTGCAGCCAGCACCCACCTCGGCTGGCAGGAGCGTGTAGGTGTAGAACTGGCGCAGCTGGGACACCAGCTGGTCCTCGGCATAGACCACGTACTCCACGAAGCTGCGTGTCAGTGAGAACCAGTCAGAGCCCCCGTCCACCACGATGCCCTCGGGGATGTGGCGCTCGCCCAGCCGCCACATGTGGGAGTCACACTCGTGGAACAGGCGGTCCAGGCCCTGCTTCTTGATAAACCTGGGCACGGGGACAAGGACGAGGGGTTAGGGACATCATACACTTTGCTGGGTTCAGCTGCAGCCAGAACTTCCCCCCCCTGCCCCAACTATTTCAGTTCTCTTCTGAAATCCCTCCTTTTTCTGTTCCCCCAGTTCAGCTCTGCCCCTAGCTGGGATTACCTGGCATTGTCTCGGCCATGAGACTTGAGGAAGTTCTTATCTCGGTATTTGGACAGGAACATCACCAGCTCCTCATTGGTCCTGCAGTGCAAATTAGAAAGCATTAACAGCCCCTGAGGTAAAAGCAGCCCAGTAAACATTCATGCTGCAAGAGCCATCAGACACATGGAGCCTAAAGCTGCTTGGTGGGTGCTGACTCAAACCCTGGTCCCATCACTGGGGAGACACAGACACGGCCTCTCTGCTGTCTGGCGCCTCACATGCATGTTCACCTGCAACACCCAGACCGCAAGAAAAACAGCCTCCAAGGTACTGGCTGGTCTCCTCTGCAGAGATGGGACCAGCCTGGCCCTGGAGCATCATCATCACCAGCACGTGGGTGCAATCTCCAACTCCATCTTCCCTCAGCTCCCTGCCCCTCCCAAGGCTGCTGCAGCACCACGCAGCCCGAACACCTCTGTCATCCTCCTCTGCCCCAGCAAAGTCCTCACCTTGTGGGGTAGTCGGTGGCACTCAGGTTGATGAAGAAGTCCCAGGGCCACTCGGCCAGTTCCAGCAGGTCCTTCATGCTACGCAGGTACATCTTCAGCAGGCTGGCACCTCCCCAGATGGTCACCATGCGCCAGGGTGTCACACGGATGTTGGGGTAGTGCCGGGCCAGCTCCACGGCCTCGTGATGGAGGTAGTTGGAGCGCTGCCAGGGAACACGGCTCATGGTCAGCGGGGAGCTTATCTTCCTGGGACCTCCTCACCACCAGCCCGGGGTCAGCCCTTATGGCAGCCTCCGCAGGGAGGAGAGCAGCAAGTCAAGACCGCTCTGGGCAGGAGGGATAGATCCCGTTTCCTTGGGGTTGCAGAAATAGGGGTGGGAGGGTCATAGCTCCACCAGCAGTGAGGACAAATGCTACGCAGCCATTTCTTCCACTCACCGCCCACCCACGACCCAGCTCTGTCCCAGCAACTGTTCTGGGCACTGTTAGCGCCCCTCACCCCTGCCTCATACCTTGTCGACATGGATGTAGAAGAAGTGCTGCTGGTGGTACACGGCCTTGATGAGCCTCTTCAGCTGGCGAATAGCCCTGCCGTGCACAACCAGCATGTAGGCGATGCGCACGGGCTTGCTGGGGGGTGCCTGCTGCAGCCGGCTCTCGTCCCACTGGATGACAGGGCTGACTTTGCCTGCGTGGGGAAGGAGAGGGCTGTCAGACACCCCCGGCCTTGGCACCCACCACTTGGAGCTCCTGATAAACCAGGGAGACCCGAGCAAGGCAGGGGACAGCAGGGAAGAGCTCGGCACCAGGCAAACCGCATCACGCTGCAGTGCCAGGGCATGGTGGCACATGCAGCCCCTTGGCATTCAATTGACAGGGACGCCTTGGGAAAGGGGGGTGTCCTCTGTCCCCTCAAAGCAGAAGGTGCAGCTGGGCCTGGCTCTGACCTCTGCAGGCACCGCAGGCTGGGTTGAACAGCCCAGCTTAAGGAGGCTAGCACTGCTTTGATTGGATTACAGAGACAGCGGTAATCTGGGAATCAGTGACAGATTGAGGCCACTTTTTGCCAGGTGGGACAGTTTGGTGACATAAGGAAGGCGGCCCACGTGCCTGGCTGGGAGATTCCCGATGCCCAGGGGAGACCGGGAACACCCCAGCAGGACTCACCCGAGAGCTGGCAGTGGCGAGGCACAGACTGGGGCATGAGGCTGCCGGCCCGGTGCAGACACACCACGTTGGCGATCTCCTGTTGGCACTGCTTGCTGCTGGCCCGGGCCAGCGCCGAGAGGGCATCTTTGCCCGTGATTTCGCACTTGGGGGTGAAGCTGTTCTCGGTGGGCTGGGGAGCCCCCTCCACGCTGCCTGTGTCACCCTGCTGGAAGACGGCCAGCTGGGCCTCCCCGCGTGGCTCCGTCAGGTTCCTCCGGCTGGAGGAGTCCGGCGCGGCCGGCAGCCTCCGTCCCGGTTTGTGTCTTGCTGTGACAGCTCTCACCACCTTGGACACCAGCGCCCCGGGGCTGTCCGGCCGTCCCCGCCATCGCCCGTGCTTCCTGCCGGCACTGCCCCGGCGCCCGGCAGAGCTGTCCGAGTCCTTGGAGCTGTCGCTGCTCTCGGGCAATCTGGCTTTTTTCTGCCGCTCCTGTACCGGTTCCAGGTGGAGGAAGAAGAGAGGACAGACAGCATTAACTTGGGCCTGCCAACACGGTCCCCAGAGCACCCTTGTTCCCAGAGCTTGATACCCCCCATCTCCACGTTGCTCAGTGCTACAAAAAGGCAGGTGCTCTGGGAGCAGCCACTGTACAGCAAAGGACATTACACCACCCCTCTGCCACTTAAGACCCCCTCAGCTCCTCCCTGCATGGTCCTATGCCCCCCTCCTGGGGACAGCCCCCTATATGCCAGCAAGGGAGATCCCAATTTGCAGACCTCATCATCACAGCAACCCAGACACACAAAGAGGGTCTCACGTTCTGCTGCTGGGCTCACCGCAAGACTAATTGGCCAAGGTTGGTTATATCTGCATCAGCCACCAGCCACCCTCCGGGGTCCTGCATGGGCAGGGACACCCCCAGACAGTGGGGACAACCACAGGGCTGCTCTGGCTGGCAGTGGTTATTTTACCAGGAGGAAAATGGACCAGCTCCTCCCTGCCACCATCATGCTGTAAGCCTAAGCCTAGCACACCCGTCTGGGAGCCGGGGTCCCAGGCGACCTCAGCTGCACCCTCTGGGACTAAAAGCAACAGAGAGGCATTGAATGAGGTCCTGCCTGCACTCCATTCCCTGGACCCCAGCTCCCTGCACTGGGCTGGAGCAGTTGCTGCGATCGCTAGCTTCTCTAGAAGTCCCTTTAACAAACCCTCCTGCCGAGCCAAGCGGATGTGTAAAGGGAGCAGTTAATTATGCTTCGTTACCTCTGCCAGGCTGGCTGATTAGCAGAAACGAGTCAGCCTTGGGGAGAGCAGAGAGTTGGAAAGTTTGGATGCCCGCAAGAGCCACGCTCGTGGGAAAGCACTTTCCCAGCGAGTGGTGCCAGCAGGGCTGGAGCCGAATACCTCCAGCCCACTGCAGAAGCTCCCACTAGGTCTGCTGGGGATATCACACAACACCCTCAAAACCCTGCCTGCCCAGTGCTGTGCTGGGCACTGCGGGAGGCAGCGAGTGCATATGGGGCTATTCCTGGGCAGCAGCATCTTCTGAGAATGGGCAGATGCCTCAGAAGGACAGCAGGACTGAATTAGCCCCCGGCACAAGACACCCTGTGGGTATAGCTGCTGCGAAGGTCAGACAGAAGAAATCACGCCCTTCAAAGGCTGGAAAGCATCTAGCAAGATCTGCCTGCTCCAGTGTCCCTGAACTACCCATGTTGTGGTGGCGCAGCCTGCAAACCACGGCTACCCAGGAAGGGGCCAAGCCACCGCTTAACTTCCGAGGGGCTGGCGTCAGCGAGGATCAGCCGAGCCCCCTTCTGCCCAGACAGGCGTCACAGGCGGCCCGAGACAGGCGGTGAACCGTTCATTAGTCACCACGCAGGACCATCTGTTGGAGAGTTATAAACCTGTTTTCTCCACTGAGCATCACAGGAGCCAGGAGGCGACAAACAAGGAGCAAATCTCTTCCTGGAGGGATGGGGCTGAGCCTGCAGAAGGGACTCATCAGCCCCACTCACACCCTCCGCTCCCCAGCAGGGCTGGCTCTGGGGACAGCCCCCCACATGATGCTCACCCTTGGTTACAGTCCTGCTCGTCCCCCTGGAAGGAGCCCTTTTCCCAGCTCATGAGCACACCCGGCTGCCTTCCCCAGCAGGGAAGTCGTTAGAAGCATCGCCAGCCTTTCCGGAGCTGCCAGTTAACAAACTCAATGGCTTCTAATTACTGCACCACAGCAGAGCGATCCCTCCACCCCAGCCTGGCAGGGAACGACACTGGCCACGTTGCTCTGCTGTATTTAAGACTTGTGCGCAGGAATTCTGGCAGGGCGCCCCGTCCCCCTCCTCCCAACATACAGATGACTCCGGACACCAGCCAGAGATCATTTCTCCTGTCCTGGGTCCCCTGATGTGACACCACCATCCCCACAGTACCACAGGGCTGTGGGGCACCCCATCCCCAGCACAGGTCTGGCTGCACTGATGTCTCCAAGCCGCTTTCCATGGCGAGGAGCAGAGCTGACAGCATCTGGTGTCCTGCAGGATTCCCCCTCTGGTTGATTGACTCTGGCGCCTGCCACATACGAGTGCTCATCAGGCAAAAACAGTGCCAAAATGTTCCAAAGTCACCAGAGGAATCCAGATGCTCGGTTGCTAATTGCAGCAGCAGATCCTTAAACCTCACAATTAAAATGGCTGGAGACAACCCCCTAAAACAAGCCATCAGGGTAGTGGTGGTGGGAATAAAAATCAAGGAATCTTAGTAAAGCTAGAAGAAAAGATGTTTTGTGGGAAGCTTCTCTAAAGGCTGCAGCACATGGAGGACACCAGCATACAGACCCCAGAGAGGTGTTGCCTCCTGCCTGGAAGGAGAAAGACAGGAGACAAAGTGGGAGAAGAGACGTGACTGGGCTAAAACACTTTTCCCAACTGACAGATCCTCTTCTTCGCCCACGAGGACACTTTGTGGTCTGCATTTTCCTGGTGTGAGCTCCACTGCAGACCAAGCACTCCTGGACGCTCATACGCTCGCTCAAGAGCTGTTGGTGTCACCACGATGGAGACAGGATCACTTTGGTCCCCACATCTCCCACCTTTGTGTGCAGAGGGGTCATGCTGTCTGCAGAGGGGACACTGTCAGCAAAGGGCAAGGTACCAATGGGAATTTCCTCTCCCATCTGTCAGTCTGGACAGGGATTGTGGTGTTTGATGCCATTGGAACACGATAATTTGGATTCCTGGAGGCAGGAAACTCAGGGTTGACCTGGGTGGATGGAGACTGACCAAAGCTCTGCTGGTCTGCATGCCACAAAGCATCTGTTTGGTGAATACAGAGAGCCTGTAGGACCCCTACATCAGGGTCACAACAAGAAGTGACACGATCAGAGTGATGTGGCCTTCTCAAGGAGGGTTGGGCTGGTGGCTCTGATGAAGCCTGTTACAGGGCAGTGAGCGATCGGTGCTGCTGGTGCAAAATGGGTTTACAAACTGCTCCAGTGAAGAGCAAAGGTTCTCCCTCAGCCTCTCTCTGCTCAGCTCATGCCAGGGAACCACCGGGGATGGAGCAGGGGAAGCTCTTCCCTCCCCTATGAAGGGAAGGAAAAGGAAACCAGCAGGCTTTGAAGGATCGAGCAGGTCAGAGAAAGAGGCTGCCACTGGCAGAGATCAGAGCAGCCCTTTTGGGAGCACACAGGCAGCACAGGCAGCTGCCAGCCTGGGGCACGGGGCTGCAGCACAGCCTCTGAGCTCTGCTGAAGGTGCCCCAGCTGAAGGCTCTGGTCTGGAGGGGAAGGTGAGCTCACCCAACTCCAGACACTCCATGGCATTTACAGGACTCGAGTCTCATTTTTGCTCTATACAGCCAGTCACAGCCCGTTCGTGGTAGGGACGAGCCAGGTTAGAGCTGTGTCCATTAGTGGGAAGGAGACATTTACTCTGGCAATTAAGAGATCTCAAGGTTCCCCAAATCCTTCCACGCCTGCAAGGTCATGCTCTCCTGGGAGGGTTCCTCCAGTTTTACCAGAAATGCCCCTGGGGAACGGTGGCTCCTCCAGGTCTGGTCAAAATCAGGAGCTGCAGGAGGGCACAGAAACCTAGAGCTTTGCCGTTTTATAAGAAATCAAGGTTAATTGGACTTTTCCCAGCTTGCTAATGGGTTTGGGCTGTCTGTAAAGTTCAGGATGGTTCTTGCCTTCTCCGAAGAGGTTTTTCTGTTCCCAAGCCCTGCAGTCAGGGCTGACAGGTTTGGCAAATGGCACTCATGGCCAAACCTGTCAGCTGCCCAGCTCAGTTTTGGGAAGAGACCTGGGGAAACCAGGTGAGGACCGAGGCCATGCAGGGCAAGAGAAGAGAAAAGCAGACAAGCAGTGCGAGATGGTGCAGAGAGGGAAGAACAAGCCAGGACAGGTGAAATGATTTGGTCAAGGTCATGGAAAAGGGGAAGGTACAGTGGGGCACTCCTAACTGCCAGATCGGTCTGCTTTCATGCTCTCATTGCCTCCAGATCAAGGGCAGCACCATGTCCCTTCCCTCCTTGCCACATTTATTCCCTGGTGCTGTTTTGGTGGTGGGCATACAGCAGCACATGAGGGTGGTCACGGCCATTCCCAGTCTCCCAAGAGGAGGCATGAGGTTGGGAATTAATCTATTGAGTAAAGGCATCTTAGATCTGCCTTAGAGACCTTCCCCCCCTGCAAGCGGCTGCCCAGTTCCCCTTCCCACCTCTTTGCTCTCAGAGAAAACTTTCTAGTCCTGTGAAAAGACCTGCTGACCACAGGATGACCCTCCACATCAGGAGGTGCCCCACAATAGGGAAGGGAAGCTCTCCCCCCTCCAGAGATCCCCACCTCTCACCTCACAGCTACTGGCTTTGCTCTGCTACAGCTACCACACTCGCCTGTCCTTGCACAGCTCCCAGCTCTCACTGCACGCTGTCCCCCTTCCTGCCAAACCTGGCTTCACCATGGGGCTTGTCAGCAGCCCACGGAGAGTCTTTACAGCCCTTGGAGCATAAGGGTCCCACCCCAAGATGACGGGCTGAGGTCCCACACAGACATTCGCCAAGGAATCCCACACAGGGACTCTCAGCCCTTCCCCAATTCTCTTGGAGAAACCAGCTTCAGCCACTGATGCAGCAGGCCTGGACACGGCAGCTCACAACAAACGCATTCAAATAAGCAACCCAGAGGCCAAGAGCTTTGTTTGACGGTGGCAGCAGCGTTCTCCAGAGGCCTGGGTCCTCCTTGACACCTGCTCCCTCTCTGACCTTGGCCAAACACCTTCGCCAGCCCGTGCCTCGGTTTCCCCCACACATAAAAAAAGAGGTGATGCTTTTTGCCTTAGCAGTGTTCTTCTATAAAGACTACAGACGCCTGCAAAGGGTCCTTGCACCCTCGGACTTCACAGGGACATCCCTGACCAGCCAAACAGAAGCCACCACAAACTTGCTGAGCTGCTGTGCGTGCTCTCCCCAGCTCTCTTAATTACCGTATGTTTTCGCATTCCTCTGCCTCAGGTCCCACCAGCCCCAGCTTCCCACAACGTCTCCCAAAACACAGAGAAGCGCGAGACCCCCGGTGAGCTTCCCACCCCACGCCGGACCCCCTCAGACACCTCCTGGGCCACAACGTTCCTTTCTCAAGTGCCACAACCCCACACTGCTTCAGCCGGAGCCCCCCCCACAGGCCACAGCCCACGGCCTGCCCCACAGCTACTGCCCCCCAGCAGCCTGGGGGCCTGTGGGACCCCCACCCACCACAGGGACCCTATCCTGGGACAAGGCCTCGCCAGCCCCACAGAGACACCCCAGATGGGGGGGGCATCCTCTTCAGGTCCCCTCCCAGCTCCAAAGCAAGGGGACATGCCAGCCCTTGGGGCATTGCCCCCCCCAAGGACCCCCACCCCATGGGCCTCTCCCCCCCAAGAGCCCCCTCCTGACACACACAACCCTCCTAGGACCCCCCCCCGAGGCCTCC
>JAOXNO010000003.1:30818405-30831356 GCA_028565335.1 Limnodromus scolopaceus | reverse complement strand
GCTCCGCTCATGGCCAGCAGGGCCAGCACCTGCAGCCCCGCCAGCACCGGGAAGTAGCCAAAGGGCTCGGGGGTCCCTGGCGGAGCAGCCGTGTCCGGAGGGATGGCGGGGCCCGGGCTGGGCGTCGGGGCTGCAAAAGCGAGGAGGGGCCCGGTGCACTGGGTGCATCCAGGCTCTGACCCACCCTTGTCCCTCTCCTCCCCGCTCCAGGTACCATCTCCTCCCACAGCCCGGCCCTGGTTCCCCAACATGGCTGTTACTGCTGCTTTGCGGGGCAGTCGGGGACTTGCGGGGACTGACCTGGGGACACGATCACCTTCACTTTGACAGGCTGGTTACTCTGGGTTTTGCCCGTTCGCACCCCGCAGAGGTAGGTGCCCGCATCCCCCTCAGCCAGGGCCTCCATGGTCACTGCGAACACCCGCTGTGTGCGATTATCCTGAACGGCGAGTGGGTCACGCAGCACCACAGGATGATCCTCCGAGGTGATGACGGTGTCAGCAGCACGGTGAGAATCTCTTCTTTTTTCGCACCAGAATTTCGGCTTCCTCTCATAGTGCTGCTTGTGCGTGCACTTCACGGGGAGGAATCCCTGCACGGTGCAGGGACCTCTCACCACCGCACAGCAACCTGTGGAGACAGACGGAGCCGCGGGAGCGCTGCCGCTGCACCAACACCTCCTGCCCCATAGCACCAGTCCAGTGTGGGGCTTGAGCCCCGGGGGTCCCCGCAGCCCTACCTGCCAGCAGCGTCCAGGTGAGCAGCAGCAGGAGCCATGTTACCAGGCTGGCCTAGGCCATCCCCGTCACATTCCTTCTTCGTTGTGTCTCTGGGACTTCACTTCCTCTTCTGCCCGTGGAACCAACTCTGGTGCTCCTGGAGGTTTAGCAAGAGTGTGGGGTTTAGTGTTTTTTTTTTTGTTTCCTCTGGTCTCAGCTAACTTCCTGCCTCCCATGTGACTGAGAGCCCTGACATGGAGTGTCCCCTGAGCCCTGCCGCCCTGTTCTTGCCCCCTCTCCTTCCCCTGCCTCACGGGCTCCCCTTTCTGCCCCTGGCACAGCTTCCACAGTGGGGTGCAGTCCTCCCTCTCTCAGCCTTGCTGCCACGCTGCCCAGCCTCTCCGGCCAGGCAAGCCTCCTAGGGAGGAGCTGATTCTCGAGGGGTGGCTCAGCCCTGCACGGAGACCCCCTGCAGCATCACGTCCCACCGGACTGTCCCCAGCACAGCCCCTCTGCTGTGGCTCAGTAGCCTGTGATGGTGTGCTCCCCCTCGCCCCCCAACCTGACCTTCATCTCCAGTAGCCCTGCCCAAGCGATAACCGCCCATGGTGGTCACAAGGGGTGCATCCAGTCGTGGTGGAGCCAGAGCTCAGCGTGGTTCCAGGGAGACAGATGAGAATACGATACCCACGATAGCTGTAGCTCAGCTGGAGATGGGCTTATGGTTGCACGGGGCAGGGCTGGAAGGGCTGAGAGTTTCTCTCATTGTGCCAGGGCTCAGCTGGACCATGGTGGAGCAGATGCCCATATGGCTCCCTCTCACCCCATGTGCCCCCCAGCCACACCAGAGCCCCACATCCCCACACAGCCCCACACATCAGTATCAGCAGCCACCAGCACCCCAGGCAGTGCCGGCAGCTGAAGGAGGGAGCAGGCAGACAAACAAACAGACAGACAGACAGACAGACAGGTACCTGCAGGGTACCCAGGCTTTATTGCAAAATTGTCTTCAGTTGGCAGCTCCAGCTCAGCAGACGCAGGCTCTCTGTGCCCCAAACCCTCCCCTCTCCAGCGCAGGGGCTGCCAGGAGGGGCCGGGGCCTCAGGGAGGGAGAAGCACCCAGTTCACAGCAATTCCTGGCACGGGGCAGCCGTGACGGATGGCACAGCCCCGGCAGGATGGGGGGCGAGGGGACAGGAGGGTGTCCCTGCGGCTCCGGGGTGGTCGGGGTGGGTGGGCAGCCCAGTGCCTCGGTGCTGCCCGTAGCCTCGGGGAGCTGTAGGTTTTCCTCGTTGCGGCTCCTGCGCCGGCTTCTCACCCACACAACCCCACATGCCAGGGCCAGCGCCACGGGCACCTTCCCGCTGAGGAAGAGCAGCAGGTGGGTGATACTAAGCTGGGACCTGGGGAGGAGAAAGGAGATGATGTTAGAGCTTGAGCAGGGTCTGGGCACCGAGGGTGGGGACTGGGGCACTTGCACATCTGCCAGCCACCCCACTTGTTCCTGGGATGCTCTTTGGGACTCCTGCAACCAGGGGGACCCAGAGCTGGGGGATGCATTCAGGGGAAAAGTTGTCTTAGGCTGGGGGATGCGGCTGGGGGCTTGCCCAGAGCCCGAGCCTTGACTCACAGGTTCTCGCAGCCCGTAGAGCCCAGTGGCTCGGTGGCCAACATGTCACTGGCCTTGGTCGTGGTTGGAACGGCTGTGAAGAAAACACAAAGAGTCAGAGGAAAGCAGAGACCCTCCCGCTCTCCATCCTAGCCCCTCTGCAGGGGGTCTCTGCCCCTAGACTTTGGCCAGGGAGGTGCAGGAGGTAGAGACGGGGATCTCCAAGCAATGCACTGGGCACTTGGGGGGGGAGGAGGAAGAAAAGAAGGTTTTTACTGGGAGGGACAAGAAACCCCAAAGGACAGGCTTGTGGAAGCAGAGATGCTGAACAGGAGCAAGGGAGAGGCTTGGCCCTGTGTGAAGCTCTGTACAGCCTCCTCCGTCCCTCATCCAAATTTGCACTGGGGCAGCCTCCAGCAGGTCTCAGTGCCTGCAAGGAGCTTGTTCCCGTTTTGATAACCCCTACGTTCTCCTGGCTGGGAAGGCCCTGTCCCCAGCTCTGTGACCCAAGTGATGGGTTCAATCGCACGCCCCTGCTTTGCTCCTGGCCCAGCTTTACCTGGAGAGACCATCACCTCCACGCTGTGCTGCAGGTTGAACCACAGTCTTCTCTTCACCCCGCAGGAGTACCAGTCTGCGTCCTCCATCGTGACACCACTCAGCGTCACCGTGAATGAACGTGATGTGTGGTTGTCCCTGATGGACACCCTGGCCTGTGTCACAGTCACCTCTGAGCCGTTGGTTTGGGAGATATAGGTGAAGCAAAACCAGAGAAAGCCCGGGCGACACCAGTACTTGGGGTAGAGCTCGTAGCCTGGCTTGTAGCTGCAGGACACTGCCAACGAGTCGCCCTGCTTGGTTGTCACCTCTGTGGGGCCCATCAGTGCCCAGCCACCTGTAGGGGACAGGGAGAGGTGCTGCAAGCTCATACTGGCATCGCCTTGGGGAACTGGGAGGGATCTGAGCCCGGGATGCTCGGGACAGCCCGAGGGAGGCTGTGTCCCTGCACCCGCTGTGCCGGGGAGCGGTGCTGAGACGAGGTACGCACAGTCATTAAAAAAAGAGCCCCCATCAAGCGTGTGGGTAATTAAATGAGCAAAAAGCCTTCTTACCATGTAACAGCAATACAAGCACATCTCAGAGATCACCCCCTGTAGCCGTCCACTGGCCACAGGAAAAGGACAGCATCAGCTGGGCTCTTGCTGTGACCACAGTGAGCTTCCTGGGCTGGCTCCGTCCCAGCCTCTCCGCAGCCCTGCCAGAGCCCGTAGGGGGGGTCCTGCCTGACCTGTGCTCTTGGGTCTCACCTGGGAAAAGGCTCCAAACCGGGAAAAGGCTCCAAACTGGGAAAAGGCTCCAAACTAGGAAAATCCTCATTTTCCAGCTTCTTGCTCCTGATGCAGATTGGTTTTTTCCGTGGTCATTCACAAAGTACCCTGTGGGTGGAGCCAGGTTCATAGGCACCTGGGACTCCCAGGAGTTCCCCAAGCCTCTTTCACCCACTGCTTCCTTGGGCAGTGTTCACCCCCAGACCCCGGATGTCTTTTTTAAAGGCGGTTGCTTCCTCCCACTTGCGCAGGGACCATGACTCACCCTGGGGGTGTCTCATGAGAGGTTTTGTTCTGAAACAGACACTGGCTCCCAGCAACGCCAAAAACGCCAAAATGCACTGGGTTCCTCCCCCGTGATGCCAGTCCCAGCAGGGAATGCAGCCCCTTCCCTCGCATAGAGCCCGAAGGGCTTTGGGGGGGTGCTTTGCAGAGGGGGCTGGGCCAGAGCGGGGGGCCGGGGACCAGGGCAGAGTGAATGCAGGTCAGCCCCTGCAGATGGGCCGGTTGGGACCCACCAGGATGCTCTCCCAGTGGTGACGGACTGGGGTGATGGACAGCCATCCCCATGGTACCACCACTCCCCAGCTCCCGAGCCGGCTGCCAGTGCGAGCTGGGCTGCTTTTGTTTGTTTTCTCGAGCAGAAGTGCCTCATTTCCCCCCCAAAACTGCCTTTTTTTGGCACAGCTATGGGTCTTGAGTGATAACACTGTTTTTCTCCCGAAATTAAATGTTTCCACTGAAAGTTGTAGAAAACCCAAACAGTAAAGCCGCTTCCCCGGCACCTGCCTTGCTGACGGCTTCCTTCCTTGATGCCCCTTGGAAAGAGCAGAAAGCACAAACCCCTGGCCCTACCAGAGGCTGAGGCTGCTCCTTCCCCCGATCCCATCCCTTCCCTATCCTCCATGTCCCCCCACCATGGCAAGAGGAAACTCTGGGTTTTCCTTCTAACAAGTAACCCACCGAACTCCCAGCGAACCGGCTGGCCGGCGGTGGGCTGAGCCACTGCAAAGAGCAGCAAGATCTAAATTCAAGAAGTGTCAGGAGATTGCAAACCTGCTTTCTGCTGATAAGCATTCTTGGAAAGGCTGAGCATTCGGGGCTCCAGCTGCCGCCCCAGCCGCTCTCGCCTTCTTTGCTTTGAGTGTCAGTTCCCATTGCCCCCTCCTAACGCAGCCCCAGCAGTACCGCGGCACCCTGGGGGCTCCCAGAGGGGACAGCAGCAGCAGAGTGGCTCTGTGGGTGCACTAGATTGTCCCCTTTCCCCTCCACACTGAGCCCCTGCAGAGGAATTTCTTTATTGGATTTGTCTGAACCCAAAACAATCTGTCTGCTGTCGAGCTGGCAAAACATCCTGCTCTTCAGCCTGTGCAGCAACCAGGGATGTGGTTTCTTGCCAGTCGAGAGGCACAGGTCAATCTGGCAAAGCAACGCAGGGGCAGGGGGGTCTCAGGGTCCTGCAGGCCAGGGGATGGTTCCAGCATGGCCTTGGTCTCCAGCATCATGGGCAGAGGCTGTCACACCGCCGAGACGCTGCGGTGACGGGATGGCAGCAGCCACCTCCTGCAACGCTCCTTCACCTCCTCTGCTGCAGCAAGGACATCCCCGGGGGTGGCCCCGCAGGGACCCTCTGTCCGTGAGGGGTGCTCTTCTAGGACATGTAGGAAACCTCTTCTCCTGGGAAATGTCTGCCAGGCACCTGCATCCCCTCCTCCAGGCACAGGGTGTTTGCATAGACACCAGGGTCCTCCAGCTCGGGGTCCTGCTCCATGTCACTGCAGCCACCCTGGCAAGGGGACAGTCGTGTGTCCCCACAGCCCTGGGCACAGCTGGGCAGTGTGGGGGCTGCCCAGGGGGAGCAGCCGCATTGCATGGCCCCTGCCCACGCTGCCCACGCTGCCTGCACTGCCCACACTGCCCACACTGCCCACGCTGCCCGCACCAGGACCCTTACCTCTGCCAGGTCAAGCACGTTGTCGTAGATGAGGCCATGGTCCAGCTTGCAGGGGGCTACGGGGGCATCGGTGCGAGGGGCCATCATGCCAGAAGGAAGAGACATGGGGGAAGGGTTTCTGCGTTGCTGGGGGGGGGAAGCTCCCTGCAGCTCTGTGCCCACGGTGAGTTTGTCCCCCAGGTCCCGGGACAGGCACAGGGATGTGCATGGGATGGGGCACGCATGGGTACCGTTACCTTCCCTCCTCCTGTGCAGGGTGTAGAGGAGCCCTGCAGAGCCAGCAACAGCCAGGAGGGAGAGCAGGACCACGACGGGCACCAGGGTGCTCAGAGCTGGTCCCCCGGGGCTGGAGCTGAGGGGAGAGGAGCGGGGCTGGTCCTCTCCTTCCCAAGGCTGGGGCTTCGCAATGCCCTGCCTGCTCGTGCCCTCCCGCAGCCCCTCCGCAGCCAGCCATGGGGTGGGAGGCAAAGCAGGACAACAGTCTGGGACCCCACCTTGGTCTTTGCCACTGCATCACCCCCAAATGCCCAGGCTGATGGATGAAGACCCTTTGTGTCCCCATGTCAGGGGCACCCACTGCTGCCTGTGGCGGGTGAGAGCCCACTGCCCTTCCCTGTGCCCCGGAGCCCCGGACTCACCCCATGGCAGTGGCGTTGGTGGGGGGGGGACGCTCCATCACAGTGGTGGAGATCCAGGGGGTGATGGCGGTCTGGGGAGCTGCTGGGGTAGTCAGTGCAGCTGCATTAAAGAAGGTCCTGGTGGAAACTGGAGCCTGGAAGTGACCGTGAGTCTCCCACAGCAAAATACTTGCTCGTGTCCCCTGTGGCCTCTGCCCTGCCAGCATCCCTGTGGGACTCACCCTGCCTGCGCCTGCCTGACCGCTTGACTCCCCCTCGCCTCCCCCTCGCCCCCCCCCTCGCCTCTCTGGGCTGTGTCTCTCCATGGCGAGACGCCTCTTCACTCGCAGTGAACCAGAGGTTTCCCCAAGGCCAGTGGGGTTGGATCTACCCCTTTTCCCAGTCTAGAAACTCAAACGTTCTATCATTTCGCTGCCAGGGGCTGGGTTTGGCGGGCGCTCCCTGGCCTCAGAGCTGTGGCTCAGCATTAGTGCTCCCTGCTGTGTGTAGCCAGTGGCTCCACCGTCCTGCCTGCGCGGTGATGGGTTCCATGAACCCCAAAACCAGCCTGGGGCTGGACCCTGCATCGAGCTCTACCACACTCTGCCTGCCTCTGCGATTGTCCCCTGAAGAAAGCAGCCCGTCACCCCTCCCATTCTCTGCCACCAGTTTATATTGAGTGGTAAAACTGCTTCAGAGCCCAGGGGCTCTATCCTGCATCGCTGCTTCCTCCCGGGTCACTGCTGACCCATGAGTCTCTCCAAAAAAGGGTCCAGGCCAGCAAAATCTCCAGCCAGCCAGACACCGGGGCTTACCTGGGACCACCCTCACTGTCACCAGCTCCATCAGGTCCCTTCCTGTCCTCTCAATCCCACACCAGTAGCTCCCAGCATCCTCCTCGAAGACGTTTTTCACGATGAGCAGGACCACGCAGAAGACACGGTTGTCCTTGATGGAGAACCGGCCATACTGCCAGGGCACTTCCCTGCCCTCCGTCTCCACCACCTTGCGGCAGGAGTCCCGGCTGGCCCCCCGGCACCAGTACTTGTTGTAGCTCTCGTAGCCCCGGGGGTACCAGCAGCGGATGGAGAGCATCTCCCCCACACGGGCGCTGACCTCCGTGGGGACAACCAGAGCCTGGCAAACTGCAAAGAAACCCACAGTGACACCAGGTGATAAACAGAGCTACAAAGTCAGCCTTCCTCCAAGCCCCTCCTTCTTGGCTCCCCGTGGAAAAAAGCACTTTGGGGGGAGACCCCATCTGCCGGCTTTTAGCCCCAGACAAGAGGCTGCAGTGATGGGAGGCTTCATCTCCATCAGCGCCCGATGTGAAGCCCGTGCCGTGGGGGGAGCTCAGCAGCCCCAGCCCCTTGGTGCCAGCAGGAGCCGGAGCATCGCTGGCGTGGTCAGAACCTGTCCTCACCTGGGAGAAAGAGCCAGACCCAGCCTGGTGATATCCCCATCGTCCCGCTTTGCTCTGGAGATCCACGAGCATCAGCCTCCCATGCAAGCCGGGGGACGCTGAGTTGATGTGCACTTTTGGCTTCTTTCGTTGCTTTTTTGTTCCCGCAAGAGGTGGCGGCGAAGCACGTTGCTCTGCTGCCGGGTTATTTTTATCTGGCTGGGCTTCGCCTCGGGGCTGGGGGGTTTCTGCTGCTGGTGACAAGCTGCTGAGACACTTTTTTCAAACTGGCACGACTGAAGCATACGGGGGAGGGTGGGCAGCTGCAGGAAAGGGACACGGGACCCCATGCACCCCGCCTGGCAGGTCTTCACCACAAATAGCTGCTGCAGAGAGGTGCTGGAACACACAAGCTGAGCAGGGCCTCCAACATCAAAAAGGGGCAAAACCAGCAGGGGAGCTTTGATCTTTTCTTGGTCTTTGCAGAGCCCACTTCACGTTCCTGGGGGTCCTGGAGGCTGCATGTCCTGGTGCTCCCCCTCGGCCGAGCTAAGGAAGGGTGCTGGGATGGCTGCGGCCGCCTTTGTGCTCAGAGGGTGTCAGCTCAGCCCCTGGGCTGTGTTTTGGCTGAGAGCGGTGTGCCGGGTCCCTGACAGCTCTCAGGGGTGCGGGTGCCTGGCCCCAGCCCTGGGCTCTGCTGGGGTCTGCAGCACCAAGCTGGTTTGGGGGAAAGAGGGGAACGTGAGACATGCAGAGAGGGGGGAGCAGGAGTGATCTGGACATCATCTGGAGCTGCCGTACAGCACCAAGGGCTGCAGCTGGGTGGGTGGGAGTCAGCTCTGTGATGGTGCTCGCTGGGGCAGAGTGGTTGGGATGATGTGGGGCTTCCTCCTCCACTTCCTCCTCCTCTGGCTTTTTTATCCCAGGTATGACCAAGGTGGGGTTCAGTGGGAGCACAGCTGCATCGCTGGAGCTGGTCCAGGCAGCGGCTCCCCCCACGTTCCTGCTCCCCGTTCGGTACCAGACCTTCTTGCAGACGATGAGGCTCGGGTTGTGCAAGTGGCACCCAGAGGAGCTCCTCTGGCCTGTGGTGGGGCAGGGATGGAGCCGAGCTTCCCCCCAGCTTGAGCTCCAGCTTGGCCACCTCACTGCCCAGGCTGTTGCCGCAGGACTGGCCGCAGGCCCTTCGTGCACATGCTCTCCACTTCCTTTTCTTTCCATCCTTGCGGCTTTTCTTCCTCTTTCTAAAACTGATGCGTTGGTTTCCATTTCGCAGCAGGGTGATTATATTTGGGTAGATGACGAGTTCCACCCAAACAGGGGCATTTCCTTCCGCAGCTGCCCTGCCTGGGATACGCAGCTGAAATCCTGCTGTCTGCGTGGGAGGCTGGGCTGGGGGGAGCAGGATGGGATGCTCCTCCAGCCAGGTTCCCCCCGGATCCTCCCTCCACCCCCCCTCTGCCCTTCAGCCCCTTCACTCTGTGCAGAGACCAGGAGGGAAGGGAACGAGGTGCCAAGGAGGTAAAAATAAAGAAGCACAAGTCTGAGGGCTGTGGGAACATGGGTGACCTCACTGGCTGTAGCACCACCTCCTTCCTGGGGCACCTCGGAGTCATCAGGGCCAGGAAGGGGATGGAGGTCGCATCTCTGACCAAGCATCAACCTCCCCTTCCTCCTTATTGCTGAGCACAAGACCCAAGGAGGATGAGAAGGAGCTGCCAGGGTGCAGCATCCTCTGGTCCCCCACAGCCTGGACCAGGAATGATGGGGTTTTAACCCCTGGTTGGGCGATATTTTAAATACATCCCAAATAATCTGATCTGATTTAATAATCTCATGGCAGGGTGGGGACAAACAGTGCTGCTGGCCTGGTGGCATGCCCATCACACTGCGAGACCCAGTGGGACACTGGGGTCTCCTCTCCCATGTGGTATGGAGTGGAGTGGCGTTGCTTCTGCAGGATACGGGGAATCTGCACAGGAGAGACAGAGAGAGCTCGGGCAGCAGTGAGGAAACACGTCCTGGCTGTCGGGAGAGCTGCAGGGGATGCCCGTTCCTGGACACAGAGCTTTCTGGCAGCGATGGGCCAACTGCGGAGCCACTCAGCGCACGTTCACGTAGATCGGCTGCAGTTTTGGAGCTCTGGAACCTGAACTTTGTCTCCCTTTTCAAAATGGGGGAGAAAAGTGAAGATTTGGGGCACTTTGTAAAGGTCAGTCTTTGCTAGAGCCCTAAAAGTTTGTGTCTACCTAATGCCTGTTCCTACAGGGTTTGATAGCTGCTGCCTGGGACAGGCCATGAAAGGTAAGGGAAAGGTGTGGGGGAAGGAGTGTGGCCCCGAAGCCGGGCAGCTCCTCCTCACTGCGGAGCTGGGAGCAAGGACCACCCGTGGGGTAGCTCTGTGCATGCTGGGGAGCTGCTCCAGCCCCCTTCACCCGCCAGGCTCGGAGGAGGGAGGGCACGGGGGGAACCGCTCAGTCTCTTCCTCTCTGTGAAACCCCAGTGCCTGGAAACCCCCCTCGGCTTCTGCCAGCGGGCTCTTCCAAGAGCTGGGCAGGGCAGTGCCCCCCACCCCACCCCCCCAGGCTTTCCCGGGGTCAGGTTTAAAAACAAAAAACGGAAGAAATGCTAAAAATCCCCCCTGCTTTGTAGCCCCTTGGGGAGTTTTGCTCCCTGCAGCCTCCAGCAGGGTGTTTTTAGGGGTCTGTGGGTTGGGAAAGGTTGTCAGCCTCTATGGGGGATTGAAATAATTAATCAGCTCTTGGCAGAAGGGTAAGTAGGGAAGAAATATATCTGTTAGGGTTTTCTGGATGAGGATGTAGATTTTGGAAGGTTGGCACAGCCCCGGTGAGCCCTCAGCCTCTCCCATCAATACGAGAAGATCCTGCTCTCACCTGGGAGGAGAATCCAGGTCCAGACCAGGACCTTTCCCCCATACCACTCGCTGGGCATCTGCAGGCTCAGCCCTCACTCCCCGGAGCTACATGTCCCCAGCAGTGGCCGTGCTGGGTACCAGATGCCCTTGAGGGAGCCCTTCACTTCTGCACTGCCGCTCCTCAGCTTCCTGCCCTGGTTCCACTTCCCCCGGGGCACGGGTGCTGTCTCTCTTCTCTAGCTTGGGGAAACACCTACGGCTGCTGCTCTGGGCCAGGGAGACCCACACCAACCATTTATTTCCAAAAATTCCTCAGCCTGAGTCGTAACTTCACCCTTGCCAGCAGCTCCAGCAGCTGGGGAGCCGAGAAGGTGGTCGGAAGCAGGGGGGTGGCTTAGGCAAAGACTTCGAGAAGCTAAACTCAGCCTTCACTTTTTGTTTGAGAGCTTCAGGACTGATGAAAAACTAAGTTCAGGTTTTCAAAGGGGAAAATCTGTTGCTGAAGAGGAGAAATACACTGAGGATGGCCAAACCATTACGGGCCCGTGGCCTGTGCTCTGCTCCCGTGGGTAGCCATGTGCTGGGCTGCCCTGGGCTGCATGCATGAGGAGCAGCAGCTGGAGGAGCTGGGCTTTCCATCTGTCCCGGGGTCTGTGCTGTCCAAAGCCAGCCCTGATGTGACCAGGAGTGCAAACACCAGGTTCAGAGAGCTGCTTCTCAGCAAGGTGTCACACACCAGCTCTCCCAGTGATGCTGGTGGTACATGAGAGCCACTAGCATATGGCAGTGCTGAGCTGAGGGATGCAGCAGAGGACTGAGCTCTTCAAAACACAAACAAGAAGGTGTCAGCCTACCCGGGAGCCCATTAGGCAGGAGAGGCAGACACCAAGTCACCCTGCAAGGGTTTTTGCATGTGCACTGGGGAGAGGCAACCCTATCACTGTTCAGCAAAGCACACTGAGCCCTTCCCACCGTTCCCTCGAGACGGGAGGAGGATTGGGAGAAGTGTCTCAGAGGTGGAGGCTCCAGCTGGAATGTGTGCAGGAAAGGCACCCACAAAAGTATTTGCTGGCTGGAGATTTCAAGGGCAGTGCGGTTACTCAAAAGCAGCCAGAAGCACTTCTTTAAAGAGCCACTTTGGTAGATATGCTGGGGCAATTTTCTAAGCCACTTCCATGTTGTCATCATCAGATGAGAGATACCATTTCCCCTTCCTTTTCTTTGTTTCATGTTTGGTTTCTGGGCAGGATGAGCAGCTGCCCAGCCCAGCACAGGGGCTGGGACCCCCGGCACAGAGAGGGGCCAGTTCCTCCCCATCACAAGAGTACCCCGGGACCATGTTACTTTCCAGAGAGTTCCTGGCTCTGTTGTAGTGGCTGAAGACAGATCTCTTTCCTGGCCCTGAGGACACAGCAGTGATTTACAGCTGCCCAGCACCAAAGCTGCAACTTCCACATGAGGTTTTACCCTGATATTTCTCCTTGAGTGAAGGGGCCCTGGCTGCAGGGGGTGGGGAGTGTTGGTAAAGGCTTTGCAAAGGGGATGGCTCCAGCTCAGCGCCTCAGCCCCAAACTGCCTCAGGAGCCTGTGAACGTGCTCCTGGAGAGGAAGAGCAAGATGGGAGTGGGCAGGAGCGAGGGGAGCACTAGAGCACTGACATGAGAGGCTCTGTCACACAAGGGGCTGCGATATTTATCCCAATTAAAGCAAGTGTCAGGTTGAAAATGATGAAACCAGAAAGGGAGTGGAGCAATTCAGGCAGAAACCAATGCAGCAGAGCACGGTACGGAGTCGCGCTGCCTGTTCCCTTGAAGGGACAGAGACATCCCCACGCAGAGCCCTCCCCAACACCCTCCAGACAGGGCACAGGCACTGGGATGCTCCAGACACCCCAGGAGGGAAGGAATAAATGCAGCCGCCTGAGGAGGAGGCAGTGAAGGGCAGCGGGAGGTACCAGGCTCTGCACCAATGTCTCTGCGGGGTGGCTGTGGCTGGGAAGACGCTGCCCTCCCTGCCACGGACTGGGCAAAGGGGACCTGACGGGGAAAGCCAGGTCCTGCCTGGCCAGAGCTGGGTCCTGTCCTGCTCTTGAGCTGAGACCCTCCTTCTTTCGGCAGCAAGTGGGTCAGGAAACACAAGGCAAGGCTATTCCGTAAGAGAAGAAGCATTGCTGAAACACTTCTCAGGAATCCCGGTGATGCATCCCGACAGCAGCAAATCAGTTCCTCTTTTCATCTCAGCCACACTTGGGGCTGGAACAAGCGCTCGCGTGCGGCTCAGTAGCCGTGTCAATGTGCGAAGCGGCCCCAGCAGCGGCAGAGCAATCGCTGGCGATGAGAACACGGCAGCAGGAGATCATAGAATCATAGGATCATAGAATTGTCCAGGTTGGAAGAGACCCTTGGGATCATCGAGTCCAACCATCTACCCTACTCTACAAAGTCATC
>JAOXNO010000003.1:30755209-30769613 GCA_028565335.1 Limnodromus scolopaceus | reverse complement strand
CATTTTCAGAAGTCCCTTCAGGTCCCCCTGCATGTTGTGTGTATGGCTTTTCCTTAAGTTTACATGCTTTTTAGTGTGGATTTGCATCCTGAGTTTGCGATGATTACACCCAGAAACGTCATTCCTTCTCTCTGTGGACTGTAGTCATCCCCTTGTCATGTTTCTACAAAGAGTATTTATGGACCACATGGCCTGGAACCTGCATGAAGGAGAGGGTGCTGTGGTCATAGCAGAATTAGGCAAAATACTGCAGGTTATGGGCCCAGTGTAAGTCAGTGCCTTTTCCACTGCCCTTAACCTAACTCTGAATCACATCTATCTTCCCATCTTCCCTGTCTAAAGCAGTAGAGCCCAGCTGAGTGTTTGCTAGTTCCATCTTGGTTGTAGCATTTGAAAATAAGGTGTTTGGTCTTCCCTGAACCCTGTAAGTATCAGGTTGAAGGAGAGAGACTTCTGGGGAGAGCTTCTGAGAATTGCCTGTGTCTGGGGAGTCACCAAGAGAGCTGCTGGGATGTGAACTGCTGAAAGAGTCCCTGGTGTGCATATGACAGGCAGATGTCTTGTCTTTTTGCTTTTAAATCTCTTGTATGCCAGGGAAAAAAACTTGTAACTATACTGCAATAACACCATATCCATTGCTGTATACGATAGAAATGCAAACTACAGTGTTAGGTATTCTGAAACTGGGAAAACAGTACATTTGAAATGCTGTGCAGAGCCAGAAAATCATCAGACACCATGGTTGTGCAGTTTTGAGCCTGTCAGGCCCCATTTCTTGTGGAAAGTGACATTTTCTCTCGCTCACTGGCCGCCTTACAAAGACGCGTTGGGCTGGTTTTTTCCATTACATTACATCAGCTTTATGCCAATGTAAGACTGTTGCCTTTGAAGGACAGATGGCCTTAAGGAATGAAGATTCTGTGAATTATATTATTGCTCATTTTAAAGTCCAATTGAGAAAAATTTTTTTTTAACTTCCCTATGCCTCTTCTGGGCCTTCTTAGATTTAAATGACTTATTATTATCAAAATAATCCACCTTGGATCAGGCTGCCACTTTTCTAGTCACAGAAGAGGAGAGGTGATGCGAGTGTGGGTTGGAGACTCAGAAGCGTCTTGTTCCTATTCTTGCCTCTAGCACTGGGTTGCTCTGGCTTTAGGCAAGTTTTCTTGTTTGTGTGCTTTGCCGTCTGTAAAACACTGTGAACACTTCCCTGGCTCTCGATCATCCTCTGGTGAGTGATATTTGGGAAGTGCTTTGAGAGCAAGCACCATATAACAGAGCTTAGCAATGTTGCTGAGCGTTTGGCTGTAGGAGCCTGTTCAGCTGCAGGAGGGCTGGGGGATCACAGGAGGCAGAGTGCTCCCATAAACAAGTTTTAGAAGGCCTTTGCTTCACAGGGGGAGATGGGAATGACCCCTCAAGCCCCTCTGACGTGGGGCAGTTGTCTTGTAGACCTCTCTGCCTTGATGCTGGCTGCTGCTCAGCCAGTAGAGGGTGCTGGAAATGCATGTCCTCTCTCCCGACGGGCATGGAGGTATGCTTACTAGCGAAGTGATATAAACTGCTTAGGACTATAAATCTTAATCCCTCTTCTTAATGTTGCTTTAGCCAGAATTATCTGATTTCTGTGTTAGGGATCCTCCCCAGGACCTACTCGGCCCCGTGCACAGGGATGAATCTCTCTGCAGGAAGGCAGCTGGAAGAGCCACAGACTGTAGCTTGAAACAACTTGTGACTTCCAGATGAGATGAGGTTTGCACAGCGAAGGGTCTGGGGCAGCTGTAACTCATTTGCTGCTTTCCCTTCCCCTGTGCTCAGCAATGAGGCTCCATCCTTACACTGTTGCTGAGTCCTAGCTCAGAGACACCCTCTGGTCTGTTGAGCAGTTGCAGAGACGAGACAGGTACCTCCCTCTGCAGATCTTTGCTGAAGTGCTTCCTTCTGACAGTTGCACAGAAAGGTTTTCAATAAAGGCAGTTGCTCAGTGACCAGTTGCTACTGCCTAGGGCTAGGAAACTGGGCCACACTTGGGAATTCCCAGCTTCAAGCACCAACCTCTGCAGTTTCACAGCTAGCAAATGTCTGGGTGAGGGTTTGCTCACAATGTACAAAGTACACACACAAACCCAAGGTGTCTGAGGGATTTACAGTTTTCAGAGGGAAGGCTGGTGGAAGCTTTGCAATAGACCTCAAAGCCTCTCATTTCTAGCGAGTTCTCTGCTCCTTTCTCTTGACTGATTTTTATTTTCAACAATCTGACAGGAGTTGAATCTGCAGTCCTGGGAGGTAAGCTGGGGATAAATCTCAATTTCAGGCTGTCTGCTTTCTTAAAGGAAGCTGCCTTAGGTTTAGGCTGTAAAGGGAAGGGTCTGTGTGCTCTTTCAAAAGAGCTGGCTCTGAATAACTGCTTTTTTATTTTATTTTTTTTTTTTTTAATTTGCAATGTTGGGTGCTCTCTTCTGGGACTGAGCAGTCGTTTATTGCAATAATAGATTCTAGGCACATCTATCATACTGTTTCTCCACAGGAAGTCATTGATTTTTTTCCCGTTTTGTGTCCAGTAATGAAAGTATTGATCAGGGAGGGTCAGTAGCAGTTTATAAAAGAGCTAACGCTAAAGTCTTCCTGCCTTCGAGGGGATGAGTTTGGGAGAGGACTGTCACCTGGACTTCCCAGAGAAGCTGGCACTGGAACGGGGGTATAGTATGTGCTGATGGTGCTGCTGTGGGTTAATTGGTCATGTTAGCCTTATTTAGGGGGGGCAGGGGGGGGCAGCTAAGGCCTGAGATCAGTCTCAGATCCCCAAAACAGAATCTGTATCTGAGTCTCTCTACTCCGGTGCTTAGTGTGTCTTGCAGCTTCTGCCCTATGTCAGATTCTTGTTAAAATCGTCAACCCTTTTTGATAGGAAATTGGAGAAAGCTGGCAGGTAGTTTATTGCCATCTTCAGAACAATGCAGAGATTCCTTAACTGTGAAGCCATCTTAAATCTTTCACAGAGGAAGAAAACAAGAGGGAACTATATGAAATGATCTGACAATTTCTGTGAGATCTCCATTTGTCTGCTTAGACAAACCAGGAACAACTCTTGTGCACTGGCTCAGTGTGCTGCTTTACAGAAGCAGGGAAGTCTTCTTGCTACTTTCCCAATACAGCCCTCCCTCTTCTTTTTTGGACTGTTTTATGCTAAATAGGCTCAGCATATTGAATAATTTATTTAAATGAGGGAGAATGCCTATTAATGTTTCCTGGCATCCAGAGATCCAGGGGCAGCATGGTGGTAAGACATGGTAAAACTTTGGGGTGTGCAGATACTGTAGAAATACCGGTCCACGTTCCTGCAGCACTGCTCTCCTTGGGTGGTAGTTGTCACGTGCGAGGCTCAGAGAGGTGAATTGATTTGCCCAAGCTGCATTAGGATTAAGCATCAGGTGGCATCACAACTTGAAAGTATGGGCAGGTTCCTTGAGCTGTTTTCCTTCAATGTCAACTTCCTAAATGAAACAAATTTGAGGCTACTTTTTTTTTTTTGCGTAGCTCACCTGTCTCTGAACTAAAATATCTTCCAGTTTGTTTTTCCTTGGTGAGATTTATACTGACTTGCTTGGAAGAAAAGAATCATGGGGTCTCATCAAGCATTTCTTTATCCCTGCCTCACACAGCAGTTTTTTGTTTTGCCCCATAACTTGTGTAAGACACTTTTTTAATCTCATAGGTGAAGGCAGGACAAACTTTAAAAAAACAAAACAAAACAAAAAACCAAAAAAAAAGAAAACCAAGAAAACAGCATACACTGTGGCAGTAGGGTGCTAAGAGGGCTGCGGAGAGTTCTAAAGCTTTGCAGGTTTGAACCTTGGCTCAAGTTGCTGATGGTAAGGAATCTCCCGAAGCAGCTCCATTTCAACCCTGTGGAACCTGAGCTCTGCGGGGCCAAGTCCCTAATGTGAAAGTCCTGCAGGTTTACAAGCTGAGGGTTTGGAATTGCAGAGGACTAAAAGCATCTTCTCTCTTCACTCTTTGTCAAGCTGCGCTCACACCAAGTCTGTGAGTGTCAGCCCGATGTTTGCCTGTGGCTGTTCCAAGTTGACAGCTTCATCTGGCAGATGACTTATGTGAGACCTGTTGGGTCTTCACCAGCGACTGGAGAATGGGCTTGAACTAGAGGGCACAGCGTCAGGGCCAGGTGTTGAAGGAGGCAGATTTGAGCCCTGAGGCACCTCGTGTCCCATCAGTTCCTGTGGCTGAGTTCCCTAAGCTGCTGATGTGACCCTTGGGTACAGTTTGCTGCAGAAAGAAGTAAATTATGGAGGCAAATGGTGATTTATTTTTAAGACCTTGAAAAAAATGTTTGTGTATATGAAGTGCAGGGTTTATTACAGGGTTCTGTACAATATTTCCTTTTCCTGCAGTGGGTGTCAACCTCTTCTATTTCTGCATAATTATCTACCTCTATGGGGACCTGGCAATCTACGCAGCGGCTGTACCAGTCTCTCTCATGCAAGTGACCTGGTAAGTGTGCTCACTGCTGTGGGGTTGTGCTAACACAGTTGTGTGCTAACACAGAAGAGAGCAGGCTTTTGGATTTGATGGGGTGATAAGTCTGACTGGGATCAGCTCTACTTTCTGAAGTACGGAGTGGAAAAATGACTCAAGGACAGATCATCGCTGGTGGGTGGGAAGGTGAAGTTGTTTTATATTCCCCACCCGAGTGCCTGTTGCCTGCCTGAAAAGTAGCTGACCTGATTTCAGATGAGTCCTCAGGTGTGAAGTGTTTCCAGCTTCGGCACCTTGCAGACATGGGGCTTGTTGCTCAATACCTGTCGGTATCAAACCTATGGTTTGATTGCCATACTCTGTGCAATATTTTAGCTTATCTTAGTCTTTTTGGGTAAGAGCTGAGAGATGTGATCCTTATCAAGCCTGTGACCAGCATGTGGTGACATTCCATGGACTTAGCTCTGCACTGAGACTGGTTCCTTTCTCAAAGAAACAGATAATGAAAGAGATCAGTTTGATCAAATCTGGGCTGGATTTGGACTCATGACTTGTAAATGGAAAATCACAGTGATCCATGTATGACCTAAACTTGCTAGCTCAATGACCAAACTTGTAAATAACTGTAGGTAATCCAAGAATTTGCATTTACATGTATGGTACTTGGTGACTTGCTGTGTTACACAGTCCTGAAAATGCAAGAAAAGATGGTGTTCAGGGAGCGAGGGGTGAAATTGACTCTTCAGGTCTCTGATCATTCCTCTTTCTTGAATGCAGGAGAGGGGAAGACATCTGCTAGGAGTTAATTACTGTCTTTTGTTTCTCCCTCCTTTCCCAGCAGTGCCACTGGCAACCATTCTTGCAGTGTTGGAGATGGCACAAAGTATAACGATACAGACAAGTGCTGGGGGCCAATTCGACGGATTGATGCTTACAGGCTGTATCTGGTGAGTTTCTGAAACTGGGATGACTGTTATTTCCATTTAAACTTTACTTCTAGTGTGTAAGGATTTTTTTCCTGTAGAGATGATGTGGTTCAAGTGAAGCTTTTGGGGTTTGTTTGTTGGTTTTTTTTTTTTTTCAAAGGCATGAAGCTTTTAGTTCATTCTGGCCTTCCTGGCCGAACACTTCCTCTCTGTTCTTGGTGATGTGGCTGTGTTTCAGTTTGGCCATTAGAATAATCCTTACGATTTTGGGTTTAAAGTAGAGTTTTGTCCTTCTTGTTTTGTAGTTTTATATTGCTTAAGTTGGTGATGTGTCCGTGCCAAAGGGTGGAGTTTTTTTCAGTGGCTGACTAAGTAATTGTTGCTTTGAGGTAATTGCTGTCAGTATACCCAAATATATTAAGCTCTCTTGAGTGCATTCTTCATGTGAATAAAACTGTTTATGCAGCAGGAGAATCTTCTTTTTGAGAGATGATGGAAACAGCCCACTTAAACAACATCCAGTGCTATATGCTGCTTTAGTAATAGCTTTCTGTCTAGTTTAGGATTGTCTATTGCATCTATTACTGTGCTGTGGTTCTGCTGTGAAACCAAGGTTTTTCCCAAAGGATGATAAACACTGCTTCTCTTGAGCTTGGGGAGAGTGGAGCGCTCATACCTGGAGACAGATGTCAGTAGGGCAAAATGAAAAGAGGGAAGTATGGAGGTGCTGCAGAGCATGCCTTCTGTTAGGGTTCTCAGTGAGAATTTTAAGAAAAGAGTGAAGATGGCTGTATGTGCAGAGAATTCCAGGGGCAAAGCCTAGTTGCAGCAATTTTGCAGTTTAGTACATTTTGGACCTGCAGTGGATCACATCCCCGAGTGCACTTGTTCCAGTGTTATTGCAAAAGTAAGAGCTGGGCCTCCGAAATATTAGTGAATGTCAAAGCCTAGTTAATTATTTAAGAGAAATATTATTGCTTTATTAAATTGTGTCTTGGTCTGTTTCTTTAAAACTTCCAGAAGATTGACGATTTCCTTCCTGAATTTCAATAACTCTCCCTGACCCAGCAGAAGGAGCTAGTCAGAAAAGGGAGACGTGCATTAATTACTGCCTGCATCTCTCAGATATTATGTCTATAATTCATGAAGATAATTGTTGTTAGGCCTTGAAAAATTAAAAAATTAAGACTGTGTAAGCATTAGACTTGCTGTCTGTGTACATAACTCTCAGAGGAGCTTTTCCCTCTGCTTGTCTTCTCTTGTGGATTTGGAGAATAAATATCTGCAAAGTCTTTGGTGGTGGTTAATCCTTCCCTGCTCAGTAATTGAGATGAGGGTTTCAGTGCTTTGCTCTGCTCTCCCTTGAAAGTAGGGAAGGATTGTTTGCAGCAGAACATGCCAGTCTGTGGTGGGTTACTGTGGGGGGGGTCCCACAATTGCTGTGTTTAGGGGGTTGCTGGGTGTCAGCATTGCTCTAAGTTTTGGGGTTTTGTTAACATTTCTAATACTTCTTCCTGGATGAGTATGGGAGTAAATTGGGACTCGTTCTACCTCCAGCTCTGCTGGTCCCACTCTCTGCTTGACTTTTGTAGTTTTTATTCTCCAGAAAACAGAAATGGTGACATCTTCCCTAGAGAGGGATAAGAGATGTAATAATTTATAAAACGTTCAGACCCATAGCACCAACGCTGTCATCAAGTTTGGGCTGAAGAGACTGTGCTGGTTAATGTTTCTCCCCCACTCTCCTGTTTGTGATGTGGACAGCAAGTGAGCAGTAGTTAAAGCTCTTAAATTTTCTGAGAGAAACCTGGGGATGGGGGGGTAGGAAGTCGCTTGACTTCAAGCAAAAAAACTTATTAGCAAAACACTGTAACTATCACTACAAATTTTGTCCAAGCTTCTTGTGTGTAGAAGTAGAGTCTTGAATAAGCAAGAAAAGCTGAAACCTGCCTGACTGAAGGGGAAAAGGCAACATGAAGGTGAGGGGGGGTGAGATGCATCAAGAACATAGCTATTCTCTCGGTCCCAGAAACTTGCTCTGTTTTCTTGATGACTTCTTTTTTGAATTCTTGCTTGTTGGAATAATTCAGGTTCCACGTTTCAGTGGACAAACAAGATCTATTTTTGCAGGCTAAGTTCCCCTGTGGCAAGGGGACAGATGGACACTGTGATCCCAAAAGAAAGCAGCTGAGTTTTTGGATCAGCCCTTTTGTCCTAGATGCCTGCCTCTTAGTTTTCTCACCTCGACTTAGCACTGTATTTATCTTTAAGTGGCTTTTAGGAGCAAGATGGGTGGATGTAACTGGACCCTCTTGCCTGTTCCCAGTGAAGCAGGTCTCTGGATGTAGTGCTATATTTCTTACTCTGTGCGTGGCCCCGTAGAAAGCCTTTTTTGGACTACCAGGAGAAATAATCTATTTGAGGTTTTCTGGGAAAATGGTGCCAATGGGAGCTCTCTTGTGCCAAGTACCACCAGTCTGCCAAAGATCTGTGCTGCTTTCCTCCTGTCGACTCTCTCTCCCAATGCTGTGTCGTCTTTTCAACAAAAACCATTTCAAACATTGACTCTTCGAGCTGGGGGTGGAGAGGGGAATAATGACTGATGTAAAAATCCTATTTCACGGTTTATTGTCCAAGAAGGCCTCTGGAAGCTGTCTCTGCTCTGATCACTGTGAACGGAAGCTGAAAACTATGTACATAATGAGAATATTTAGACAGATTAAATCCTTCTCTCGAGACTTGCTTGTCTGCTCAGCATCTTTATTGCTACTCCAAAATTTCACACCTAAGTGTGACTGCAGAGCCTTCAGAGACCACCAGGCCCCTATTAACCTTTGTCTGAACAAATGGTTATCTTGCTTCTTGTTTGTAAATTGCCTTGGAAAATAAAGGCTTGCAAAGCAAATAAGTGAAGGCAAGTGCAGGAAATACTTAAATAGTCTTTTGCTCCTGTCCCATCACTTGCTGCTAATATTTGCCACCTCTTTGGGACTGTGGGAGTCCTGGGGGGTTTAGAAGGTGAGCCTCGAGCCCTGCCGTGCTGTTCCACACCTGTGAGGGCAAGACCACGCGGGGCAAATGGGCTGGAAGAAAGGCATGTGTTAGATGGCCCAGCGACCTTGTTGAAGGCAAGCGCTGATTACAGTTAAAGCAGATCAATGGCTTTCTATCTTGGCTTCAGATCTGTCACCACTCTGTCATGTCCTCGACACCTGAAGTGACTCCCGAGTCCCTTGGCTGTCTTGATGGCAATGCTAAGGACAGGGTCGAGTTCTCTCCGCGCTGAATTCACACTCCGATGCCGTTGCTCTGTAATGATTCCTGTAAGATCAGCTGGGCATCTTTGGTGTAGGCTGCGGGGAAGGGGCAGCGGATTTAAGCTTCAGATCTCTCATCGTAACACTTTCTTGTCTTTCTCTTCCAGTACTGTGGGAGTGTGACATGATAGTCCCTGTTTCTAGAAAGCAGATACTGAGATAAATAAGAGAGAGATTAAATCCTGGGGATAAGCGGCCATTGAGAGTGTCTGATCCAAAATGCATTCATGACCTGGCAAACGGCGCCTGTCTTCTGCACCGGGGCAGCCGTTGTAGCTAAAACCTCTACTCTCTTCTCAGCCCTCCTCTTCTGGCAATTTGGGGCATGGCGCCTTCCCATGATGGAAAGGAAATGGCTTAAATTCTCAGAGGGAGCCGTACGCCTTTCAGAGGAGGCACTGGCACAGGTACTCCTGGTAGCCTGGCTCGGTAGCGCGTCAAAGCTACCAGGTGCATCTGTTCTGTCTGAGTCTCCGTTGGTTTTTTAGCTGATTGGGAAAGGGACGTGGCATCCGCTTTTCCCGGTTCACAGATGCTGCAGTATCGCAGGCAGCCCAGTGGGTGCGGGCCGAGCGAAGATGGGAGCGCAGATGGTTTAATGGAGATTATCCCAGTTGGAAACGTGCTTGTGCAGTGAATAAAATGAGCGGGCTTGCAGGCGCTTACCGTCCCTCTTCGGGAGGGGACAATGTCACCCCAGCCTGACGCTCTGATCAGAATACCCAGCGACCAGAGCCGGGCCGGGCTGCAGCCGCGGGAGGCTGTGCAGGGGGGGGCGGGAGGTAGCCTGAGGACACGTACAATTCCTCAGTGCCAGCAGAACTTAATCGGCAAATGCGAAGGCTGAACTGATAAGTGTTGATGTAGATCCCGGCTGCCTCGACACGGTGCTGCTTTCCCGGCCCTCTTCGGCTGTAGGCTGGGGTGTACGTGCTCTGCTTCCCTCCTCTGACTGTGCCGCACGTGTGCGCGCACCCTCTGCGCTGGGTAAAAGTATCTGTGATTTTTACTGCCAAAGCAGACCTTTTCAGATACATTTACCTGCACTAGGGCAGTTTTATCAGCTTGTTCAGTGTGTGAGACGCTTGTGGCTTCTCTGTCCATTGCTGCCTTCTGGCCTCTATGGGCTTTCATTGTGGGTTTTTTGGGTTCTTTTGTGGTTGCTTTTTTTTTTTTTTTTTTACCTCCCAGCAGTGGTACGAGGGGAGCCCTCATGGCAGTACTTGAACATCCATGCTTGATCTAAGCTGTCTCTTGCCAACTGGGAGCTGGAGAATCGGAGCTGGAGCAGTGCTGCAAGCAGAGTGCTTCTTCCAAGGGCACCTGGGTTTGCTCTGCTTGTTCCCTTTGCAGCAAGTGCTTTTCCTCTGCCCTGCCTTCCTCAGCTGTGCCCTGCAGCAGCATCCGGTAATAAATGGGTCACAGCTGCTGTCTCCTAGATGTTTATTCTTACAGGTTTCAGTGTCTAGAGACCTTGAGATCCAGTGGTGGGGATGGCAGCAGCTCTGGTGGGAGGTGTCTGGAGCAGGGAGGGCTGATTTCACAGTACATCAGTCAAAAAGGTTTGGGGTGCTGGCCCTGGGCTCTCAGGGTGAGCCAGTGGAAAGGAAGAAAAGCTAATGGAAGCTTACCCTGCTGGTGTGAAGCCATCATCTTGTTTAAGTAAATTGCTTAAACTGTAGCACTGTTACGTTCCAGGTTACCCCAGCTTACATTAAGGATGCAGCGGGACTGGGGTACCATTAGCATGTCACCTTGCATATCCTGTAAGAAGTTATTCATGGTAAGACCTTCTTGCCAAAGGTATTGCATTATATCCCCTACCACAAATGCTCTGATGAGTTTTATTATGATACTGGTATAGAAATAGAAACAAATGTACAAAAAAGGCAGCTGCTACTTCTGTGCATAGATACAGTTCTGAAAGCCTTCAAAATAGGTAAAAGCCTCTCAAGGGTCCAGAATATTATGCCATTTCTGTATGTACAGGCACCTGGGTTTTGAGCCTTTGCTGTGGCAGGAGAGGAATTAGTACTGCATTAAGCATAAATATCAATAGCCCTAGCTGTTTGTTACAGGTGCCTCTGAAATACAGCTTTCCTTGGCTAAAAGCCCAGTCTCAGGGACTGATTGGAGTCTTCTCATGCCTCATCTAGTCAGCTTCCAAAAAGTAAGGTCAGTTAAGTTGTTGCTTTGCTCTGAAGTAGTTGAAGAAGGACAGGAGCCAAGTTCGTTTAAAATAGATGGTGTCTGGGTGTGGGACAGGAAGGCAATTCTTAGCTTTTTTTATTGTGAAACTAATAAAGTTGAAATTGGCACACAGCCTTGTTAATATGGCATAAATCCTGCCTCCTTCATCCTGGTCCATTCCTCTTCTGTGGCCTTGTCAATAAATTCTTTCAATTGCTCACTCGTCATATGTCTGTGATGGATAAACCAGCTCTTTCGGAGCTTCCCACACCCCTCCGTGTTTCCTAACACAAAGAGAACTTCAGATAATAACTGGCCTTGTGAATAAGAGGTTCTTCTGACCTGGCAGGAGGAGAGGCAGGTGTGCAGTGTTGTGAAAATGGAATATAAACTTCTTGTACCGGTGACCTGAAAGCTGGAGTTCAGGTTCTGGTGTGTGATTTTTTTTTTTTTATTTTTTTTTTCTTGCTTTCCTTGTATCTGATTGTGTTTTGAGTAAAAGAAACATCAGCCAAAACGCAAGCCTTCCTGCTGCCACAGCTGGGTAGGGGAGTCAGCCTTTGGTACAATGGTGAAGCAACTGCAAGACCATGGATTGAAGCAGTTAAGTTTAAAGGATTAGTTTTGTCTCTTTTCACAGGAAAATCAATAGTGCAGGGGACTGGAATATGTTTTCTGCACAGAGCTGTCTGTTCACTTCACAATGAGAAGTGTTTTTTGGTTTAAGTGGAGTTTGGGTTGCGCTGTCACTTGGACACTGAGCTTTTCCAAAGGGCAAATCCTTCCCCCCGCCACCTCCAGCTGGCTGGCAAGGGCTGTGTGGAAGGGAAGGGTGCTGTGCTGCTGGTTGTATGCCTGGCCAGATGTGCTGCAGGTGCTACCAGACCTTAAGAGAAGCAAGGGGGCTGGTGTGATGAGTAGAGGCTACTGGTGAGCTCAGATGCACTTGGCTTCCCCATAGATGAGTGTCCCACACACTTTAATGCTTGGTTTGTCTTATGTGATGATGGATGGTGGGCATGAATCTTGGAAGCAAGCCATCTAAATGAACTGGGCAAAGAAGTGGCTCTAGATAATCTCTGCTTTTGTGTGCTTCCTGCAGTTACACACTCACCAACCCTGTTTATTGGGGTCGAACTACAGCCTCCCCTGCCCAGCGGAGCCACCCAGGCGAAGCTGAGAGGTCGTGCTACTGCTTTTCCTAAATAAAGCTATCCTTTGGAGTAAGCTCACTTGAGCAGCGAGGCACCAAAGCTGACACTGTTCTCTCTCTATATCGGAGACCAAGAGGGCAGATGTCAGAACCGATACTGGTTTGTGATCACCCATGCACTACACAAGCTGTAAAGGTTTAAAGCCTCTTATAATCTCTTTCTAGGACTATGCTGTTCCAGCAGGCTCGTAGATCTTCCGTTTTGGGAACACTTTTGTAGAAAATAAGTAAAAAATGCATTTCCCCTGTACAGGGTTACTTTCTGTGGTGGTAGTGACAGCACCCTAGAAACTAGAATTGGAGAAGACCTGTTAAGTCAGCTAAGTGCTCCCCTGGGAGATGCAATACAAGCTGCCTTCTCAACAGTGTATTTTCCAGTATTTTGTTTGGTGTTTTAACGCTAGTTTTGTTTTTAAACAGAGGTCTGACCTTGCTGCCTGCCTGATTCGCATCAGCTTTTTCATCAAGTAAGACAGCAGTCTTGGTATCTCTTCCCCTGAAATTATCATTAGTTTCTTAATATACAGGTAGAAAGCACCAGGGCTGCAGAACTGTGCAGTTATGCCGCTCTGAACGTTACCAGAAGCTGTAGAGAAAAGAGCTCTGAACACACTGGTATCTCTTTATATTCCTAAATAAGTCTGCAACTTCTTAACATCCTCCTAAATTGCACTTTATGTCTGGGTGAGATCACTGACGCTTTTGTCCAAAAATGTGGATTTTTGGACTACATCAGCAAATCCCACACGTGGCTCATGCTTCTGTAAGCAGGACTATAAATACAAATAATGCAGCTGGGATTTATCTTGTAAGTTGAATCGGTATAATGCTCTCAGGCAGAGCTGATCTCTGAAGCCTGTTGCACCAGTTTGGTGTGAGCTGTACAGGGAAGGCAAAGGAAGAGGCTGGGAGCAAGCAGACTCTCTGCTAGCCCCGGGCAACCAGCCTTTATCTCTTGCTTTTGTGCTGCTGCAAAGTAGGTACACAGTTTGGGACACTTCCTTTCCCTTCAGGCAATTCCTGCCTGAGACAAGGATGGGGATAATGCTGTCGCTGAAATTACATCCTCCAGGCAGCTAAGAGTCATGTGAAACTCAACTGAGAAGTTTGTGGGGGGGGAAAAAAAGAGGAAAACTAATGGCTTTGTGGCGGAGGCACTGTTTGTGCTGTGGCAGATCAGGGGTTAGTGGCCATCAGGAACAGTCATCCTTGCTGAACCCAAGTATCTCCTAACCCTGGCAGCTCGTAGCTTGATATGTTCGCAGGGCCCTCTGTGTGTCACGCTGCTCCCTCTCTCCCTCTCTTTACGCTGGCTAACCCGGGGGCTTTTGTAGTCAATGTAAATATTGTTGTAGTTGCCAATACCCTGCCAGGAGAGGCTATGAATATGCAAGAATTTTGGGCAGTCCCCGTGTATAATGTTTATGCTTTCACACTTTGTTGGAGGGAACTCATTAATCTCTTGTACCACGCTAAGAAATTGGGGAGGCAGGGGATGACTCCTCAAGGTTATCCAGTGTTGGGAGGGAGGAAGGCTCCTGTTTCATAGCCTGTGGGAGGTCAAAGCAAGCTGGTGGTGGGGGGTACAGCCAGATCTGGCTCTGCAGCTCCTCTGCTGTCCTTCCAAGTATCACAGACCAACCATTCAGCTCTCCTGCATCTATCCACTTTGCTGCTTCCCTCCTGCTTGTTCAAATGCAATTAGGAGATGCAGAATAAGGGGGAGCCAGGGGTCAAGGAGGCGGTAAAGTGATTACAAGACGCTGCAAATGGCTGTGCCATAAATACTCCAATGATGAAAAATTAGATGCCAGTCACCTCGAGGTTATTGCTGGCCTCCATCTTTCTCTTTTTGTGAAAAATGATAATGGAAGTGTATTTACCCCGGAGAGTGCAAGCTCGCCGCTGGCTCTGATCCTGCACACCCCAGGTGTGCCAGGGACTGCAATCCTTGCACTGAATGACTTTCTGAAAACACTTTGTGCCTGGATTTCTTCACTTCAAGAGAAGGAAGAACTGGTTTTCCAGGGTGTTCTTTCCAAAGTGGAAAGTTCCTTGTGCTCAGAGATGGGCCAACTCCAAAAGCAGACTGGGGCCCTGAGTCAGCGTGGGGAGAGGAGAGGAGCATCCCCTGGTACTGCCTTGCCATCCGTGTGCTGCTTCTGCCTTTACCTCCCAGAGCTGCTTGTAGAGGCTGCTCAGTTGCCAGCTTGGTGTGTTGGATGCTCAGCAAGATCGTAGCTTGCAAGGACATTAGCTGG
>JAOXNO010000003.1:30739381-30755109 GCA_028565335.1 Limnodromus scolopaceus | reverse complement strand
CTTGTAGAGGCTGCTCAGTTGCCAGCTTGGTGTGTTGGATGCTCAGCAAGATCGTAGCTTGCAAGGACATTAGCTGGAAATAATACATTTGTCTGCTGGATGGGCAGTCAAGATCAAAAGCTGGTGTTGGAAATCTCTAGATCCTATTCAGATCCACTAAAGCCAGTAGCTTTGGGGGGATAGAGGTGCTTCGTTCCATCTCTTGCAGAAGGTCTTCCATTTTGGAAGAAGCACTGAGGACACTATGGCACAGGAACCATGAGAGGCATGTCCAGTTTAAAGGGTACCGTGGGTGCGGGTGGGTGAAATGCCACTTGGTTCGCTGGCAAAAACCGGCCTGGCAGCAGCTGAGGTCTTGGTTCTTGGAGGATACCTCCTCTCTGCCTTGAGATACTGGGGAGAGAGGTGGGTGAGGGCTCCTTAGTGCCAGCAATATGCTTCGTGTGAGTTATGACTATAAACCTCTGCCAGGTGTCCCGAGAGCGGCACGTTAATTACCGGAGCTGCTGTGGCAGCAGATGCCTGCTGTACTCAAAGTGTAACTGCCCTTGTTTCTTTATCTATAAATATTCCTTGTGGGATGTCTGGCGGTTGCATCCTCCCTCCGTTGTGGCTTCCTGGCTCTACAGGGATTCTGGAGGTTAAAATCCCTCTTGCCTCTCAACTTTTTTGAGCAATCCTTGTTCTGTGGCTGGTTTATCTCTCTTCAACCAACTTTAAGAGCTTCATAATTGCTTGTATGCTCATAACTTGCTGCCTATCAGCACAGCCCCACTGCAGCTCTGCCTCCAGCCTTGAGAGGCTGTGGATCTTCAGCTTTACTTTTTTCTCCCCTGCTCCCCCCAGCTCTCTAAAAAGCTCCTTCCTGAACAATCAGACTCCTTTCATGTATTTATATTTGTACTGTCCACTGCAAGGGGTAAAGCTTTACCAACGAAAGCTTGGATCGCCGCCCTCGCTGATGTGCCATCTGGCTCTCTAGCTTGAGATATGAGCTCATGCAGGAGAGAAACGTGGCCTTGTCACCCTAGTAAAGAGGAGGAGAGATGGCAGGGCAGGCACTGTGTTGCAGGAGACCCTTTTCCCTTGATGTGTTTTAGCTGAAAAGCACCAAAGTCCTGGCATTGGCATCTGGAGCCTGCTGCTGGGTAGTGTAGCAGTTGCCACAACTCAAAGTAGGTGCAGAGGGGCTACCAGAGGCTGCAGGTAGGTAGCTGCAAGTAGCTCTGAAATGTTACAAAGCTCTGCTTTCTTTATCTAGGAGTCCCAAACGGGAGTGGGGAAAACACCTTGCATTTAATATTTCTCTCCAAAATCAGCACTAAAAGTTCCCTGAGGATGTGAACAGGAACACCAGTTCATATGAAACTCCTCTACTGAAGATGATAGGTCTGGTTCAAGCTTCCAGCCTGGGATAAAACCTCTGACCTGTATCAATGCTGGTAAATCAAGTTTTGCTTTTTGTTTTTCTGGGTTTTTTTCCTAGATGTCTCTTTAGACACACTCTAGAGGAGAGTACCTGAGGTGGGAACAGAGCAGCCAGTCCCTGGATCTCCGAATATCTTGTTTGATCTCCACACTTGTGCAGACTGGTTTTGTTGTATTGTTTTGTCTGTCCCTTCTAGCACTTATCTGGGTTCTGAAATAGCTCTGAGCTCAGGGACATCTCGCAGAAGCAGAACGGGTGTCAGAATTGCCACTCCTGACAGAGTGTATGAAGTGTCTGCTTTTTCCTACCGTGCTCAAGGAGACTTTCCTTGTGCCTGAGCACTGACTCAACCAAAGTTTCCTCTGGGAGGTGCTCGTGCAGTGGAGCTTGCGTCTCCCTGTCGGTATCTTGCTTTGCTGTGGGAATGCTGAATACCCCTAGTCCTGTATAAAGCACTCGACTCAGCTTTCCAGCCAAGGTGTCAAAGTCTACCAAGGGCAGAAATTGATTTTGTTGAACCAATAACTTTCTTTTTAAATGCTGGCTTGCTCCCCGTTACAGTAGGGTTATTTGCTCTACTGTCTTGGGGGAGAGGTACAGCTGCTCAGCTGTGAAATCTAAACATCAGTATCTACAGAGGTGGAGCTGATACTACCCTGAAGTCAAATTCGTGTGAGATGTTGGCACTTCAATCAAGAGCCTCCAAGGAAGGATTTGGTTGGGGTGAATTTTGGTTCTGAATGAGGGCGAGGAGGGCCTGGAGGAGGAGGGAAAGGAAAGAGTGGCTGGGGCCTCAACCCTAAGGGAGATGTTTAAGGGGAGGGCACCACGACACCTCTCTACAATATTAAAACTGAGGGATCCTTGCCCTGGTATCTGAGACCTATTAACTTCACGTTGGTATGACAGCCCTGTTCCACACAAATGCATTTATTCAAAAACTCTTAAACTCTTTTTGCTCTGCTCCTGGAGTAGTTGCTGCATTTAACAAGATTAATCTTTATGGTCTAACTTTGCTCAGGTAAATACCCTGCTTCTACTCAACTATCTGAAAGTTTCTGGGCTCTGAATCAACAAGAAACATTAGCTACTGTTTTTAATTCACTACTCAGCAAGCACCAAAAACAGATGCAATTCTTACAGATGAGTTTGTGGAGCATGAAAACAAGCAAGTTCTGATGACAGTTATGAATGAAGCTGGCTTTCAGATGGTCCTCTTGCAAATACATGCAGGCAGTAGCCGTAATGCTGTAACTACTGCATCTAATACATGCATCAGCTACGTTTGGGATGCTAATTGTGCTTCCTGAGCTGTATTGGCTTCTTCTGTACAAGCCGCACGCTGGGAAGCAGATGAAAGCTATTGAACTGTACTGGTTCAGAGTGATAGATGGACCCTTCAGGTCAATAAAGAACCTGCTTAGTCAATACAGCCCTCTGACTGGCTTAAAGTGTGTTTGTATGGGCTGAAAGACTCTTGGCATTAGCTGGCCATTACTGAGTGGTTGAGAGCTCTCTTGGTGGTCCTCTTGGCTGAAACTAAGCTGATAAAACCAGCCAGATGTCCTATTAACGCTTGATCTTACTTTTCCTTTTTTAAGATAAGCCAATAAACAAGGTTATGTAACCAAGTTTTAACATAAGAGCTTTAATAAAATATACTTTTAGAAATATCTAAATATATATAAAAATATATTCCAGGCAATGGTAAGTCCCAGCTAGTTTCCCCCGTGGCAAGAAGACTGGAGTTGACCAGCCTACTTTTCACTTTGAAATACTAAGAGCTGACAGGCGCAGAGGCTGGGAAAACGGTGTCAGCTGAGTTGCCAGCTCAGAGAAGCTCCCAAACCTTGGTGCCCGTACTGTTGTGGCTTGGCTTGGTGGGAGGAATGGATTTGAAGACCATCCCAGGGGTTGAGCAAGCTGGTGTGCTGCTCATGGCTCCTACTAGCCTGCAGGGCAGAGTGTAATTCAGGGCGACAAGCTGCTGTTCTTTCCTCTACACTCACTGGCTTCTAATTTTCTGACTGGGAATGTCAGTGAAAGTAAGAAAACCAGTTTTTTAGGGGGTCACTAACGTGCTGGATCTTCATGCTGGTTTTCCAGGTGAGAAAGCAAAGAAAAGTATTTTGTGTCTATTGCATTTATTTGTTGTGTGTGGGTTCCAGGTACCCTCAGCAGCAAGCCTGGCCATTCGTTTGGCCTCTCCCATTTAATGGAGGAGCCTGGAGAGAAATTTGGGAACCACTCTTAACAGCTAGTCTGTGCAAAAACACAGAAAAGGTATTCTGTGAATATAAACAGCATTTGATAGATCTGATGCTTCTTCTTAGCCAAAGGGAGGTTTCCCTTACCTTGGTAAAGTTTTAACAATAAATCAGCCACGGACACCTGCTTGTTTCTAATAGAAAACCACTTCATTAGTGGAAAAACCTTTAATCAAAGTAGACCATGCTTGTTCTGCCTCGGATTAATTTGCTGAAGTTTAGGAAGAGAATGATAAACTCCTAGAAATCATCTCAGCCAGCTTAAGAGGTGAACTGGAAGACTTGGGAGAGCTTTTTGATGTGCCGGAGCTCTGCGTATTTGGCTGGTGCAGTTCTCTCTGTAGGTTTTGGGTTGTTTGAATAGCGTGTAATGAAGCACTTTGTAAATTATACCCCTCTGGGGGAGACTTGAGCTTGGAGAACATCAGGTGAAAAGTTTGGGTATATGTCTGAGGTGGTTATTTGGGCTTGCTTTTTCCTTAGGGAGAAGTTATGAAACTAATTAACTTAATGGGTTGCAAGAGCACTTAGGTGTCTGGCACAGTGAGGTAGAGAAGGTAGACATCCTCCTTTTAAGCACCATGGTCTCTTCTCCTCTTCTTGGGGATGTGTTTCTAAATAGGCTTCCCGGCCTTGGGGCTCTTCTGAGGGTTGATGATGAGATTAGCTCTAGTCCAGGGACTGAGTCCTTGCCCCTCATGTCCTGATTATTGGGGAGGAACTTGCCTCTCTTTCCTGACCTTTGCTGAATCCTGCAGAGCTGTACACAATTTCACTTTGAAGTGATGTTAATCTGGCTGTTTAATGTCATCTTCTGCTCGGCCTTCCTCCTCTCCAGCAGTCCAATGTGTGCTGTAGTTTCCCTTCCTAAAAGTGTTTGGCACAAATCCCTGCAAAGAGGGGCAATCTCATCTCATTCCAGGCCTTAGCATCGTTTGTATTGATCTGTGGGTAGCAGTCTTGGTTCGCTAATGGGCGTCAAGTGGAAAAGGTAATACATTTCTATTGTACCTGAATTCATCTCTCACTTGGTTCCTTTGGAACAGCTCCAGGATCTCGTTAAGAGAAGAAAACACTGATCATCTTAAAGGATGGGAGGGGAGTCTGACCATTTAGGCACAAGAACTGGTATCTCTTCCCCATGAGTTGAGTAGTGAAGCCCACAGAGGAGGGGAAGGGTGGAAAGAGTTTCTTAGTGCATTTAGTTGTTTAAGTTGCCTTGAGCACTGGAGAGTAACTGCAGACAGTGGAGTGTAACATCCAGAAGAATTCCTTCTGCTCCATTACCAGTTGTTGGGGAGCGCACAGGAGACCCAGGTGCCTCCAGCACCTAATGATGCTTTTGATGCTTTTCAGCAACTGAGCCCCAAATCCACTTTAACACAGCTCTTGGTGCTTAAGACAAACCTGGGTTTCAGACCCAGCTGCTTCGATGCTCAGCAATCTCCTGTCAATCCTTGCCGTGGTTTGAGGTGCTGTTTTGCCAATTGGTTCTGGTGCATTCTAATTTGCAGAAGACACCTGTTCCTTAATTATCACCATCCTTCGTCCGTCTCTTTTTGTCTCAGCTCTTTCTGACGCATGAGCTATTAACGGGATTTGAAGGGAGGCCGTGTTGAGCAGCGTGTGTGTTGGGAGGGGAGGTTGAAAGAGATTAGTCACAAACTGGAGAATAATTTCCAGTAAGAGAGTTGGTGTCGACTTGGTTCGCTCTGGGTCCTTGATCTACATCTCTCAAGTCTAAAGTTTTAGTCCTTTGGGCTTTGTGCACTGTGCTAGGACAGAGTGGCAGTCTGTAGAGGGCAGGAGAAGGGTGTCAGGAGAGTGGAGTTAAGCTCTTGATTAGGAGAAAGGAGTAAGAGGGAGAAGAGTAAAAAAGACTTGTAAACTGCTGGTTTACTTCTGTGTTGAACCTGGAAGTGTCTTAACTATTAAGGCTGTCTTAGCTCATAGTCTGGCCAGTTATGCCTGTGTTGTATTATTCTGTGTGATTTCAGCGTTTCCTCCAAGGATTCTCAATTGCTTCACAAATCTGAATTCTGTGCATGCTTTCTATCTTGTTTTTAATGCTTGAAAAAAAAAAAAAATTGGTGTAAATGATGGCCTAGGGTCAGGATACGTCTTGACCGAGCGACGTGTGAAACCAAGGGTTCTCTCCCTTGGTCCCCTTCTGGGTTTACTTCAGGCATCCGAGAATACTTGTGATGCGAGGCGTTTCCAATTTGCCTTGCAGATATTCTGAAACTGTCTCAAAAAAGGTTTCTTGGGGTTGTACCAGTCTTAAAATAGCTTGGATTCTGTTCTGCCACTGACTCTGTTGGGGTTGACAGAGACCTTGAGGCTCCGCAGTCTGCCCTTTCGAGTCCCAGTTCTTCCCTTCTGGTGACACCTTTTTTCTGAACTGCTTTAAGAAGTCATGGAAAAGAGCAATGTGTAAATATTAATGTTGAGTATTTGTCTTTAAAAATCCCTTTGGGTTGCTCAGATTTGTACTGCGTGTGCTGTGGCTTTCTAGATGCTGCTTGCTTACAGCTGTTGGACCTGGTAGTGTATGGCTGGCCTGTGCTATCCCATGGATCGCAGGCAGGGCTCTCTCCTGTAACACCCATTTTTGTCTCCCTGTGACAAGTAGCTCTTCTCAGTTCACATTCAGACCTCAATCAAAGTCTGTCTTCCTGCAGTAAAGCCTTTTCTTTTCTCTGTCTGGACTCGGTAGGGCTCCGAGTGCCACTCAGTGTCTCTCAATATACATCTAAGAGGGCAGGGAAGAAAGATCTCTCCTCATCGACAGTGTCTTTAATTTCCGCACCGAGTGATGTTCATTCTTACGAGTATCTCTTTTTTCTCTTTTTTTTTTTGTTGCCCCCCGTCTTCCCCTCACTTTGTACACGTTTTCAGCTTCCAAGTCAACAGCTTAACTGTTATGCTATAAAATAAGGAAATTAAAGCGTGGGGAAAAAATGTTCCAGGCAGCTGTGGCTCCGTTGCTGTTCAGCCTGGGACACCCCAAAGCTACCCCATCAATGTTAATGTGAGCAGACTGGTCACAGCTATTGCTGTCCAGACCTAAACTGAGAATGTATCTGGACAAAGAGGCTACAGTTTAATATTTAATGTTCCATAAAGCTGCACTGAGAGCTTTTACTGAAATGTGTCAGTAAAGGCATACTGTAGCAGTGATAGCAGGCGTCTGAGAGCCAAGAGGATCCTGTGCTCTACTCCCGCCTGAGGCATGTTCTCTGATACCAAGCAGCTTGCTTGACCCCCCTGTGTCTCAGCCAACTTAGCTGTAAAATTAAGCAACAAAGAAAGCTCCATGACAGACAGTCGTGTCTGGAGGTGAACTTTCAAGGCGAGGTTTGCTTTACTGATAAATTTGTCTTGCTAGCAGAATTTCTGGGTTTTAACCTAACGTGTGTTTTTATTGTCCTTCCAGGCAGCATTCACTCTCCTCCTGGGTCCTTTCACCTTCTTCAACGTGCAAAAGACCAAGTACCTTCAAATCATGACATCCCTCATGAGATGGATAGGTGAGTCTTGATAAAGTCTTGACCACCTTTTTACCATAGATGGAATCTGAGTAACACTACTGATGGCTCCTTTTTGGTGTTGGTTTGGTTTTGGGTTTTTTTGCAAGATATTCTTGTTTAGAAGCAAGCGCTTGTCAAAACAACCTCTTTGAAGATTATTGTCCAGACCTGATAAATCTTTGAGGAAAAGGATTTTTTTGTTCTAGGATGAAATTTCTGATTAAAACAAATTGTTTTCAATCAGACATGAGCTGGTAGATGAAGTTTTAATCTGGTTTGCCTGAGAAGCAGAAAGGATTTGGAAAAGTCTCCTGTGTGTGTGGGGGTAACTGTGATACCCACCAGTTGGTGTTCAGCAGTAAATTTCTCATTCTCTCAGCACGTGCACAACAGATCTTGAACAATCTTTGTTTTGATCTGAGAACAAAAGGCACTTCTGTCAGACTTTCCGCCCTTAGTTTTATCATCTGTTTGTAGGGGTGGTTTTTTTCCCCAGGCCTTTCTGCGTAGGATGTGCTGCATTGGAAACCCCCAAACCCACATGTGTTGTCCTTGTGAAGCCCTGCTCTCATGAGCTCTCTCCAGTACCTTACTGCCAAGAACTTCTGGGAAGACAGATAATTCCCTTTAGGGAAATTAGACATCTCTACTCTTTTTGTGCCTTTGCAGTGCCTTTGTCATCCAAAGATGCAGCTGCCTTGCTTCTGGCTTGTATGTGTACATACTCTTAAAGGCTGAGGAGTGTGTGTGTTACGGAGGCTTATATTGAGGTTTGTCTTGTTTTGTGTAACCTAGACAGAGTAACTGATATTCAAGGCTAACAGAGAGGGTCTTACAGCACCAGCAGTGTTTCTGCAGGTTAATGGTCTCCTGGTTCATGGGTCCAGACCATTCAAGCACAGAATTAGCTCATCGCTGACCTGGAATAGGAAGAAAAGCTGAGTCTCAGTCTATTTCCCACTGCACACACACTCTTGACCTGACTTCAGTTGCATATAGTCCCTTTACTGTGAGTTCAAAGGCCTGTGATCCTTTTGGAAGTGGCTGGCAGTCACTGCAGAGGAATAGAGATCATCTGTTCTAGAGAACATCTGAGATGGGGTTAAGCAGTTGTCACCCAGGAAAATGAGGCTGGATTTTAAGCCCTCAAGTCTCAGATGCTGAACAGCTTGAGTTAACAAATCCTAACCTCAGATGGTGTGGAAATCCCGAGTGTCTGTTTTTCCCTTTTGGTGTCTGAGGACATGAAAGGTTTGAAAGCCCCCATGCTCTTCAGAGGAAGAGGTTATCTCATTAAAGGGGTATTAAAGGAAGGGTTTTTGGGGATGGTTTTAGTTTTTATTGTGGGTGGTGGTTTTGGGGTTTTGGTTTGGGTTTTTTTTTGTTAGAGTCATCTTTGCTCAGCTCACTGTCCTGTTTCCAATCACCCTGCCTCCTCTTTTCTGGTAAAGACATCAGTCAAACCTCATCCCGTCTCTGTCACAACCTGATGCCTGCCTGGTCTGCCATTGGTTTCCCTTTAGCCGGCTCCTTCCAGTATGAAGATTGCTAAACCTTGGCGTGAAGGGAGAACTGCTTCACTTTTTTTCATCGCTTGATGGAGAGAGACAAAGGCAGTGTTTGGAGAAGTGTAGGGGAAATTCATGCTTTAGGCTGATTGATTCCTGCGTCAGCACGCTGGGGAACAGCTGCCCCAGATAATGATATTTAATGACCCTGACAGCACCTCAGTGGCTACTTAGAGCAACGGATTCCGTATGTGTACAATGAGGGATAGATTTATTAGGAAAGATGATTTATCAAACAGCCATGTGATGCAGGGAACAGAGAAAAGCTCTTGCTGCAGATTCCGGGATAAGGATGGATCCCGTACTGCCAATATTTATCAAGCTGGCTTCTCCCGTGTCCTCACATCATCACTGTCTTCTCTTTGGAAAGAGAGCTGAGAGTTAAAACATGGTTTGGTCTTCTATTGGTGCTTAGGGAGCTTAGATCCTGAAGAATGGTCTTGGCTGGTGTTTTGTGGTCTGCTGAACTTTTTCTGCCTGAATGCCAGATGTGGACTCTATTCTGCTATAATCTGAGCTTTTTCTTCCTCTTCCTTTAGTTGTTTTTAGCCATGTGGTGCTGAAGGTTCTTCCCCTTCTGCAACGCGCTCTGAGGGGCAGAGGTGACCACTGGAGCTGCCAGCCTACCTCCTTGTGCTGGGTAAAAACTTCCCGCACGGACAGTGGCTTATTCAGCTTACCTGTGACCGCTGGCCCGGTGAGGATGGGGAAGCTGACCCATTGTTTGCATCGTGATTTGAAAAAAAAAATCAATCCTATTTTTGCAGCGTGCCTACTGCAGGACCCGCCGTACACCCTTTCCCCCAGCTCGATGAAAAGTCCCTGGATTTCGGAGCAGCAGCGGCTGATGTAAAGCTGCACTGCCCCAGGTGTACTGGCGATTTCAGATGACAGTGGCTGAGAGGATGGTTCTTGGCAGCGGGGAGAGCTAGCTGTGTGTGAAGGTCATTTCTGCTGGTGTTTGTAACAGTGACAGCCTTGCCTTTGAAAGTTGCTTTCCCTCTTTCTCCTGATCTAAGTGATAATCAAATGTCACTTGCCTCTTTCCAGAGCCTCGTGCTCATCGCAAGCAGCACATCAGCTAACAAAGCCTACAGCGGTCTCTTTCCACACCTCATGGACAAGAAAAAATTCATTCTGTCACTGAAAAAATACAGTCTTAAACACTGGGATCTGGACTGGAAATTAAACACGGGGCAGTTAAAGAACAGGGAGATGCAACAGGGATCACCCTTCGTCTGGCTGTGATTCTCCTCCCAGGGTAAGGGACTAGCCAAGACAAGCACCTCAGAAGTCTCTAAAAGGAGAAAGCTGAAGGAGGAGCCTGAATGCCCAAGTACAGTTCTGCCAGACAGCCCAGACAGATGGGCTCTCCTTGTCTGGGCCTGCTGAACATGGAGAGCTCATCTGGAAACAAGGCTGGCATGGCGAGACGTTTCCCTGTCAGGACTGATAGGAGCACAGAGGGTGGATCTGTGTCTCCAGGTGGAGTGGGGCTGATGGCAGTGAGGGCTTCCAGAGCCATCGAGCTGTTGGCAGTCTTCTGAAGAGTAACAGCTTACATATTTGGCTCCAAAACTGATTGCCACCTCATGTGGGTGAGTGCCAATGGTTAAATTCAGTGCAGCAGTTGGAGCTTGAACTGTTGGCCTTATCTGTGCTTGGAGATCTCTGTTCTCTGGGAGCTGGCGGGTGGTGAAGGGTTTGCCTACGCAAGCTCTCATCCCTTTCCCAACTGGAAAAGCTCCTCATCCTGCTTTGTCAGCCCTCTCCAACACGTGCCCAAACTGCCTTGGGAGAGTGAGCACAGAGACCCCAACTTGTGCTACAGGGAGCCTGTTGTCTGTACTTCCCAGGAGAATGAGCTAGTTAGGAAAAATCACTTGTTTTAAATCCTGGTAATGGTGCTTAACGGTAATGGTGCCTTGATTTCAGTTAGGGCTAAAACCTTGTTGGCTCACCCAGCTCTTGAGCAATGCTGGTAAGAGCAGAGGCAGGGCCCATTCTGGGTGACAAGGTAAGTAAACCAGCAAAGTGAATCGTGCCCTGGCGACGGGGAGGGTTTCTTCCCCAGACTGTAACTCCTTCCTTCCTTCAGCTCCCTTCCACCTCAGCCTTGCGAGTGTGGAGCTGTTACTAGTCCAAGTCCTTCCCCAGTTTTGGATCCTGTTTTCAGGTCTCATGTAAGGTTCTTAGAACAGTGTGTCTCCTGCAGAAGACTAAACCAACTAAGCCATCAATAAAGTAGAGGTGTTGGTATTTTCAGTTCTGCCGTTTGGGCTTCAGGCTTTATTTTCCTGGAGGGTTTAAATCCATGGTTGAGATGGATTGCTTCCTAAAGAGACTTGATTATCTAACTGGGTTTTTCTTCCCCCCCCCCCCCTCTCCTTTCTCCAATCCTGATCAAGTGGGTAGTGTTAGATGTGAGCTGCTGGAGGGCATGGCACAGCAAAAGGGACTGAGCCAGGCAAGTGTGATGTACTTCTCAAAGCAGAGGGGACGCAGGTCGCTGGGACACAGGCCTACCTCTTTATTATTGGATAATATTGGATAATAACTGTCTAGCAGCGTCATGGGGAAAGGATATGGATTAAGAAAGATAACGAGAGGACAGGGCTTGGTGGAGCTCAGCAGCAAACATGGGGCTATTGTGTATTAAGCAGCTAACCCGATTAATTGCAGCCTGTTACAGCCTGAGATGCCCAGCTCTATAGGTGAGGACTGTTGGCTTTAAAGACATTGGTAGCATGATTATCGCTGCTGTTATTGAATAGTCTCTGGCAAATGTTCCCAGATAGCTCCCACGTGGGACATTTGCTCTATGTGCTGCTCTTGGTGCTATATTGTAGTTATTAGAAAGTATTGTATTTTAATAAAGAGGCATTTTATAGAGGAATAAACTTCTGGGTTTGGTTGCTGTAGGCTCTGTGCTCCCTGTAGCGCAGTCAGATGATACCACATCTATTCAAGTAACTGCAGCCCTTGAGACAGAGCATTCCCAACCCTGCCCAAAATGCAATCTCACAGTTATATGCGCAGAAATAAAATCTCTCCCCTAGCTCCTTCCTCTGGCCAGTAAGATGGAAGGAAAAAGGACAAGAATAGGTGGGAAGTCTGTGTTAAGCTCTTATTTCTCTATCCTGTCCCCTTCCTGGATGCTTGGTAGAAGGCTTCTAGGGAAGAAACTAGGAGAGGGCTCTCCACAGCATGCTGGTAAGGCTGACTTTCCATATCTACTAATTTCTCTGATAGTTCTATTCTCTCCACCGGAACCCTGCTCTTTACAGAACGTCCCAGCACTTCTCTGCAGAGAACTGGTCTCAGACCATCTCACTCTGAGCAGGTTCCAGCTGCCGTGGTGACTGCCACTGCCTCCCTAAGCAGGCTGATCCAGCTGTGCAGGAGATGATTCAGTGTGGAAGCCCGGAGCTACTCTGTGTCCTTCCAGCTGCAGAGACAGAGAATTATAGCAGAGGCTGATATAGGAGGGGGTGACAATTGTCAGAAGTCCTGTGTTTCCAGACTCCTGCAGAGAGATTGGTCTGCCAGTGTCCACGGTCTTCAAGGGACCTCTTTTTCTGCTTCAAAAATGGAGCTTTCATCAAACAGCTTAAGGAGTGACCAGTTCCATCTCAGTGGCAAGGAAGAGGAAATTGGACTGTAAATCAGGACACTGTTGCATGTTCATTCTGACAAGCTTCTTCAACGAAGTTACTTCATGTTCTTGCATCCCTTTTGGAGCAGAGAAAGCTGCTGCCAGAGCCCAGGGTAAATAATTCACTAAGAGAGGTGAATATATTTATGAAGAGTTAGTTAAAAGGCTGTGCTTCTGTCATGCCCACTTTCAGAGTTGTCTACTGAGGAGCTCGTTTCAGTGCTGTTTGTTGGGGGCCGTGGGGTGAAGCAGTGCCTGTGTGAGTGAAAGAGCCTTGTTAGCTTCAGATGCAGATGGAGAGTGACATGCCGAGCTGGACGGGACCACTGAGATCCTGCCTGAGGAGTTGACGTTCCTGAAAAGAGCACTTCATCCAGGCAGCAGGAGACAAACTGATGGGTCTGAGAGCTGGAGAAGGGGAGCTGAAAATGTGAGGACGCATGTTCAAGAAGGTCTGGATGGTGGTGCCCACACAGGTTTTCACAGTGGGTGTGTGGCGTGCCACTGCTCTCCTTTCAGAGTGCGAAAGGATGCGTTGTTGGGACAAGCTGATAAAAACTTTGCTGGGTAGGGCCCAAGGCAGGATGGAGAAGGTGTGGCTAAGGCTGCAGAGCACCTGGATTTCATGGGACACTGGCGTTCTGCACTCAGTGCCTTCCAAACCATGCACAACCCCAGCACAGGCTTGTGGTGATACCAAAGCGTGTGTTATTTCCTTCTCTCTCCAAGTGAGAATTTACTCTTCTGTGAGAAGTGACTGTCAAAGCTAATAGACCAAGTCAACAGCAGAGCTCAGAGCTGAGTCCCGGCTGCAGAGGCTTTATGGTGCTTCTGCCAAAGGTGACCGGAGGAGAGAGGACAATAAACTACGCGGGTAATTTTCCACCAGAAGCAAACAAGCCTCGCTGGCTGCTCTTTCCTTCCCATATGTTGAGATAAAGCATCCGTGATAAACACCCGAATGCAGAGCCGTTTTGCTCCCTGTGAACTGTTAGTGGTGTGCAGATGTCTGTGGAGACCAGCTGATGCTGGCTGAGGAAGGGGCAGCTCCACTGGCTTCACAGCAGGAGTTGTTACCACAGCAGGGGAGGCTACTTGTAAATCTTGGTTATTGCATAGCAAACCCTGCCCTAGACGGTGAAGAAAAGCGGGGAAGTGATGCCTTTACAGCAGAGAAGCCCTGCTGGACCGCTTTTGACAGCCGAAAAAACAATCCTGGTGGTACTTTCTAGTAAAGTTTCCCTTTGTGAACAAAACAGGCTCTGCCTGGCCCGCAGCCAGGGCAGCGGTGGTGTCTGAGGCGGCTGCAGCAGGATCTAGGTAAATCTGGCGGAGTTGGGGAGATGGCAGGGGAAGTGGAGGTGCCCGAGAGGCTTTTTCTTGCCTACCTGCTAAACTGCATCACACTTTTGTGATCTCAATGTGCCCAACACGTGGCTCTGCTTCCCCTGCCCTATGAGCACCACTCCCCTGCCATGTAGACCCTGCCTTAGGCTTTGGGGCAGGGAGGATAACAATGTCCCTGCTCTCCATTAAAGAAAGGAACCACACTGATGTCCCACAACTTCTGCTCGTACCTTTCTTCTGGGAAGTAATTTCCCTCCTCTTCTTCTGACATCTCCCTCCAGAGAATTGCTGTCTTCTATGAACATATCCATCTTGCTTCCCCACAGTCTCCGTGCTCATAAATCCTTCATATTCCTAGAGACGGTGTTTTAGGCTCTGTAACTACCAAATCTGATCCTTAACTTCTCCAGCTCCCACATCTCATGGAGCAAACCTTGTTTTCATGTTACCTCTTTACTGACATTTCATATAGAAACCTCCTCTGAAGGTTGGAGAAGTTTATCAGTTGCTGCTCTGGAGTTTACAGAGAGCTGGAGGTCATGAACAAGTGACAGGATATAGCTTCTGCAGGAAAAACTGGGTAACTGAGTCTTAAATTTAAGAATCAATGTCTTAATTTCAGATACTTTGTTCTGCCAGTGTGGTGAACTCCACCCATGCTTTAATACTTCAAATGCCACAGCATCTATAATACCTGGCAGATCCAGAGTTGCAGTGGGCTCTTAAACTTGCCCAAAACACTGATAGAAGGCAGCTGACTCTGAGGGGGGACACCAGCATCCTGGAAAAACATCGGTAGTGAAGTAGACATCGCAAGTGTTGGGTGGGGATGCAGGAGCTAAGACTGTTTTGACATGATGCTGTGCTGCTCAGGATGTACAGAGCAGATGCTCTTGCTTTTACGCCCTCTGTCCTGAAGGAGCTGCCTGAAGTTAAACTAAATGAGATCTGTTCCTCTGTTTAGGAGTGGTCAGCTGTGTTTCAGCTCCATGGGAGGATCAGGATCAAGGTTAATGTGGGGAGAGATCCTCCTTCTGAAGAGAATAGGCTCAGGAAGCTAGCTCATGAGAACGTCCTCCTCTTGGAATCCATCATGCCACCTAATGTATGAAAAGGGAAGCGAGTGGCACGCGTTGTGAAAGGGTGATTCATTATCATTATTTCCTGGCATATTGATTCTCCGCTTCGACAAGAAAGCTCTGTCACGCCGTCAGCCGGCAGTGACGGATGGTCCTGCCGCAAATGTGTCGGCAGCGCCTGCTTAAACTAATGGCTGTGGGTGGGGGTAGGGGAGCAGCCAGGCGTGGGCTGCTCTGCTGATGGTGGGGTGGCTGCACCCCGCTGCCTCTCTGGGTCCCTGGAAGGGGTGGCAGGCAGGTACGGTGATATTCTTGCCAGGCTTTCCTCATGGGAGGAGGAATGAGAGTAGGGACAGAGTTGGAGAAGATGTGGCTCGAGCTGTGGTGAATGGGTGTCTTCACCTTTCTGACTCAACGTACAGGTGGTTGTCATGTAACCTTTGTTCTGTTCTATTTTTTTCCCCAGTAACTCTTTCACTCACCCCTGGTTTGGGGCTATTTGCCCCCATGCTTTCTAGAGTCAGTAAAACCGTCCTTGTTTAAACGGGGATCAACGGCTTGAAGGTTGAAATTCACTGTTGAACCTGGGAGGCATCATCTGTCTCTAGTCCTCCTTCCTGGGATCACAGAGAGGTTATCCGACATCATGGTTCTGCAGAATCCCACTTCTGAGCTTGCTTCCCCCTTGCCAAGCCACCTCTTTCCTTGACAGCACATCTCTCTCCTCCCTGTTTCACAGCATGGCTCAATTCATGGTCTTCTCCATTATTTTCTATGTGCCAACAGAGAGACAGATATGGAGCACCAGGTGAAACATCTCAAAAGCATAGTGTCTTGCTAGGGATGAAATGGG
>JAOXNO010000003.1:30712085-30728066 GCA_028565335.1 Limnodromus scolopaceus | reverse complement strand
TGTGAAGGGGGGACACCCCCCCCCCCCGCCCGCACCCCACCAGCCTGAGGGCTGCCTTAGACAAACCTTAAGAGACGAATTAAACCCGGCTCATCTATCGCACCTGATTTATGGCTCCATCAGCCCTGGGAAGGTGGGAGGATTTTTTTTTTTTTTTTTTTTCCCCTTTCTTACTCCCCCCCAGCACACCTTCCCGGGGCTGCCGTGCCGAGCCGCAGCTCCCTGCCTGGTTTGCAGCCGTGGGAGCATCCCTCGCCAACCCGAGCTCGCAGCCATCCGTGCCCAGCACCCCAAAACCCGAGCAGGGTGCAGTAACTCCGACTTCAGTGCTCGGCTCCAGCCTCTTGGCTCCCAAGTAATTATCCCTCAGTGCTGCTTAATGAGCTGCCGTTTGCCTTTGCCCGGCTGCCGCCGGTGGGACAGGCCTGGGGCTCAGCCGTAAAGGGACGCAAGTGGGGAGAGGGTGCACAGGACCACGAGCATCCCTGTGACACGGGTGTAAAGCAAAGGACAGCCCCGGTCTCATCGCCGGCTGGATGGAAAAAGGGTCCCCAGCTGGTTGAAAATGTCTTTTTAATGACCCAGACATGGCGTTTTTGAGTCCCTTGGATGAAACCAAAACGTGACGGCGACACGTCAGCAATGAGTTTGGCGTTCTCGAGTCCCCGGCCAGCCCTGCCTGTGGGGACAGCCCAAGCCAGAGTGCCCTGGCTCCTGCCAGGCTCCTCTGACACTCCCTCCCCCTTCCCCCAAAAGCGCACGGGACCCGCCGAGCCGCTTGGAGCATCCCGCTGCCGGCGGTGCAGGACCCTGGGAGGCTGGAGCCCGGCCGGGAGCCGCTGGCCAGCCCACGGGGACACAGGGCAGGCAGAGGGGTGCAGACACCCCCCTGTCTTCCCCCCCGCCATCAAGTCACACCTCCGACTCCAGGCTGGAGACCCGCCGCCAGGACCCGCCGGCGCAGGGACTCGTCACCCCACGGGCCACCGGCGGGTCCCTCCTCTCCGTCCCCGTCCCCGCTGCCCGCAGCAAGGCCGGCTCCCCGCGCCTCCCGCAGTCTCTGCAGCCGCTGTCCCAGCGCCCCGTCCCCCGGCCACAGCCCCCCGGCACCCCGGGGTGCTCACGGGGCGGCGGGGACCCCCGGGAGAGATGCCCCAGGTAGAGGGGCAGGTTGGCGTAGGAGTCCATGCAGGCGTAGTAGGGCGCGCACGCCGGTACGGTGGCGGTGGCACGGGGGTTTTGCCGGCAAGCCTCCCGGTAGGAGGGCAGCCTGACCACGGGCGAGCGCGGTGCCAGCCGGCCGGTGGCCTGGGGGCAACGGGGGCCACAGCCGTAGCCGGCCTCGGCTTGGGGGAAGAGGTCTGGCACGTCGGCGCGGGCGGGCAGGCGGGCAGCACCGCAGCGTCGCAGCCCCCCGGTTCGCCGCTTCTCCCCCCGTTCCCCCGGCACCCTGGTCGAGCTCGCCCGCCGGCTCGGCTTCTCCCGCTCCATCACCGTAGCCTCCGGCTGGGCCGGCTCGCCCCCGGCTCTACAAGTCCTGGTGGCTTTGGGGAAGGCTCCACGAGGGCAGGATGGAGGCAGGAAGGGGCTGCCCACCTCCCGCCTCTTCTCTGCCGCCGGGAGCAGCCGGGGCAGTGTCCCCGAGCCCCCGTGTCCCCCGTCCCCCGGGAGCTGGGGGGTGTTTTGCAGCCGCTCCCCCCACCCCGCCGGCCGCTTGTGCTCCCTGTAGATGTCCGGTGGTGGGAGGTCCCTGGGGGACGTGGGGGGCGGGAGGGGAGCTCCGATGTGGTTCCCCATCAGTACCTGCTCCCCAATATCCCCCCCCGGGGAGGTCTTCACCAGGAGGTGGGGGAAACCCGGGAGGGCTTCATCCCCCCCACAGCCACCCCGAAACTTCAGGGGGTGGAGGAGGCGGGGGACGTGCTCATTTGTCCCTCTCCACTTGTCCTCCCCGGGCAGCCGGGAGTCCACGGGGATGGGCTGGGGCAGCGGCAGCCCCAGGGGAGCACCCTTGGGAGCATAGGCTCTCCCCAGCCTCTCGGTGGGGGCCGTGCTGTAGGAAGGTCCCCGGTGGGCCCCGGTGCTGTTCTGCACCACCAGCTGGGGTGTCCTCAGGGAGAAGGTGGTCTGGAGGCGCTCGCTGTGGCTGCTCCAGTCCTCGATGGTGCGGGTGGCCTGCTCCAGCGAGCCGCCCACGCTGGCCGTCGAGACCATCTCCTTGGCCGCCTGCAGCATCTTCAGCACGTTGGCCTGGGCCGAGCTGGCCGTGACGTCGGGGGTGGGCGCCCGCCCGGGGCTCGCCAGGGTCTGCACCCCACTGAAGCAGCTGTAGATGCCCTGCCGAGAAAAGGAATGGGGGGGACCCATCATCAGCAGGGGTCTCTGGGGTCCTGCACCCACATCGAGATGATGCTGCTGAGGCTGAGATGTTTTAACGGCATCGATGTCCCCTCCCCAGCACCGTCAGGATGGGTGACACCATCCTCCCTTTCCCCAGGGCTGCTAATAGAGATGTGGGTCATTACCAGGGCTGAGCCCTTTCCCCAAAACCTGGCTTTTCTCCCCAACCGAGAGCTCACATCAGCACAAACAACTCCAGGACCTCCTGTGCAAGTCAAAGGGACGATGCCCACCACACCTTGCCCATCCCCATGACACCATGGGCCCCTTGATAGCCCCCAGCCATGTCACTCACCCTGCTGATGGCCAGGAGGAAGTCAAGCTTGTGGGATTTGGGGACGGAGTGACGCAGCTTCCAGTAGACGAGGTGCTCCCAGGCAAAAACCAGCAGGCTCAGGCCCATGGCCACCAGCAGCATGTAGAAAACCCCAGCCATGTTGTCGATGTCCAGCTTGCTGCTCATCACTTCATTCTTCTCATTCTGGCAGATCCCTGACAGCCAAACTGTCTCCAGTTTCTGGGTCTCACCTGGGGCCGGACACGCGCAGTGGTGTTGGGGGTGAAAATGGCCCCCCCAGGCATCATGTCCCCAAGCACTGGCCCTGTCCATGCCCACTCCACTGTGACTGGACAAGGAGAAAGCCACCCCCAAGCCCCCAGAGCTGTTATCAGCTCAGTCCTTGCTGCTGCCCTTGACCTGAGCCAGTCACTTGTCCTTCTCCAAGGCTCTCTCCTCTCTCTGTCCCCCACCCGTGTGCCAACCAGCCATCCCCTTCCCAGGCTTCTCCTCCTGACCCTCAGATTTTGTGCATGGCCATCTCTGGGATTTTACAACCTGCAGGAAGAGGAGGGAACCCAGAGGGAGTGACCCCCCGTGCCCAGCTGGAGAGATGCTGCTGGATTTAATGTCCTGTGAAAGGACCTGGTGGAGAAGTCCATCGGTGGCATCCTGCAAGGAGCCATGGAGGCTGCGCAGCATCTGGGGGACCAAAGCCCTGGTCCCTGGGTTAATTTGCCAGGCAGGGGTGGGGTGAGGATGGGGACAGGGTTAACAAGAACATCGTCCGTGCACCCACCATCTCCCAGGAACTGGAGCAGGGCCAGGTCGATGGCTCGCTTCCAACGCGAGTCCTTCTGCAGGGCGATGCCGTAGCCCGTGGTGGCAAACACCTTCCCGCTGCCGATGGTCACCAGCTTGCAGCCCTCGTCCTTGCCCGCCATGTAGTTGAGCACCGCTGCGTCGTAGATGAAGGCGTCCAGTTTCCTGCCCCACCAACAGGAAGGAGGGTGAGGTGTGGGGCCAGCAGCCCTTTTTTGGGGGGGCTGTACCTCTTTTGGGGGGATCTCTACCCCTTTTGGGTAGCTTCAGCCCATCTGGAGGAAGTTGTGTCCTCTTTGGGGGTCTCTGCCCCATCTTAGAGAGCTATAACCCCATTTAGGGGGGAAGTACCCAACTGGGGGGGGCTGCATCCTATCTGGGGGAGCCATACCCCGACTGAGGGGGCTGCACCCCTTTTAAAGGGAGCTGTATGAAACTGTAACCCATCTGCAGGGGGTTGTACCCCATTTGGGAGGGCCCCTACTTCATGCAGGAAGCCACACAGAGCCGTACCCCATCTGGGAGAGCTGTATCCAGCTTGGGGAGCCCGTATCTCACTTGAGGGGGGGGGGGGGGGCTGCACCCCAGTTGAGGATGCCCTACCCCATCTGGGAGGCACTGGACCCCATCCCAGGGAGCCGTAGTTCCTTTGGGGGAGCCGTACCCCATTTTGAGGCTGGTGAGGGCGTCCTCCACGGAGCGCTGGTTGTACTTCACCATGTGGGTGTGCATGTCGGGGTAGTTGCTGCGGATGTTCCTCTCGGTGCTGCCGTTGGGGACGGTGCCGAAGCGGAAGGGGGGGTACTGCTCCTGCGGCTTCTGGAACTGCAACGGGGAGCCCCGGGGAGCGGCATCACGTGGTGTCCACGTTTCTGTCATGTCCCTGCCACGTCCCCACCACATTCCCCCTCCACACAGCCCCACATCCGCCCGCCCGTGCCCAGCCGGCTGCCAGTGACACCTGGCGACTTCTCCCCACCCAAAAAAAAAATTATGATGATTTTTTTTTTTTTTTTAAGGGATCCCAGCCCAATTGTCAGCCCCACCTTCCTGTCGCTCAGCCCTGACACGGTGTCGATGTACTGCTCCTGGATCATGAAGGCGGCCAGGTTGGCAGTGTAGCTGGCGAGGAAGATGACGGCGAAGAAGGCCCAGATGAGCACCATGATCTTGCTGGTGGTGCCCTTGGGGTTCTCGATGGGCACCGAGTTGTTGAAGACCAGAGCCCACAGCAGCCACACGGACTTGCCGATGGTGAAGGTGGGACCTCCTGGCCCTGCGGAGACAGGGGACAGAGGAGACAGCCATCAGCCTGGCCAGGGACGTGTCCTCCCTGCCCCGCCAAGCTCCCACCTCCCCCAACTCACTCTTGCCGCTGGTGAGGTTCTGGTTGTAGCCAACGGGGCTGAAATACTCGAACACGAAGACGGTGACGGCCACCACGGTGAGGCACATCACAAACATCATGACCCAGACGGCCGGGCTGTAGGGCTCTGCAAGGTAAGTGGGACACTGTCAGCCCCCTGGGATACCCCGTGGACCCCTGGGGACCCCCAGGAGCCCTCCCCGATGGATGGAGCTCATCGTCTTGAATATTCCCCCTCTTCAGAGAGGAGACAGGGGCCGGCAGCAACGCTGCCAAGCAGATCCACAGGGAATCAGGAGGGAAGGGGGATTCTGCGAGATGGGGGATGCAGCCGTGGTCTCCTGCTTGAACAGAAAATTAGACTTTTATCATCAGGGAGATGATAATGAGATGCTGCCCATCTCCAGGGTCATCAGCAGGAGCATCTCCCATGGGATCGCGGGTTGTCCCCCGTGATGGCTCGGGTACCAGGCACAGGACCAGCCCCCTGGTCCTGCTCAGCCTCAGGGAGAGCCCCTGGGATCTGGGGGTGGGCGATGAGCCCCCGCCTGCCCAGGATGAGCTGGGACAGGGTGGCAGCAGCAGTGAGGATGCATCTGAGCCCTCAACATGCAGCCGCCGAGGTCCATTTGTCAGCGCGTCCTTCGCTGTCAGGGAGGAGAGGCCTCCCCTGATGGGGATGCGGCTCATTAGCGCGGGAGGCAGGAGGTGAGGGGACCACAGACCCCAGCCCTGATAAACTGGGGCAGGATGCTCCGATGGTCCCTGGGACTGGTGAAGGTGACCCTTGCTTTGGGGATAAATCAGGCCCCTCAGCGTGGGGGGGACAGGAGGGGGAAGATATACCCAGGCTGGTGGTGTCCCCCACCCCACGGCATCCCTGGCACCCGCATCCTCCCTGCACATGAGCCCAGCTCCAACCAAGCCGGGACATCGCCGCTGTGCCCTTGCCGAGAGCCGAGAGCCCTGCTCGAGCTCTCAGGCTGAATTTCGTGACGACCTTGGCCAGTCTCCTCCCCTTCCTAGGCTGCAGCTTTGCTTTTTTAAAACTCATTAAATAAAAACTTTTAGCCCCGGCGGTTTCCTACAGCCGGCTTATCCACAGGCTCCGGTGAGGGTGGCGGAGAAGGGGTCCCCAGAGCAGAGCTCAGAGCTGACAACTCCCCGCCTTGTCTCCCCCCACGTCCTCCCTCCTCTACACAAGTAATGAAGAGGAGGAAACCACCGATCCCAGCCTCCCTCTCCATAATAAAAGGATTATTTAGTCGAGGGGAGGAGGAAGCCCCAAAGCTGGCAGCAAAATCTCCTTCCCTTATTACTCAGGCTTCTTTTTTTTTCTTAAAAGTTATTAAAACTGAATATTTCTAATTCACATTCGTCAGAAGCGCAGGATGAACCTCCAGATGGACGGAGGGACACACGGCTCACCCAGGAAGGCGGAGGGGGAAACGGTGCCGTTGCTCCTGGCCACCATGACGCTGATGCCCGTCTCCACGAAGGGGACGGAGAAATCCACGATCTCAGAGCGCTCCTCGTTGATGGTGAGGGAGCCGATGGCCATGTCTGCGCGCTTGTAGTACACCTGGGGAAGGGGTAGATGGTCTTGGCATGGGCAAGTGGATGGGCAGAGGGACCCAGACCACTTCCCCACACATTTCTCCATCTCCTGCATTTCCGACCTTAACTTTTGTCTTTTCTTTTTAATATTAACTTCTTAAATGACCGGTGACACCAACACAGCAGCTACGGGTTCATAAATGTTCAGCTGATTTCCCTGCTTGCTCTCCTCCACCAAACCTGGTCCATAAGCATCATGATTTACAATTACACCTCCCCGCTTCTTGTGCCAAGCTGTCCCCTGCCCAGGGACGAGTCCCACCACGGACACCCCTGATCCCGTCTCTGCAGAGGACCCCCAGGCCAGGGCATGCCCACCCCTACCTCACCAATCATGCCGTTCCAGACCCCACGGACGATCTTGCCGTGTTTGCCATTGGTCACCAGATAGAGGTCATAGGAGAACTTCACCGCCTTGGCCAGCTTCTTCAGGATGTCGATGCAGAAGCCCTTGCAGCACAGCTTGGTGTAGGGGTCCACAAGGCCATCGCCACTGAAACCATACCGGAAAAAATGGGTTGGTCCAACCAAAGATGCTCTGAGCTACCCCAGTGCCTCTGGGACACCATGAGCATGGGGAGCGGTGACCAAAGTTGCCGAGCTCCATCGTTGCTGCTCACCTCTGGGAGGAGTTGGTTTGCTTGCGGCAGGGCACGGTGTTGCGCACGCAGACCCCAGTGCTGGGGTCTGTGTTCTCCACGATGACGAAGGGTCTCTCCTCCAGTGTGGCCACCGTCAGGTGCCGGTTATCAGCCACGGGCTGCAGGAAGGAGCCGTAGCGGGGCCACACCGGGTACTTCATGTGGATGATGCCCTTCTCCCACTTGCCCACCTGCCCCCAAGAGAGAGCATGCTGTCACCCTAGTGAGGGGCTCTGGGGGTCACACAGGGTCCCATGTTCATCCTCCCCATGCCTTTGGGGCTCATTTCTCCCAGACCATCGTTAGGCTGGAGCTCAGTCATGGTGAGCCCCATCGTACATCCCCTTACCACTGATCACGGGGCAAGGTGTTTCCTCCAGGACCCCAAGTACCCAGCTTAAGTGATCACAAACCTAGCCAAACTTCACCCGAAACGCTTTAAAACTGGAAATAAAACCCCTCCATGCAGCTCATTTCAGGTCTGGGTGTTTGGCTACTGTTCCCCAGAGGTGGGCACTTGCACTTTTGCCTCTTTTGGAACTTTTCAGCCAAACTGCAGGGAAAAAAAAAACAGTTCTTGGCAGAGCCTTGGTGAAGACCCACCACACCAACATGGGTACCTTTGGTACCAGCCATGGGATTTGCATGGGACAACCTGCCCCAAGGTGGGACCTCAGCACGTGTATAGCCGCAGGCTCACCCTACCCAGCCACCTCCCCAGCACGCCTGTCCCGGGGGAGGTCTGGGGGTCCTACCATCTCCCAGAGCCGGTGCTGGTTGAGCGAGATCACCACCATGGTGGGCCTGACCAGGTAGCCGCCTTCATTGAAGGAGAAGTCCCTGTGCTCCCACGTCACGTTGAGGAGGTGCCTGGTGGGACACAGTGCCTGTGAGCCCCTGGCTGTGCAGCCCATCCCCGTACAGCCCTCCTCCTCCTCCTCAGAATCCAGCTGGGCTGCCATACATCCCACAGAGCTGGGGACCAGCTTTAGCCCCTATGCAAGGGGCAGCAGGGAGCTGGAGAAAGCCCTGCCAGCAAGGAAGCACCAAGCATGGACTGCAGGGTGGGGGATGCACAGGCTGCCACTGCAGCCCTGAGGTGCCACTTCTGCACTGCAAAGCAGAGCTGTGAAACCACACGCCCCCCCCGAGGTCCTTGTGGTTCCTGAGTCACAGAGAAGCATGGCAAGAGCTGCTTTGGGGAGATGCTTCAGGAGAAACCCAGTCAAGAGGCACAGACCACCATCTGCAGCCCACAGCAAACACCATCCCCCCTGCCCGCCAGCTCCATCCTCTCCGTTTCCCCATTCCCCCCATTTCACACCCATCCCAGTGGGTCCCCAAGCCTCACCGGTAGAAGCTGGTGTTGGCAGCAGTGGCCTTGGCAGGGGCCCAGCAGTCCCGTCCTACCTCCGGGAGGTAGCCGTGGGCCCGGAAGAAGCTGGCTGCCCCCATGGCGATGATGGCCACCCCATCCCGGACCTTCTGCCTCAGGCTCAACTTCCAGCTCTCCGTCACCACACTGATGAGGCCGACGGGGAAGGAGGCAGGTGGCACCTCCATGTTGCCCACTGTCAGGCTGGGCACAATCCAGACGTATCCCGGCCCCACAAGGCCGGCTTGCTCTGCCATGGAAAAGAGAAACTCGGCTTCCTCCCTCGAGCAGTAGACAATGAGGACCTGGGCATCGATCTGCCGCAGGAGCCGCTGCGTCCTGGAGCTGCTCCGCTCCTGGCTCATCTCAAAGGTGAGCACCTCCTGCAGCTCCCAGCCGAAGTAGCTGGCGTCCGTGAAGGAGCGGATGACGTCCAAGAAGATATTGTAGCCTGGGTAGAGGCTGGTGATGACGGCGAAGGAGCCCCAGTCGTATTCCTCCAGCACCTTGAAAATCACCTGGATTTGCTGCTCGATGGAGACGCCCAACTGCAGGAAAGCTGATCCAGGCTCCTGTGGGAGGAGAAGGGGTCAGGGGCTGCTCCAGCACCATGCTCCAAGTCTCCTGTGCAAGTCACCTTGAATTTACCATCACGAAGGGTTCGAGGGAGCCATGAACTGGTGTGGCCCATGGGCTGGAGACACCCAAAATGGGACTGATCCACCGGTGGTCTCCAAGGAACCTCAACCCACACAAAGGGTCAGACCCTACAGCCTGTGCTCCATTTCTCAGCTCGTTGACCAAAATTTCATCCAGTGCTTTCCAAAGGAGACCAATAATTTCTCCTTAAGCCAGGAGAGGGAGGGGGGAAAGGGCTCTGCCGGCCGAGTGACACCCATCCCAGCTCCGACTTGCTACCTGCTGCTGGAGCCCGTGTGGCTCCTTCCCTCCCACCCCACCTCCCCGGCCATCTGGCCTCTCATTAGCAAATCTTAATTGATCTGATTCTGTCTTAAATGATTCAGCGAATGGCATTTGCAGAAGGTCATGTGCAGGCAGAGGCATTTTGCCACCCAGACCCCCTCCACCTCCAGAGAAACAGTTTTTCCCACGAGGCCAGTGGTCTGGCCAGAGACATGAGCCCCGCGGAGTCCCAGCCGGGGAGCGGGAGCTGTCGGAGCCCTTGAACCCACAGGAGGAGGAGGCTGAGCCTTCACATGGGTCCCTCCACCACCTCAACAATGCCCAACCCCAGTTGCAGAAAAGCACCCAGACCACAGCAAAGCCATGGCTATTTTTTAGCCATTTGGGGCTCCAGCTGAGCCCTCTGCACCCACCTGAGCCCTCTGCACCCACCTGAACCCACCGCACCCACTGCCACCCATTCACAGCAAGCAGCAGCTCATGCTGGTCCAGGAGCACCAGTCGGTGTGGGCAGGGCATCCAGAGGGTTTAGACCCCAAAACCTCTGAGCAGCCACAGCAGGAAAGCTGTGCCCCGAGGAGAGGCAGGGTCTCCACCCCGGGGGCTGCTGATGCTGCTGTGGGAAGGAGGCAGTGCCAGGACCCCTCCGGTGCCCAGGCTGGGGAAGATGAGACGAGCAGCCAGGAGGAGATAATCCAAATCTCCTCCCTGGCAGGGATGAGAGCACCTCTTCAGCCCATTGCTGCCCACCCAGCACCCTCCAGCCCGGCTCCAGCTCTCCTTGCCACCAGCGCTTCCCGGCAGGCAGGTGACAATGACAGTGACAGTGACAGCGTCTGACGCTGGCGAGGAGCAGAGAAGCCAAAAATCCTGTTTGAGCCCATGGTGCACCTGAGATGACTGCTGCAGCCGAGTGAGGTCTCTCCATGCTGCCTGCACGGCCATTTCAGGGCTGCATCCAGCCACAGTAGGCATGGAGGGAGGAGGAATGGGACGTGCCAACCCTGCCACTGCCCTGGCAGCCCTGGTGCCATGACCCTGGCACCCCATAGTGGGCACAGACTGGAGGGGACGGGCAGCAGGACACCAGGGAAGGTCCCTCCATGGGGCACTGAAGTCCCCTGCCATATCCCACTGACAAGGACCCCTCTCTGAAGTCCTCTCCCATGTCCCACCACCCCAGCTGGCCACACTGCCATGGCCACTGCCTATTCCTGACCACAAGCCCCTGCTCTGCAGCTGAGCAGCTCCTCCGCCTTCCAGAATTTCACATCCCACCTCTGCCCCTCTCTAACAACCCCTAATTTCTCCCACCACACCTGGAAATAACCCCCAGAGAACGCCTCACCTTTGGGGTCAGGACCACGGCAGACCCCCCGCTGATGCTGATGACGGGGACCTGGGTCTGGGAGGAGATGAAGTCAAGGATCTGGGCCACAGCCTCCGTGCCGACGTTGTCCTCGAAGACGATGCCGTGGATCTTGTGGCTGGCGAGGATGTCGCAGATCTGGGTGAGGAGGGTGCTGGGGTTGGTGTTGTTGACGACGACTGTGATGGGGCGGATCTCCAGGGGCATGTCCAGGAAGCTCTGGGGACTCAGGCGGGAGCGGATGTGCAGCGGGTAGGACGTGCCCCCAAACACCACGGCCACGTTGACCACCGGTTCCTCGGGGCCCGGCAGCAGGATGTCCGTGAAGGCAGCCGAGCAGCCCAGCACCATCGACAGTAGCAGAGCGTGCGCTGGCGCTCTGCCCATGTCCACCGCCGCGTCCCTGCCAGGACGGGACACAACCCCTCGAATCTGGCCACCCACCAGGACCCCCGGCACCGCTTGCCCCATCCCTCCCCACCACCCCAGGGCAGCACCAGGGTGGGTTGACCCCAGGGGGAGATGGGGACCTTCATCCTTTGGAAGCTGGACATGACCACAGGGTTGTACCCACCACCCCAGTGCCGCGTCCCTTCTCCCCAGCCACACCAAATACTAACCATTCCCAGCCGGTCGCCCCCTTCCCATCACTACCCCATCTCCATCCCACCATCACCATTCCCCTCCCAGCCCAATTCTGCCCCTCTGCCCCCTCCAAAAACCGTTGCTGCTACAATGCTCCTTATTGTCCCTGCGGCCGGGGACAGCAGCCTCTCTCCACAGCTGACAGCCACCTTCAACATTTAGAGGCTTTGCCCTTGAGGGAGGGTTCAGCTCTGCAACCCCCATGTTGGGATTTTGTAAAGCACACGGTCACCGGAGCAGCTGGTCCCCAGCCTGTCCCCTTGCCTGTCCCATCACCCTGCCCCAGCCACCTTGCTGCTGCTTCCCAAATCCCAACCAAAGCACCTGCCTGGCCCCTTATCTCCAAGTTTCTCCCCCAGACACCATCCTTCAGCTTTCCCCCCTTCTCGCCTTTACCCCCCCCCCACCATTGCACGTTCCCCTGCTGGCGTCACCCACCCAGCTGGGACACCCACCGCGCTGTGTCTCTGCCACCTGCACCCCGAAGCCAGGTTCTGGGTGTGTGTTTAGGCATGTCCCCCCAACAGATCCCCAATCTCCCACTGACTGCAGGTGCCCAGCTCACAGCAGGCTGGGTGACAGTCCCTGGAGGGGCGGTGGGAGGGGGCACATGCCCCTGCCCCATGCCAATGCACCCCCAAGCTGGAGCTTACCCCATCCTTGGAGCCCTCCAGCAAAACCAAACCGTGGCAAGACCCGGTATCAGGGGCATCCGAGCCCCTCCAAGCCCCGTTGCCCCCAGGGCTATCGCCCCGGTGTCACGCCAGGCAGTGGGGAGGGGGACAAGCAGGCCTCCGCGGTGGCACCAGCCACACACCAGTGTCGTTCCATGCAGCAAGATGCCAGCTGGTGCTCAGAAACGTCACTTGCAATTAAAAGCTGCTGTTGCTTAACACATCCTCGGCACGGCTGGAGGAGCCCCTTGCTGAGTCCTGGATGGTTTTGGGGTCTGGGCTGCCCTGGGGACCTGCACCCCAACACCCCTCCGTGCCGCAGTGATGGACAACCCCTCGGCACTGCCAGTATGTTGGACTGAAAACGCAGGAAATAAACCCAACAACTGCCATGTTGGACACCCTGCAAGAGCTGCACAGTGCAGATTTGAGCACCAGGGCTGTCCCCTCCAGAGAGACGGGGACACAAGCCCCACATTCCGCTCCTGGACCCCCAGCAGGGCTTGGGCAGGCAGCCGGGCACCGACACTCACCGGGCAGCACCTCGCTCAGCCAGATGGATTTCGGCAGGAGATCATCCACCCCAAGCACCCACCATCACCCAGGGGGGGTTCACCCTGCCCGGCTGCATCCCCACTACCACCACCCCGCATCGCAGCCGGCTGGGCTGCAGGAGCCACGACGCCACGCCGATGGCCACAGCCGGGGCTCCTTGGCCGGAGAGGGTGGCGGGTGAGTCATGCCATGCTGGCAGCGTCCCATGCTCTGGCACGGCCAGCCCAGTGGCAGGGCGGCCCGCGCCACCCGCTCCTCACTGCGAATTCCCGAGTATTTTTAGTCCCGTGATAAATAATTCATCGGGAATCCGGCATCAGCTACCCGAGCAGAGAGGAAGGGGAGCAACACGCCACCCAAAACAAACAGAGCCGCTCTCCCAGCAGCTCTGCCCGTCTAAGCTCTCCTCAAGGACGTTTAAATATACTCCGGGCCCTCGTGGTGACTGATTGGGTTTGCTCACACCAGCCCTGGCACCTCACCCATCCCGGGCCCTTATCTTCCTCTTCCTCAACCCAGCTCTTCCCCACGCTTGGAAGCCTTTTGTCGCACCGAGTGATCCAAGCACGGGCCAACAAAACCCTCCCGTGACACCAAGTGCTGCTTCCAAAGGGGCTGCTCCGCTGCCGACTGCAACTGGGAGCGGGTTGGGGCAAACTGGTTTCCCACTGGACTGAGCCGCAGGTGGGAAGCATCCCCATCGCTCGCAGCCGGAGGGTGAGGGCAGTGGCAGAAGGAGGAGGTGGGCACGGGCACACCACCTCGGTCGGCCATCGCTGAGACAAATGGGGGAATGCATTTCCATCCTTCCCAGGAATCCGGTGCTGCTGACCAGAGCCAAGCCCCTTGTCGCAGCCCTTGGTGGCTGCGGAGGAGGACGGAGGGGTCAGGGCCAGCGAGCCCGTGGGTGGCAGGGGCTCCGTGCATGGGTTGGAGCCAGGGTTGCTCCAAAATGGCCGGATTTGGGATGCGAAGAGCAACCAGGTCCTCCAGCCCAGCCGACTCCGTGCACTTCCAGCCTGTTTTTTTCCTAGGAGCGAGCTAGAGGAGTGCGGGAAAATGCAGATTTTGGGGGGGGGATAAGGGTGGGGAAGGCAAATTGCAGGGAATTGGTGGAGGCAGAGGAGGATCCAAGCCCATCCCTGTGCTACTTCCAGAGCCGGGGCTGCTCGGCACAACACAGCAAAGCCCCCATGGGCTTAAAAAAAAAAAAAATCCACATTTTTCAACCTCTCGTAGTGCGCACTGCGGAATTGCTCCTTTGGGAAAATGCCTTCCCAAAAGGAGGTCTTCTAGCCAGGCGAAAAGCTGGTGGCTGGGCTGGAGCAGGAGGAAGGTGGCCCCAGCTGGGAGCCCAGGCAGGGCAATGCCGCCTCCCCAGGGGGACCAGAGGGCTCCCATGGAGCTGCTCAGTGACTTTGGCACTTGTTTTTTGTTGTTTTGGGGCAGTTTGGAGCAGGTTAACCTCTTTCCTAGGCACAGTTTCACCTGATAAACCAAACACTCACAGAAACCTCCTGCTAAAGGCACCGATTGAGCCCTTACCTCTCTCCACCTCCTGAAATGTCATTTTAACGCAACAGGGAAAGTTTGCTCCTAATTTTAAACCTCCTTTTTGCCCTCTCTCCATCCCTCCCTCCCCTCTCCCCTGCTTCAAGACGGGTAGAGCTCGTGCAGATATTTTGACCTCAGGAAAGGGAGAAATAAAATCCCCAAATGCAAAATATCACTCAAGAAAGAGAAACCTTATCCCCCCCAAAAAGTCTGTGAGCCTAAAACCACAGGGAAGGCACAGCCTGCACCAGGGGAGGGGAAACAACTGCCGATGCATGGAAAGGACAGAGCAAACCTGAACCTGGCGGGAGCCATGTGGGAGGACGGGGGGCACTGGGGAGAGCACCGGGTTGTGCCAGAGCTTGTCATTGCCTGGGTGGGGGACATCCTTGTGGAACAAGGAGACCTCAACAGAGCCCCCCAAAAGGAAGGAAAGCGGCAAAACCTCCCTAAAATCAACTCGTCACCATCCCTGTCCCTACACAGGGGGATGACTCGGGAGAGAGACGCACCGGCAGCCCCCAGCGAGCACCGTCTCCTTTCAACCTTCATCTGCCACGACTCAGCATCACCCTCTTCTTCCTCGTCACCCTCCTATTCCTTGTCTGCACCTCCGGCAGCAACAGTTGCGGGCCGGGGGCTGCGGGCCAGGGTGACAGTGAGGGCCACGCACACGCACGCACCAAAACCAGCTTAAAAAGGTCGAATATGGATTAACCAAAAATAAACGCCAAGTGTCCTGCCTGCCGCTGGGTTACGCAAGGTGGCAGGGGGGAGACAGGGCTGGTGGCACCCAGGGAGGTCTCCTCTCTTTTTCCTGCCCCTCACCACCCCCCTCGAAGAAACCCCCCCTCGCAGCTCCCAGAATGAAGGCTCATTCCCTTCCCCTGCTCGGGACGGGGAGCTCTCGGGGGTGGGGATGCGGGGGGGATGCTGGGGCAGAGGGAAATGGCCAGGGCAACCCCTCAACCCCCCAAAAAACCCCCACCCCGTCCCTAAAAGTTACTGGCGGCGGTGCCAGGGCAGCGGCAGAGCCCGTCGGGTGCCCGGCTGCCCCCAACCCGGCCGGTACTTACGGGACCGCCGCTGCTCGGTGCCTACATGCCCCGCGGCTCCGGCGGGGCTCCTCGTCCCACCAGGGGCTTGGTTCTTCCCAGCCCTCTCCTTCTCCGGGGTAGCCTCCAGGGGCGGGATCGGCCCCCGTCGCGGCCGGTGGGGGGGTCCAGCGGCCGCCGTCGGTCCCGGCTCGTCCTTGGAGGCGGCGGTGGCGGCTCTGCAGCGGCGGCTGGAGGCAGGGACGGGAGCGGAGGAAGGAGGGAGCGGGAGCGGAGCGGGTGTGCACGGGGGGGGGCCCGGTGGCAGCAGGTGTCTCGGTGGCCGCCGGGCCCCGGTAGCCATCTCCCCCCACCCCCCGCACCGGGACCGGAGGGGGCTGCCCGGGCGGGACGGTCGGGAAGGAGCCGGCGGCGCTGGGGGAAGGCTGCGGGGGATGGATGGAGGCACGGGGGCGGTGGAAGGACAGGACGTGTGTCCTCCCGCCTCGCCGCAACTTCGGGGCTGGCCGCCAGACCCGGGGAGGAGGCGGGGGGGGGGGGGGAGATGGAGGCGGGCAGCCCTCCCCTGCCGAATCCTGCCCGCCTCCCCTTGCACCCGTGGCCGGCCCCGCCGCTGGGGAGGGCAGGGAGCAAGACCCCCTCTCCCCACTTCCTTCGACCCCCGTCGCCTTCCCCAAGTGGGAAAACTCACCGCAAAATGGCACAGT
>JAOXNO010000003.1:30697229-30708397 GCA_028565335.1 Limnodromus scolopaceus | reverse complement strand
CTGCCTGTCTTCCCATGGTGGCTCCCTGAGCCACCCCCAGGACCATCCCCACCTCCCCTGTCTGCTCTGTCCCATGAAGGTATTCAGGGCTTTGGTGCTTAAATAACCCCACCGAGCTGGCCGGTGTCATGGACCCCAGCAGTGACAAAAACAACTGAGGCAGAGCAAGGAGAAAGGTGGGAGCGAGGCCACGGGGATGGTGCCGTGCCCGGTGCACGCACGGCGCCGATCTGGCCCAGCCACCGCGTCCTACCCTCACTGTAATTAAGAGAGCTAAAATAAACAGGGATGGTTTCACCCCTGCGGGGATAATTCCTCTTCTCGGGGTGGCGTGTGCCCTGGAGGTTGGGGATGAGGCAGCCAAAGCCAGCAGGTTGGAAATGGAAATTTCCCAGGAAGGGAGGAAATCGCTTCTTTCTGGGGCGTAACCAGCCCTCACCCTCCAACCACTTTATTTGCTGCTGCCGTATCCCTAAATAGCTCCTCGAAGCAGCTGCTGGGAGCTTACATCTCCTTCACCTCTGCTCCCCTCCCAGCCTCGGGAAACGGGCTCGTGCAGCCCCGATTTCCAAAGAAATTCACCCCAAGCAAAGGGAAAACCTCTGGCCTCGTGCAGCCATCCTGCAGGGCCCCTGCGGCATCGCTGCCTGCCCCAGCACAGCCCTCCCACCACGGGCAAGAATTTGGGGAGTGCAGAGCCCCGGGCAGGTTGGGTCTCTGAGGCTGGGAGTGGAAACCACCAGCCTCTGGTGGGTCCGGAGCCAAGGATGCACTTGGGATCCTTTGGGAGAAAGGGTGATGTTGTGCCAGGAGGGACCGGTTCCCTGGGCGCAGTGGGGCTGGCAACCCGCTCCAGTGACTCCAGAGGTTGGTACCCCCATCCCAACCTATTCACCATCCCTGGCCGGGGCTGGGGATGGATGGGGAGAGAAGAACACGTGAGGTATGAGATGTGCCCGGGAGAGCAAGCGGCGAGGGGAGGGAGGGTACGGGCAGGGGCCGATGCCTGTGCTCAGCCAAAGCGCTGAAGTCAGCACTCTCCGGAGCCATCTGTTCCCGGCGAAGCCCCGGCGCAGACGGACTCGCCCGGGCCCCCGGCAGCGGATGCCGCAATTCGGTGATTCATGCGGCGAGGGGCTGGGGACGGCGTAAAGCCGGACGCCGCCTCTGCGGCCGCACTAACGCCGGGGATGGGGATGGAAAATTATACATTAGCCACGCCGCCGAAAAGCTTTTTCAACCATTTTTTTTTTTTTTCTGAGCGTATGAGTCGGGTTTTAAATGGCAGCACAGCTCTTCACTGCCGGGCCAGAGACCTGACTCAAGCTGGTTTTTCCCTTATTCCAGAGCACGGGTAACCTCCCGCTCCACGGGCTCTAAATGCTCATTTGAAAAGGCCAAGTTCAGCAAGCAGCCTATTAGCAAAGCCAGCGAGAGCCTCTGCACTTGCCTCCCAGGTGTAATTGCAAAATGCAGCATCAACAGGAACTTCTGGAGTGTCTTAGAACCTGTTTCTTCCCTGGATTACTCCAAGCTGCCCGGCAGCCCGTAGAAGGCAGGAGCCCCAGGGCGGAGCAGAGCTGCAGAGCTCTACAGACCGGGGAAACTGAGGCATGGCAGCACAGAGCAGCAGCAGGGGGTCGCAAAGAGCCAACTGCACAGCATTCCCTCTGTGCAAACACCCCACACCATGAGGGGCTCGCTCTGCTCCGTAGCCAGCCCCGCCGCCTTCAGGAACGGCGCACGAGACACCAAGGAAAGCTGCAGGAAGGGAACGGCGCAGCCTTGCCCGCTGGTCTCGAGGCCATCCCTCACCAGATGCTGATCTCCACCAGCTTTGTGCAGTCTCATTAAAGCTAAGCTGAGCCATAACTCATCAGAGCAGGGAAGTCCACATTAAGAGCTGGCGGCGACGACTTTCAGCTTTTCAGGCCTCCTTCCAGCAGCAGGCGGGTGTCACTCACAGCATCACCTTCCCGGCTCCTTTACCCAGGGTGGAAAATGGCTTTGGAGCTGCAGGGGAGAGTGAAGGGTGAGGGGATGGCTGTCCCCCTTGGCTCACCACGGTGAAGACATACCTGGAGCAAATCCAAGGTTAATCGTGCCTAAAAGCAGCACCTGGATGTGACGGGGAGCTCAGAGCCCAGGCAGGCGGCTGGGGCTTTGTGGGCAGCAAGAGTGTCTGGTCTCACCCACCCTCCCAGCCCCGGGGATGCCAGGTCAGCCCTCCATCCCCACTCAGCCCCTCTCTGCACCCGGTTACCGGCCTCCCAGCGCCACCTAACGACACGGCGACCAGGGATAAGGACCTTCGCGGGGAAGCCGGACACATCCCGGTTCCTGTAGAGAAGGATGGAGAGCACGGACAGCGATGAGGAGGCAGCAGGAGTGGGCTTGGGGATGCAGGCAGCGGAGGAAGGGGGAGCTGGAGGTACTGAGTAAGGATTTGCATAATCATAATGATCCTTTCTCTGCCCACAAGGCTCAGCCCTCCATCCCTGCCCTTCGCTGACCTTGATCATCCCATGGCTTTCCTGCAGCCCAGCATTAACCCCAGGGCCTTGGCCAAGTTCTGGGTTGAGCAAGGACACTGGGCTCAGCAAAGACAGACGCTCCCCGAGCTGTTGTCACAGCCCAAAAGCTATCCTGAAGCATCACTGGTTTGGGAACAGCCCTTTGCCATGCTCAGCACAAACACTGTGGCCTTATCATGGCTACAAAAGCACCCAGACATCAACGTTCAAGGTGATGTAGAAGAAAACCCCAGGGAAGAGCCAGCCCATCACCTCCCGATACCTGCCAATTTGAGGCAGCCACAACAACCCCTTCACCGTCACGTTTCTGGCTGGGCTCTCTACAAAAACGTCTGCTCCCCTCCCTGGGTGCAACCCCCTCGCCTTCACACCCCCCCCTTTCCAAAGCACTTATTCGCCTCCGAACCCAGAGCTGATGTCATCTCCCGCTCAGGAATTTCAGCATTAGGACTGCATCAGCCTCGAGCCGTAAGGAGAGCCACATCACCCAGGCAGCTGTTCGACAAAAGCTTTATTGCTCGTTTGCGTACGAGTTCCCAGTATCACATTTCCTGAGTTTCTTAATGAGCTTGCAAATGAGATTTAAATAGAAAAGGGAAGGGGGGAAAAAGGAAAAAAAAAAAAAAAGAAGAGAGAAGCCACATATCTTCATCCCCAAAGGTTGGACCAGAGATGGGTGGGCAAGCCCTGGTGGGCACCCACCTGATGGGTGCCTGGTGGGCAAGCCCTCTACCAAGGGAGAGGTAACGCTTGAGCGTGGACCCGAGACAAACCCCCACCAGCTGCCCTGGCTCCATCTACCCTCTGCCTAATTTACCCTCCTGCTCCATTTACCCTCTACCACGGAGCCTAATCCGTTTCTAACACACAGCCACCAGCAATCGCCCCCGTCACCGTTTACACGGGTCAGAGAGGAGCAGCTGCGATCCTGCAGTGCTCCCACGGGGGGGGGACAGGGACAGCGTGGGTGGCAGGACGGCCAGGGGAGGGGGCCCACGCTGACGTGGCCCCTGCGCCACGGATAAAGAGGAGATTATGGCTCACAGCTTGTAATCTGGCTTAAAACCTGACACCGTCACCGCAGTCAATTTGGGCTAAAAGAAGCATTTAATAAGCATCAAAACACACAGGCACCCCCCCAAAAAAAAACCCCAACCCACCCGTGACTGCAGAGAAAGGGCTCAAGGCGCCACTTGCACCCGTCAGCGCCGGCAGGTACCAAGGGACACAGGATCCCTTCATGATCCTGAACAAGGCAATTACACGCTCGTTATCCCAACCCAGCAGTTAGAGCCCAGGCTCTGTTGGGGGGGGGGGGGATTTAATCGTGGGAGGCAGAAAGCACATTAATGCCCTTGTCTGTTTGTTTAGAGCTCACACCAGCGGAGAGCAAACGGTCCCTCCCCGTGCGAGGAGCTGCCTTGCCTGGGGACATGTGGCAGGAGAGGCAGCGCGGGGCTGCTCCCAGATTAAGGCAGTCACAGACAAAGAAGCCACACTCAAGCGGCAGGTCCGATTTGGCTTTCCTGGAAGGGTTTATTTACAAAACAATTATTATTAAAAGAATCCTTCTCGGGCGCGAACAAGGCAACGGAGCCGTTTGGCTTGAGGCAGTGAGACACAAGGAAGTTTCTCTGTGGGACTTGCCACAGGGGAAAGTGTCTGGCCAGGACTGCTGCGAGGTGCCCACCTCCCCTCACCTGCGCCAGCCAACTTAACGCTCGAAGGACCCGAGTGACAAGAATCACCCCCAGGAGTGGCAGCCGGCTGCGGGGACAGGGCGGGCAGCCAGCAGCCTTAGACGTTTTGAGACATTCACTTTGGGAACCCAGAGTTCATCGTTACTAGAGGTTCAAGTGTCACACACCTCTCCAGAGCGGCCACCAGCGCCGGGGCACAAGCCCTGTGCTCCTGAGCCCAGCCTGTAACCTTCTGGCGTTGCCCCAGGACAGTACCAGTTGGACCAGTGCCATGTTCCCATTGCTGCTGCTTTAGTGACCGATCAGCCGCAGCATCTCCTGAGGATCCACTATCTTCTCCCGGGGTTTGCCAGCGGCTTTGCCTCTTGCCACTTCAGCAGCATCTATCTTCTCCCAGTCCGAGAAGGAAACGGGACGGACCCCTGGGGTGACAGCGAGAGATGGGAGAGAGAACTTAACCAAGTAAAAACAAGTTCAGCTTCACCTCCCCGTTAGCAGGGACCTGACGTGCTGGCAAACCCTGCCCTTTTCCGACACGGCGTCAGACTTCAGCTTCACAAAGGAATAATAATTTCTAACACCGCGAGGAGGGGGACGGCAGGTTCCAGTCGACTCTGATCAGTCAGACCTTCGCAAGCCGTAACAACAGCGAGCCTGGCGTCACCCTGGGGGACAAAACACTTCCATTTCCCTGTTAAACCTCAGACGGTTAAGAGGCAAAACACACACACTTTAATGGAATGCCTTTAAACACAGCAACAGCAAATTATTCTCTTGGGCATTTTAATCTTTCCCTTAACTTGCCCAGAAGGATCGCTAGGAAAAACCACTCCAGAGCAATAGCTCGCTGTCGGGGCAGCTGACAGTGACATTTCACCCAAGGTCCGTGCTGCTTTTAATGGCTTTTCCCAGAAAGTGGTCATTAAGCTTAGCAATGACAGCGAGTTTGAGGGAATTCAAGTCCTGCTCTCCCTGGGCTTTGGAGCAATGAAACAGCAGCACAACACATCTCCACGGTTCAGACTCTGCTCCCAGATGTGTCTGGCAGGACTGGCTGCCCCAGGACACCCACATCCAGGTGGAGTTTGGCTGCATCATACCTTCACGCTGGCTGCTACAGCAGCTCACACACACATACCCCCCAACTGACCTCGGCTGCGCAGGATGCCCTCCATGGCCCCAAAGCCTTCTCTGGAGGTGGACACGTCCAGCGTGCCCACCTGGAGATCCTCCAGCACAGACTGGGCTGTGTCAAAGCTGTCGTTCATGGTGGTGATGATGACGCCCGTGGGTCCTCTCTTCACCCACCCGCTGCAGTACAGACCTGCCGGGCACACAGCAGCCAGGCTCGGTCCAGCACGCGGCCGTGGACCCTCCTGGCTGCAAGTCCTTGCCCTGTCCCTGGGTGTCACATCAAGCTGTGGGCGGTGGAAGAATCCACCCCTGTGGTGGGAACAGAGTGCAGCCCTTGGACGGTGCCGTCACAGGAATTTGTGTACCTGCAGATCGGCACTAAGCAGCCCTATGGGCTGTAGGGCTTCAGTAACAGACCCCAAGGCCCAGTAAAACCACTATAACCTTCAGCACTCTTTGTTACAAAACCAGACACCCCTAACACGAGCTGGGGACAGGCCAGGTCTTAACACCTGATAGAGGCAGCTCGTTTCTTCAGTTTCCACTCTCTGACTGAGGAGGGCAACTGCCTCGTATCACTGCCCTTGGTCAACAGAGCTTCCCACCCCAAAGCCCCCAGCCCAGCGGCTCGACACGTCTCCCATGCATATCCCTGCGGATACAGACCTGGGACCCCCTCCACTCTGCCCGAGCTGTTGGGGATAATACCGCGCTGGGTGTCGAAGGGTACCGCCGGGTCCAGCGGCAGGCTCCGGTAGCCAATGCTGCTCAGCACCAGCCCACACTCCAGCTCCTCCACATCTCCAGTGGGGATGGCTTTGGCGGAGTCACCCGAACCCTGAGAGAGGGGGGAAGAGGCTGCTGACCACCAGACAGTCACCAGATGCAGAGCAGCAGCCTCCTCTGGTCCCCTTTGGCATCCTTCATCCCTGGCTATTCCCTAAAGGCCTTTCTGCAGCAGCGTGGAAAGAGCTGCCTTTTTAGACAGGGAAAGGCTCTTGCCAGAGGCACCAGCTTCCCCGAGAGCCGGCCAGCGGCCACTCCAACCAGGCAGGGAACACAGCACTGCCTTTGGAGAGATTCCTAAGAGCTGCAGGGCATCCTGCTCCATCCCTGCAGGGGCTCCCCCATAGGGCCATACCAGCCCCCCCCCCCCCCAGCCCCATACCTCCAGGCGGGTCAGGGCCATGCGGATGCCCCTCGCCCGCCTCCCGTCAGCGGTGGGCAGCACCTCCTGGGGGCTGCGCTGGAACTTCAGCCCCCACTCCCGGGGGGCTGCTGCCTGCGCCTCCACCATCTTCTCCCCAGGCTTCTCCAGGGCTGTTTTGATCATCAGCTCAGTCAGTCGCTTCCTGGGTCTGGGGGCATCTAGGAAGAGAGAGAGAGAGCTTCAGGAGAGGAACCACAGCAAAAGCCCCTGGGGACACAGCACAGAGCCAAGACCACACCAAGGCAGTTTCAGTGGTGTGTGAGCGCCCATTTGGAGTTTGTCACGCCGATGGGAGTCCGACGCCATTGAGATGACAAACTGCAAGTCAAAGTGACCGGGGTTGCTCCTGAGGCTTGAGGCCAGTGGGACACACAAATCAAAGCCTGTGATTTTGCTGTCTTTCTGGTGCTCAGAGGCAGCAGCCTGTGGAGAAGAGCAAGTCCCTGGACACCCTTGAACTCAGTGTTTTCTTTTTAGCTCTGCAGGAAGCTCTTAAATCAACAGCCTTGGGATTTCTCCTGCAAGGTTCCCTCAGCCCTCCTGAATGTCCTGCCCTCATCACTCAGAGCATAACCATCACTCCCAAGCAGCAAACTGGCTCCATAGAGAAAGAGTCTTTGGGAGCTCCTAGCACTCCGAGGACAAGCCACGCCATGGTCACCTGGCTTTCACATGCCATGCATTAAGTACAGGGCAAGAGTCTCTCTGATGCACGTTCTGAGCATCTCCAGATCACTCCTGGATGCTCGCCTGTCAAGGTGAGTCCCTGTCCGGAGGAGCACGGCACAGTTCCCTCACCTTTAACAGCATTTTCGAGGCCTGTGAAGTCGGCAGGGTTGAGGACAGGCCTGGCACCGGGCAGGTTTATCATCTCCCGCAGCTCCTGGGAACCGCAGGCAGGAAGATGTTACCTCCAGCACAGAGAGGTCATCCAACGGCCCCAGGACCCCTTCCCCAGCAGTTCAAGGCTGGGAACCAGCAAACGGGTGCAGGAAGGAGGATGCCTGGGTTCCCCACCCATCCCTAGACCACCTCTCCCCACCAGGGATGAGCAGCCCGGGGCACAACGCTGGGAAACCCAGCTGCCCTCCAGCATCCCCAGCCTTACCTTGATTGTGAAAGCAACTTGGAGAGGTCCCCTCCTCCCAACCAGCCAGACACGCTTCACCTTGCTGCAGGCAAGAGCTGCCAGGGAGCCATCAGTGATGTCTGTCTTCTGCAAGACAGAGACAGGAGAGTGGGACGAGGGCAGATCTGGAGGGAGCCAGGAGGAAGGCACAGCCTCTGAAGGTGAAACATCAGCAGAAAAGCAGGCTGTGCAGGCAGAGAGCCTGGGCGAGGATGGAAAACAAGCCATCTCCCTTTGCACAGAGCTATTTGCACAGCTGGTCCCTCATCACTGAAAGTACTTTCCGAGGCCATAATGCATTAGAGGAGCCAGCACCCCATGAGACTGCCTCAGGAGATCCACCCAAGATTAACCTTGGGGCTAACCAAGCAAAGCTGTCCAGTGATCTCCATTTTAGGGTGCCTGCAGATGCTGTTGGGTGACTTCCCAGCCCAGGATATACAGGGATTTGAAAGAAACCCACTACAAACCACAGCACAAATCACTGCCTGCCCGCCCCCGGCAGCTCCACACACAAACACAAGCATTGCCAGGTCTGGACCAATGGTTGGCATCTCACAGTAACCCCATGCTTTGTTTCAGTTGTGCGCATGTATCTAGACTGCAAGATGGTCTTTTCCAGAGAAGACACGATGGGAGGGACACCAGGGGACTTGGATAAACCATTCCAGACCAATACTCTTAACAGGAAACTGCCTGCACACCCTGGCACTCATTTCCAGTGCCCTGTCCTTCGCAGCACTGCTTCCCAGCTGGCTTTAGCCACTGGTTGGCAGTTGCCTCCAAGCTGTGGGTTCGTTCGGTTTTTTTTAAATTTAATTTAGATATTAATACAGGAAGTTGTTGCACAGCTGTAACAAACATCGTGGCATTTCCCCAGGAAGGAAAGCCTTTGCTGCCAACATCTGGGACAGCAGCTGTAGGGAGCAGCTGGTGCACACCAGCTCCCAGCTGTCTACAGGGGATGACAGCAGTGGGAGGAGACGTCCACCAGCTTGGACCAGCCACCAGTATGCCCAGTGCTACCGGCAGGAACCACACTGCTGCCCTCAGCTGCAGTAGAAAACAAAAGTCCCAACAGGAGAAGCCTCTAGTTTGGTGGTGGAAAAGGGTGAGCAGCTCGTCCTTTGCTTCTCATAGGAAAGGAAGAGATGAAGCTCAGTTGCCAACTTTTTGGGTACCAGCAGCAATCCAGAAAGCTCTGCAGCGTTACCCAAGGCACAGACACAGCCTTGGATCACTCCCTATCCACTGTGAACCCACAGGGCGCACCCGAGAGGCAACAGCCTTCCCTGGGGAAAGATCCCAAAGCCAGGAGAGTCTGAGGTTTTGCCAAGATGGGTGGGAGCCAGCACCCACCCAGCAGGCAGTGAATTTGGGCCCCAGGCTGCCTTCGTGGCACGAAGCACCCCTGTGACTCACCCTGAGGAGATCCAGTGGGGACAGGAGGATCCGGGCGATATCCAGAGCCACATTGCCTTGACCCAGAATCAGCGCCGTCTCGCAGCTCAGGTCGGGCTTCAGCTGCAGGGAAAGAAAGACCCGTCCGTGAGCGAATCCACACAGACTCCACGACGTCCACTCCCTTGGACCTGCTCCCACCACCCGAATTCCCTTCCACCCGTATTTTTCCCCAAAAAGAAGTGACGCACACAGGGAAACTCCACACCAGCCTCCTCCCCAAGCAAACACAGCCACTCCAGGCACCTCATCCGATCCCTCTCCCGCTCTTCCTGCAATGACATCTCTGGAAGCAGAAGCTGTTTTGACCAAAAAAACCTTCTCAGGCCAAAGCAGAGCATCACAACCCCCCTGGTTCCCATCTGGCCCGGCCAAAACGTGCTGCCAACCTACAGAGCCGGCTAATCCGCTCTCACTGATGTGCAAATTGTTCACATTTCTACCATCTAAGAAGGATTTAATGTGGTGCCTGCTAATCTTTTCCAATTGCAGGCCTTTCAGGACTTAATCTGGAGCTGAATGCCCGCGTTTGGATGCAGGACGGGGAGGAAGGGCAGGGAAACACACGGCTGTACTCACATCCCGGTTCTCGGGCAGCCCGTTGTACCAGCCCACGAACTCTCGGGCCGAATAAACGCCGGAGAGGTTCTCCCCTGGGATCCCCAGGACTCGGTTATCTTCAGCACCGTAACTCTGAGGAGGGAGCAGACACGGTCAGAGATGTCACCATGTGCAGGGTTTGGGACCAAAACACTAATCTCCCAGCTGCTGCCAGGGACCCTGCATGGCTGCCAACCCTTCGCCAAAGGGCTGAGATACTCAATGGAGAGGCTAAAAACAGGGGCTTCATCCCCCCCATCGCCCTGGGCTCCAGAGCCAAACATGACCTCCTTGGGCCAAGGCAGAGCGTGACAAGCTGAGGAGTGAACAGGAGGGACAAAATTCATGTCAGGCTGAAATATTGGCCATCACGAGGAAGAGGTTCCTCAAGCGCTGCCCCTTGCAGCAGGGTTTCAGAAACCTGCACTTGATGCCATGCTCCCTGCAAGGCTTCGGACAAGCCTCGTAGCATCTGAGCTGTCCTGAGGCTGGGGAGAGTTTCCCACGGTAATAAGGCACCCAGAACCACCTCATCCAAACCCTCTTCCCAAGATCCCAGTGGGGAATAACCCTGCAAGACCTTCCCCAGGAGTTCTGGGGAGCTAGGGCAGCCCTGGCTCCGGGTGGCGATACCCACCAGCACCACGGCATGGTAAGCCTGCCGCAGCTCTGCCACCGTGACGTCCCTCCCCACGGTGACGTTTCCGTAGTAGGCGCAGCGCTCCGAGCGCGCCGTCTGCGTGAAGGCGTTGATCACGTTCTGCCAAGATCAAAAAAGCACCAGGGAGTTACGTCCAAGCCACAGCTGGGGCCAAGGCCTGCTGCTGACATCTCCCAGCCTTGAGATGCTTCTCCCCCTCTGCGAGTCAGTTATTCTGAGACTCTTATCTAACGCCAGTCGCAGATAAGTCGTGGGGAGATAAGGACAGCTGTGACTCGGCACTCTTTCCACCACCCTTCGTGGAAAGGAAAATCCACACCCGCCTGGGGAGGACAGGACCCTTCAGCCCCTCTGAGTAAACCCCGCTGTAGGAGAAAACACCTTCCCAAAGTTGAGGCTGGCAAGGGAGCCCCACCAAACAACCCCTTCCATTGAACGCGCGGCCTGTCAGACCCCCTCTGCCAGCCTCACATCTCAACCCTTCCTGAAACCCACTTCATCCCAAGAGAACGCAGGGCAGGATGGCACCCAAAGCCTCTTCTTCTGAGCTACTGGGGCTACACAGCAAGACCTCTCCGGTGTGACAGGTTCACACCACAGCGAGCCCTGAGGCACCATGAAGGACGGCAACTGCCTCACCTGCACCCACCACCATCACTGCATTCGACTGCAGGGTGAGGGGAGGAAGCCAGCACCAACCTTCACCTCGGGGTGGTCGGGGGCCACCCCAAAACGGACA
>JAOXNO010000003.1:30672257-30686163 GCA_028565335.1 Limnodromus scolopaceus | reverse complement strand
AGGGGTGCTGAGCTGGATTACCTGCCGGGAGCAGGAGGAAGCTGCAGGCGAGGATGCTGATGTCCACACCGTGCCGTTCCCACCAGCTGCTGCTCTTCACCACCTTCTGCACCAGCTCCGAGAGCTCGGCCATCAGGGCTTCCTCGCGCTGTCCCGGCTCCTGCCCTGCTGGTTGCAGGCCCCCCCGAGGGGTCACCTCCCTGTCACCCAGCGCTGGCCCCGGCTCCTGACCTTCCGCCATCGTCTCCCTCTTGCTGCTGTCGGGAGCTGGTGTGCCCCGGGGAAGGGGGTCCCCCGTCCCCCTGGAGCTGGGGGTGCCGCCGACCTCGCCATTGACCTGCTGTCCCCTCCACCTCGCCGGGTCCCCATCCTCCAGCGGCATCTCCCTGCCGAGCAGATGCCACGTAAGAGTAGGGGAACACCCACAGGGGACACCCCACCACCACCACAGCACCCCGACCCACCGCGGACGGGCTTTCCCCCCCCCACCCCATCTCCCGCAGCCGCCGAAGGACACGGGAAGGGCAGGGATGGAAAAAAATAAACAACCCGCGGAGGAGGCAGCCGGCGGAGATGGCAGCAGAGCCACCCAGCCTCCCCCCCACCCCGGGGGGACACCCCGGCCACCAACCCGGCCACCGCAGCCCCCCCTACTTACGCCAGCTCCGGTGCGGTGGTGGCTCTCCCGCCGCTGGCCCTTTGCGGGGCGGCCGGTCACAGAGCCACCCCCCCCCCCCGCCCCCGGTGCCGTGCAGCAACGATTTGGAGAAGGGAGGAGCAGGGGAGGACGGGGAGGAGGGCGAATGCAGATGAGCCGTGGCAATAATCCGCCCGGGTGGCCCATTTCGGGGAGCAGCCGGTGGCGGCGGGGCCGCGGGGAGGACGCTCGGGCGAGGGCAGGCGGAGGAGGGAAGGAAGGAGCGGAAAAAAAGATGGAGAGAAGGAGTGGAAACGCTGGAAGAGAAGGAGCCGAGCGCCAGAAATAGCTCCGAGAAACCCAAGCGGAGCGCCCGAGGATGGGGATAGGGTTTCGCCTCTGCCAGGGAGCGGGGGGAAGCATTGCCCGCGCCGCCAGCTTGGGCAACGGGTTTCTCCCATTTTGGGGAGAAAACCGGCCTTTTTCGCAGCAAGGAGCGAGCTGCGGGAAGGAGGGGGGCGGTGCAGGGCTGCCTGCCTGCCTGCTCAGCATCCTCCTCTCTGCTGGGGGGACACACACACACCGAGCCCAGGACCACCCACAGGGGACCTGGTCACCCCAAATCTGTGCCCAGCAGCCATCACACCCGTCCCTGACCCCCCACAGGGTCCCTCTTCCCTACTGGGCTGTTTTCAGGAATTTCGTAAGAATTTCCTCACCTCTCCATTGCTGCTTCCCGACTCATCATCCGAAAAGCTTTGGGGATGCCTGTGCACAGACTGGCACCTCCTGAGCCCCGTTTTTTTTTTTACAGAAAAAGGCACATTACTTCTTGTTGGGGCACTGGATTTCTTCTTGATTTCTCATTTCTCCTCACCGAAAACCGAATCAGCTTCACAGATCCACCCAAACCTGGACGAACACTGACATCTAGCAAACCCACCGGCCAGGCAGGTTTGCTATACCCATCGTTGGGGTACCCCCAGCCCCAAACTGGGACAGGCTCGGCGCCTCCAGCAACAGCACATGACCGCAGCAAACCACAGGGAAGCAAACCTCGCCCCCAAGTTGAACCAAGCCCCAGGGAATTATCATCATACTCTGGGGGAAAAAAAAAAAAAATTAACAAAAATTTAAATAATCACACCAACTGCAAAAGGGGCAGAGCCAAGGGCGCGTTAGAGACCTGCTGAGGTTTCATTTCTGCTGTAAGAGCTGGTGTTCTGAAAGATCATTTCCAGAGCCAGGGGGACTAATGAACTAAAGCAGCGTCTGAAGCCCAGCAAGCTGCCGCCGGGTCGGTGATTCACTCTGATACGCAGCGAGGCTTTCATCACCCGCTCGTTAGCCAGGGAAGCCCGCAGCCGGGGAGAGCACCCATGGGTGATTCGGAGCTGAGAGGGGGGTGGATGTCAGACCCAAGGGGTGCTGGGCTGCCTGGCTCCGCTCCTGAACGATGCCTGTTACCTTCATCCCACCTAGGACGTCACCAGGAGGGAGGGTGGCAGGAGGGTGACAAAGCCCCGCTCCAGGGGTGCTGGGCTGCTGCTTGGCGTGGCCAAAGGTGAGCGGTGGTGGAGCTGCCATTGCACAAGGGCAGAACAGGGGCAGAACTGGTTATGTGGCGGCAGCCGAGGAGGAGGAGGAGGTGGGGATCAGCCCCACATCCAAGACCAACATGAACCATCAGGATCCCACCGCAGCCGGGGGCGAGCGTGTCGCCGTGCACGGGCAGAGGCAGCCTGTGGCGTCGCTCGGTCCCGTGCCGCCGCTGGGGGCCAGAGAATAAATCATGGGCTGAAAACCACAGGGGAGAGGCTGAGTTTTGGCTTCTGGGGAAAAGCGTCAAACCCGTAAAAGGCTCCTGCTTCGAGCTGCAGCAAAAAGTTGGGATTCACAATGCCCGTAGAGGAGCAGGAGCCTTAAGGAGAGTCTGAAATGAGGAGGGACAGAAAATTCAGGGCTGTAGCCCTAAATCTGCTTCCTTGCTGCCTTGCAGACCTCCACTTTTGAAATAAACTTTTAAACCCCACTTTACATCTGATTTTCCACCACGGGCAGGCTAAGCCGTGCACTCCTACTGACCCCACGAGGATTTCAGGGACGAAAGCACACGCTGACTTGGCCCTTGCACCGGGGAGGCAAACACCTCCAATTAGGCAGGAAAAAACACATTAAAGACTCAGAAATCCTTCGGCGCAGCAGGATGGCTGGAGGGATCAGTATAATCCCCAGAGCACGGAGCTCCTGCCGGCGGCTGCCAACACCGTGGCCGTCCCCCACCCTGGACAGTGCGGGGGTCCCATGAGCAGCCCCCGCTGCCTCTGCAGCCCCAAGGGAGCCCTGGGACCAGGCCCCTGACACTGCCCTCATTTGACTGTCAGCCTTTCTACCCCCAGGACCAAGACCAGCCCCAAATGGCACCCGGAAAGGCCAAATCTGCCCCCCAGCAGGGTCCTCCCACACCACTGCTCCCAAACACGGGCAAAATGGGCCACTTTGGCATGGGCACACATGCCAGGCTGGCAGGACACAGCAGCCATAAGTGCTCCTTGTTGATCCCTCCAGGGTTCCCCAGCACATCGGGCAGAGCCCGCTGCAGCCCCCAGAGGGGTCATTTCCAGCCCCAAACTCAGGAGCTCTTTGGCTGCCCCTCTGTCTCTACGGCCACCCACCCTCCGGACCCTCCTCCTCCAGGGGAGGAAGGTGCAGAGTGCCAATGGGGCACCATCAGCTCCTCTGGCCTCAGCAGCTGGACACCCCAAAACAGCCATTTCTCATTCCCCTGGCATTGCTGGGGCTGCAGAGATTCTTTTTTTTTTTTCCTCTGAGTTTGGGTGGGGGTTCACCCCCCTCCCTTTCAGGCCAAGCACATTTAGGCAATTAACTTAATGAAAGACCAATTACCACCATCTCCTCCCGAGCATAGAGAGCTTAAGCACCGTCCTCTTTTCATTTTGGGGTCTGGCAGAGCCACAGGGTCCTCAAGGAGGAGAAATTGGTGGGGTTTAACACCTCACCCCAAGCCTCTCCCTGAGCCCAACGGCCAAGTGAGGAGCTCCATCTGCAGGCAAATCCCTGCCTCCATCACCCCCGAAAACAGCTCTGTCACCCCCAAATCCAGGCCTTGGCACAAGGGTGCTTGGCACATCCATGGCCGGGTAGCTCCCATGGCTGCCGCCAAGCCAGGAGCTCAGCACTGGTCCTGCTCACCCGCACGCCCACACTGGGGGTGCCCCACGGCCTGCCAGGGAACCCCAAACTCTCCATCCCTGGGGCTGTGGGGTGAGGAAAGAGCAAAGGATGAGCTCAGGAGCCTCGGGGCAGGCACCAGAGGGAGTCACAGCTCTGTACAACCACTGCTCTCACTCTTGTTTTGCCGAAAGCGTTGGATGCTCAGCCCTGGGCTGGTGGGCTCCCAAAAAACACTCCCCATCTGACCCACATGCCAGGGTGAGGAGCTCTCAGTGGGTGCTGGGGGAAACAAAGCCAACAAACCCCAGCCCATGGGGTGCAAAGTCCCCTCCTAAGGACCAAGACCCCAGGCGCAGATGCAGCTTCTCCCTGGGGTTCCCTCTCCATGAAGGGGGCTCGTGCCCATCATGGTGGTGCCAGACTGGGACGGAGATGGTGAGGGGGACGAGATACCGTAATCTGGCTGGGGCCATTTGGTAGCCTGCGTGTTCCCAGCCCCGCTGGGATGTGGCAAGGCCATGCTTTTAACCTTGAATAAACACCCACCTTGGGACGCTTTGCTGTTTGCAGGGCACAAACAAGGCACTTTGGGTGATGGAAAACTTCCTGCTCGCCCTCCGCAGCTCCGGGAAGAAACTGGATCCCAGTGCCAGCTAATCTGGCCGATCTGTTTGCACCAACCGGCGTGGCATGGACCAGACGGCGGCGAGACGGAGCAGGCAAAGCCACTCTGCCTTGTCCTGGGTCATGGACAGGCTGCCGGGCAGGCACCACAGATGGAGGCTGATGGTCTCACCCAGGCTTTGTGTTGGTCTGACGCCTCCTCGTGCTGCCCTGGCACCTCAGGAGGAAAGCAGCTGAATGGCAGAGCCCCACCGAAGGGCATTGCCCAACCAGAAATGGGGTGCAAGCCCCACGCCCCCAGTGTCATTCACATCACCTTTGCATGGCTGCCCGATGTTCCTTGTCCCTGTTTGACCCCTGGATGGGTGCTGGGGTGTCGCACGTGGGGAATTGCCCTGTTAAACCTCAACAATGTTCACCCTGGGGTGAGAAGAGCCGGGATTTACCTCCCAGCAGCAGCCAGGTATGGAGACGTCAGCTTAGCTCCTTCATGCTGGGAAATTTAGGGTCCACAGAGCACAGCAGGACCCATGGGACTGCCCGTGCAGAGAGGGAGGCTTTTTCTTGCGTGGGGTCAAACACATGCCTGGTATCAGCTACACTATGGAGGGAACACAAATGTCTTCCTTTTTCTCTTTTCAGTAGCTGTCTGCGAACACCACAACCCCGAAGCCCAGGGACAAGCACCGGGTGTAAGTCCCCACCTTCCCCAGGCTGCGGGGCCGGGTGAGACCCGCAGCAGCAGCTGGTGCAGGAGCTTTATTCAAAGCCAATTGCACACGAAAACCAAACCCAGCACAAAACCCATCCCCGAGCCCTCAGACATCCCTGCTCAGGGCTCAAAGTCACAGAATCAAACCCCATCCCTGCGAGGAGCACCCCAAATGCTCCCTGGGATTTGCTGTGTATCCACCACTGGCCCTTTTGGCCACCGCCACCGGAATATCCCGATACTGTCCCCAGACGGTGTTTTCAGTTTTATATATCAGCAGTGAATAAAGCAGTTGTCATCCACCCCCTGCTCCAGCCCAGCTTAATTTCCAAAGCCTGGCTGGAGGTGTCAACTAATCACAGACTTCCTCCACTTAGCAGCTCAGGGCGAAGGTAATCACTGGTTTGGGTGCCTCTGCTCTTGCCCCGACCGAAACTGCTTGCCCCCACCCCTCGGTCCCTGGCGTCACCGCCTGGCCAGGTGTTACCCAACGCGGGCGCTGCAGAGATGCCACAGGCTCCATCCCTCTTTGCTTCCAAAACGCCGATTCTGCTGCTGGTGCTGCCACCAAGGCATGGCCGAGCCCTCTTGCCCACCAGTCCTGACAGCTCTTTTGTCACCCTGGGGAGCTAGGGAGGTCCCCTCCTGGCAGCGATGGGTCCCGAGGAGGGAACCCATTGTTCCAGCATGGGTCATCAGCCAGGGATGGGAAAGATGCTCCTGGGTACAACGCTGCACCTCCAGTCCTCAGAAATTAAATATGTTTTTTCCTTGAAAGCACAGCACTGCCCAACCCAAGATGCTCCCAGTTGTCCTCCCAGGTCCCCAGGCCAGAGCCACCGGGGCTGGACAGGCACATGTCCCCGCAGGCAGGCGCCTGACCCATCGGCTCCCCAGCAGCCGCCCACACGAAACTTTTACCGCTCGGCGCAGGCAGGGTAACTCCAGGCTCCATCCTCTGCCCTCTCTAGGAAAGAGGGACATTTCCAGCCTCCTTGGCACATGGCAGCGTATGGATGGAGGATGAGGACCCCAGCGAGGTTGTGCTGGCACTCCATGCCCTGGGCTGCTCCGTTGCAGAGCAAGGACCGTTCACCGGGGCAGCACCACGGCACTGTGCATGGCTGCTTTTTGGGGCCAGGTCTCCTGCCAGCTCCCACCACCAGCTTTGCAGGCCAGAAAGGAGCAGGGCTGGGAGGGAAAGTAGGACTCAGGGCCAAGAACCTCTTGCTTTTCCCTCCACGAGGATGTAGACATGTTCTGGCAGGGCTGTTATGTTCACCCAGTTTAAGAAACCAGAGCTAAGGCGGGCACAGACCAGCACCTGCATCTTGACTCCATGGCTGCTCTTTGTAGGATCAGGAGGAGATGTTGAATTCATGGAAATCAGGAATGTCTGCAAGATGGAAAGCTCCCTGCTCATTAAGAAGCCCATGCATGGCTTTAATTGGCAAGGGGAGGGGTTGTACGATGTGGCCCCTGCACCTGGGATGGGCACGGGACCATGATCTGCCCTGGCATTGGCTCTGCCTCAGGGCAAGATGTTGGTGCCACCCAGGGTGCCAACAGCAATTGGGTGCTGCTGTCCCGGGGCAGGTGCTCGCTCCCTTGCCGCTCTGGCCAGAGGGGAGCCAAGGGCGGCCGGGTCCCTGACGTAACCCACTGTGCCCGGGAGGCAGAGCCTGGAAGGGAGTGAGCCACCCAGCCGGGGTGGGAAGCCAATGCACTGTGTCACTCCTTCGGGCTGGAAATTTGGTTGGAAGCCAAAGGGCTGCCCAAATCCAGCCAGACTCCAAGAACGCACCCCCATCTCCCCAGGTCTCGCACGGCCGTAACCTACTTCCCTGCTTTCGGCTGCTGCGGGGAGGCGACGGTTGAGCCGAGGGGCTGGGGAGAGGGTCTGTTGTCCCAGCTCCATCAGACACAGGTGGGCTCCATCCCCCTGCCAGGCTTGGGGACGCATCCAGCCAGTACCCTGTGTGGTCACCCTGCCCATTACATGTGGGGCAGCCCAGCCCCAGGCAAGGGGGAATGACTCTCTGGGGCTGAACTGCCCTGAGCCCACCTCCCCCGGGGAGGAGCCCACCGGAGCCCTGAGAACCTGCCTCCACACCAAGGGCAGTTTTTGTTTCTTCCTCAAGGCGAGCGCCCAGATGCACCCTGCCAGCCAGAGGGATAACTCACACACTGCCTGGCAGGTATTTCATCAGCACGGCCGGACCCATAAAACCAGTTAGCTTGGAAAAACAGGGACTCTTCTAATGATACCTTTGGAGCAGTGGTGCTCCGGATCCCAGTCCACCAAGGGAATATCTGGAGGAGCCCAGAGGAGGTTGCAGGTCGGCTCTGGCTGGCACATGGCTGTATCCTCAACCCTGCCAAGAGCACCAGATGAAGAAGACATCCCCCATGCCCAGCACCCCCAAAACTGGTATTTTGCAGCCTCCTAGCAAGCCAGGAATGCCAAGAAAGCTGTTAATCCTGCAACCGGTTTTGCCACAAGAGCCAAGTCTCCCAAGCCCCGTTCCTCCAGCTTTCCCCCTCCCACCTAGAGCCGTTGCAAGCAAATCCAAGGTGTTGCTCCTTAATCCCAGCCCGAGGAAGCGGGAGCCACCCCGACCCAAGCAACCTCGCTGGTGCGGTTTATTGCCGATTTCGGCGAGGCCCCGCTGGGATCGGGGTCAGTGGCAGCCGGAGTTGGCCGCCGGGAGGGCAAAGTGGGGCAAAGCGAAAGAGGGAGGAGGCCCATGAAAAAAAAAAATATAAGGCTTAGAATAGAAACCAGGTTAGGGCTAACTGTGGGTGGCGGAGCTGTTGTAGCAAGTAGAGCAGGCTGCTGCGGCCAGCCCAGGGGACACGGGGGCCTCTGAGCCATCCTCTGCATCCTCAGGGAGTTTGGAGGGTTGCCAGCCCTCCAATTCTGGGATTCGTTGGACTGGAGGGCACAGGGGGAGAAGGTCCACAGGGATGAGCCTAGGTGTAAGGAGAACAAGAGCTCAGCCCTAAAATCTCATCCCTCAAGGGCTCTTTTGGTCCATCAGGTGGCTGGGATTCAGGACTGCCCCTCCGGAGGGTCGTTGCTGCCCCAGGAGAGTGGCATCTGGGGCTGCTGGACAAAGGCTCAGCAGAAATAAACACTCAGATAATAAGAGTTCTGCAGAAAACGTAGGGGTTTTTTTTTTTTTTTTTTCCTCCTTTCTTCCTGAGTAGGAAAAGAACAATCAACAATGAGCCAAGCTTGGCGCAAGGCGAGATAAGACCAACCTCCCACGGTGCTTGTGGTGACAGGACGAGCGTCACTGGGCACTTGGCACAGCCCAGAGGGTTCCCCCAAAGTGCGCAGAGGGCTCACGAGGTGCCACCAGCACCACCCCAGCACCCGCCAGCCCGGGGAGCCCACGGGCAGCCGGATCCGCTGGCAAACACAGGAACCGGCCCGTGTCCGCATCTGCGGCCGGGCTGAGCCAGGCGGGGAGCTGATAGCAGGATTTACCGAGCGAGGTCGGAGGCAGTTCTGGGAATAGTCCTGCTCCCTGCCACGAGCCCACTTCCCGAGCAGGATGTTGCCTTCCAGCACACGGCAATCTCTCCGGAAAACCGGGAGATTTGCTGGGAGAGGGGTGACTAAGAACCACGCTTTGTTAGAAAAAAAGCCAGCCTCCTTGGAGCTGATGGAAAGTTCCCATGGAGCACCCCAGGTTCAGCCCGCACATAGACCAACGGCTTTCCCCAGCCCATGAGCCGCTTCCACCCAGGATTTCACTCCATCTGCTCTCAACTGGAAGAAAACCCAGTCAGCCACGGCAAAAAACACCCCCACAACCTCCATTTCCCCCAAGCAAAAGGTCTGTCTTTCCCGTAGAGAAAAGCCCTGTGGTCAACAAAATTACCTTTCCAGAAGACAAGTCCACAGCAATATTGTGAGTGGGTTCCCGTGTCCATCCCCTGCCCCACTGAAGCATCAGGCATGTTGTCCTCAGCCCCTTGGGAAGGCTCTGCTGGTGGCAGGGCTGGTGGGGAGCTGGTCTGGGGAGGACATCTGAGGATGGCAATTGCTGCCAGCTCCCCCCCTTCTTTACATACCCAATGATTTTTGTGAAGAAAAAGCATTAAAAGGTCCTTTATTCTAGCCTTCAGTCCCAACGAGGTCTTATCCTGCTCTCAGGGCTGGTACGGCTCCTGGTGGCAGCCATCTCATATCACCTCCTCCAGCCCCTGGGGATCCAGGGATGGTGATCCTCATCCAGCTCCATCAGACTGTAGAATGCTTGGGGAGGGCCAGGGACCTGCTCATCACCCCCCACCACGGAAACCCACCCAGGAGGCACCCACAGCGCTTGGTCCCCTCCCCTCCATCTCATACGCAGTCAAAGCCAGTCCCAGCTTGGGGACACTGTCCCCGGCCATGGGGCTGGTCCTCCCCGGGGAAAGGCGGTTCGAGCACGTGGCATTCCTGCCCGGCGGAGCTGAGCGCAGCCCTGGGCCGGGTGAGTAACGCCTTCGGCCGGCTGCCTCGAATACCGGGGCTTGATCTATCACCCAGCGCCGGCGGGCAAGGAGGTGTGCTGCTCCGCTGGCACCCAGGGGCCCCTCTCAGCACCTCCAAAACGTCTCCTGGAGGGGACAGGGCTGACCCAGCTCAGCACCATGTCCCAGCACCGTCCAGAATCCCTTGGCTTTTCTGTGCACTTTCCCACCCGCTCACTCCAGGCAAGCAGTCCCCCTGCCCAGTTCCTACCATGGCCTCTGAGCCACTGGCCAGGGGCACTGCTTGTCCCCTCCCCAGCCACCCCTAGACATGGCCCTTGGGCAGGTGGACACCACCAGACCACCTTCAACCCCTCTCCAGGTTGTCTTTTGCTGTGAGTGCTGCCCAGCTCCACTCTGCTCCTCCAGGAAGCCTGTGCATCCCTTGTGGGTACTGATCCAGGGTGCTGCTGCCACCCAGGGCTTTTGTGAGGGATGCCCAGCATGGGGCAGGGCTGTCCTCATTCCTGCAGGCGTTATTCCGGAGTGGGAGCAGAGCTCTGGTGGCAGACACGCCGGGGCTGCTGTCGGCACCCTGCCCGCATGGGCTTGTGTAACCTCTTACGTCAGGGAGCGCTGGGCCACGGCTGAGCCAGCTCCTGCTTCCCTCCCTGCCCGGGCTCCACAGCAGTTCCTGGGGCCCAAAGCTCCAGGGTCTCACTCCCTGGGGATCCGTGTGCCTGCTGGGTGCCACCATGGGCCCTTCTTCCCAGCAGCCTTCCTGTGGGGATGCTCCTGGGTGCTGTCCCCTGGTCCCCACTGTGACCTGAGGATGCTCATCTTCCACCTCAGGAAGATTGGAGGCACATTCCTACTTCACACAGAGCAGCCTTTTCCATCATCCTTGAGAGCAAACAACAAATGGGATGGTTTCATGCTTCTCCCAGAGGAGAAGGGGCAGGATGGGGCCAGGGCTACTCCCTGGCTGGCAGCAGAAACAAGTCCAGCATAACCCAGCATAGTCGAGAAACCCTCCAACATCCCAGCCATTCCTGGCCTGCTTTCCAAACCCGACCGGCCGGGTTTCGGGGTGCTGGAGCTGCGCCAAAGCACCAGGGCAGGAGGGCGAAAGCATTCCCCGGCGGGATGCAGTGCCAAGAACAGCACGCACTGCCCACCTCCCCTTCCAAGCCCCCCCAAAAACGCGAGCAAAACCCCCGGGGAGACGTTGCCTGTGGGTGCAACCAGTGGCCGGCTCACGGCTGCCTGCCAGCGCCCTCGAGGGCAGCCATGAAACCCGCAGCCGGGGTCTGCAGACCCCTGGCCACACGCCACCGAGCCCGTAGGACGCTGCGGTTGAGCACCCACCGTTGTCCCTCGGGCATCACTTGTGGGCTGCCAAGCGCCGCAGGGTTTGCTTGGCCGCTGGGTGCTCTTATGTAAAGGCACGGGAGAGCGGTGGGGACGAGCCCTGCTTAATAGGTCAGAAAGTGGAGGTGCGGGGCAGTGAGGGGATTGGGCTAGGTCAGCCCGTGAGTCAGTGGCAAAGGAGGGACCGGCGCGGCGGAGGCTTTATTAGCTGATGAGGGGTGGAGCGAGACTCCGCAGGCAGGTGAGGAGACACCGCCGAGACACCACATCGACCCAGCAGGGTCCAGCTCTCCCGCCTGGCGCATCCCCCCCAGCACCCCGACCCACCGGCGATGCGGCACCGGCCCCGCTCCTCCTCCTCCTCACACTGCCTCTGACGGGCGGCCGAGCCACTCGCCCCCCGCCGCAGCCCCAATCTCGCCCACGGCACAGCCAGGAAGGCGGTGATGGAGCAAGGTCAGTGAAACAGGTTTCTCCTCCTGGGTCTCTCGAGCGAGGCGTCCTTCCCCGCGCGGGCTGGGGAGCTGCAGACTTGTTGACAGCGGCTCTCGTTAGCTCGGTTATTGAAGTGGGGCCGAGGGCTGGGCTCTCAGCTCTGGAGGTAGTGGCTGGGATGGAGCCATGGGTGCCCCGTGCACCTCCCCGGGCAGGCGGCCGCACTGCTCAGCCTTCCCTGGCTTCGTGGGACCCCACAGGAGTCCCCTGCTTCGAAACGCCAAGGGTGGCTAAAATAACGTGTGTTGGCGTGGGAGCTCTGCCGTGGCGAGGAGCTGGAGGGGTCTGGGGGCGGCAGCCCCAGCTGACCCTGGTGCCGTGGCCCGCAGCCACCCCTGGGTGCTGGCACACCGGCCAAGCAGGCGGTGCCAAGCTCAGTGTTTGTTTGTGGCTGTGGAGAAGGGCCAGGTTGTGGGTTTATCGCAGCAGAGGTAAAAGGCAGCATCCAGGTCGGCTGCCAGGATCCTTTCCCTGCCCCGTCCAGGGTCTGGTTGGAGCTCCAACACTCTCCTCCCTGCGTGCTTCTCGCCAGCCGTGCCCACGGCTAATGGCACTGCCAGCTGGGGACGGGGAAGCCTTGTGGTCGGCCATCCATCCCGACCGTGGGCACGTTCCCGAACCGCAGGCAGAGAGTCCGGGGGGCTGTGTCCCAGGGGGAACGAGTGTGGGCGAGGGGTCCCCGCCGCCAGCGCCGGGTTTCGCTGTGACACAGCCGTGCCAGCCACTTCCCAGGGGTGGGATAGTGGGTGGGAACAAAGGGATGCTGTAGCAGCCAGATCCGTCCCCAGCACCTCCCACCAGGTCAGAGCCTGTCCTTGTGTGAGAGCGGTGTCCTGCTGAGCCCGCTACCGGTGGTCCCTGCTGCACCCTCCACCCGGGGACTGGCAGTCGCAGCCTCCCAGGAGACGGGGAGGGGACCCCAAGAAAACCCATTCCCTACCACGGCTTAAATGCTTGAACAAGACTTACTGCCCGGATTTAGGTGGTTTCTGGGCTGGATCCCAGCCCTGTGCTTGCTGCTCCTGGTGTAGTCCTGTGGTGTGTTGAGTGGTCCAGCCTTCGCCTGGGTGTCATCTCTGGTGATGGCTGTTCCTAGTCCCACCAGGACCTTCGGGGCTGGGTGACTCTGTTGGCTTTGGAGAGCACTGGTGAGCTGGAGCTCAGTATCCTGCAACAGGAGAATGTAGTTGTTGTCGAAATGCATCCTAAAAGGTTAAAGATTAGGCAAAGATTAGGGAGCAGGAGCAATGGGAAGGTTGTCCTTGTCAATTGGAAAAAGCAGGAGGCTGGGAGATCGTGAGGAAATCCAGGATCACTGCCCACCTTTGGAGCTGCCTGGGAGCCCATGCTGGCATTGTGGGACTCTGCCATGAGCCCCCAGTGCTATGGGGCAGGCGGTGCCATGGAGGAAGCAGCACTGGGGCACATGTACCAATGGCCTGGTGGCCTGGCCACGTGGCAGCCAGGGGTCCCACAGCCCCCCTGGTGCCCTCACCACTCGCCTTCCTCCCACTGGAGCATCTAGGGCAAGACCTATGGGCTGTCCAGGGCACCAGTCCTGCAGTGCTGGTGTTTACCCCAGCTGACCACATGGTCTTGGCTAGCAGCGCTACTGAGGACCCGGTGTCGGTATTGTCCCAGCTTCACAGGCTTTCCCACCCCCTTCCCACCCGCCGTCACCTCTGGGACCCACATGTCCCCTGCTGACCCGACCTCGGTTCATGTGGGAGATGCCCTGACGCTGAGTGCTGTTCAGGGGTGCTCAGTGCCCTCAGCCTGGCACATGGAGCAGGAAAGAGCCAGCTCCAACGCTGAGGTTGGAGTCAAGTCCTCCTAAAACAGCTTCCCACAGCTTCAGCATCCACACCAGCAGTGCTGGGCATGACCCCATCCTCACCACCGGTTTCAGGGCCATGCCAGAGTGAGCTGGCAGTCTGGGTGTCACGGGGGGACTAAGGATGTTCAGTAGTTGTTACAGCGCAAACCTGTGCTCTGGCCCCCCGCCGAGCCCCGTAGGAGGTGCTGCCCAGCTCCTGACCCTCGTTCAGTCACACTTGGGGTTTTTAGCTCAACACCCAGGCGGGAGCATCTCCCCACCCTGCACCTCAAGTGAACCTTCCTGCACCAGGCACCGTGGGTACACCACCAAAGGCAGGCAGGCCCAGTGGCAGCAGGGATGTCCCACACCTTCCTCTGCCCCAGCTCTCCCCGAGGGATGCTCAGTGCCACCTGTGAGTGCATCCCCACGCTCCTCCTGCCACACCGGCTGAGAGCAAGCCAGGATGATGGGTACCAGGATGATGGGTACCAGGATGATGGGTACCAGGCTGATGGGTACCAGGGAGCTCACTCCAGCCCTGAGACATTCAGTGGCAGGATCTACAGCATCAACTGATATTTTACTA
>JAOXNO010000003.1:30645765-30672157 GCA_028565335.1 Limnodromus scolopaceus | reverse complement strand
TGATGGGTACCAGGGAGCTCACTCCAGCCCTGAGACATTCAGTGGCAGGATCTACAGCATCAACTGATATTTTACTAAAAGTCATTAATTGCATGAAGCAGACATAGAAAATAATTTGCCCTGTTAATGTTTAAGTCAGTGTTAAAAGAAAATAACACTCAATCTCTCCCGCTTTGCTGGCCCATTTGACAGCTCTCAGGGAGGACATACTGAGCCGTGTCCATGTTGCTGCCTTTTGGGGCACTTTGGCTTTGGGACCAGCCACGGAGGGTTCCAAAAGCCATTGCAAACCCCCTGTGAAGCAATGCCACATCAGCACCACATCCAGCCCTGCGCTCAGCTGGTGGGGTAGTGGTGTGGGGCACGGTGCAAGGGGCAGCAAAGCTGGGGTGTGCCATGGGTGCTCTGCATGTAGTCCCTTCCCGCTCACCTCCATCCTGGCTGTCCACCTTCCTGCGGCCACGTGTTACTCAGCCACTCATCCAGGAAGTGAATCTCCGGCAGGATGGGCAGGAAATAGTTAAGCAAGTGGCCTGCAATGGCCCGTGCTGGCCTGGCAGGTCCCAGACCCCAGTGTGACCAGCTTCTGGTGAGGCTGGAGAAGAGAACCACCAGGCAGGGCTGAGGACTTCGTGCTCCTGCCCAAGGGAGGTGCCTTCCTGTGGTCCCCTCTGCCTGTAGGACATACCTGGTGCCCTGCAGGCGATGTCCTGTCTCGGTTCCCATGCTGGCCCCGCATGGCATGACCAAGCACACGTGCTGCCTATGAGGAGCAGCCAGTAACTGCTGCTGCCGGTGGCCTGGGGAAGCAGCTGTGTTCCACCAAGCAGGCATGCTGCGACGCTCACTCAGTGCCTGGAAATCCACACGTCCAACACCATCGCTTCACACCCTCAGTCATCCCCGAAACCTCTGCTGCCTTCTCCCTCCTCCAGACCATGGTTCAGGGGCACGGCCAGCACCTAAGGACAGGGAGACAAAACCACCTGAGTGACAGTGAATGCCAACACGTCCCCCTTGCATCAGGCACATGGGGATAAGGGCAGAGTCTGTGAATTGGCATCACTTGTGTGAGTGATGCTCCTCCAAGTTGAGGAGCTGGGGCTGCCTGGCTCAAGGATGGGGGTGTCCATGCCATGGCTGGACTGCTGGATCAGCTCCTTGACCTCACTCCGCTCCTGACGTGTCACCTCCTGCACTGTTGGGGACTGCACTGTTACATGTCCAAGCTAAACCCAGGAGGCTTCTTTTACTGGGAAGACCAATTTAACACTGGCAACAGCACGGAGCGGGCCTGGCGTTCATGGCTTGGGGGGTTAAGGGAAGACCCCAGGGTCACAGGTTGCCCGCTGGCGAGATGCTGCTTCCACCAGCATGGTGCTGGTGGGACCTGCACCGGGTTCGACCACGGGCAGGGGCGAAGGCTGGTGTTTGCTCACTGGCGGCAGCGGGTCGGGAAAACCTGCCACCTGGCTGGGTTTCTGTTTGGGAGGGTATTTAAGGGTGTTCTCCAGGGTGTGCCAGCCCTGGCCTCCACCCTGCTTTCACAAGTGCCCTCTCCGAAAGAAGCTTGTTGTTCTCAGCCATGGAGCAGATGCAATTACTACTGGCGAGATTCCCCCATGGGGGCCAGGCTGCCGACAGGCAGAGCAGTGACAGGGCTGGGGACAGCCACATCCTCTCTCCCTGCCCAGGGTGAGCAGAGCCCAGCTCCATCAAGGGCCTGGTAGGATGCATCAACTCAGTTGGCCAGGGGAACTGGAAATCAGGGGATGTCTCCTGGGCTGGGGGGTTTGTCCCTTGCAGGGCAGGGTCCCTATGCTTTGTGGGAGGCAACCTGGTTGGAAACCAACAACCAAACCCAAAGCCAAGTGATACGCACAAGCCCAAAGGGTGGGCATTTGTTGTGGGGCTGCCGGCACCTCTGATAGCCACCCCCGTGCCCATAGACCACCCTCCTCACCCCACCTGGGGCAGTCGTGGGCCTGAGCCCATCTCCTGGATGCTGCAACGCTGCGTTGGTGCCACGGCTCAGTTTTGGTCTCTCCCTGCAGTCGTGGAGGTGATCACATTTGTCTCAGCCATCCTGGGTAGCATTTCTGGGCTTGGTCTTATCTGTGTGGAGATGTGTCCCATGGCACCTGGGTACCATCACGTCACCAAACCTTTCCACCAGCTCTTTGGAGGAAAATCAAGTTGGGAGAAGGGATCTCTGCTTCTTGTCAGCATCAGCCCAACACCAGCAACTGCCCAGGTGCTCCTAAGCAAAAAAGCAAAGTTAGGGAGTGTGCAGCCCCCAGCTGCCCAGCAGCCCCCAAATACCCACCACATCCCAGTGCCCAAAAGGCTCCAGTAGGTGCCACGCCAATAGACCCCCTTCTCCCTGTAAATCCACTGGGTAAACTGGTTCCCATTGTACTGGAATGACAACTATACGAAGCAGGGTGAATGGCTCCCCTTCCCGGGTCCGGCACAAACCCGAAGGCACGATCCATGCTCAGGGGAACTGGAGCTGTGAGCTGGTTTGTGGCAGGCAGCCATCGCTCTGCCAGTTATCCAGAGCAAGGGCAGAGGGCTTGGATGAAATCACACACGTGCACAGGGAAAGGGGGTGAATTTAGCCACCGTAACCCCACTTGACAACTGGCCTTGAGTTACAGGTCCTGCTCGCAGCTGGGACTTGGCGTCCATCCCTGTGCTGCGCTGCATCCCTGCTGCCTCGGCGGGCAGCGGGTCCCATCCTGCTCTCCCAGCCCCGGTCCCGGCAGAGGGAGCTGTGACATTAGCGAGCCCAGCCACCGCTCTCCCTGCTGGGACGGCAGCCCCAGGCTTTGGAGAGGGACCAAAGAAAACAGTGCTGGGGCCCCGGCGCCGTGCAGCCTTCATGGAGATCTTGCTGACTCAGCACATCTGATCGCTCGCCCTTTTGCCTGGAAATCAAGCCAGGAGTTACGCAGAACTTGTAAATTGAAATATAAAAGCACTTTTAGCTTTAAAAAGCTCTTCCTCAGCTTGCATCAGTGCAGAAAGATCTTGGACCTTTGGTGCAGTGACGGTGTTTATGGAGCACCTCTGCGTGCAGTGGCACAAGGCTGGGACTAGAGACCCCACACCACTCCTGGTGGGGCTTCGGCCACTTGGGGACCAGTTGGACAGAGCCACCTTGAAAAGAGTATTTCTCCTACACACACCTCCCCTCAAGGCACACACAGGCAGGGAGCAGCAGAGCTTCACACCAAACAAATCCCCATCCTCCAAACAGACCAAACACAGCCTCCACAGCTCCAAACAGTGGTCCGGACCCCAGCCAGACCTGAGCTGAGTGCATACAGCCTCTGCCAGGAGTCACTGTGTTCAGGTCATCCCTTATCATTTGCATCCTTGAGATAAGGCTGGATAAGCAGTACCAGTAAAACCGCGCGGCATTTCTCTGATCTGTTAGTTTGCATCACAGCCTGAACAGACACCTTGCCAGCTCCCCATGGCAAGGGGCTGGTTGACTCTCCCCCGTCAGGATATGTCACTGTGAGATCAGAGGAGGGCGCAGGTCCCCAGCCCACTGCTGCACCCCAGAAGCACTGCTGCCACCCCGGAGCTGCCCATAGATCACGTATGTAAAACGGTGCAGTGGGGCTGGGAGCTGAGGGCTTGGAACATGAGTGTGATGGTCAGCAAGAGACGCGATGGGTCTGTGGAAAACAACTAATGCTACGGTTTGAGCTGGGCTGTGTTTTGAGCGCTGATGCATCAGGGATGCTCGGAGTAGGCTCAGGGCTGCAGCCTGGTGCTGTACTCAGTCCTGGGAAGCTCCTGGAGAAGATGTAATTCCAGGTCCTTCACACACATACTGGCTTATGCAGCTCAGTGCCCTGGAGAGACAGGGCAGAAACGTTGCCTCCTTGGGACAGCCATTTGGCCAGCGTACTGGAAGACAACTACCAACACGTTCAAAACACCATCTTTGTTTCGGATTGTCACACTCAAGGCAGCACAGACCAGACTCTCAGATGTGCTGGGCACCTGCTGGCAAAAGTCAGGACCGGCACGTCTCGAGCTGAACAGCCTCAGACCACAGTAATCAAATCTCCCTTCCAAAAGCACAGCATCAAACACTGAACCAAAGCAGCCAAGAGCCAGGAGAGAGGCCAGGACGCCTCATCCCCCTGCTCCCCCAGTCCAAACCCCAAATGAACCAGTTGCTCAAGGAAGAATGGGTGTAATTATTTATTTTGGTTCCCTTTGAAAATACCATCACATATCTCCTTCTGTTCATGGCTTCATGTGGTCCCTCAGCCCGTGACGGCACAGTGTCCTAGCCAGCTGGGCAGCACACTTGTTCCTCCAGCAAGCTGGTGACCGTTGTCCCCTCATGGTTGGCAGGTTGGAGCTGCCTGGTCTGGTCTCAGCAGTCATCCCTCCGAACCAGGTTATTGCCTGGGAGCATCGCACAGACAGGGAGCAGAGCGAGGGAGCAGGAGGGCAGTCCAGAGGGACTGGTGGGGATGGCTGTAGCTTTCAGCTGCCCCAGGAAGAGAGTCTCTGGCTTGTGTTTTCTGGCAACTTAGAACTGAGTTTGTTTCTTGATCATTGGGAAAAAAAAAAAAAAAAGAAAGGTGTTGCTGCTATCTGCAAAAGGAAAGAGAAAAATCTGTCAGCACCGTGAGGACCTAAGACTGAGCTGTACAGAAAGCCTGTAAAATCATCAAGAACCACACAGATATTTGAGGGCTGGGAAGCCCGAACAACACAGCGGACACTGGGGTGTCAATGGATGTGATGGTGGGAGACCCACACTGATGCCTTCCCTTCACCTCTACGGTAGGCATGCCGTCCTTCGAACCAAACCAGCCAAGCCCTGGAAACACCATAGAACAGCAACAACTCCCGTCCAGATACACAATCTCCAAAGGCCTGAGTAAGATCTCAAGCATCTGGGGAAGGATTCCCAATGCCACTGGGCACTGCCGTCAGCCTGCTCCCACCAGGAGTTGCGGTTGATTTCCTAACACCTTCAAAAGGTGAAAAGTCAAGACAAGCCTGAGTATGGTTGAAAATCCCAGCTACGGGGACTCAGAAGAACCAGACCACAGCACAGTCTGCATTCATATAGGTTATGAAACAAAACAAAGGCTTCACGTCCTGCCCAGCCACATTAGGGCTGTTGAGTAATGAACTAACGCTATTGCCACCTCTCCGAACTCTCATCATTTCCACACAAGCAGGAATTTGCCCACACACAGCAGCACTGAGGTTACCTGGACTCCTACTCTTCCAAGTGGGTTGAAAACAAGACCTTACATTATCCACATCTCCACCTGCTGAAGGGTTTAATCGCTCAGAGGGCCCCGTCTCCTACTTACAGTTCAGTGTCTACAATGACATCTGGCTTCTCCAGAGTTTGCCGTCTCCTCTGGATGGCATCCACAATCTTTTTCCTGGGGCCCAACGGGATATTGATGCTCTTCAGGTCATTGTCTGAACATAGCATGAGGGCCTCCAAGTCGATCTTTTCCTTCTTCAAGATGGAGATGAACTCAAACATGTGCAGGGAAGCCAGAAAAGTCTCCAAGGGGCTGGTGTCTGGTTCGTCATCGTCATCTAAACCCAGCTCCACCTCGTCCCAGGGTAGCTCCTCCGCGTTCCTCTCCTGCAGGCTGTTGGCACTGCCAATGCTATCGTTGAGACTTGGCGAGCGCTGCAGGCGGCTCCGCAGTTTGACACCTACCCCGTCTGCATTGTCATCACCCAGCGTGCCAGCATCCTCCCGGCCGATCCCAAAGAGCCCACTGCTGACATAGTTGCGCCGGAACACCATGGTGCCCAGCCCAGGGCGGTTGAACAAGGAGTCGTGGCCAGAGTCAGTGCTGACTTCGGAGTGGGCCGAGTCCATGTGCAAGCCTGGGTCACTTATGGCACGGGAGACAGTGTCTTCATCCGTGAGGAACATATCTCTGATATTACGCCGAGTCCACTCCTTGGGGCTGGCGTACGTGCCCTGCTTCACAAACATGACATCGTTCCCCAGCTGCAGACCAGACAGAGACCGCACGCTTTTCCTCCCATCCTCATAGATCTTGAACGTCCCATCCACCTGCTTCTTCTTCTCCAGCTTCTTTTGTATTTTCGTCTTTCCCTTGGCTGTGCCATGGATGGTGGCTTGTGAGTATGGCAGGGAAGTCACCATAGACATATGCTGGAACTTCTTGCTTAAGGTGCTACTCGAATAGCTGGAGAAGCTCATGGTATCTGAATTATCTGACATCTCCTTTCTATACCGTTTCTCCATCCTTTCATGGTGCTTCTTCTGCAGCTTCACGCAGTCCTTAATCCTCCGCTCCGCGTCCCGAAAGGCCTTGTCCTTCAGTTTGCTCACCAGCTTGGGGTTGAGGCTGCTCTGCTTGGCAGCAATAGAGTCCAGGTAACGCACACACTCCATGTGCCCCTTCATGGCTGCCATGTCCAGCGGGGTGTGGTAGTCATTGTCCAGGCACCAGATGTTGGCCCCAAAAGAGATGAGAAAGGAAAGGCAGTTCAGGTGGCCGTTGGCTGCTGCCAGGTGGAGAGGGGTGTTCCCCCAGATGTCACATTTGTCTGGATCGCCCCTAGACAGCAAGAAAAACAACCGGTTAGCATGCAGGCATGGCTGACAAACTCTACTGAGATATTCCCAGTTGTGCAGGAACAAATCAGCACCATGAACTGTTGCCTCCCAGAAATATGAAGCTATGCACCTCTGGCCCCTACAGCTTAATTTTAAGGGTGTCTTCTGGAGGGGTGTACCACTGACATGGAATCACACGCCTGACGCACAACTCTGGGGTAATTCCCATGACTTGAATTTAGCTCTCAGGAGATACATGTTCCTGCATCAAACCAACGTTTGGAGGGAGGCAAGCCAGATTCTGAATAGCCCAGAACTAAGACTGAGATATGGGCCTGATTCCAGCTCAGGCTTAAGCTTGTTATAAAATTTCAAATCTCAAACATCCCATTAAATTCTAGTCAGATTCTATCTTCAAATCTTGGCTTCATTCAGATTCTGTGGAGAGACATCCCAAAATACCTCTCTATATACCACATCCTGTGTGGGACACCATGGGGTCCCACCATGATGATGGTCCCACCATCAAATGGCCATGCTCAGCGATGGTTCTGAAACCCACCAGTGCTGCACCCTCCCACCCTCCTGTTCATTGGTGCCTGGGGAAATCTGGGGCAGAAGATGGCACATTGTCAGTAGAGAATAAGAGCAAAGTTGGTGGCATTGGCCTTGGGGCTGGGGTTTTGTGGGGGTTTTTGCTGTACCACGCTTGGTTTCGATTGCACGGCTTGAAGCGCATTGGTATTAGCACATCCTGAGAATCCAGTTTCAGAGAAAGTGGAGATTAGGTTTCTGCACTCCTCAAGAGCTAGACACTCCACTAATGCCATTAGCATCTCTTCTCACACCGTGCCGGACCCTACCCCAGCAAGCTGCTGACGGGACACAACCACTTGCCCACATCTCCGGCCTCCCACGGCAGGACAGACACAAACCTAGGGCTGAAGGGAAGCCTGTCCTCTTGACATTCCTCTGTATTTGTGATCTGCTGAAACAAGAGATAGTTCACACCCCTGCTGGCACCAGCCTTCGCCCGAGCGCGTGTGCTAATGAGATGCAGCCAGCAGCAGTATCTGTCAACAAGGCGCTCTCCCTTCCTGCACAGGGATAAGGCAAAGCCTTTTATTAAGGCTGTGCAGCTCCACCACCCTCAAGGGCAACTCCCCGCAGGCAGCAGGGCTCTGGCAGAGCTCTGGCTCAGCACAGCTTCTGCCCATTCCACCCTTTCAACGAGCTCTAGAGGAACCGAGCACTGTCCCTCTGCCACGAGGACCCCAGCTGCAAGCCTTGGTGGCACCACGAGTCTGGAAGGAGAATGGACACTTGAGACCTTCAGCCCACGTTACTTTACTCCTTGCTGCTCTAGGGCCTGTGTGGACAAGGGCTGGGAGCAGCAGAGCCCAGAACCCTCTCCCAAACCCCACGTGCTTTGTGCTTGTCTCACTTGAAAGAGTCTGAAAACTTCTTCAGTGAAAGACTGCAGACATCACAGGCTCTGAGGAGCTTCTTTCCCCTGCCAGCTTCACATCTTTATCACTGGTGCCCATGTACAAGACCCAGTAAGAGCCTCAACCAACACATTGACTCTCCCACACCACAGGCAGGCTCCCTGCTGCCCGCTTTGGACACTGCTATTCAGGGAACAGCGGAGCCAGAGCAGAGCCACCTGGCTGGTGGGATGTCTAATTCACAATCCTCAGGCTTTGCTGACATCTCAGCTACATAATACTGAAGGGACACGATTCTGCAAAAGGCAGAAGCAATAAAAAGAGTGTCCAGAGGTTAAACTGGAGATTATTTGGACACAGAGCATGAGCTTCCTGGCTGTATTCCCCAACAGCTGCTATGAGGTGCAGCTTTCCCCTTGTGGGAGCATCAATGGTAGCTCCACCATGCATGTATTTTCACAAAATTTGTAGAAACTTAGTGAGTACAACCTTGAGCCTGCTGGCAAATTCAGCAAATTAGTCAAAAGGTTCACAACTGTGTAAGGGCCAAAAAGGACCACAAACCCTGCAGGACTTCCATATCCAGAGTCTTCAACATCTCTCATAGAAGCACAGAAAGGTTTCAAAGATGGGTGCTAGGAAGGAGAAGGGCAGGAGATCACAGAATTGAGGAGCCATGAAGCCAGCAGAAGGAGAGGGAGCCATTGGTACTCTGGCAATGCCAAGTTTCCAGTAGTGGTAACTCCCCAGCCCTCGCCTCTACCCTCATAGTGACATGTCCAGGCTGGGAAATTCATGGGGAGGATAAATATTTAATGAATTGCAAGAGAGGAGTAAATTATTGATGGAGCTGGATTAAAAAGCCAGTGAAACTGGAACTGCCAGGGCTGGTGGTGGGACTCCAGCGCGTGAAGGGTTGTTGGTTTGTTTACGTGTGCTCTGAATGGGCACATGTGTGCCCAACATGTGTGGGCAGATGGGCCAGGGCACTACGAGGGTCCCAACACGTACATGGACTCCTGATAAGGACAGTGACTTAGCCACAGACTCACTGGAAATAATCTCACTCCCCAAGCCAAGCGTAGGGATGCTCGATCTGTAAAGTACATCTCAGACCCCATTCTCATGTCTGTCTGGTTCAGGTGGCAAAGAGCAAAGCCAGGGAGGTCTTGGTGGATTCATGTTTGAAGGTCCTCATGCTTTTCACAACCTCAGAGAGTGAGTGAGGGGAAACAGCGTCAAAACCAGCTTTCTCTGGACATTTCCACTGTCTAGAAACAACAGTATTAGAGCAAAATCAGATCTCTAAGTCTCTTTGCCCTACAAATGTCTGCCGCGGGCACTAAAAATGCATCAGAAGGAAAGAAAAACGGTGACTTGCAAAGTAGAGGTGTTTGATCCAGCACAGATAATAAACATGAGGCCCTCCCTCTGACAGGTGTCGGTCCCAGCAAAACTTCACCTCCAGGGCACTGCGCACGAGGAGATGCTGACTGCAGGGTCCACTAAGCGGGAACGAATTTTAATAACAGGTGTGAAGCGGAGCACTTTTCAACTTCAAAGCGTTTTCGAGTGCTGAGTCAAGTCCCCTAACAATCATTATTAAAAACACTGTTAATTGAGCCCCTTAGGTGGACGTGTGCACCTCCTGAGTCATTGCGTTCACACCGTGACACGCACCCTCACTCCCTTCCTGCCGGTTTTTCCCCTCCACTTCTCCCATAGGATCCCAATTAGCCGGGGAATCCACCAGCATTTACATACGTCCTTCCCCAGCTGCACGTGTGAAGTTCTTCTGATAGCAATGGGCTGGCTCATGCCCTGGCTCATGGGTGTGCGGGAAGGATCGGGCCCTCGGACTCAGTGCAAAGCACCTCTGGCTCATGTATTTTGGATATAGGAAGAGGAAAAAATAATCTATGGCTTGAGGAAAACCCAACCAGCTCCAGCATAGCCAGCCAGGGCAATGACCCAAGCAAAGCCTAGAAATGAGCAGAAAAGATGAGTTTTTGGAGCCAGAGCAGAGCCATGGGTCCTGTATCCCAAGTTTTGTCCAGGTGGTGATAGGTCAAGGATTCAGCTTTTCCCCGAGAAGTTCAGATCCCTGAAAATCCAGCACAGATGCTGTAGGTGAGGTCCATCCTAGGGCTCTCTGCCTCTTGGAGCAGCAGAAAGCTAGGCTGGCAGTCATTGCTGCTGGTGATTATTAATGCCGGTTGTATCGTGGTAGTGCCTAGGGGCACGTCTACCAGCTCAGTGCTTCACCATGCCCAGATCTCACGCTGCCTCCGAGCAACCAGCTCAGGTGCCGGAAGCGACGAAGCTGCGACAGCGCTCCACCCTGCTCCTTCACCTGCAGGTCATCCCCCAGGGGAAGGTCCTCACCAACACGGCCACGCTGCTCCTGGCCACCCACGTGGCCGCCAGCCCTGTGGCTTGCAGAGGATGCACATCACCTTCACGTGCCTTGCTGCAACCCCCACTGCAACCCTGCCCCAGCTGAGGGATGTGACGCCCTCAGGCAGCCTGGCTGATGTCAGGAGCCATCTCCTGCTCTCCATCCCACTGCTTGCACCTTGCACCCCTCTGCCATTAACATCCAAAGCTTCCATGGCCCCCCATTTTTGCAAGAAGGAAAACTGAGGCACATTTCTGTGAAGAAATGCCGGGTGACAAAGCAGACTGTGGACCTGTCTGGCACAAAGACACATCCTCACCTTTCCCATGGTCCACTCCAAGGCAAGGAAGCCCTGGCTGTTCCCGGCTGAGGCCCCCAGACCCTTCATTAACTGGAGCTGGACTGATGCCCACCACTGCCACAGCAGTTCATAACGAAGCGCGCTGAAGAATTATTGTCTCTGAAAAGCTGCAATACTAAACACCAGCCAGCCTGCCTTTTCCCAGCCATCATGTTAATTGAGTTTGCTTCCCTCACTGGAGCCCAGCCAGGCGGAAGAAAAAAGCTTTTTGTTTTGCAAACAAGAAGGATGAGCCACTGCTGATCCCTCCGTCCCAAACCCTCTCCCCATCCCCATGCAAAGGTGGCACGGAGCCACAGACAACATCACCGGCTGTTACGGACAGAGCAATAAGCCTCCTTCCTTACCCCTTCTCTGTCAGCTGGGATTACGAACTTTCCTCAAGGATCTGCTAAACGATTTATTATACTTTCTTTCCCCCTCCCCATTTCAGCCCTACACCACAACCTGTATGAACAAGGCTCCCTCACTGGTGACAGAACCTAGATAATCCTAAGCGTCCCCCAGCCTGGCCTGCTACAGGGCACGACGATCACAGCCCTGATTTTTGCCCCCAGTAGCCCCCCTCCCACAGCCCTGCTCTCTCAGGGTGCCTCCAGCCAGCCTCACTGGGACATTTCATAACAGCCTGGCCCCGGCGCTCAATCCCCCAGCTTGTCTGGGTGCCAGTAGCATCACCCAGCACTGGCATGAGGATTTGGTGTTTTCTCCTGCCCCAAGAGCCCCCCATCACCCCCCATGCCTCAGCACCCCCCTGCAACCCAGTTGGAGGATAACCAGCCCCCTCAAACCCTGAAGCTGCCTCCCACCCCGTCCCTGCACGGAGCCAGCCCAGCAGCACAAGGCTCTCTGTGCTGAAGGAGGAATATTTTGACAGCAGAGGCCAGATAGAGAGAAATACCCTGACATTTTGGGACACTCAGGGGTCTCCCCTCTTGCCTCCCATTTGCTATAGTGCAGGTGTAAGAGTAACATATCCAACACAGAATTAAGTTTCACCTCTGAACAAGACTCAAATACTTTTGCACGTGTTGTCCCAAGCACTAGCAGAAAATTACAGGGTCTGCCCACGGGCTCTCCTGGGTGCTGCATGATTTCCCCTTTCTGTCACCTCTGTCCCCAGGCTGGGGCTTTCCTGCCTCTTGCAGGCCCAAAACCAGCCCAGGGAGCAGAGGGATGCCTGTCTCCGCACCGAGCTGAGCACGGGGCAAGGAGGCTTTGCTGATCCTGGACGAGGATCTGACACATGGAGATGGATACATGGATATAAACACATCTTGCAGCCCCTCACTTGGCTCCACCATCCATCACATAAAGGGCACAGGGCTTTTGCCAGGCTATTTTCCTTGTCAGGAACAAATGTATTTTAGGCTGTTAATTAAACAGCAACCAAGCTGCACTCAGACATGATTGAGCCTACAAGGACCTTTTAATCTAATGTGAATTTATAAAAGGGGCCCCTCCATGGAAAAGCAGCCCTTGGGCTTCGTGGAGAGTCAGAAACTGCTGGCTTGGATGTGTGGGTTGGCAGGGCAGGCAGTGGTGCTGCACAGTGTCCTGTGATGGAGGAAGGCAATATAGGGACATATAATGATATAAAGAGATAGAAAATCAGGTGAAGCATCTCTAACTTTAGGTTCTCATCCACAGACCTCCTGCCCTCATCTCTCTGGCCCTGAGTGGCAATTCCCCTCCTGGTAGGGGCTCAGAGCAGGTTTCTGCTGGGCACAAGCCCTCCTGGAAGGTACACATTAAATCACAGAGCCCCCAACCAGGGAAGCATCATGAGGCTCTCAGCCCAGGGGCATCTCAGGATGCACCACCCAGAGCAAAATCTTGCTCTCTCGCCTCTGGACGCTGAAATAATCTTTTCCTGACCACACTCCTATTGCGTCAGGCACTCAAGGACTTCTCAAAGTGACTATGTACGCAGTCTTTCTGACCTCAGGATCTGACAAGAAAATGCTTTACAATGGAAGGACAGCCATGCGTGTGGGAGCTCTGCAAGCACAGCCGGCTGGGGCAGAGGAGCCAACTGAAGGTTTTGCAGAAGCAGACTAGATAGAGTATGAGGAGGTGCTGAGACCCCAGGAACAAGCACAGCGGAAATGCGGCTGAGGAGGCGTGAGAGCTGCAAACACAGAAGATCCCTGCTTGGGATCTGACAGCCCCACCGAGCCCTGAGCCGACATGGAGAAGCAAAGCCCTTCCAAGGAGGCATCATGTACATCCAGGCAGCCGACCTCAACACTATTCCTCAATATTAGAGGGAAATAAATCAAAAACAGCACCACCACCAATCTCTCAACACAAGGCAGAGACCACCCCATCTTGGATACCTTGAGATGAGGCACTCAGAAAAGCAACCTGAGTGGGAAAGAAGCGCTGGGACGTGCTCCCTTGGGTAAGAACAGAAGCCACATTCTGCTCAGGAAGAAACTAGGTATGGCAGCTCTTGCCTTAGCGCAGACCTTCTTTTACAATTGCCCCAGCACCAAGACCTAGAGCTTTCCAACCTGAAAAGCCCCCTCAATCCCACTCCCCTCTCTCCAGGACATCCACGCTTATGGAGCAAGAGACCCTCAGATCTGGCATCCCAGGGTGAGGGACCAAGAGAGACACACCAGCATCAAGCAGCCCCCATGGAGAAGACTGGGCTTGAGGAAATCTGCTCTTGGGGAACATGCTCCTGAATTTCCTGGGCTCCAGGTGCACAACAGGCTGCCTGGGGGTCACGTATTCAGACCTTGCTTTGGGTAAAACAGACAAGTGTCACCTACTGCCAGCTGGCACTGCACATATCTCTCTGTGAGAGCGTTTCTTGGGACAGAAGGAGCAGTTATTCTCTCTGCCCCCTCATCTAAAAGGGCTTTTTTCGTGGCAGCGGCCCAATGTGCTTGCACTTCAGCTCTGCCTGTCTTTACGGGACCTGATTCAGGATTGAAAAGCACTTTTAGAGGGGACCCAGCCCCAACTGGGGACTTGCAAGCGGGGTTTGGGGCAGGAGCAGTTATGGGATCAGAGGAGCTGGGAAAACAAAGAACAGTTTTCAGGAGTGCTGGATTAGACTCAAAGCACCACAGGGAGAGAAAAATAACAGAGAGGAAGACGGGAGCAGGGGTGATATGGACAGAAGCCATGATTTTGTGGGGCACCTGCACCCTATGCTGACCTGCCGTTGGGGGAATGGGGAAAGACAGGGTCCCAGCTACTCTGTCCCCAAGACCAGCCCTCTGCATTGGCCAACACTCACCCTCTGCTGACAATGAGGCGCAGGGCATCCAGGTTGCCATGGTAGGCGGCCCATAGGGTCGGGGTCATGCCATCCTCGTCCGGCGAGTTGAGATCCTTCTTGGTGGCTTCCTTCAGGAGGTCCAGGTAGCCGTCCCGGGCTGCTCGGTGGTACTGGTCGTTCATGGTGCGGATCGGACCCTGGGCGAGCGCATGGGTGCCCGGTGGGTGCTCAGAGGATGGGCATGGATGTGGGGAAGGGGGAGCTGCCAGGAGGGCCCAGCTCACCTCGCACAGCACCGCGGCCGTACCAGGACACCTGAGAAGTCCTGGCTGGGAGGCAGGAGCTCCTCCAAGCCCAGCCAGCCAGGCTCTTCAGCGCTTCCCCTGGGTCCTAAGCATCCTCCGGCCCCGACTGATGGCTCCTCACAACAAACCTTTCACGCACCAGCTCCGCGGCACATTAAAAGCTCCAATTAAGCAGCATCGCTGCGTCGGGCTCAGCCGAGCGCTGTGGGCACAGGGTCACACAGTGACAACATCTCCAGGTCTGTGTGTCCCCTAAGTGGACCAGGCTGCCAGAAAGGCACCCACATGGCCCTTGCCGTAGCTCCCCCACCTCAAGCGAGGGGCGGCAGCAGCCGCAGGAGGAAGCGTGGGCTGATGGAGCGTGAGCCCCCATTGCCTCCACTCGCAGCCCCGTTGGAGCAGGGACCTGGAAGGATGCTCCTGCGCTGGGTAGAGACGGCCGAGAGCAGTTTGGTGACTGCCCCTCTTTTCAAAGCAACCCGAGGGGCGTTCACAGTTCAGCTTTACCTGGTAAAAATAGTTTTTTATATATATACATACAGCTCTAGTGTCACTAGGAAGACAACAGCAGACCCGGTCACCATCCCTGTCGCCTCACTACCCTGCCTGTTCCCTACATGACTGTTTTCTAAAGAACTGCACAACAAACGGCACAACAGGAATCTGTGATAACCCAAAGTAACTCGCACAGGCTAGAAAAAATTCCTTCCTCATCTCTTTGGAGACTAAAAAGCCCCAAAACCAAACCCACTCCTGTCCATAGCTCAGTACTTCCACCACGATGTAGAGGGGCAGCGTCTGGCCTCCGGTGTCTTTTATGCTGACATGGAATTTCTGGCTGCAGGGAGCTGGATGGCCCCAGGCAATGCCTCCAGCGCAGCATTCCCGGGCCCTGGGCACCCTCTGCCGTCGGGAGAGATGGAGCCAAGCCTGGACACTGACCAAAGCACAGGGCTGTCACAGCACATTGTGTCCAAATGTGAATCGTATCCCCTGGGACATGCTGTCACGGAGGAGGAATTTCCTGCTCCTCTCTTGAGGCTTTGTGTCCTTTTGCCTGTTGTGCCCTGGTTCTGGGGATGGAGATGACCGGGGCATCTGTGTGTGAAAAAATCTGCCACCACAGCCCTAGGACACCATACAGGGTTTGGAGAGGGGAAAGGCAGACCCAGTAGATGGGTGACAAAGGGAGAAAAGAGTGGGAAAACGGGGAAATGTTGAAAGACAGTGGCAGAGAGGGCTGGAAAGTAATGAGCAGAGAGAAGGAAAAACAGAGAGAAATGCAGCTTATTCTTGTAAGCAAGAAAATGCCTCAAGACAGGAGGGTGGCCCAAAAGCAGTCCTGGGTGCACCCACGAAAGCTGCAGTGATTAACCCCTGGGTACCCGACATGGAGTCACCATCCCAGCTGCCTGGGGACACCTGTAAGAGCACCAGAGGGAGGGTCTGCTCGCGACACGGTTTGCTCACATGGGCAGATTCATACTCACCCACTCAGCCTCCCTGGGTGGGTCCTGACGGGGTGTACCAAACATTGAGGTATTTGGCACTGGGATCCTTCAAGGTGAAAAGCCGCATAGTAATGTCTGCAATTCATTACCGAGGTCATTTAATTATTCTTGTATTATTACTAATTAAGCTTGTTATGCTGTACGGTAGCTCCCCAGGGGGACTGGGAGCATTGCCCAAGGCAGTAAACACTCTTTCCTCTGTTGCTGGCTGTTAAGGACAAAAGAGGGAAGATAAATCAGTGCATTTAACCCAGGGGGACTCTGAACCTGGGGCCTCTGCAAAACTTCACCATTATCAGCTCAGATTCACCACAGGGGAGCCTAGGCTTCCCCTGGGAAAGGCTACAGACTGAGAAGAGATCAACCGCTCACCCCAAAGAGGGAGCCCTAAGGATCTGCTGATCCTGAGGGCTCCCTTTTTGGGGTGAGGCAGGGCAGACCCAGTACTGCTTGTGGCAGCCGGCTGGTGGCAGCACGGGAAAGACACATGAAGGTGTCCCTGTGCTGCAGAGCAGATCCTGAGCTCTCCTTCACCATCCCACATCATTCAGTTTGATGCCCTCGCTGTAGTGCTGCAAGAAGGAGCACAGGGGTGAGCAGGGAGGAACGGGACTGAGAAATGCACAGCAAACTGCCCCATCTCTGTGCTTGCCCTGGAGGAGACAAGCGGCAGGGACATCTCCAAAAGAAGCATCCTCATGAAAGAAAAGAACTTGCCCCCATCCAACCAGAATTGCCCTGCTCTTATGTCCCCTATTGAAATATAACAGGGTAAAAGAGATCTTGAGTAAATACTCTGCCCTCACCTGGCAAATGCTTGAATCCCATGGTTTGTAACATGACTTGTTCCTCCTTGAAAGGAGGGAAGTTAAGCTCCTGAAGGCCAGAGAAAGGTGATCCCAACCTGAAAAGTCAAAGGCAGTGTGTCAGCCAAGAGGAACATGGGTTCCAGTCCCCAAATCCTGCCCCATTCTAGTACTAACCCTTCCTCATTGTTGTCACCATGGGTGAGAAAAGATTGAGCTGCCCTTAGCACTGAATAAATACAAATGTAAATTTCTTCTTTTTCCTCAAAAACATTCCAGGCATAGAGCATACTGATGGGAATAGATAGTACAGGGTGAGGCACAATATTTACTGTGCTCAGTTAAACAGAAAGCCAAGCCAAAAATCAGCAGCAAAGGTAAGTGCCTCACCCAAATCATCTTCTCTCAAGGGAAGAGATCTCATGCATGTAGGGAGATGGGTTTGATGGGGTGACTTTGCTCTGTAGTGACCATGACCCTGCGACTGAGCGGTCCGTGCCATGCTTAGCAGTGTTGTCACCTCATGCCCTCCCCAGGTAAATAACCCTTATCTCCTCATCTCTCTCCTGCTTCCCCAAAATCAGTTATTGCACAAAATGGATCACATGAGTTTCTCTGAGAAGCCCATGAAGTACTGCTGTCAGCTCCAGACATGGTATAAATCACGGAGACATCCCAACGCATATAAATTCTTCGTCTGACTAAGCTGCAGCAACGGGGAAACTTCTCCAACAGCCTGGCAAGAGCAGAGATTTGGATTCCCGACAGCAAACCAGGTTGGTGGACTGGCTTTGTTTGAATAGTTAATTTGCTTTTTTTCAGGTTTTTCATTGAGAATCAATGAAGTCCCAAGGTTGGCTCAGGTGAGGGGTTTTAGAGGGAGTGACAGCAGAAATAGCTGACATCCTGACTGGCATAAATCATGAATCCAAAGATTCCCAGGGCTTTCTTGCCTTTCAAGTGGCCTGTTCCCTAGCCAGGAAGTATGACATTTTCTCGAAATGTTTAGTGGTTGACATTTAGAAATCAAACCACATTGGCCATTTGCCCCAGGATATTTGATCCTGTGAGTGCCTTTCTGGTGCTTTTCCAATATCTCACATCAATAAACACCTAAATGTTGCATGAGAAATTAGGTGTGCTTTGTTAAACTGACTGGGGATCTTCCCAAGCAAAAGCATCCTTAAGCAAGAATACAACCTTCAGGGAACCAGGAAGAGAAAGGTTGAAAATGAGCTCATCCCTCTTTTTGCACTCCTTGTCTCAGCCTTCCCCGTTCCTCTGATACGTCCTCTCCTCCTCATCACATGTCCTGCTTTGGTCCAGCCCTGGACTATTCAAAATGAAGTGACGCCTCTCATTCATGGGGCTCTCCTCCCAACAGCATTAACCCTCAGCTAAGGCATTGGCTGAACCATGACCGAAGAGCCCGTGCGGAAGGACAGCGAGATCAGACGCCCCAATTCCGGCATGGGCTGCGGACACAAGGATGACAAAGCCAGCCTGGCTTCAAGCCAGATAACGTCTTTCAGCCACCAACCTCATCAGCCCCCCTCCACTCCTGCCTCCAAGGAAGTGTGGAAAAAGGGCGGCCGCATGTTCTCCATCCTGCTGGCCGTGCACTTAGCCCTGCTGGCCTGCACACTGGTGAGCAGCGGGGCTTTTGAGAAGATTGCTGTGCACGATTATGATGTCTTCTTCCTGCTGACTGTCATGATGCTGATAGTCATCATATGGATCATCTTCTACCTCTTCGGCACCTCCCGGTGCCCAGGTGCCATCCCCTGCAAAGACTCCCACGCTGGGCCCATCTGGCTGAGAGGTAGGAGCTCTCGGGGGGCTCTCAGGGTGGACATTTCATGGGGGCATCAGGGGCACAGTCTCCTTCTCCTATGCTGGGTCATGGCACCAAACTAGGTTAGCTCCTAGTCCCCACACTGGTTTCAGTGCCAGGTCTCCCTTTATCCTGCAAGGGCTCTTGCTATTTCACCTCTGGTTTCTTCCCAGCTTTACCATCGCTCTTGCAAGAGCTGATAGCCCCAGTCAGTGAACAGGGTTGACTGTAAAGCCCTTCCAGCCAAAATTATTGTATGATTCTGTTTGGTGCCAACATAATTTGGGTGCTGGGAGTAGAAGCAAAGCCTCTCCATGGCAATAATTCCTCTTCTTCCCCTCATCTATCTGCATTAGTGCACATGTGCATACATCTGTCCAACCACAGCTATTTTGGTTCCTCCACAGGAGGCCTGATCCTTTTTGCCATTTTCAGCCTTGTCATGGATGTGTTCAAAATAGGATATTACTCCAGCTTCTACAGCTGCCTGTCTGCAATCAAAATAATCTACCCCATCGTGCAAGCAATATTCGTGGTCGTCCAGGTGAGATGGTCACATTCTGTCTCAGGGAGGGGTAGAGACACAGAGCCACCAGGTGAAGGAGCTCTGATCTCATGGACGTAGTTCAACTCCCTCTGCAGCAAATGCAAGTGGTTTAACTTGTCCTCCACCCGTCCTCAGCAAATATCTCCTCCCTGCAACCACAACTTCCAGCTGTGGCAACTCACTTTAAGGCATTGTTTTAAACTTGTTCCTATCCTGTGACATTTTGGCTTATGCCAGGATGGCTTGTCACAAAGTCTAAGCAGCCCCCATCCAGCCAGGTCTCCTGTCCCATGAAGGACAGAGAGGGAGGAGGACAGTCAGGGCAGGGACTGCCTTGCAGTTTGAAGTCCTACACGGAGGACAATAGCAAGGAGGTAAGAGGCCAGATAGGGACAATTTAGACAGGAACAGGGGCTGGCCACAGGCAGAACAACGGCAGTGGGACAGGGCAGGAGGAGCAAAGGAAGAACAGACCACATCCAGTAAATGGCCAGGATTATGGGCTCATAGACTGGACCCAGATGGCCCCAAGTGAAAAATGGTCCAGCTTGCTCTCTGCTGAGCAGGGAGCTCCCTACTTCAAAATGACGTGATTTGCTTTCTTGCCTTGTTGGAAATAACAACTTATTTTCTTACCCCTGCCAGACATACTTCCTGTGGATCTCTGCCAAAGACTGTGTCCACGTACATCTGAACGTTACCAGGTGAGCACTGCTGCTTCTTTGAATCCCACTGGCCCAGAAGCCCTGGGCCACCACAAACCCACTGCACTCTCTCGCACAGCTAAGATGCAACAAGGGGATAATCCCATCTGCCTCAATGCTGGCCCAAGCTGAACCTGCTCAACTCTCCAATTATCTCTAGAAAGCAGCTCAAGCAGTCAAGCTTCGTGACCTGTGGATCTAGCAGGGTTGGGATTCAACTCAAGAATACCAGCATTACTCAAAGCAGATTAGTATTAAATAAATAATTAGCATTAAACAAAATGATTCATAGCTGACTTTTGCTTCCCTGGGGAAGACAATGAAGCAGTGGGCAGGCCTTGGGCTAAAACAGGATCTTGTTCACTTTTGCAAGACTGAATCTACTGGAGATCAAGCCAGACCTAATAATCTGTTCACTGCTGAAAAGCTCTTCCAAAACCAGCAAGAGGAATCAGGCTTTGCTGATTCTCATGAGCATGAACGAAAAATAGGAAGAGAGTGAGAGCAGCAAAGGGAGGGACAGGAGTTCTCACCTTGACCACTGGAGTCCTTGCACCATTTCAGGCAGCTCCCACAGTCCCTCTGAGCATGAGCACATCTATAACATGCATCGGAGCAACACGGCCTAGAGCCATTGCTTTAATCTCATGAACTTTCTTCTTCTTCTGCAGGTGTGGCTTGATGCTGACGCTGACTACAAACTTAGCAGTGTGGATGTCAGCAGTGACAGATGAGTCCGTCCACAAAGCGCATTCAAAGTTGAAGAAGAACGTGACAGAGGAAATCTTCAGATGGCTCATGAAAGGTAATTTGCCCATTTGTGGAGCCATCTGGTCCAGGGTGGGAGCCCAAGAGGTAGAAATTGTTCTACAAGTCGGGTTTTAACCGTTTACAGAAGGCCTGTCTAGACCTGAAGGTTCATTTGACAGAGCTGGTTTGTCAAAATCCAGGTCTTAAGGCTCATTTCTTAACTTGTATCACAGAGGAGGCAGAAAGGTAGAAGGGCCTGTACAAATGGGATGGGAATGAAGAAGGGAAGCAAAAAGAGAGATTTAACCTACCACCTAACTTCTTCAGAAAGAACATGAGTACCAGAAAGCTGAGGTTGAAGTGTCCTTGTTTTCAAAGTGGCCACAGATTCCTCTGTCCTTGGTCTTGTTTTTCACTGACTGAGTATCCAGTGCTTCAGGACTGCTAAGAAGTCTGGCTCCTTGTTTTAATACCACTGAATTAATTACGTGTTTTTATCCTGTTTCAGCGGGAATGAGAAGTAGCTCAGCTGAAGAATGCAATTGCAATAGCCAAATCTGCCAGATCTTCAAGAACGGCTACTTTTGGCTGTACCCCTTTAACATTGAGTACAGTCTCTTTGCCTCTGCCATGGTCTATGTCATGTGGAAGAATGTTGGACGCTTCATAGACCACCATTCCCACTACATTCACCGCCTGAAGTTCAGGCTTTTCCGAAGGACCTTCTTTGTAGGCATCGTGTTAGGCCTCATCATTCTGGTGAGTGGTTTGGGAGTCCTTATTCTTTATGAGGTGCAGGTAAATTCCAGCACTGAATCCAGCAAGAAGAGCCAAGCACTCACCATGTACTACATCTTCAACATTGTTTGTCTGGGCCTGATGTCTCTTGTCTGCATTGGTGGCTCTGTCATCTACCGGTTTGACAAGAGAGACATGGATCGGCATAAGAACCCAACCAGGACTTTGGACGTGGCCCTGCTGATGGGTGCAGCCTTGGGGCAGTACGCTATTTCTTACTACTCCATTGTGGCCATTGTAGCCAGCACACCAAGGGACGCTATCAGCGCGCTCAACCTCTCCTATGCCCTCCTAATGATTGCTCAGCACACTTTCCAGAACATCTTCATTATTGAAGGTCTTCATCGGCAACCTCCCAAGGAAGACCACAAGCACGATTCTCGCCAGAAGGATCTCTACGGACTCACCTTTGTTAACATCAATGCAGTGTCCCTCCGTGTGCCTGACAGTGGCAGCACCTTGGCACCTAGCACTGCCTCTGGCGCTGAAGCCATCCATCCTTCTGACCTCGTGCGGTCCCTCACCGTCCCAAAGAAGATGAACTGGAGGAGGAAGTTCTTAAGAGAGATCTCCATGTTCCTCTTGCTGAGCAACATCATTGTGAGTACATGCAGAGAGGAGTTTGTCCGGGTGGGGGGAGAGGGAGGCAAGCACAAAGGAGAAGCGTCTGTGAAGGAAAGGACTCAGCCCAAGCAAAACCAGTCCTTTCTGTGCCTCCAATATACAGAAACCACACTTAGTTATACTTGTACGTGCTGATAGCTCTGATTCTTTTGTCACTTAAAAGCAAGAACAACTTCCCCAGAGTTAAGACATTTTAGCCTACGCTGACAGAGGTTGTCACTTATCACCACAATATCAGACAATAAAATTGATGGGTAAAAGAGAAGAATCAGTTTCAGTATTTCTATTGGGCATTAGCAGATATGTAAAAGAGCTTATTAAAAGAAATAAAATACATTAAACCCTTCTCTTACACCCCCAAAGAAAGGGCACAAAGTGACCAATACCTGGGGTGAAGTCCGGGTTCTCTTGAGAAATGGCAGCATGACTCTCAAAACCCATGACCTTGGAGTCCAAACCTTGATCCCAGTTGCTGTGAGGGAAAACTAGTCACTGGCAACTTCAGTGGGGTTTTCCACTTTCATGAGCACCCAGGGGACTGCAATTCCCTGCAAAAGAAATCTAGGATTACAGCTGCACCTCCAAAGAAGCGAAACACACATTATGTCTCCAGAGAGCCTCCAAATTCCCAGCTAGTCAGGCACAGCATGTCCTCAAACTGATTTTATACATAAGCTCACAAAGAAAGGGCTAACAACCCCCACACAACCAGACACACATGCTGGATGGGCTTCTGAGCTCAGCGTACACAACTGAGCCTGGGAAGACCAAGCTGCTGCCAGGTCAGCCCTACCCACGCTTGCTCCATCCAAACATTCAAAAACAGGACAGGTTCACGCTAACACACAACATGCTCAAGTTCCTTCCCTGGTGAGTGCTTCAGCCTTCGGTTCAAACCTGTCTTTGAGCACGAATTGAAACTAGGCTCAGGATACAACACTAGATCATACTTGATCTTAATGCAAATACAGCCTCCTGGCATTTGTCCCATGCTCAGAAGGTCACTCTTTTCCCATCTCTCGGTAGCTGTGATTGCAGGTCCTTACCGTACCGCACACCTTTCTCATTGCACTGTTATTCTCACGTTTTCTCAAACAGCTCTGGATCATGCCAGCGTTTGGTGCCCGGCCCCAGTTTGACAATGATACAGAACTGAACTTTTATGGTGATTCCATGTGGCCGGCCATCGTGGACATTTGCCTGCCCTTTGGGATCTTCTACCGAATGCATGCAGTGGCCAGTTTGTTGGAGGTCTACATCATGTCCTAAAGAATTCTCTCACAAGGAAGATGAGATCCTCCTCAACCAACCCACCTTCTCCCTACCCCAGGGCTGGGAGACTGCCCAGATGTCCTGAGGGGTCCCCAGCACTGCCTGAATCACGTTCCCTTGCAGTGTTGGGGCATTTATGAACTGTCAGTGAAGATCATTCAAACATAGTCCAGATTTTATTTTTGCTACTTGTGTGTGGATGTGCATGTGTGTGTCTGAAGTTCTTAAAGCTTAAAAGAAAAAAGGAAAAAGAAAGGAAGGTGTCCAGAGTAGGATCATGGTAACTACCCTTGGTTCATGCAAAGAGACTCACCTTCCTTCTGAAAAGCCTGTTGACTCCGTGCCACTGACGTAGTCTCCAGTGGGCACTTGGCACCCTTGGACAGCCAGTGCCTGCCCGCACACGGAGACCAGCGGGTACGAGGGGCTAACGCAGGCGTGGAAGGCAAGGAAAGGGAAACCACTTCAACTTCTGGTATGGCCAGTCAGAAACCACTCCCCTGCAGAGATGTGAAAAACAAACCAGTGACCAGCAAAGGCTTCGGGAAATATTTTAATCTTTCCTCTCTGTATTGCCCATTTATATTGGCCCCCTTGACCCTTCCCTGCACCAGACCCTGCTGTTTTCCTTCCTGTTCAGGGAGGCATCACTGCTGCCGAGTGGGTTTGTTCACCACAGCCGCCTCCTGCTGAGGGGCAGGTCGTCTCCGCAGGAGACCCATGCATCTTGTCCCGGGCTGGCCCTGACATGGGATTCCTCTAAGCACACTTTTTCTCCAGATTTCCTGAATCAGGGCTTAAGAGCCATAAAGATCATATGGGCAATACAATCTGGGGAATGATAAAGAGATTTGTTTTTCTTTTTTCTTTTTTTTTTTTTTTAGTAATGATTTTTTTTTAAAAAAAAAAAAGATATAAACATTTTTGTACACAAAATTATTTATTGATTTTCACTGTAACACTGAATTCCTGAAGGGACCTTCTGTGCCCTGTGACACAGAAATCAATCCAATGCCATGGCCAATTTGATCTCCCATGCCCTGAAGGGATGCTTGCGCTGCAACCCCAAGCCTGTGCAGGCTTTGAGGCTGTGAGCCCATCCCCTGGGCACCCGGGCAGCCCCAGGGCACGTAGCAATGGGGCTCCAACACAGGCTTCTGGGTGCCTGCAGCTCTCCATGAACCACTGTCTGGTTGAGGGGGCTTTCAGAGCAGGACTCCTGGGCTGGGGGGAGGTAGAAATGGGTCCTCTGCTGTACCCAGCGTCCAGGCGGAGCCTCAGGAAGCCCACGCCACCAGGCTGGGAGAGAGCATGCCAAAATGGTGCAGTTGAGCTTTGTCTGTACCCTGAGACATCAGGGTTTATCCTTCCAGTAAAGAACACAGCAAAGGTGGCAGCAATCATCAAGCCTTTTCCTACGGACGTGTGTGCATCCGTCAGAGAAAAAAAATAAATGGAAATCACGATACTTGAAATTCGAGTGATGCGATTTTCCACCTGATGGCCACTGCCAGTCCTTTTGAGCCACCTTTCCCCTCCGAACCTAGATCACCAAACCAGAAGGCACCAGTGCCTCTGGCTGGTCTGACACCAGCCTCCCTGCCAGCAGCCTTTTTCTGAGGTGGGTAGAAGATGGGGTAAACCCCGATTTCCCCTACCCCCAAAGGACTGCCCTGATCCAGCACCTTTGGGGAGGTCAATCCTTCCCTTCCCGAGCCTGGGAACAGCAAGGCAGCCTCTTCCAGCCCCACCGACCCAGCAAAAGCCTGGCTCTCTTTTCCCATTGATCTGGGAAAGATACAATCTCTCCCTAGAAACTTCACCTTTTGTAAAACAAAAGCCTTATTAATTTTAACTACAGGAGCTACAGATTAAGTCAGAAAAGAGACGTAAATGGTGCACAGATGTCAGTCTTACGTACAACCCTAGACATTGTTTTAGCCCAAGCTGCTGAGCTCAGATGGGTGCGGGAAACACTTTTAATCACCTACTCTGTTCCTGGGGGGCACAACGGGTTTTCATCCTACGAACTCTTGCTGGTTCCTGGTCCAAGGTTCCCAGGGCTGTGCGCACTGAGCCAGGCAGGGCAGAGTTTGAACTGCTCTTCTGTTCCAGACAGAGACCACAGGGACATTTCTGGGGCCAAATAAACTGATGATGGGTGTGAGGAGAACCCCACGACAGCCCAAGCAGCACTGATACAGGCAATCCCAAATCAACCACCCCAGGGTGGTGGGTGAGCAGGAACAATAACATCCAACCACAAGCAATCATATCAGCATAAACCAAAATGCTCTGGGGAGAGCACAAGCTCTGCAGTGGCCCCTTGCTAACCTGAGGCATCTTCAGGCTGCAAGTGCAGGGACAGCAGGGGTTTCCAGCCAAGGGCTGTGTTGTTGTTCTGCTCCTCAGACACATATATGCATCTTGGGAGAGGCAGCCGACAGGGAAATGGCCACCAGTGACCCCTATCTACATACCCAAGATAGGCAACAGAGGGAAAGTGAGCACCCACAAGTCCAAAAAGCAAAAAAATAAACCCCAAACCCTAAGAAAACCCCACTGTAAACACAGGTCCTGCTGCGAGCTCAAGGATTGCCTACCTAGAACATAGCAGCTCATGGTCAGTTAGCACGCAAAAGGGCAATCTCCAAGGCTGATGGAGACCAAAGAAACATCCCTGTGCAACTCAGTGAAGCCAGCATCCCAGGTGTATCTCCCAAACCCGGGTGCATCCCCGAAGCAGGCATTGCCATGTCCTAGTGACACAGAGCCAGGTCCTTACCTGGGACGCTGAGCTGTCAGGTGATGCAGCCGACTGATGCTGGTGCCTCCATCACTACCCCCTTCACTACAGACCCACAACACACTTCCTCACAGCCCAGTTAAACTGGGGGACTTCTCTCCCTGACAGAGAGTTTTATCGGAAGGGAGAAGACCCCAAACATGAGTACCGTGAAGGGGTCCTGTTAGTCAAGAGCTGCTTGGTCCTCTGCACACATGCCCTCGTTCCAGATCCCTGCAGAAAATCACTGCTGTTGGCTCCGTTTTCCACACCTGGAAGGAGGGAAACTGAATCATGGGGGCTGGGTGAAAGCCTGTGTCAGAGCAGAGAATAAGGTTGGGCCCTGAGGCCACCAGCAGCATCCTACTGACTGCTCCTGCCATTGCATCAATTACGGAGCAGAGATCAGATCC
>JAOXNO010000003.1:30602608-30635992 GCA_028565335.1 Limnodromus scolopaceus | reverse complement strand
ACTCACCCAATAAAGTTCACTGTGCTCTGGGATCTTGAATCAACATGGATCTTCACTGCAGCCTTAATCCAGTGAAATCCTGTAGAAAGATAAAGCTGGCTGGGGCAGAATGAGGCTATTATTAGGTTTCCAGAATTCAACAGGATTTAACTTACAGCAAAGAGTCAGCAGCACCACAAGGGGATTTTCCTTCTCTTCCCTAGCAGGGACACTCCTCCAATGCTCCTGAAATATTCCTACAATCATTTGAGCCAGTGCTGAGATTAGAGTGCAGGTAGGTGAGAGTTTGTCATCCTCTGATTTGTGCTCTTTTTCCCTTCCACCTCTTTAGCTCTGGGTCATGCCCACATTCGGGGCTCACCCTGTCTTTGAGAATGGACTGGAAAAGTCATTTTACGGCTACTCTACCTGGTTTGCAATCGTGAATTTTGGCCTCCCCCTGAGTGTGTTCTACCGAATGCATTCCGTCGGGGGACTCCTGGAGGTCTACGTGACAGCCTGAACCAAGCTGACTCCCCACCCCAGAGGCTGGGGTGAAACAACAATGCTGAACAAAGACGCAGTAAGCAGCAGATATTCACATGGAAGCTTTTAAGCTTTTTCCTTCCAGATTCTGCTTTGACTTCTCCTTGCACAACATCTCCCTGAGTTTCAGAAGAAAAGGAGGTTGGTTTATATTATCATTTTTTCTCCATAGAAAGCAGACTCAAAGCCCATAAACACTCTTACTGCTCTAAGGAAGGATGCTGGTACTTCTCAGTAGTCTGCCAGTGGACGCTGTATAGTAGCAAGTGGGACTTTACCAGATCCTATTGAAATCCTCCAGATAAAAGAATGTAAGAGCAGCCTTCAACAAAAGCAACAAAGATTGACCTACACTCCACAGAGCTTCAAAAATCCACAGGCAAGGACCACTGGCCCCACCACTGCTCACCAACCTGCCCTCCTGCAGCACAAACAGGCCTATCAGTACCGGCCACACCAGAAGCACATAAACCCCCAGTCATTCAGAAACAAACCAAACACACACTTTTTATGTGTAATTTTGAGAAGGGTCATTATGCTGGTAGCTGCTGTAACGGTCAGAACAGAGGCTATTTCTGTTTGTTCCTTGTGCTGACATCTGGTCACCAACTCATGTGAGTCCCGTGGGACCCAGCCCCACTGAAGTGCCAGACTCTTGCAGCTCTCAGTACTGAAGAGCAGGACAGGCCTTCAGACCTGCACGAGTTGCCATTATTGAAAACAGAAGCTAATAGCAATACCTTGCCTTACTTAGGAATAAACACTATTTCTCCTTACAGGAAGCCACAGAGCACTAGAGAAGTACTATGGCTGATCTTTACTTGATGCTGCTTGTGCATGATGTTATCAGCAGTGCGTACGAGCAAAGGTCCACCCTTGCACAACAGAGCTAGGTCAAGAAAGAGCTACTGCCAAAACTGCTGTGAATCCCTCCCTACCCCAACACTTTGGTCCCCGCTGCTGCTTTGCACATCTACAAACATTTCACAAGGTGCACTAAGTGTAAGGGAATACAGTTGCACAGCGTGGTGCCTGATCAAAGACCCGTTAAGTACTTGTTCCATAGATGCTTGCTTTGAAAGCAGGTGGGAGAGCAGGGGGCCTGTGACTACGGGGCCCAAATACCGGGCCTGATGAATGGAAATAAAGAGAGATTGAATTTTTGTGTGTATCTTTTGAAATTTCTGGGTTTGCTCTGCACTCGCCAAAGATCAGACTCAAAATCGACTGACCACTGACTTACACCACTCTTGGGTTCAGAGGTTACATGAAGTTTAAGGGCAAGCCTTGATATACAATCAATCCATTTGTTGCTATCAAAATCTTTCATGACTCAACAAAGGCCAAAGTAGCAAAGTACAGAAGGCACGGTACAAAAAATCTACATTATCACTTCTTTTCCTCTATAAATCAACCCCAGAAGTAATGTGGGTTCAGGATCCAAGCCTATTTATGGGGCTTTCTTGTGATCCCCTAGAAAAGCAAACTCTCTCAAGACAGTAACAGTGATGAGAGCTAGAAACTCCTGACCACACACATCCCACTCCCCTAAGGATTCAGCAGTCAGTCAATGATAGCACCTTTCTCTGAAACGAAGTGAGAATGACCACACAAATATGAACTTTGCCCAATTGTGTTTTTACTTAGGCCTCTGTCAACAGAAATATGTCACGAGGAATAACAGCTGGATAAATTAGGCTCCAATAAAGTTAATGATTATTCTCATTTCACAGTTTGTACTGAAGGATCTATAGGAGATACATGCCAAGGTCTGGCCCTTTCAAATGATGAACAGGATTTCAAATCTTCTTCCTAGTTACTGTCAGCCTGGGGACAAGCAACGATGGGCAAACCCATGACCTGGATTTTATCTGTGGTGTCATAAATAAAACGCTGTTTAGGTTACTGCAATGCCACTGAGCAGGTAACTCTGGAGGTCTCCCACTGCAATATAAATACTAAGTCACATAGATACTACACTGAAAAATACTGGACTGAAAGTGCAGTCAGCTTGTGATTTCTTGCTGGTAAACAGGATGGACTACTGGAAAACATGATTAGCACAAGCAGGAATGAAGCCCACCAGGTCCAATTCTTACACGCAGCCACTGTAGATCAGATAGGTGATGAAAGTCCTCTATGTCCTTTCCTAACAACACCCAGTGCTAACACTGCAGATGAAGGTGTTGCCCCCACAACGGGCAACAGTAAAAGCACTCTTCCAGGCCAAAGAGTAATGTGAGGTCCAAATTTCAGCCCTTTCACTTTGGAAGGTTTTAGTTCTACATGACTCAAGCTCTGGACTGACTTTCGCCTACCTCCAGGAGGGGTAAGACTTAAAACTGCCTTCAGCTCCTTCATGAGACTGACAGCAAGGCTGGGGACAGTACTCACAAAGCCTAGTGAGAAGTGAGGTAGCTGTGACTCCTGAATACAACACAGCCGTGACATGCCAGTGGCCCACCTGCTCCTTTGTCATCTGCTCCACCATCCTTTGTCATCTGCCATCCGTGAATGACTTCCAGAGCTTTCCCAGGGCCAAGGCGCTTGTTCTATGGGTCTCAACTGCACAAAGGTTTTAATACACTGTTCATAAAGTCAAGAGACTTGATCCTGTTTGATCTAGTTCCTCTTCTGAACCCTTTGAGGCAATTACACTGGATGGTGTCTCATGCCGTAAGCACAGAAATGGCCAAAACCACACAGTTCAGGCTTGCTTTCTAGAGTTCAATCTTCATTTCTGATTACAAATAAAACCCCACATGCTGCAGAGGAAGCCAGCACACGGTCTCCTGGTAGCACAAATCACTCCAGCACCAGACAAACAAGATTATAAACCTCTCTCCGGGGTAAAAAAAATAAGCAGCCAACTGCGTTTTTCAGATAATCTTTATCTTTCTCTCTGTAAGTAAGCAAATAGTTTACAGTGCAAGTTGATTTTCACAAAACAAGGATCAGACTCCAAACACCAAGAAACAAACAAAAACGTTTCCAGAGGAATTCACAAAGAAACAAAGCAGAAAAGAGAGGATGGAAGAGATCATGAGAACCAGCAGATCCACAGGAGGGAAGAGGCAAGCGCGTGGGACACAGGATGCCCCATTCCAGCTGTGAGGTGCAAGTGCCGTACAATCAGAGGCTGGCCCCACCAAATCACATTCTTATATACGAGAGATTCCAAGTAAAACAGAGACCTCACCCTGTTTACATCCGAACAGAGACGAGGTCAGGATGGGAGTAGTGCTAGATGGCAAAGGGGGTTGGAGATAGGGGGCGGGTGAGGGGATAAACCTCTCTTTATTTCACATATTTCTTATCCTTCAGAAAACCATTTAGGCTTTATATTAGCTTTCAACTGGCCTGAGACTCCAGCCCCATTTCAGTGCCCAAAGAAAGAAGCCATCTGACTACAAGCCAGCATTCTGTCTTGGACAGGATGGTCATGTCACTAATCACTCTAGCTTCAAGACTTCAGCAAGGGCTACAAAATGTGTAACGTCTTACTTTAACACATGAGACCAGTTTCCACGGAGCAATCTCACTGATTCTAAACTGTGACAACTCCTGGCCAGTGATCCTCCCGAAAGCCTGAACACCAGAACGCCAAGGACTAGGTGGAGAGGGAAAGGTCTTCGTTCATGACAGGACCCCTCACGTTTCATTGTCTAAAGAATCTGACTCAAACCCCAGGATACCTCCACCTACCAATGCGCAACCCCATGCAGCTGAACCAAGCCAGCAACACCAGGTCTCCCACCAATTCTAATTCTGGCTTCCCAGACTTCGCATGCTTGGGACCCAATACATTCAAGATCCAATAACTTGGTCACTAGCAAAATGCCCTGAAGAATCGAACTTTGCCTCAGCACTCTCCACTCCTCAATGACATGGAGATGCTTTTCCTCCTACAACTTCCAAATTCCTCCTACAACTTCCCTGAGTGCCTCCCTCAATCCCCTGCCTTAGGCAGTAGTGTGCAAAAGACCCTTCCACTCCCTGCATCGCATCAGCCTCCCAGGCAAAGATGGAAAGATATGGTTCCTTTCAAACCTAGGTGACATTGTCCTTTCAGTCAACAGGAGAAAGACTAAAGGAGTTTAACAGTCACATCTCTCCTGTGTGCTCTCACTGAGCCAGTCCCTTCCTCCCTGTGTGCTCACATGGATTAAGCAGGGCTTTCCAAAGTGACACACACTCCACTGCAACAGCCCACTATGAAGGACAGGCTGCTGGGCCTGGAAGCCAAGGAAAAACTTCTCATGCCCCACCAAATCACCGGCTACTACAAAACTTCTTAAGCAGCTTTCCAGGAAAGGAGTAGATAGATTCAGAACTGAGACACAAAGTTTTCCTTCAACAACTTCTCCTTTCATTTGGATGACAAAGGCTTTCCTACCAATATGCAACTGAGACACCAGCGAGACACCTGCAGCCAGAAGAGATGCCCCAGAAACATTATGGAGCCACATGAAAGTAACTGCAGTTTCCAAACCCCCTCTCCTGCAGGAATAGTAGCTTCTCCCTTGCACCCAATTTACCGCTAGTCTTTTTTAATTAAATGCTGACTCTGACCAGGGCAAGGACAGGGTCAGACTGGTTTCCAAACCACATCCAGGAGCAAAAGAGGAACAGAAGAGCTAAGAACAGTCTGATTTCTAGTGCAACCACAACAATGGACAATCCCTTAGACATCTTTCACTCAAGGTTCATGGTGAAGAGTGAGGGAAGAGAAGTGAGCTGGGGGGAGGGATGTCCAAGCAGGTCCCAATTAAAGCTTTAAATGACAGGGAGGTAAATGAAGTGATTGTCCTTTTGGTCTCTCAGCTGGATGTGAAACGCAGGAATAGCTGTGATGAAGCAGCACACAGCAGTCCTTAGATCCAGTGTATTTCTCTTAGTAGAGGTAAGTGCTCTCTTAGACCCGTTGAATTTCAAACAGCTTCACATCTGTGTCATACCAGATAGGGGGATCCACATTCCTGGGAGAGAAAGACAAGATCCACTTTACTCTCTGTGGCCAGGTACATGGAAGTCAAATCTCAGAGCCAAGATTACAGGAACTGGCTACACAGAATGCCTTCAACTTTGCAAAAGAGGAAATCACTAGTTGAGAGACAATGGGTCTTAAAGGGATGACAATATCTGCAACATCCCACAAAGCTAGAGGTGTGCATGAAATCTCTGCACCATTCCCTCTAAGCAGCAGCAGGGAATAGAAAAGCTGCCACTTCCCAAACAAGCAGCACTCCCAGAACAACTCCCTTCATGTCTCCTGCTCAAAGTCTCTTCCAAGGCAACAACGTCCTTCTATCCTGTAAATACAAGACAATCCAGAGCTGGCCAAGAATATGCAATTTTCTCTACAGGCTCCCCAAAGTTTGGAAAAGACCAAGTTAGACTGCAGCCGGCTGGTTTACCTCAAATAAATAACTCCCCACATGTAGGTCCGGAACCACATGGCAGTGCCCGAGTTAGCCTGGTACTTGCGGATGAGGATAGGGTGAGGGACAGGTAGCAGCCCCACCAGCGTGCCGTGCTGCAAGAACTTGAGGATCTCAGATTCATCAGTGAGACCCCTGCAAAGAGACAGACCAGGAATATCCTTAGCGTGTCCCATAGACATCCCCAAATCAGCAGTACAAAGTTTCAGTCTAAACAAACACAGACACAGCTACTGTGGCTACCAAGAACACACTCTCGCTCCACTGAAAAAGAAAAAAAGAGAAGGGATCAGACAAATAAGAAGCTTGGGAAACAAAATAGCATCTCTGCTGAGACCATGATGCTTTCAATCATACTTTACAAGGTTTCCCCTAGACGCCTTCTAAATTCATCAAACTCTACCAACCTCACGGAGCTCTTTACACACTGCACAGTCCCTTCTCTTCAAAAATGCACTTACTTGTCAATGCAGATCTTCTCCACCTGAGGGACCAGCACCTGTAAGAGCCGCATGATTGTCTGCAGGGGAAGCTTTGACTTCCAAGACATCACCTGTAAGGAGGAAAGCCCACAGGGAAATCAGTGCACTGCATTAGCAGTTTTCTACAGTTATCTCCATCATCTGTGCAAAGAAGGAGGTTTACAAAAGCCACAAAGGTAGCGGATGAACTGAGTGCACAACAGGAACACAATAAATCCTGGGGCACTAGAATTATGAGCCACTCAATGAAACCTTTGGGACATTGGTTTAAAATGTGTAAAACAAACTACTTCTTTGCAGGTGGCAGCAACTTCTGAAGCTCTGATCACAAGTCAAAGACATTCCCCATGGGGAAATCAGGCTCTGGAAGAGTCTCTGCTTTGGAGCCAATGGGGGAGAAGGTAGGCACTTCTGCCACACCTCTTTTCCTCATTATTTATTTCCTCTGTCCAAATTCCCTTACCCAGTCAGGAGTTGGGGTCCACTGTCCACTGGAGGATGCACTAGAGAGACGCCTTCGATCTCGTCGGGGATGTGATGCTTCCTATCAATAAACATTATTTTTAGAAAACAACACAACTAAACAAAAAGCAAATCACACAAGAGCAAGCAATAGAACTCATTTTCTGCTGACTTTCCCCCAGCTGGGAAAAAACATTTCAGCCTGTCCCCAGAACAGATCAAACCTACCAGATTTTTATTCAATGAAACTGCTTTGACCCAGTAAGTGGCAACATTTGATGGTGTTAAGTTGTAGGACCCTGTGGCGAGGTCACAACTCCAGTCACCACTGTTGACACTATGCTGGAACAATCCACAGTGGGAGAGTTAAAATGGGACTGACAAAAGGCCGTTCAGGCACCCCTTCTTTCTTCTAGCACAGAGATTCAACAGCTGAGGGCCACAGCTCTTCAAAACTCCGTCTACTGAGTATCTCTGCAATTTTGGTGCCCATCCTGGAATACCTTAAACAGCGTTTTTCCAAGGGTGGGCTGTGAGCAGCTCCTAAGCAACACTTGCCTCTTTAAGGTATATACTCATACCCCCAAACACAAACACCATCACTAGTCACTTCTTGGAAAGTTCTGGTCAAAAGTCCAGAATTCTCTCACTTTTTACACCATCACTCTGTTTTAAATTCTCTATACTGAAGACATTACTGTCACCCTGGTTTCCAGGTCTGTCAAGGACAGCTCAAAATATTCACAGTGGGAACAAAGGAATCGCTATCAATCTCTGCACAAGGTAAAAATGGAGAGGATTTTTCCTTTTGCAATGCACCCTGACCATTCATTACTCGAGCTTAGAGCTGACTTTTCTATGAAACAAATGAGAAGAGCACTTCCTTCCAACAGCCATCCTGCACCTCCACACACACAGCAACATACTTAATTGTGTACTGAAGACATCCTGCTGACCATGGGCCTTCATCTGGTCCCAGGGAAGGCCAGGAAGGAACTGGTCGTGGGATATTCAGGAATTCTGTTCATTCCAATTTATTCAAAGCCTACCCAGCAATATTATTTTGCAATGTTTGCAGCTACAACCTTATCGTTCAGCCTGTTCAGCTTCAGTGTAGTGCCCTCATCAAGCTTCTAAAAATAAAATTCATAAAAGCATAAAAACCCCTAATTTCCTTCAGATGACCCCACCTTCTTCCTCTTTCCTCCTCACTCTCCCACAGTCCTTGTCCCCTCACAGCTGCCATTCAAATGCTGGCAGCCAGCTGACACATTTAGGAGAGGTACGATGGTATTACACTGAAATATGAAGGCTGTTGAACATTTCACGAGACACTTCTGAAATGGCTATGGCTGATAACAGGAGAAAATTACAACAGATAAAGGAAGGAAATTAAATCATAAGGGTGGGTATCCTAAAACTTACTCAGTACCTCTTATTCATTTATTTTAACTCAGGAGGTTGAAATCAGGTTGGAGCACAAAAAGATGATGATGTTCAAAGAGTCTGAAACACCACAATCCCTGGAGACAGGTGTGTGTGCTACCTGAAGCGCCATGCGATAGCAGTCATGATTCTCCCCACAGCATATCCCACACCCACTGCTTTACTGCCCTTCACCTCCTGGCTGCTTTTTGGCCCCCACCCACAAACATTCTGACATGCAAACAGCACTCCTGGAGCCAGGTGGGGCAGCTAATGGGCAACTGTCTGCCTGAGACCAAAGGCCCACATGGGCACACATGTAAGCGGAACAAGCGGAGAGGGTCAGGGCATAGGGGTAGAATATGGGAGTCTTCAGCCTGCTCTGCTAGATTGTGATGCCTTTGCAAACGTCCCCCATTTGCACCCCAATTCCGCAGTGCTGTCTCAGCCAAAAGCACATCGAGAGCAAAACAGACTGAAAGATTCTTGTAGCACCACCACAGTCCATAGCAGCCCATGACAAAATGCATCATCTCATCCCAACTTATCACCTCCTGCCCAGTTTGCTCCACACCTGGCAAGAGCTGATGCGTGAATTTGGCCATTTCAGTGAAAACTAAGAGAGGAAAAGCTGGGAATGTTATGCCTTTCACCACAGGGCAGCCATGCCTCCCTGTGCGAATGGATGCAACGTTCTCACTGCAATGAAATGGCTCAGTGGACAGTAAATACTCAGGCAGAGCTTGAAGCAGCACTGGGCGTACGAATGTAGCCTTGCTGAAGGAGGAGAGGATGTGCAGGACAGCCTTCGTAACACACTTCCTACAAGACAGGCCAGGAAAGGACGTGGACTGAGGAGTTAGAGAGCAATAAAAGACCACTGCTTCACTGCATTTGGAGATGGCTGTTTTACAGCTCTTGATGGAGAAAATTAGCAAATGCCAGAAGGCTGACGTTGCCACCGAAGCCTAGGAGGCCAGCGTAGCCTTGATTCGCAGACTGCAAAGCTTCTGTCTCACCTGCACGGCCAAGCAGCCACCACTCTGAGGCCAGCATCTCAGCCAATTCTTGCCAACATGAATTGGCAAGTGCCAAGGGCCAAGGCTTGCCCTTATGGGAACACACTGTTCACAACACCAGCCAGAAGATTTTCTCCATCACAGGAAGGAAGCAGAGGAAAAAGAAGCAGCAGTCAGAACCTGAGTTGAAAGCCTCTGGATAGAAATACACCTTTTGCAATTACGCACTTGCTGCTCTATCAGTAGCTTTCAAGGTGGAGAAAGCTCACTCCTCTAGTGTCCTAGCTCTTGTGTCACTAGCACAAACATGAAACACCCAAGATGATGCAACAGTACCATGGCGTTTTCCAGCACAGCATGTGTGTGCATATTGCATCTAATACGATGCCTTTCTGCAGAGGGCCAACCAGACCTCTCCTGAAGTCCCCAGTTTCAGTTCATTTCACACCAATTTCACACCATTTCACACCCTAGACCTTCCCTACACACCAGAATGTCTGGGCTTACCCCACTCCAGGACTCCCCATCGCTCACAGCTGAGGGCAGGTTACCCTCTGGTGGAGGCTGTGAAGACTCTGGCTCCAGTGAACGCATGGTCCCATCCTCTGACACCTGTGACTTCTCTGTAAGCTTGTCAATTCCTGTGTTTAAAAGAGAAAAAGCTCAGAAACAAAAGTGATTTAAATACACTTAAAAGCAGGAGGTTCTTCTCTGCCCTACCATGCACACACCCCATGCACCTGCCAGCATCTGAAACGTTTTGCTTTCCTCAGGAGAAACAAGGTCACTCCAAAGGAGTTCATTTGCCTCTAGGAAAATGCTCCCTGACACAAAAGGAACACAGGTTCACATGGATATAGTTAAACTGAGTCAAGAGGTCAAGATTAGGACAAATGGCCATGTGGACATTAAGTCTGAGAGGAGAGAAACTAAAGGCAGTTTACTTTGACTTGTTTGTGATCAGCTTGGGCAAACTGATCTGAAACTGAGAGGCAGTAAGTTATTCACAGATGTAAACTCTTAATCTCTCCCACGCCCAGTGAAAGGGTGAGTCCACACGGTATCTCACGAAGAAAACAAACCTCTCTCCTCTTAAAAATAAAGCTGACCTGGAGTAGCCACCAAACTTGTCTTCAGTGTCCCTGGCTCAGCAGGGGCAGCAGGACGCGATCCTTCCATGGAGACCCCATCCTGGGAGTTGGTGCGAGAAATAGGCTCAGGAGTTTTCTTCTTGCGCTGCAGACCTTTCTGGATGGACTGCGAGTCCGTGGGTAAGTTGGCCAGCTGGTGAAATACATTCCGCTTGCGGATAACAGCATAGACCAAATTTGAGTTCCCTGGGAATCACAGCAACAAAATGAGCAGAGAAGGAAGACTTAAAGAGCTCTGTCAATACAACTCAGCTCACTGGGTACATGAAGCATGATTATGGAGACCCCGCAAGCTCAGGGCAGCATGCTTCCACCCACAAAGGCAACGGCACCAAGAAGAAAGGGCAGAGCTCAATATTCTCTTATCCATTACAAAGCAGTACAGGAAATTCAGTGAAATCCTTCCTAGACTGGGAAGCCGACAAGAAATGGCTTAGAAACTGACATTTAAACAACTGAGAGAAAGGACAGTTTAAATCACATATTAGCACCTATTTTGGAGAAAAAGGTTAGCCAAGATCCAATATTTCTCCACCTTCAAAAGAGCTCAGAAAACAAATCAGGGGCATTCTGTTTGAGGAGAAACAGCCTTGAAACAGGAAAGCCAAAATGCCAGAATTCTTACTGTCTGCAAAATGGCTGAGAACAGAATAAAACCATCCCTGAAAATAAAACACAAATCACAGACATAAAGGCTGTTTTAGGACCTGGCAACCACCACCTGCTAGATTTCCATTATGGAAGCAGAATGGCCCCTCTTGATTTGCAGTTTAAAGCAAAACATTAAATTTTGAGCAGGAAGAAATAAGAGCTCCTAGCAGGTTAAGGGACCTCACTCTATTATTTCTTTGAGATAAAAGACTCGTGCTTTTAAGAGGGAAAGGATAAGGCATTTCCTGGAAAGGCAGCAAGCGCTAGAACTTTGTTTGGATTGGGATTGTTTGGTCTTCAGCTCCAGAGACCTGCCAGAACAGAACTCAGAGGCACTTTTAACTGTTTAAGGAGATGGAAGTTGTTCTGTGCTGCATCCAGCCAGTCACAACTTCAGCGTTACATACTCACTTTCCCTTCTCCTTCCCCGCTACGTACTTCATCTTCTGGTCTGCAGGAGGCTTATGTTATGCTGGTAATTAGCTGCCATCTTATTTTGCTCTAACCCAGCCTGTCTGGGTCAGGACTCAACACTGATTACCTACTAATCCAACTTCTCAAGGCAAGTCTCCATGTAACTGGTTTCTACGCTTCTACCCTTCTCTCATCTTATTGGACTTTATCTGAGCTTCCACCTCATGTTCTTTTGGATTAAACTAGTGCAAACTCACTAAATACAGCAGTCAGTCACTTACCATCAAACTGGTACTGAATGATGTTGTTGAAAACTTCCAGCAAGAAGAAAACAAGATGGTGGTTCTGGACAGCAGAGAATAGGAACCAAGTGGTGGAAAAAGCCTCCAGGAGATGAAGTAACTTGTTAGCAGCCACCATGGAGAGAGACTTCAGGTACGGAGACACTGTATAAAGCAAAGAAATGAAAAGTGGAGAAAGAACCAAGGTGTATTTATTCACATAAATACACCATTAAAAATACTCTTACCACCCTGCACTTCTGGGAAAGCCTCACAGAACAGCTGAGCCCAACATGGTTCCACAAAAACACTTCCAAAAATGAAAAATTAAACAGAGATATTGCCTAGTAAAAGCAGGCATTTCTGCTTTTAGAGAGTCTTGTGTAGTTTTACACTAGTGATATGATCTCTGGCGTGTGTCTTCAAAAGCTTACACAACTGGAGCCACCTGGACACTCACTAAGTTTAAGAGAAGCTGCTGTCATTGCAGAGAGGTGGCACTCCCTGCTGGAGAGGGATGGCACTGCCACCACCCTTACCAGGCCTTCTGGCAAATGCCCTTCTGCCACCCCAGAGAGGCTCCAGACTCTGCTGTCCCACCTGAGCCCAAGCAATAACCCTGTAGGCAGGTCTGAGCTGCAGCTGGCACCTCCAGCACAGACTAGAAAGGCTCAGTTCCCAGCAGCAGTCACTGACACAGGTCAATGTGAAGGGGCACAGGTAAAGGGGAGCAAGAGCTGTCTCCTCCATGGGCTGGAGTTTCACACCACACACAGTGCTTACCATTCACAACGATGGTGAGCAGGCAGTCGAAGAGAGGCTGCAGCCGCTGATGCCCGCTGGTTATGATCTTGTGAAAGACCTATGGTAAGGAAGGAGGTTCTTGAGCAAGGTAGTACCTTACTGAAAGCACCCTCTCAACCAAAACCAGTGCCACCCCCGCACTAATCGCTTCCTGACACCATTCCTTCCAAGGCAGGGCCATGCACACTCCACAATTACACAGGTGGGGAAGGCTGCTCTCACTGTAGACTCGCGCTCCAGGAGTACAAGCTTTCATTTACAAGGCATTCTTTGGGGATGTGATTAGGGCTCTGCAACACTGCAAACAGAAACTGACTGAGCTGTTCCAAAATGCACAGGCAGCCTGAGACAATAATAAACTACCAGGAAGTAAGAAACATCTTCACCTCCAATGGATTTTGACTCTGAACCCTAATGATAGCTGCTTGAAATGCCACAGAACTAATAATTTTCCCTGCCCATGGCAGGGGGGTTGGAACTAGATGATCTTTGAGGTCCCTTCCAACCCTAACCATTCTATGATTCTATGATTTCATATTTGATTTTAGTGCAAACTTCTAACTCAAATGTTTGTCCTATTTTTCTTAACGATACCCTCAGACATGGAAAGATTCAACTGCCTCACAACCAGTTCAGTCACTCCCAGTCTTGGTCTTCCCACCCGTAGCTAGCACGTCTGTAGAGAAGGCCTACAGCATAACGAAAATCCAGACATGATCTAAGATTAATGGAATGTAATAGCAAAACACATAGCATCAAGAACAGTTCCAGTGGGCACACTTCTTCCTACTCATTCTAATGGGAATGTCCTTTTGGAGGTTTATCAGAAGCTGCCGAGAGATTCTTCTCTGGCAAACAAGCACTAACATGACAGAAGGGTGCCACCTAAGGCTGGTACTGGAAAACACACAGGTGTCTGTGGGCAGTATTGTGGCCCTCGGCACTACAGACGGAAAGATGAATGAAATCTTGCAGCAACCCAAAACTGTACAGTTTTTCTTTGTGTCAATGATGTTCGCGTTCTGACACGTGCTCCACACAACTCGGGTTACTTGGGACAGAGCCAGCAAGGCAGTCTGATCTCCTGCCTTCCCCACCTGCAAACAAGTCTGGTAGAGACCACACACCCATCCCACTCATGCCAGCAGACACCAGTCCAGTGCCATCCAGGACCCTGTTCTTTGGGGGTCATCTCATGCAGACAGAATTGCGTCTCCTGCATATGCACCCTGCCAGACACATCACCTCAGCTTAACAGCATGCAAAGATCCCACCAGTGCTTGGATGCAGCCCACACACTTTCTAGCTACTCGGTGGGCTGACATTCTAGGGAGGACGAGTATATTGAAGGAGGAAGGAGGGCAACTACTTGTGGAGGTATGAAACAGGAGTTAGGAGGGACAGAAAAGAATCACTGGACCTATACTCACTATGATGAGCAGATCCGCGTGTGTCCCTGTGAAGACAGGGATGTCCATAGGCACTCGTACAGAATACGGCTTGTTCAGTCGAACTCCAAAGTTACGCTCCCCACTGAGAAGCAGGAGGATAAAAACCCCAATGTGCATCAAGCCCACTCGTGCTGCAGGGACAAAAAAAACAAAAACCCACACATCAGTGAGGCCAGTGGTATCCTAAAGATGGAAGGGCAATGAGGAGAGCAGAGAAACACTATGGAACCGAAAGAAAAATTGCACAAATCAGACCATCCTGACAAGGAACGTCCCACAGAGAGCTCCCTCCATTGCCACTATCAGTGTCATGCCCAAGCATATAGGGCAGCACAATGTTAAGTCTTGGATAGATCGTGCTTTTCTTTATATTTTTAATGTAAACCCATCATCATAGTAGGAAAGATCTGACTACTACTTTCCACTACCCAGTGATGGAGTCATGTCTGATTTACACCCAAGGCAAGAGCAGATCGCTCATTTCTCCCCCTTCATGGGATCAGTGACACAGTTTTTGACATAAGGACTCAAAATGAGTTAACACATGAGATCTCCCTTCCCTGTGTTGTAGTACAGACCATGTCCTGCTTCTAGTCTGTTACAAACATTAACACGCAGCTAACTGAACCATTCTACTCCATGCCTGCAGAACACTAGGAACATGAGCTCCAGATGCTATTGCATCTCAGCAGTAGGCAGGAAGCATCCTTAAAACGTTCTAGCTCAACTGTCAAGCACAGATCATCCCAAATATTGAAAATAACCAACTTACACTGGTCTGCTCTGGCATCATTGAGAAAATACAAGATTGGGACAAGGATGTCCAGAACATCACTGCTCTTCAGCACAAAGAAGAGGAATTTCTGGAAGAAAGGGGAGGGTTTCAGACAATCACAAGCATATTTGGTTTTCTGCACCATCTGCAAGACTCAGGCCAGGTAGCCTCAAGCTAAGTAGTCTCTCAAGAATGTCAGAAATGCTGGTATATGCACCAGCTCTTCAACTCCAGTACTACCTGCAGAATTATTGTAACATCTGCTCCTGCATTTACCTCAAGCACTGACCTTCAGGAGCTGCAGCCTCTCTCACAAGCTCTCCTTGGAGCCAGACCCCCACAACGCACCCAGCAGGGAGTGGTGCTGCCAACCAGAGAACCACTGCTAACTACTGGCCCACAGCTCTTTACCAGGCCTCAGTCCAGCCAGAGCCACACCAGGCTCTGGGCAACAGGGAAAGTGTGGCAAAGCTCAACAAGAAGTAGATCCCCACCTTGTTGAAGTCACAGAGTTTCCAGAAGAGGACAAGGAGTTCCTGATGGAATTGGATCTTCTTGGCAGAGTTTGGCAGGTAGGTCTGGACCAGCGGGTTTGATAACAAGCGGGCCACTCCTTTCAGGATGAACTGGAAATCCTGCCAACAGATCAAGAAAGAGCCTGTGGTGGGCCCAGGGCTAATGCAATCAACATGAAATCAGACAGGAAATAATTCAGGATAGGAGCACATTACCTCCTCTCGGTGTATTCTTGAGAGGTAATTCACGAACAGATTGTCTGGTCCAGGAGGCTGCAATCAAAGACAAAGAGTGACATTCTTACTGGCAACAAAGTTTACTCAGGAAGTCAAAGCGTAACCGCTGGCCCTGGGGACTAATGCCTCTCATTTCAGATTTCCTCTCTCAATGATCCACTTCTAAATGCCAGGAGACAGAGCACTTCAGTGAACAGTAAAGTCAGGGGCTTTTCACTTACACTGATTAAAGTCAGTGACCAAAACCTAGTGTTTTGGTCATCTACAGCTGTTTAGTGACCTACAAGAAAGAAGCAGGACTGGGCCAGAGATAGCAGACTGCACAGAGAAGAATGGTACTGGGCCCTAGAGGTCAACACTCAATGCAGGCTGGTGTAAGAGGACCACAGGGAGTTCAGGAGAGCAGCAAATACAGATCCCAGCATCACTCACATCTACATCATCCATGGCTGTGCCAGTGGTCGTGCCATCCACGGTGGGACTTGAACTGGTGGAGCTGTCGTAGTCCAAAGTGACAATCAGCACCTGGGCTGCCTCCTCCACCAGGGGCTCACGGTAGTCAGAGAAAAGCAGGTGATTGTAAGGAATCCCATAACCCACTGGGTCATAGGCACAGACAACATTCAGGAGCGAGGTGAAGAGCGGGAGAGCATGTCTGGGGAGGAGAAAACATTATGAGAAGGCAGAAGCAGGAAGCCAAAGGTGCTGCCTTGGAGCGGGACAGTGATCTCCTTCCCCAAGACTATGGGGTCATGACAAAACACTAGCGTCTTCTCTGACCTACAACAGCAGCCCATGACTAAGCAGCCCAGAGACAAGAGCTGACACTCCAGCTCCCAGTTGGTCTCCTAGACTACAGCTGAGAGGGAAAGGGAGGTGAAAAAGGCCATGTGGCCTCCCACAGGAACCCTGTGCAGCAATGTGAAAAAGGGGACAGGACCTCAAAGCTCTCTAGACTCTAGAAAGACAAAACTGTCTGCCTTCAGCCAGGACTGTGCTCCCCGAGACAAGCAACTGTCACCTGGAGAGCTGAAAATCCCAGAGGAGACAATGTCACTAGAGGGCAGCATTCACCTGCCACCAACACCACAAACCACCCGCTGCAGTGCCACACCACCATCCCCACCAGGGAACAGGATCTGCCATTTCCTAAAGGACATGGATCAGTCCTGCAAACTCCAGCGAGCACCATGCTCAGTCTCTCCTTTTGCTGCTGCGGAACAATTCTCACTAAGCACAGATGCTAATGGGGCGTACATAAAACAGGCACAAAGAAAAAGGACGTCAGCCCCTAGACGTTGGAGGTAGCAAGTCCTATGGTCTCCCATTACCAACACACTCCATGGAAAAGATTTGAAGGTATTTCTCCCCCTAGCACCCAGTCCCCCACCTTTCACCCTCACCTGTTCTCTGTAGAGCAGAAGAACTGCACCCAGGGGTTGGTGTTGCTGCTGTCCGAGGAGGGAGGCAGATACATGGCCTCAGAGAAACAGGTCAGCAGCAGCTTAAGCAGCTCTGTCCTGAAAAAGGAAGAAGCAGCCAAGGCCTGGAGCCATTCAGGAGCAGGGACTGGGCACAGAAGGCACAATCATTTACCACAGCAACACATAAGGAAGGCTCAAGTCCCATCTAGGAAGTCCTCCCTACAGAGACCTAAGCCCATTTCATTTCATAAGCAATACTGCTGTCACTGGCACAAAGCTCAGCAGAATTGCTGCCTTGTGAAAAGAAGTACAGTACAGAGCTCCTGTATTTTCAAAGCAGCAATGTTTTGCCAGTTCCTGTTGCAGACACTCTGACTCCCATATCATACTACAGTCCATTGGGAATCACTGCCACCCAAGGAGACAAGGAGAGCCCATTTTCCCCAGATCCCCCTTTCTTGAGCCCAGTTTCTTTCCATTCGGACTTTGCAGACCCTCTTACCTATTCAAGTCATGGATGTAGTTAGGCTGTGGAGAATGAGCAAAGCCCACTCCTGCCTCCCAGATGTACTCACAGCTGTCGATGGAGTGGATATCTTCTGCTGTGTCCTGTGGGGAGAAATAAGAAGTTGGACCACAGAAGGCAAGACTGAGTTGACAGAGCTAGTGGTACCCAAGGCAGTTCAGCCACTCTCTTTAAAAACAGGAAAGAAACCATCAGAGAAGCATCCAAACACTCGGACTGACAGACCAGCCCCACCCAGGGAGCACCCCTGACAGAGGCTCTCTCATCTTCAACAGGTACAGAGCACCGTGCAGAATGAGGGCCTTCCTCAAGCATGCTAAGGAGCAATGCTATCCACCTCCACTGGGAAGGGTCAACCAATGCCAAAATACAGAGAGAATTCATTACTGAACACATCACCATCTTCTCTCCTTTCCTCCACATCTCATGAAACACAGTCCAGGTCAGGGCTTTTCCTTTGCAGATCAAGAGCACCACACAGGGGTTCAATCCTGCTCAACACCCCAACCCTGTCTCAGAACTCACAATGTTGAGTTTACCCACATAATGGTGACTCGCAATGGCTGCACTCGAAAGGCAGGGGCAGCAAATTAACTCTCGTTTATAATAAAAGCAGATATGGATGTGACTTGCTTTTCAGAGGGTAAAGCAAGAAGGTGACTGCAAATATGTTATTTCTTCTAGTGAGAACCCTCCCAGTCCCTTGACAGCTGCTGGCATGACTCCCAAACTCTCGCTTCGCAACCTTAGGAGATGAACCGCAGCAATTTGCCCTTCTTTGTCACAGTTGGTCAGGTCAGGGTTGAAGCAGATTTGCAGAGACAAGCAGCCATTGAAAACCCCCTGCCGACCCTCCAGGAATGACCAGAAGCAAGGGCCCAGATGAATATGTTTGCCTCAAGTGCACTTGGCACACTTTGGCTGTCTCTTTTCTGGGGTTTAATTAAGCAAATTCTACCGCCTGCCTTTTTTACTCTCTGTACTAGGGGAAAGCAGATCAGAGGACTGTTTCTAATTGTTCTGCGTTCCCACTGCATAACCTCCGTCCCTTCCTTCCTCCCTCCCCAAAGGCACTGATCTCAGGACAGCAGGGTTTGAGGGCAACCAAGATGCACTTACCACCCCGACCACGACTCCCATAAAACCAGCATGTTGTCAGCAGCTGCTGCTGACAGGGAAGCAACTGCAGTTTCCTCCACAGTCTGGGCTTTTCCTGCCTTGCTACTCACTCCCTACAGATAGGCCACGCTCACGTGCTGCCAGGTTTCTCACCACACTCCTCAGAACAACTCTTGCTGAAACTGGAGTGCCCAAGACCTCCCTCCACAATCAAATCTTGAACATCTCCTGCCAGGCACAGGCTTCATGGGAAGAAATGCAATTACATCCACAAACCTGCTTCTACCATGTGTGACTAAGCAGGAACACTAGGAGGAGACAGCAGATTATTAGCCATCATTATAGCAGTTGCCCAGACCTAAAAGAGCAGGTGCTGATGTCTTCAAAGAGCTCAGCATTTCCAAGTAAGTGACAAAATACAGACATGCAGGCACTGTGCATGACAGAGGGATCCCCAATTTCTCACCATAATTCCAGGGATGACTTCAATAGGAGGGCAAACAGCAAAAGAGTATGGGTCACTCCCAGGTCCCCTTTGCCCATTCCCTCCCAGCTCTTGCTCTTCCTCTTTACTCAGTTTAGCTTCAGCAACCATCCACCACCATCTGTATCTCTGGGGGCATATATCATTCTACCATGAGCATGAGGTGTTTGTACCCTCTGCTCTTAAATTGCAAGACCCAAGAGTGCAGGTCAGACCAGATCCAGAGAAGGAAGACAGGTAGGTGAAGACTGCAGAAGCTGCAGGCAGCAGACAGACAGCTAACAGCAAGGAGCATAAAGCATTCACAATCCCATCATCTAATTCAACTTGTCCAGAGCCCTGGAAAGCCAGGCTGGCTGCTGCCAAGGGGAGAAATCATGGTAGGGGGTCTCCCAGGAAAAAACGTTGTCACCGCAACTTGTGCAATCCATCCCAAGTGACAGCACAAGACAAGTCCATTTCTTTCAGCCACACTCCCGCTTACTCTTAGCACATACTCATGTAGCTCTGATCCAGCCTCACTCCTTCATCCCCAGGCAACAGACTTCAAGCTCTTTGAAGACCTGGTTCAAGCTCAGTGACTCAGTATTTTCCTGTTTGCAGGAAGCTGATGGGGTTTTCAAGGGCACCCCCCACCATGCAGCTAATCTACCTCTACACAGATAGTTTCATGACTCAACTTACCACCGTGCTCCTCCGATGGCTCTGCACAGTGAAATCAGGACAGAAGAGCAGATCTGCGACAGCCAGGAGCAATGATTCAGCCAGTGGCCGGGCATTTTCATCATCTTCATCTCCCTAAAAGTGAGAAACATCGAAGAATAATGTCAGCCTAGAGTTAGCAAAGAGCACACAGTAACACTGGTATAACACAGCAAGAGAAGATACACTCCCCAAGAACATGCAGGGAGGCAAAAAGGTACAAATGAACAAGAGGGAGAAACACACAAAACCCAGCCAGTAGAAGAAAGAAATTCCCTCCTGGAAGGTGATGACTAACCAGGAACAAGCTCTTTAATGATACCAAACTTAGCAGACAAAGGCCTAGAGATGTTGGGGAAACAGAAAAGTAAGCACTGCACCTTGCCACATGGAAATGCTTGACTTACTGAAGACAAAAGGAAAGGGAACCATTTACAGAGAAGAGGGTTTTACAATCATGAAGGAGCGTGATCCAGATGGTGCATAGAGACAGCAACAGGAAGAAGCCAGCCAGCAGCAATAAGGTGTAAAATCTCTCAAAGTCCTGCACGGGCTGCCCAGAACTGGTGACAGAACTGGGCAAGGCTGTGTGCATCACGCAATGGGCTGCCTCCGCCTGCCACAGCAGAGGGGATTTTGCCGTCTCCAGCGTTCAAAGCAATCACTCGAATCACGCATGGCTACTCCTCTGCAGCCGTTGCCACGGGAAACCTTGCCAGATCCTGCCTGTCAAAGAGCATCCTGGATGGGAGGCCTTCCCCACCACACATTGGTGCTGGAGGGAAAGGCAGGGAGCAGGAATGGCAGGAGCTTATCTGTCTCAGCCAGGCCTCTGTCAGTCTGTGCACAACACATGGCTCTTAAATCACAGCAGGCAGCGAACAGAGATAATAGTCTGTGCGGCTCTGACGTCTGTCTCAGCGACAGCAGGAAGATTAGCGTCAAACAGATCCCGGATGCAAGGAGAGGCCCAGAGAGGATGGATGGAGCTGGTACAGCAAAGATGCTTTTACTTGGGCTCACAGTCAGAGATGACAAGACAAGCATTAGTGTCCAAGGGGATTTCTTTTCCAAGAATGACCTTTGTTAATATCACCTTGGCTATGAGAAAAAAGTCCCAGCAGGCTCTGGGTACCACCACCTCCAAAATGAGTGACACATAACAAAACAGATCCGTACACAACACAGACTCCCTTACAGGAGGGAGGCACCCATGCTCCAGGAGCTCTGCCATACATCACCGCATCATGAAGCAGGCAAAGGATAATCACAGAGATATTTACTAATGGTCCAGGCATACCATCATCTTTGCCTTCAGTTCCCAGAGAGAAATCAGCCTTCAGACAGCAAATCTGTTGCCTCTAGATTAGACACAACCCCAGCCTCCCTAATGTCTCAGGGCTTTATTTGTTATCCCCTGCCAGACAGCTCAGCCAGCCTTACAGATGCTTCTGCATGTGGTTAAACAGTGGATACTATTAGTGAACCACAACAGCTCCACCAACATTCAGGAGGCACAATGCAGCAGGAGGATCCTGAACCCAGGACACATCTACTGGGCCGGATCGCCTTGAGGTTGACCCCACCACTCTAAGGGTGAGAAACTCTCTCTTCCAGGTGCTGAACAAGGTGGAAAAACAGTAGCAACAGCAGCCTGGCTAGATCAGAGCACCAGGCACCCCGCATGTTCTTTCCCAAAACAAGTTCCCCCATTGTTAAGCCTCTCCAGCACTCCCTGGCCCCTGCAGGGATGAAAGGACGGACAACCACCACCCTCCCAATCACACAGATCACATAACAGAGCAGGGCTAGCAAAGACTTCCTTTTCTTATACCCGAATTTCCCCTTGAAGTGGCCTCAGGCAAAACATATTAGAGGTGACAGGCAGAGACAGCACAATGTGCAAGGTTTGTACTATACCAACCACTGCAGATCCTTTACCACCTTCCCCAAAAATACCGGAGTGCACTTAACGTTCAGGGGAAACCACACTCTTCAGCACAGCCATGCTGACCTGCAGATTCAGAAACTCACAGGAGAATGCTCCCTATGCACAGAGCAGGCAGCTGCTGAGGGAGCAAGCAGGCAAATTCCTGGCTGACTCAACTATGTTTTCACCACTATTTCTCCTGTTTGCAGGAAATCCTAAAGCACTTTCACCCTGTTCATCTGAGAGACACAGAAAAGCAGTGCCTGCTCTCCAGATAGAGAAATGTAGGGAGGTTCAAAGACTCCCCTGAGGTTATACACATCACTGAAAGAGCCAGAAACACTACCTAATTCTTTAACCTTAATTCTTTAGCCGCTCTTGCTCAACTGTGGGCTTCACCTATGAGGGTAGGCCCCAGTTAAAACTGAGCTCATAAGCAGTGTATTGAGTCATGATGCGGAGAGCTTCTCTGGCACTATTTGCTTTAAATGTGATACCACAAAATCAGTCGAAATGAAACCCTATTTCAGTTTGACTTGAAGCTTAAATCAACTTTAGTCAATGGAATAAGGTCATTTCAGTTTAAGAAAGTCATACAGCCTCTGGTACCACTCTCACTTTCATTTCATTTCACACCTTCAGTTACACTGGAGAAGCCTTCCCTCACCTACTGGCTCTCTCCTACAGCTACCCACCCAAGTGAAATATTCAGACGATGCAGCAACCTGTGCTAAACAAAGCAGCTGAGGGTGAGAGGAAGAGCAGCAAGAATTAAAGGAAGTAAGAGAATTTAGAAGGTGCCACCTAATTTCTGACCAAATAGAAATAACCGGAATAAAGTTGTCCCCAAGAGTATATAGGGTCTCCTTGCTGCAGCCTCCCCTTCACCCTCCAGAAAGAAGAATAAGTGCCAAGAGACAGACCCCTCCTCGGCCAGCCCCAGGGACAGTTGACCAGAAGAAACCTCTCCAGTCCGGGTCCTCGAAGATGTAAGGCAGGATACGGGTGAGGAGCCGGCAGCAGTTCAAGACAATTTGCCTTTCCTTCTCCGTGTGGCAGCCGCTCTCTGCTCCCTGCACCAGCTTCTCCACAGCCTGAAGGAAACAAAACCAAGGCAGGTAGCATTAGCCTGGACACAAGTTAGCAAGAGTTGGGCAGGTCCATCCCGCTGGTGACACTTTCACATAGAATTTATAAGCAGGTTTTGGAGCCTTTATTCTCTGAGCTCAATGGTACAGGCACTGTTGCTGTTTGAAACACTGCAGAAATAGGGTTAATGATCTGAAACAAACCTTCTTGAATTTCTACTGTCCCACTGCAAGAGACCTCACAGGCCAGGGCTAATCCATGCAGCACATGTGTTGTGCCACGTGAGACAGCCAGCCACAGCACCAGAAGGCTCCTTCCAGCTCTGCTCCGTAACACCACACACTGCAAAGAGCAGATCAGATTAATCAGCTGCATCAGGTACACGAGACGCAGGCGGAACCAAGGCAGCAGCAGTGTGCTGTGTGGTGTGAGGCGCTGGCAGGGGAAGATTGCACAGAAACACACAAAGCCTGACAGATCTGCATGTGCTGTTGTGATTACAGCAGGGACCTCTCCTGACTCGGGAGGTGGCAGCTAAGCTGCTGCCTGTGACTACTAAGTGTACGGATAGAGCCTCCAGCAGAGTCTGTGAAGGTCCTGCTGCAGAGGAGGACAGTAGCCCATGCTTCCCCCACCCACCCTGTGAACAGGACTGCTGTTCTGGAAAGAGCTTCCGGGCTGAATCTCTGCAGTCCACCTGATCGTTACCAAAACAGTCACATTGGGTTTTTCAGACTAGGATGTGGGTCTTGCCAGGCAGCAACCACAGCCCCAGCAGGCAGCAGCAGGAGGTTTTACCCACAGGCAGAAAAACGCTGCTCCTTCCCCCAGCAGCTGCACCCACTTGTTCTTACTCCCTGATCCCAAAGGGAAACAGAGGGGGGAATGAAAGACAAAACATTTACCAAGGAATCACCTTGCTGCTTTTTAATTCATGAGGTCATGTGTCCCTGCTTATTTTCATAGCAATCTGTCTGGGTCACTGACTCTGCCAGCCTGCGTCATCGCTTTAATGGGTATTTAAATACTGTTTGTGTAGTCTCTGGCCACACACTACTCTATGACTGAGCTTAACAATTTTTCAGGCACATTTATGACTCTGTATAGTCCGAGTCTCCAGCCATGGCTGCAAATGACATTTCAGCCATGCTGTTCTGCTCTCCACAAACATGCAGCACTGCTAAGTCCAGTGGCACACTGCAGCGGGCACAGGTCAGGGCTCTCAACCTGGCTAAAGCACTGCAGGAGTCTGCAGGCTCCTCTGATCCCAATATCCCAAGATCTAGGGGTCCTGGATAAGCAGCCCTGCAATGACTAGGTATCCCAACACATCTGATTTCAATAGAGAGAACAGTCCATATTTTAAGTCTTGATTTTGGGTGAAAGAGGACACAAAGAGGTTATGTGGTCAGTACAGGTCTCCTCAGCCCATCTCGATTACCAAGCTGCTTACTGCCAGGAGACAACACTAGAGAAGAACCATTCCATTTTTCCTCATTTTCGTATTCTTTCTCAAGTATCTACTACAGGCATCTGTCTGAGGCACGATTCCCAGTCAGAGGTACCTTTAATATGATTCAGTATGTCTCATTCACATTTTGTAGAGCAGGAAGAAAAACAGGATGGCAATAAGCATTTAAAACTGGGAAAATGCCATTCCAAATGTTTCCAACACTACAAATTCAAGGTTATTCTTTGCATGGCTCAAATCAGGAGCATTATTAACACCTGCACTCTCCCAGGCTATTCTGCTGTTCCCTGAACAGTGTCAGCTGTTGCTCACCAGCTTGACATTTTGCCAGACCTGGCAGGGCAGGAAACGTGAGTCAGTGTCCCTTGTGCTGCACGTAAGGACATGACAACACCAGAAGCAGCATCAGGGATGTTCTGATGTCACAGCAGAAGGAAGAAAAGTCTTAAGATCTCCCTCAAACTTCATCCAGGCACTTTTACAGTGAAAAAAAACTCCAAATCTCTCTGGGATCTATGAGCTTGAAGACAGGCTGATGCACGGTGAGGAGCAATTAGATGCGGACAGGGAATCGAGTGTTTCAGCCTTGGTACCAAGTCACCTAAGCAGGAAGCAGTTTACACAGCTGGCAAGACCCAAGAGGGCAGGACGAAAACCAGGAAGGGGACAAGAGGAAAAAGGCTCCAAAGTCAACAAATGCCAGCTGTGGTCAGTGCTAAACCAAGGGAGGATGGGCTGAGAGTTACGAGAAAGGAACAATCAAACACATCATGTGGTACAGGGAAATAGTATGGTACCTGTCTCCCCTTGGGAGGACTGTTGATCCAGGGACACCCTCACTACTAGCACAGCACCAAGGAAGAAGAGAGCACCAATCTTACCTTATAACACAAAGTTGCCAAGTTTGAAGGTGATTCTTCTCTCACTGCTCGGATCTCCGCAGCTGGTACAAGGGCAAAGACATCCTGCACTGAAGTGGCCGTGTCTGCCCAGAACTGGTCCCAGAAGGCATCATCCGTTGCCTCCACAGGCTGGGGACAGATAAACATGGTTACAGAAACAGAACTACTATTCCACGAGGTCCAAACATCAGCAAATATGCCTGGCTTGGGGATGGGATCAGGCACAGAAGTCCAATAAAACATACTGGCACCAGTTTTGTACCTCAGCCTCTTTGTTACCAGGGCTTTGGCCGACTTGATCTCCCAAACAGAGCACTCCCTCAGCAACGGGGGGAGCAGCAAGACATTTATGTCACCAACTCTATCAGACTGAGACTCTCCGTGGCTTTCATGGAGTCACAACATACATAGTGCCTCCTGCTTGTCTGCAACCTAGGGCATGTATTACAAGATCTTTACCAATGCATGAGGGACAGGCTGCTGTCACGCACTCTGTCACCTTCAGAGCAAGCCAAGGATGCCCTGAGTAGGCACCGGAATTGCTCCTATTGTAACCAAAGTCTCAAGGAAGCAATCAGGGATAACTCACATTAGGGCACAAACAGCCCCACGGAACTGACAGACTCACCCCAAAGCACTTACGGATGCAACAGAATTGATCTTTTTGAATCAAATATTTATGGGAAACTGGACTCAGTGCAGCTGGTCGCTGCCAAGGCTTTGTTCTTAAAAAGCACTAAGTGTGCAATTCAAAGAGGAAGATGGAAGGAAGAGACTGAGATACCAAAAAAAGCAATCCATTTCAGACCTGTGATCTGAGAAGCTCACTTCCCATGCCTGGGAACACACCTCTCCCAGTCATCTCTTCTGGCTCTGCAGGTGCAGACAGCCCCCTCTTTAAGCAGCACTGTTGTCTCCTTTTCACAGTGAGAGGATAAGAAGGATTCTCCTTGAGCCCACCCTGAAACTCCAGTGCTAGGGATGCTTGCCACGAGGACGGTGCATTTGATAGACTGCAACTGGAAAGACAGTCCTGTACAGCTGGCTGCAGCGTCCCAATGTTATTTCCCCCAGCTTCTTCCTGACAGCGTGGCATCAACTTAGAAATCAAAACAACAATGATGCCAACCTGGGCGTCAGGTTATAAGTGGCTGAACAGAGCAGACTGGACCTTGTTTTGCCCTTTATGGCTTTACAGAGCCAGAGAGCAGCGCTGGCCATTCAAAGTGAAGCAGAGCAGACACACGGGGCCAGGGGTGCCTCCAACCCTGCAGAAGCCTGGTGACGACCTGCCCCTCCTCAGAAGGTGAAAATGCCAGCACTGTTTGCTGAATGAGAAGGCATCTCCATTACTCAACATCTCAGGCATCTAAAGCCTGGGAGCTCTGAACAACCAGGAAAGACTTCAATTTTCAGCCAGCCTAAAACTGAGCACAGCATTGTGCTCAGTGATAGGCATTGCCCAAACAAGGCAGGGAGTGCTCATCCAGCCCAAGGGATCTGCTACAGGGCTGGGATAAATACATGTGCATTTGCACCGAGCAGTGTGAAAGAGATGGATCCACGATTTTGGAAGAGGAAAATGGAAGCTTTTCCAGAGGAGTTTCTGCCACACTCGGCAGGTCAGAAGAGCCGTCCTCCTAAACGTCCCCAGCCCTTGGCATGGGGTGAGGGGGAGTCTCCAGTCCACAAAGCTCAGCAGCTCTAAAGCAAACAGCAGCTCTCCCTTGCTGTGATAATCAGCACCGTGGGCAGGTCTGCCATGTCAGATGGGAAAGGGGCAAAAATATGAACGTGTGTTTAACTTAAACAATTCCTGCCCACTCCCAGCTCTGCTGTAGTAGGCAGGAAACTTGCCCAGCTCTATGCTGTTACTAAATGCAGCCAAGGCGTGACTCCAGCTCATTCACAGCTCTGGCACCAAGAAGTGCTTCATTTCCCGCTTTGCTATCACCTCCTGAATTAACAGCCACAGTCTCCAAGCAGGTGATATGTCACTACCACCCAAAGGCCAAAAAGTGAGAGGGGCAGGCAGGCAGCCGGCCCCCAAACTGGTATAGCAGGTTACTGCCCTGCAGCTCTGCCTTAACGCTCCAGAGGCTGCTTATTGCTTGTCCTGGTCCTTCCAGCCATGCAATGAATCAGCCCAAGCGACTTCTTTAAAAACAAAGCCAGGAAAAACCCACACGTGTTTAGGCATCTTCTTAAACTCTGCCCTAGTGCTGAAACACTCTACGTTTTATGACCTGGCCACCAAAGCAAGATTCCACCAAACCCGTTTCAAAAGGAAGAGCAACTTTTTTCAAGGAGCTCAAGACTACAGCTCCTCAGAAGAGATCTGTAGGAACAGTCAAGTGTTTACAGCCTGACTTTCATCTTCCTGAGCGTGCGACGGCGACGTGCTCTTTGTAACCTGGGCATGAAACGCTTAAATGGAAGCAAAGCCATTTTGCAAATCTCATCTCTATTAACCCTCCTCAAAAAGAGCCAAGCATTTGGAAACCCAACCTATGTAATGCACGAAACATCCTACACTTCCTACAGCCCCTTTCAAACCACGTACCACAACCGCATGTGTAATTGTCACATGTAGCTACTGGCTGCCTGCCACAGCCACTCCCACCAACAACAGTGAGCTGCAATTGCTGCTAATTGGAGATCATGCATAAATAATGGACTTCACTGTCATCTAGAGGGGAAGGAGAAAACCATTTCCCTCCAGTAGACACAGATCCTTTTACCTCCCACTAGCCTGAGGCCTCCTCAGAGGTTGAACACAGCCGCTATTTTACAGATGGCAACACAACAGCTAACAGGGATTGAAGAACACGGTCTCCGACTAAAATTACACGGAGGTAGAGAAGCACAGCAGCAATTACCCAAGCTACAACATTGGATGCTGCAGCCACATTAATGTCGCGGCTGCCATCTTGGCAAGCAGATGACACTAAAAAACCATTTCTTTCATTTTTCATAGCTGCAGCAAGACAGCTCCTCACCCAACAGATGGTAACCCATGTACAATCCTGGGACATGGATTCAGTACTGAGTCACTCACATCCCCGCAGCCCCCCTGTTTTAATTAACAGTCTGGCATCATGAAGAAACTCAATCCACATAATATTCATCTCCTTGATAGAACATTACTGGATGTTTTTAAGCTGATTGTATTCTGCGCACAGCATCTCTGGGGATCTAAATATCCATTTCCTCATGCTGAGCTCACTCAACAACCTGTAGCTCACAGAGAAGGGAAACAGAGAGACCTAGAACAGTCTTGTTCACCAGCCATTAATATCTTCATTTGGAAATTTCAAAATGTAGTTACCAGCGTTGGTACTGCACATGCTGCAGTAACAAATCCCGCAACACCACAGCTAGCCTTGACAGTGCTTTAACCAGAAGAGCTCACGAGGAGCTGAATCCTCACCAGCAATGCTGGGAGTTGGGGCCATTTCGGATCCTCCAGACCAGCACAGATGTGTCCTCTCTTGGCAAGGGAGCTGCAGCACACAGGTAAGAAAGAGCCTGATGTTCCTCTAATACAGCGCAGACAACCAGCTTTGCACCAGGGGTGCAATGAGAACAAGAACTTCATCATTGCCACAAGAATCTACTCTGGAAACACAACCAGCACATCTGGAGAGCAAAGGAAGCTCCTGACCCCACACACACCCCACTGCAGAGGCTGCTGAAGTTACAGAGCTAACTGAGCCAAGCTCTCCACACCAAAGAGAAGAGATGATGGTAGCACAGTGGTTGCTGAAAACACAGTGGGCAGAGCTGAGGTGATGCAACATCTCAGACATGCAAAGAAGGAGACCTCTGCCTTCAGTTCACCTGGGCAAGGTGTAAAGACCTCCTACCTGCATGCTGGCCACACAAACATGGAACCAGACCTACTGGACACCTCCAGTCTTTATTTCCCAAGAGTTATGAATGTTGGGTTTCAGGTTCTTTAAAGCACACCACACGCACACGCTGTGGGAGTCAGAAAAGAAAGACGCTTGGTTTGCAAGCACCTGGCCAGTTACTGAACAGAGAATCACAGCCCTGAACAGGCAATCCCCAGGCAAACCGGATACGTCACAGGAAACAGGAAAACAGAGTGGAGCTGACCGTGTCCTATAAACAGGAAAAGGTCCCAAGGCACAGCCTCCCCCGACTTGGTACTGTCCTCAGTCTGACGACAGTACCACCTTCGCTTTCTCTTCCAGATACAATGCCTCTCAAACTCCGTCAGGGTAAGTGCTTACACCCTCCTCCCAACCAAGAGCTTTCAACACTTACCCCTTTACATCAAATGCCTGTTCCCAACAATTCCTCCAACACGCCCCTCCCACAGGACTGTCCTCAAACCAATTCTGAGTTTGCTGCAAATCAACAGCGCAGAATCGAGGGGGCAAGCAGCCATTAGTCTCGCTCACTGTATTCTTCTTTTGCCTCCTGCCAACACATCAACTGAGCATCCCATCAGTCAAGGTAGAGAGGCATCTGGGGCAGGGACTCTCCTTTTTCTGGGACTCAACAGCAGAGTAGGTCCCTCATCCCTCACCAGGGTTTTTAGCCAGTACTATACAAGCTCAGATAATACGCAACAGCAGCAGAGTGCTCCTTTCCACCCCAAATGTGGCAGAACTGCGGGGTGTAATGACCACAGAGCCATCCATGCAGCACTTGATCGAGCTCTAGGAGATTAGGCAACCCTGCTGGGCTAGCGGGTTAGTTTGAGGCAATTCATGCACCTTTGTGGCACCTCTTTGTGAGTCCCTGTGCAAAAGGAAAGTCTGAGGACAGATTTATTCAAATCATTAATAACTAGTAAGATTTCATCCCCGCTGCCAAGAACAGCAGCTCCACACAAGTTTCAGAGAAACAGTAATGCTTTCTACAGGATCTTTGTGGTCAGCAGTGCAAAATCAAGGAGAGACTCCACATGAGCCTGCCACCAGTTCTCTGCTCCCGCAGCGTTGCAAAGGAAACTGGAAAATGGGATTTGTGGAAATCTGGCAGGGAAAGCCTAGGACAAAAGTCACCTGGGTAAAGTGTTAGTTACAGCTTCACTTTTAAGACAACAACTTTGTTTTTGATCAACCTGAGAGACTTGGATACTAGAATCAAGCTTGAATACTATCAGCAATAGACTGCCAGAAACCAACCTCTCTCTAAGCACAAGATGTACTTTTATCAGGCTCAAATTAACAGCCTGTTGTACTACTGCATTTGCACATAGGGATAAAGACAGGACTGGAGTTTATCCCTCGTGTTTGATCCTTCCTGTCTCTTTAAAAGCAGAGGCATAGCCAGCATCAAAATCTAACCAGCTGGTTCGCAAGATCAAAGTTTCTTATCTTCCAGTCAGTTACCTGCAGAAACTGTTTAATCGCCAATGGGCTGAGAAAAGAAAATACGTTTCCCCAGCAGTTAAGACTCCCAGCTTCAGTTCCCTGCTCTGCCACTGGCTACCTGTCATGCTCACAATCTATGTTTCCCCTCACCTGTTAAATAGACAGCATTTTTATGGGCAATTTGGGAGGGCTCACACATTCTTTATGATAAAGCATACCTGTTTTACTATTAAAAGGGTGGGCCCTATCAATTTAAAAGTGTACAGTATAATGTAATATATATGTATGATACAAAAATCCTAAAGCCCATTTCTCCATGTGTGATTATAAATATACTTCTGTAGCACAAGCTAATTCCTTCCTTCTGGTACAACTACCGTTTTTTAATCACTGAAATCATCCTGAAGTGATTTTTCTTTTTTAATACTATTACATATTCCGATTTTCTCTTTAACAATTAAATAAATCAATTAAGTCAATTTCATTTGTGTCCAGGCTTGGTTCGACTTTCAAGTTCCGGGCTCCACGTCTGCTACAAGCATTCAAGTGGTATGTTCTTTGCAGACTTATTTTTCTTAAATGTTCACACAGGAATGCTCATATTTTTTAATTAATGAAAGCCTGGAGATTATAAGGGCTTATTTTTAAGAAAAAAATAACTTCAGTGCCAACTCGGAACTTTCACCAGTGAGTGAACAGTGCTTTCTGCTCAACCACTTCCTTCCATCGGAGCCTTAGGAAACACCGCATAGTGCATTACTAAGGTCATGGTTTCATGTTACCAGTGATTTGACGAAAATCTATTTGTCCAGCTACCTAATGTCAGGCTGCAAAAAACAGGAGACATGCTGCTGAGAAAGCAAAGTGTATTTTGAGCTAATAGCTTTGAAGTGGGAATTTGAGTCCGTCCACTACTGCAGCCTGGTTTTGAATCCAGGGTCTCATGGACCAGGAGGTTACGTGGAGGTTGCTGCTGGTACGAGCTCAGAAGGCCCCAGGAGAGTCCAGTCACGCATCCTGCACAAGCAAACACCAGTGCCCTTCTACAGTATGTAAATATGGGAGCGCCGACACCCCGCCCTTTTTCCACATGGCAGTTAGTCTCACCTAGACCACAAAGACGTGAAATGGATCCGGCCAAGAATGAAGCTTTTTCTCCTTCCTTTATTCAGGGCCCCAGTGAACCTTCTTTCATTACACCTGTCGATAAACTGGGGGAGGGGAGCACTCTCTTCTTGGCTGGCGATGTGAAGGATTGCCTCATACAGGATTTTCTTTGTGAACAGCAGACTGAGAAGATCCCTATACGTAATGCAGGTGCTGAGAAACTGGGATAAATTTTATTTTTGCCCCAATCTCACTTTATAAGCATGTTTCCCAGTGGAGGAAAGACAGTTCAAAGCTGAAGACACTCTGAACTATTTGGCTTCCAGAAGAGACTTTGGTAGAATCCCTTCAAACATTAATTCATCCACTTCTGATTTTCCCTAGGGATGCTGTAGGATATCCACAATTGGAGGGTTTTAGGAGTATGTTCACAAAAGGCATTCCTGACAGTGCAGATAAGTGATACTACTTTATAAAGTATAAACACCATGTCTCAAAGGCTCTTCCAGCCTTACTTTCTAGGATTCATTTCCCATTTTGAATCTTCCGTTTCTTGAGTTTTCGCAATTTTTTCCTATTACCCTTTACCCTTTTTACACCTATATCCTTTTCTTATGAATTCATTCCCCATCATTAAATGTTTTTCTGCCATCATCCCCAAGTTTTCTTAGCAGCTGTTATTCCCTCACCACCAAAGGCAGCTCAGAACAGCACTGTAGCTCAGAACAACCGGAGATGCAGTTTCTCAATAGAGCAAAATCCCCCTCCTCCTTAGACAGGAGGACAAGTCTACTAATTTTCTGCCAGTGTGCTGCTGGGCTCCCAACTTAAAGACAAAAACTAGACTAGCTCCCAGGTCTAACATCTGTTAGACCTCTAGGCAACCACCCTCCCTATACACAGCCTTTCACTTAACTCCTTCTCCTCTTCAGCCTGCATAAATAAAGCAGTATTTCACAGGTCACAAATGGAAGCTGCTTCTGCTGCAAAAAGCACACCCCAACACCACGGTCGGCCAACAGTCCTTTCAATCTCCACTAATTATTTTGGGGGGGATGGAAAGAAAGACACAGAAAAAGGGGACAATGCCAAACCTTGTGATGATGTAAACCTGCAGCTGAATACATTAGGAGCTGTGGACACCCCTTATGACAGCAGCATCTAGGTCTGCTACCACAGGACGCTGTTTAGCAAAGCGCAAGATGTCAGGGGAGGCGAGCGCCGTGATACGGGCACGGCCCTGCCAGACCTGACGGCTGCTCCCGGGAACCAGCAGGTTCCCCCGAGGCAGAGCACGGCCTTATGGCGTTACTCCTGCCCCTCCATAGATCAGCAACGCAGTGGATGGCACCAGCTTGCCCAGAATCCCCCCATCACCTCCCCAACCTTAGGGCAAGGCCTCGCTGGGAGGGCCTGGAGCGGAGCCATCCATGGCTGAAGCCCCCGGCGGTGCTGTCACCTCCGCCCGGCGGGTCCCCAGCAGCCTGCAGCCCTGTCCCCATGCACATGGCACCCGGGAAGGGCCAGGGGAGAGGGGCCCGTCAGCCCACCCCGGCTGCCCCCAACCATCCCCGGGCCGGTCGCGCCTCAGGGCAGGCGGGCGGCTCCCGACATGGCGGGCCCCCCCTCACTTCACCTCCCCTCCCGAC
>JAOXNO010000003.1:30586209-30602508 GCA_028565335.1 Limnodromus scolopaceus | reverse complement strand
TCACCCACCGCCCGACATGGCGGCCCCCCCCCTCCTTTACCTCACCTCACCCACCGCCCGCCCGACATGGCGGCCCCCTCACCTGTGTCTTGGTGGTGAGCTGGATCACCGCCTTCCTGAAGTTGAGCTTGGAGTCGGCGCTGCCCATGGTGGGGCCCGGCGGGGCTGCGGCCTGGCAGCCGCGGCGGGCAGGGCCGTCCCCCTCACGCCGCCGATCCCGCCTCCCCTCCTCGGGCCGCCGCTGCCGCCATCCCCCGTCCCCGCACCGGCGGCTCCCGCTGCCTCCCTCCTGTCAAACCCGGCCTCACCGCTCCCGGGCCCTCCCTCCCCTCCTCCCGCATCCCTCCCTCCCCTCCTCCCGCATCCCTCCCTCCCTCCTTCCCTCCGCCCACGGCTCCTCCTCCGCCGGCCCTCCATCGCGCTCCGCCGCCACCTTCCCCCCCCTGCCCCGAGCTTTCCCATCCCCGTCTGCCATCCCTGCCCCGCTTCACCCCTTCCTTCTCATCCTCATCCTGGCAGCCCCTTCCCCTCCCTCCGTCCCCTTCTCGCCCCCCATGGCCGTGCTCCCCCTGCACCCTCTCCCCTCTCCATGATTGCTCATGGCAGAGCACAGCTTTCTTCCTCTCACCCTGCTCCTCCAGCCCTTCCTCGCTCTCCCCTCTGGCCTAGGCTCCCTCCGCCATCTCCCCTCTTCTCTGACAGCCCCCTTCTCCTCTTCTTCCCTGACCTGTGTCTCCTCCCCACCATCAGGTCCCTCTGCCCCCATCTCACCCCATTCTTTCTCCCCTCCTGCCCACACCTTTTGTCCCCCAAAGCCCCCTTGCTCAGCTGCTCTCGGGCATAAGCCCCATGGCAGCTCCAGCTAGCCACCACCGAGAGCCCATCACCCGGAACCAGGGTGTCTGGAGGCACAGAGGGATGCGGGAGGAATGGCTTCTCCCTGCTCCTGGGCTGAAAGGGGCCAGGAGCGAGCAGGCTTGTTACAAGGTGGTGGAGTCTCCTTCTCTGGGGACATTCAAAACCCACCTGGACAAGTTCCTGTGTAATGTGCTCTAGGTAGACTCACTGTGGCAGGGGGGTTGGACTCCAGAGGTCCCTTCCAACCCCATATGATTTTATGATTCTAAGTACCTCGTAAGGAGCTCATTGCACTTGGTGGCCCATTAACCCTGATTAAATTCCACCCACCTGCAATGAGAGGATGTTTTATAACCCCGGGGGGGGCGGGTTGGGAATTCAGGATTTGGCCCTCACTGAACACCTCAAAGCAGCTCTCGGAGCGGTTCAGTGTTGCCTTTGAAGCTATTGTCACTGCTTTCTGCACCGAGCAGCTCTACGAACTGCAAGGAGGTCTTTTTGGTGTTGCCGAGTTACATCTCACATGCTCAGCTCTGCAAACCTCTTTTCTTCAGAGGAAATGAGGTAATTCTAATCGTTTTGCAAAAGAAAGCAATGTGCTGATTCCCCAGCTGGAGCAGACTGTGGGAATTCTCATTTGTTGGCGTATAACCCGTACAGAAATCACCAATGTTTGATTCTATCGAGTGACAGGTCAGATCTGAGACATTTTTGTAAAACCCCCAGGGAAAAAAATACTTTCACAGAATCATGTCACCTGGCTTTTGTTGCCAAAGAGCCTAGGGCTTGGCATCCAAGCACTCACTCACTCCGTATGGCTACACCATACAGAAAAGCGTTAATAATGTATTCCTAGGAACAGAAATACATTTCACTGGCAATTATTTTTCACAATTAATAGAATCGTTCAGTTGGAAGAGACCTACAACAATCATCTACCCCAACTGTCTGACCATTTCAGTGCTGATCAAAAGTTAAAGCCTGTTATTAAGGGCATCATCCAAACGCCTCTTCAACACTGACAGGCATAAGAAAGTTAAGACTTTTTTTCCCCCCCATTTCTATATTAAAATTGCTTATAAAAAGATCTAGGAACCAGTCGGAGATGACTTTCTCCCAAAAGCATTTGATTATCTTTGCTGAGTTATAAATGCCAGGTTAAAAGAGACTCCTCGATTCTGGTCTGCAACTGCATTAAGGCAGAAGACTTTCCAGCCAGTGGCTGAATTTTGGGAGTACGTAGATGTGTATAGAGAGACCTGTGAGGAGAGGAGAGGAATCACCTGTGATTTGTCTCTTATTCCCTGCTTTATTTCCCTCCTCGGCTGCCGCACAGGAGAGCAGAGTACCAGCCACCGCTTTAATCATCCAAGGGCCCTCAGCTGCCTGTCGCTGCTGGATTGAACAGAGTTTTCTGACACAGATCCCATCTTTTCTGGATGCACAGTCTGCCGCTCTTGCGTAAACATCTCATATTGCCTTTTCTGTAGCCACTGCTGCAAGGTAATGCAATCAAGAATAAATCCAGGGAGTTCCATCACGCAGAAGGCAAAAATAAAAATCATCAAATCCCACTGTCACATGAGTTAATTTGGACCTTAGAGTCTCTGGTGGATTCCAGGGCTGACAAGAACAAATAAACCTCCTTGGACCTTTGGACCCTCCCCCTTTGGACCTTGTCCTGTGAGGACAGGCTGAGAGAGTTGGGATTATTCAGCCTGGTGAAGAGGAGGCTCCTGGGAGACCTTATAACCCATTTCAGTGCCTAAAGGGGCTACAGGAAAGATGGGATGAGACTCTTTATCAGGTAGTGGAGTGACAGGGCAAGGAGTAATGGCTTTAAACTAAAGGAGAGAAGATTTAGACTAGATATAAGGAAGAAATTTTTTACAATGAGGGTGATGAAACACTGACCCAGGTTGCCCAGAGAGATGGTGGACGTCCCATCCCTGGAAACATTCAGGGTCAGGTTGGATGGGGCTCTGAGCAACCTTGATCTCATTGAAGATGACCTTTAAAGGTCCCTTCCAACCCAAACTATTCTATGATTCTAAACTCCACACTAGCAAGTAGGAGAAAGGCCAACTTTTCTAACCCTTGTTCCCTTAAGCTGAAAAGCAAGTACCAAAATCCTGAGACTTTTCTGAACTTACTTGTATGTAACAGACACATCTCCTCCTCAGAATTCTACAGATCCTCACTTCCCCTCAATTTTAAACTCCTTCCACCCTTCCGAAAGAAACACAAGAGTTTGTCCTCAAAAATAAGAGAGAAGCCTGCATCGGAAGCACCGATTTCTCACCAGGGTGCAAAACAGGGAGAACACAGAGGCAGAAGAAGAGCTAGTGAAGACACAACACAAAGGTGATGCTGTGGGGCAGATTGTATGGGGTTTCCCCTTTCACAACCCCAGCTAGGAAGCTTAGAAACACCCCTACCTTGAAGAGCAACCCATCCAAACCCACCAAGGCCGAGAAGACGCTGGCATCCCCACTGAAGGTTCCCAAGAAGTCATGGAGAATCATGGAATCACAGAATTATTGGAGTTGGAAGGGACCTCTAGAGATCATTTAGTCCAACTCCCCTGCTAAAGCAGGGTTGCCCAGAGCTCATCACTCAGGATGGCATCCAGGTGGGTCTTGAAAATTGCCGGAGAAGGGGACTCCACACCCTCCCTGGGCAGCCTGTTCCAGGAGTCTGGCGCCCTCGCCGGAAAGAAGTTTTTCCTTGGATTTGAATGGAACTTCCCATGTTCCAGCTTGTGCCCGTTGCCCCTCGTCCTGTCACTGGGAACCACTGAAAAGAGTCCAGCTCCATCCTCCTTCAACCCACCCTTTAGGTACTTGTAGATAAGGTCTCCTTTCAGCCTTCTCTTCTCCATGGCAAGGCCAGGACAACCCTCCGCATCCCAGCCCTGCTCCTTGCTGACCTCCCCGGGGATGCAGGGACCGGAGGCATCATGACAAGGAGCGGGGGGACCGCGGGACACCTCCCTCCACCTTACCCTCCCCGAACCCCGCTCCCTGCAGCCCCACTCCCGCCCCGCTGTCCGCGGCAGGGCTGGGCGGAGAGGAGGAGAAGGAGGAGGAGGAAGAGGAGGAGGAGGAGGAGGAGGCCGGTCTCGCCTCGCCTCCCCCTTCCCTCTCGCCGGCTTTCCTTGCAGCATTTCCATGCTAGAGGTCTCCACCGAGCTGCGGAGAGAGGATCTGCCTGGCTGCGCCGGGCCCTCTTCCTTCCTTTGTGCATCCCCCAGCCCCGTGTAAGCCGTGCCCCCCCCCGCCCCGGCCGCCACGTCCCCGCTTCATCCACCCCCCCCGGAGCCTCCCCCGGTTCTGGAGACAGGAAGAAGCCGCCCCCCTTCTCCCCCCGCCCCGGGGCAGACAGAGCCGGGGCAGTGGACGGGCTCCGGGTGCCACGTCGTGCCATCCTCCCCTTCCCGGCCCGCCCCGGGCGGGGGGGGCACCGAGGCCGCATCCCCGCATCCATCCCCGCTCCGCGTTCTCGGCGGCGGCAGCGGGGTCCCCCCCTTCGGCGGATGCTTCGCGTCTCCCCGGAGCGCTGGTGCTAAATGCTGAGCGCCGACAGGATGGAGGAGTTTCAGAGCGAGGAAGAGGAGCCCTGGTACGACCAGCAAGACCTGGAGCAGGGTAAGGATGGGGGCACCCCGCAAGCTGCCAGGGATGGCGGGCCAGGGGGATGCGGGGGCAGAAAAAAAAAAGAAAAAAAGGGAAAATCCTGGGTGCTGGAGGGTGGGATGCCTTCTCTTAAGACTCACGTTTGCTTGGCAAAGCCAGCGCCTCGTCCTGCGGCGGCACCTCCGTGGAAATCTCGGCTCCGTGTCTCCCAACCACTGTCCTCAGCGTGGAAAGTTTAAACCCGATGGATAGAGACAGGGAGCCCACGTCGGTCCCGAGCACCAGGGGAGTAAAAAATTTGGTGCGTTACATCCACAGGGAAGCTGGTTCCCCGGAAAACTTGCTGCAGGCGGAATCAGACATGGGTAGTTATGACATTGCTTTCATGTCAGAGCAGTTGCAGGTAGAGTTAGCAGGAACACTAGTTAGAAATTAATACATCGGAAATAACGGGTTGCTAAGCTGAGGATGCTGAAAGTGTCTTAAAAGCTTTTGCTGTCCAAACCCAAATCCAAAGGGATCTTCAGCTTCTAAAACACGTAATTACTTTTAGAGGTTTTTCCAATCAACCGGGAGAAATTGGGAAGGAAAAAAAAAATCAAGGACAAGTTTCAAACAACAAAAATAGCTTTGGTAGAAGATAAATCTTCACTTGAGTAGTTTGTTTTAAAGTAACTGTACCTACATTTGCACTAGTTCTAGGTAATATTTATCCTAAGGCGGGACAGTTGGTGGCTGTGGGTATTTGGGGCTTTCTTTTTTTCTTAGATTTTGCTTATCTTAATATTTTGAGTCAACACGCAGTAAGTAAATATGCAAGAAGTCCCATTTCAGGCCAGTAGCCCAGGAATGAACTGAACTGATTTGTCAACGCACGGGGAAAATCATTCCTACCTAAATACAGTACCCCTCTGACACATTGCACTATAGGTATGGTATATAGGGTATATATATTCGTTTTAGCCAGCTGACTGTCAGCAGGGACGTGCTGTCCAGCTGCAGGGCCTCTGCCCACCGTCGCTCCGGTACATTATGTCATGATTTAAAGTTTACACAACTTCAGCTGCAGGGCAGAGGCCCAGAAAGGAATGATAACCACCCCCCCAGGGATCATTGCAGCTGGGTTTTAACCCCGATTTCTCAGTTAATAGGAAGTCTCAGTGGTGGGGTACTGGGCCCTGCGCTTCGAAACACAATGCTCAAATGAAGCCAGGGCAGAGGATGGAGATGGAGCTATCGGCTGAATAAACAGTGCAGCCTTTGAGTGCTCAGAAATTCACATTTCTGGGTGACGTCTTCCCATGGCTCACAAGGGGCCTGGGCACTGGTCCAGGGGCAGGATGCAGGCTGAGGAAGAGCAGAACTACGGGTGAATACAGGGAGTGTTGAACAACGCGGGAGCGATTGATTTTTACCGTACCGTTGTCCCCGGTGTCAGGTTCATGAGTCAGCACTGGCACCGTGCAACTGGCTCACAACAATAAAACCACCTTCCCAGTGCAGGCCAGGTTCCCAGCTCTGTCCCGGCAGCGTAAATGCAGAATAACTGCTCCCAGATGATGGACTGGTGCTGGGGATAGACTCCACCTTTGAGCACATACATGACTGGAGGAAAATACAGACCCAAAACAAAGCCCAGCTGTGAGGTTTGCAGCCTCCTGTACAAACAGGGGTCTGCACAGGCTAGCACAAACTCAGGAGGAGAGATGGGGAAGGCTTTAACTAAAATCACCCAACTGGAAAGGTCCTACGGGGTAATTACCACTGTAATTAATTTGCATGGTACACAAAGCATCGTGAAGGACAGTGCTAGACTTTGTCCACATACAGTGCGCCTTTGCGTTACAGCCGTAGCAGTATTCCGAGGTCTTTGGTGATGGCACAGCTGTGGAGCTGTTGGTTTGGAAATATGGGGGGGGTGGTGTGGAAAGTAGGGTGGAAGACGCCCAGCGTAGCACGATGTCGCGGGCTGGCATTACTAAGAGGATCGGCATGCCAGCAGCCCGGGGTCGCGCAGAAACCCACGCCTGGCAGCAGCGCCAGGCAGGCAGAGGACAAAAGCACAGCCTTAAAGACTGCTCCTTAGGAGCCAGGGGTGGGAGAAACGAGAAGAAACCTAAGCGAGGAGGAAGGTTCTTCTTGTGAACCAGTTGGTTGCTGGGCCTTTATCGTCATTTCACAGCATCATCAAATATTTATTACATTTACATCCAAAACTGTTTGCTAAGCAACGGATGGCTTAACTGGGAGCTCTGTGATGATTATGTTAATTAACCATTTTAGCACCATAGAGGAAATCATGCCTCTAGCTCCACTCTGAGCACCTGTTACTTTCCTCCCTGTCCTCCACACAGCTTTGGCTTGCTGAAATAACTCATTTTTCAAGAAAATACACCCCAATCACTCTTTTCCCCTCCCTGAAGCACCCACCACAACTGACTGTGTCAACCACTTGCCTTGGAGGTAGCAAGATCCAGTCCCCAACCTCAAGGCCCTTCCAGCCTCGTTCAGATGAAGCTGGTGCCTTTCAGATTCCTTTACCCGTTCCCTGGCATGCTGTAAGCCTGCGTGGCTCATGGTGTTGTACCGAGACACCTTAGCACATAGAAGAAAAGACTCAAATCCCAGCCAGGAGACTTAATGACAAGGAAACAGTAGTGGTGCCCTCTGAGGTGTTTCGTTCTTATGGTGATCTCTCTGGGAAGGCTTTCTGATTTGAAGAAAGTGGTAAAAATGGAGCTCTGATTACTTGGTAGCGTGGCTTTACTTATTGCCAGGCTTTCTAAGCACGAATGGATGTCAGCACTGCTTTGGTTCAGCCACAGCCTCACCTTGCATGGGCTGGGGAATCTGTGCCTCTAAGCGTTAAAGCCAGAATACAGTGATGGTGAACCTTTTTCCAGCCATTGGGAACTGATGATGTGGCTGCAGTTGCATCATACCCCGAGCACAGGGTGTACGTGCAGCCAGACCCCAAGAGAATGAATGAACTAAAATTAGAGAGTCTGAGCTGGGGATAAGTGGGGACACCTTTTCTGTTCATCAGGAGCATTTGTGTTCAGAAGGGCTGCATGCCAAATCAGTCACATCTGGATCCAAGCAGAGCAGAGACCAGACCCAGCAACTATCTCTGCCAGCCACTTCCAGCCTTCATCTCCTCCGCAGCGGTCTCCCGAGTCCTCCTCAGAGTCACCCTGCTGTATTACCTGATCTTCTCAGCCTCCTCATCCTTCTGCCAGCATTCAGGTCAAAGCCAAAGAGCAGAGTGCAGCCCAAGAGGAGGGCTCTCAAAGCCACCTTTGTGGTCCCTGGAGCCTAAATACAGCCCCCAAGTGCTGGGGAGATTCCTCCTGTGTAAATAACATGGCCTCATACTGCTCCAAGTTAGCCAGCAGGACTAGAGGTAGCACACGAACCAGCACATCATTTCATTGCCACTGTGAGACTGACAGTTCTCTGCTCCTGGGCAGCCACAGAAACTTTTGGGCCAAACCATCTGCAATGCAGGCTTAGGACTTTATGGCTGTAACCTCTAAAGGTCTCCAGATTTAAGTATCTTATTTTAATTCCTCCTCCTCCTGCCAAGCATCTGATTGCCTGCACGCTAAGAAGAAAAATGACACAAGGTGCTGAGCTTGCACCACTCCCAACTCATCCGTGTAAAGACACAGGGTCACCAGTGCCCTGGTGATCATCCCCTGACGGTGGGATGAGCCCAGGGGATCAGAGCTAGCACCCACACCTGCCCATTTTCCGCACCACCCAGCCTATGTGGGGTGGTCCATAGAGCTGCAATTCACTATGGGCTTGCCCGTAGGATTCACTGCACCGGGGAGCAGGTGGCACCCCAAATTCTGTCCCTTGTGGCGCAGTTACCCTGACAATCCAGCTCAGGGGACAAGCCACCCGGCTTGCCTGTCCTCCAGGAGCACAGTGGTTAACTTGCTGTCCTTCCTCCCCAGTGGCAAGCCAGCAGGATGGAATTTTGCCTGCAGTAGCTGAGCCACTTACTTATTTAGCAGTGCAGTACAGCAGGTAGCTTATGGAAGTGGAAAGTTTTCAGTGACTAATTGCTGAGCTGCTTGGGAATGACAAGAGGGACTAGAAAAGTCACAGGAGACAAGGAGACAGATGACAGTTAGGTTAGTCTGAGGAAGGGACGAGAGCCTCCAAATCTGCAGAGGAAAAAAATAAAAAGAATATATATAGAGATGTATTTTCCTAGAATAAAAATTCCCCTGTTATGTGAAGGCAGCAAGAAAACAGGGCATGAGAGCCCCACACAGCAACTTCCAGAATAGCCCTCCTGATGTCTCACAGAAACTCCTTCCTACATCTGCTGAAGCCCAGGCACATACTTCCAGCTGTGGGAGGGAGCAGAATTAGAGGAACTGCTGGAAAGGCAAGAAGGAGAGGCAAAGGGGAGGGAAAAAAAAAAAAAAAAAGTCAGATTTTTCCATATCTCCCATCCTGAAACAATCAGCTAACAGTGGCACTTCTCCTTGGCAAGGCCATGTGCGAAGGATTTATGGTCCAAGACCTGAAGGACATTCCCCCCAAGGGAGCCCTGAGCCCAACAGGCAGGGAGACAAGGCAGTGGCCACCAACACCCTGCACGGAGAAGCTGTCCCCTTCCCTGCCTTTTCCAATCCTCTCTCTTTCCTCCCGGACAGCCAGCGCTGGCTGGTGACAGGGTGGATGCACTGACTCGGTGTGACAGGCAGGAACCACTTAGAGCTGTGGGAGCACCAGGGTCCGATCCTGCTCCTGCTAAAAGCAGCCCCAGCGCTCGGGATAACGCAGGGCTTGCTCGCTCCCGCACACACTCCATCTCCTTGGCTAAAAACGGCCTTTACCCAGGGCAGCACAGTGGTACGTTCCCACCTCACCCGACTGACACATCCCTGTGCTCACACCAAACGCATCATTAGGGCTTCCAAAGCTTCTACTCATCACACTCAAAAACACACATGCAGGCCAAGAATTTAGGAAAATATCTCCAATAGAAAATACCCTGGAGGAACAAGACCAGATGTTACTCAACTGCTGGTCTTTGCACAGCTGGGAATTTTAAAGTGATTTTATGTTAGGGTTTGGGGGCTTTTTGTTTGGGTTTTTTCTTTTTTCCATACATATTTAACAAACAGTTGTAAACCTTCTCTCCAAGAGGTAACAGTTCCTTTAATGGTTTAAACAGCCTGTTCCTCTGCAGCCTTCTGGTAAGTCACTCTAGTTTATCCCATGTGCAGCGCAGCTGCCCCCACACTGCTCAGTTAAATTGTCTCCTCCCTGAAGATTTCAGTCCTTCGAGTGGGTGGTATCCAGGTCCACGCAGACCCCTTCCAGTTCTGCAGCTGAAGGGATGGCAGCTGGAGCTAGGACATTATCATGCTGTCCTCCAAGTTTTTTCGGCCCGCAGGCAAGCGTTGAGTCCTGGGAAGGCTGGGAGGTCAGGGCTGAGCACTGGTGTCTGCAGGAGGAGGCAGAGCAAGGAGCAGCACAGAACATCTTCAAACTCAGCCTGGAAGGCTGACGGTGTTCCTCCTGCCTAGTTCCACAAATGGCACCGATCACTCACCTGAGGTCAGAACCTCTTCCCACATGGGTAGCGTCTCCAGCGGGTACCAACAGCCAGGCACAAGGCAGTGTGTGAGCTTAGCACCTGGAGGAAGAGGGCTCCAGAGCATTTCCCAGCAGTGGATGGGAAGGGAGCAGTACTGGGGGAGCAGTGTGCAAGATGACACACTCTAAAGCCAAGCAGAGGGGCTGCTAGAAAAGAGGTGGCCAGGTTTTTGGTGTTGCTGCAGAGGGTCAGGCTAGTTTCTGCATTGAGCTGTACCACATGGCTGTGGAAGAAGGATCTTCTCTGTACCCACATGCTTCAGGCATATAGAATAGAATTGTCTAGGTTCCCTCCCTTCCTGGAAGGGACCTTTAATGTCATCGAGTCCAACCATCAACCTGACACTGCCAAAACCACCATTAAAGCACGTCCCTCAGCACAATGTCTACCCATCTTTTAAATACCTTCAGGGATGAGGTATGAGAAGGAGCAGACAGGAGTAACCGGCAGCTGCCGTGCTGGTGGTGGTCTCAGGAGCTGCTGCAGGTGGCAGTTGAGCTGGAAGTTGGTTGCTCTCCGAGACACCAAACCTCTCGGGATCAGTGGTTCCTCCTGCCTGCCCCCAGCAAGAGGACAGCAAGGGCGACCGAGTCAGCCAGCAATGGCTCAGAGTAGGAGAATAGGTTGTGTGAGCAGGAGCAGGGCTGGAGAGCTGACATGGTTGTGGCAGCCCATCACCGTGGGCACCGTGCTCTGCTGCACGAGTGCACTGACCTGTCCTTCGCAGGTCGCCGTTGCCTGGAGCTCCGCACGTGCACAGTCCTGTGGTACGGCAGCAGCAACACACACGTAAAGTCTCCCTGGAGCTAATCCTCCTTGTCCGTCCTGGGTCGGTTACAGCCCCCTGCCCCCAAAACATGCTGGGGGGATGAGATTCCCACACGGCACCCAATCCACTTGCCTGTGTCTTTAGATTTAAAAGAGGAAAAGCTTCTATTCACGGTTCTCTGCATCCCAACATAATTAATTAGATGGAGCTTTGCTGCCCAGAGGAGGGGTGCACGCAGCAAAGCGCTGGCTGCCTCTTTCCTCTCTGCTTCTCCCCAACAACTCCACTTTTATGTATTTATTTAGGACGCTTTCTGGTCCAGGTGCACTATATCAGAGCCTCTGAGCCACCAATCACCAAGCTCTTTGAAACCATTTTAGCCTACAAGGCAAACACGGGCACCGAGGCTGTTGAGATAAGAGAACAGCAGGAAAAGACGCAGATGGGGCTGCGACCATGGTCTAATAACATGCTCTGTGTTATCATGCTCTAACAACTTGGCAAAACACATATTGATTGCTGTGGGCGCGGGGACAGGGCTGCTGTGTTTGTGTAGACACGTACAGCTTATGAGCAGAGGTAGCCATCATAAGTCTCTAACGTTAACGTACAAGGGAGGCTTTGGGGCACAGAATGTTAGAGGGCAGAAAGAAAAACATGAGCATCAATTAAATAAGTTTTTAAAAAATTGATGAGCATCTGAGAAGAATAAAATAAAATAAAAAAAAAGAACTGATAGAAAGGAAATACTGAATAAGACTGAAAAATACAGAAGGCAAGGAAGGGAGCAGCAGGGGCTAAGAAAAGAAGGCTGGAGGGCTTCCCTGCAGCACAGCACGGTACAGACAGAGCACCCCTGAGACCTTTGCCAGGGTTTTCTCTGCCTTGGTGGTGCCAATTTTGCTCAGGGGACTGGAGACAGCACAGAGGGAGCTGCTCTCATTGCACTGCTCTTGCCTCGACCCCCTGCAAACCACATCTCTCTGCCACCACCCGAGCTCCCCACCACCACCAGGGAAGCCTGCAAAGCCAAAGGCAGCCCAGGGGTATGTAACAGATTACACAAGAGAAAGAAAAAGGAAAGAAAAGGAAGAAAAAGAGCAAGGAGGAAATCCAGCCAATCTCATTAGGCTAACAGAAATGCCAGTGTACCCAACATCAGCTGAGCCCAGCTAGAGCCACGGTTTGAAAGGAGGACGTGAAGAAGGAGGATGTGCCCGTGCTGCCAGGGACCTCCCGCACAGCCCCTGCCTGCGCTCACCCATCCCTGCCACAGGCACCTTTCCCTCTCGCTGCATTGGGCTGCTCTGCAAAGCAAACCCTGCCTTTGCCGTACACCTGATTACACCAAAATGGCAGGTCCCCACAAAAAAACCCACACAGAACATCAAGCGCAAAGCTGATCTGGGGAGGAATGTCCAAGTTATGCCAGCAGAAAAGGGACGGAGAATCCACGCCTCAGCAGTAAGCCCAATGGCTCTCTGAAAGCTCTGCCAGGCCATGGGAAACACTATCAGCTGTGGAACAGGCATGTTGAAAAGGCTTTTCCACATCCAGACATGCCTGCAGGTGGTTTGCAAGATGCTGTCAGGTGGCACTTGCTTCTCTGCACCCCAGCACGTTCCATTGCAAAGGCTTATAACAGCTAAGAACACAGATTGCCTCCATCACCTGTCATGGAGCAGCAGTAAGCGATACACAAAAGCTGATCTTCATTGTAATATACCCAGACAGCACAATCCCTTGCAGCTAAGAAGAAAAATAAATGAGCAGCAAGTATACCCTACCCTGGGGTAAACCAGCACAGCATCATTTATTTAGATTTTGAAAGGGATAATTGCACCTACCCTTGACTCTAAGTACCCGTGTGTAATGGAGCAGACAGCAAATGCAATTAAATTAAACGTCAACAGCATTAAACATCAGTTCTTAACTCTCAGCCTACCCCATCCATCAGCTCCCAAGCACCCTGAACTTCCTCCGGAGACCTCCAAGCCAGAGCTCTGCTCCTCCCTGTGCTTCAGCAGGTGACTCCACCACCTGCAGCAGAAGAGCAGCCCTTTCTGTAGACCCAGTCCTTGAGGAAGGGACAAATAATTCCTTAACAGATGTTTAGCTGAAAAGGACCTGCAAAAACATGCACCATAACCCCCTGATTTTTACCTCTACGAGCCAAAGGACTTCTAACCCCTCCACACAAGCCTGCCTGTCTTGCAGGATGGGGAGAAGGTTGGGTTATTTAAAGGTGAGGAGCAAAGCTCGCCTGTGCTCAGAGCAGCAGGCGTGTTCTTTCACAGCCTAAACACGGGAATCCCTCAATGCAAGATAGACGATGGGGAAAAGCCCAAAGCGGCTGCTCCAGATGGTGGCTTCCTCCAGGAAGTGTTTACAAGGACCACTGAATAGCTACTGGATCACCAACGTGCCGAGAGCAGCCGAAACCTCCTCTGGCCAGCACCAGGCTTATGCTCCCCAAAAGCCACAACCAGGAGATGCTGAGGGGCAAAAAAAACCCAAACCTTCAGAGAGTGGGCTGTGGCAAAACAGCTCTGCCCAACAGATGCAGACCAGCACTGGGAAGGCAGAAACTGCTCCAAACCCATTTTGTGCCTCACCGCAAGCTGCTGCGAAGGCTGGGGCAGGCGGGAAGCGCCCGGCTCCACAGCAGCCCCGTGGGCATGACTGCCCAAACCAGCATTGCCACGGGATGCTGCAGCAGGGGAGCACCCTACAGTTGGTTCCTCAGCCTCTTTCAGTCAAAGACAACCTGCTACAGCTTTTGGATCGTGATTATTTATTTTTTTTTTTCCTCCAAGTTTCCCCAGTGACACAGGGCCAGCAGGATTATCGCTGGGCTGATGATGATGATCTCTGCAGCTCCAGGATGGCTGCCTCCTCGATGCACTCCCTGGCCACGCTCCCCGGTACCGAGCGCTGCTTGGATTCAACTCCCGCTCCCTTCCCACCATATGGTCTCTCCTCTCTTCCCCTCCCTCCTCGCTCAGGCGCCTTTCCCGCGGAAGCTTGCAGGGAAACGCAGCCTCCCTCCCTCCCTCCCTCCGCTTTGCTCTGTAGGCGCAGCTCTTTGTTTGGGGACGCGGGGTGTCTCCTTGGCTGGTGCTAATTAGAACGGTCATGTCAGCGCTTGCCGTACTGAGAGCCAGAGGGTACGGAGCTGGTGTTGCCCAGGACTGTTTGCATCCGCCGTCCTCTCCCAAATAGGATTTGGGCAACGCTGGGCTCCCCAATTTTTAAGCGGAATGTCGGGCGTTTCGCAGCGGCGCCTTCCGCGCAGGCGGGCTGCGGGGGGGGATCGGGCACATCGAGCGGACACACAGCACAGCCGCTCCCCACCACTTTATTTCTCCTCCTGCATCGAGCAGGGAGGGGGAAGGGAGGCATCAGCATATCTGCTAAATTAGGGCAAGTCCTACAGCACTGCCTGGCTGATCTGATAGCAGAGAAGCAAAGAGGAATAAAAAAAAAAAAAAAAAAAAAAAAGAAAAAATTGTGGGAAGCCACAGTGTTATGAAAAGAGAATCCCCAAATAGTTCCTTCCCCCCACCCCAAGCAACTTGCTAAAAAATTCACACTCAGGTTTCTGAGGTCTTGAAGGAGAGGAGCCGTGTGTGCCCCAAGCTTGTGCAGAGCCACAATTAGTGCAAAAATCAAGAGGGAGCTGGGAGCTAAAGATGACATTAAAGCACTTCCACAAGCATCCCCTCCCTCCCCGCAGTCCCACAGCCCAGGGGAGACCAACAGGTAGGGAAGAGGACTTGGGCGTGAGGGAGATGGATGAGGCAGGATTACTGAGGATGCTCTGCCTGGCTGGTGAGCAGAGTGAGCGAGCGTGTGCCTGACGACGGCCGAGGCAGTTAAAAAACACTAAAAGAACCAACTCCCCTGTGTGCTTCAAGCCTGGAGTCTCCCAGGCCCTTACGCTCAAAATGGGAAGGAAGAATCAATTTCCTCCTCAGAGCTCAGCCCCTTTCTTTCCTCTTTCCCACTCGTCCCCAAACGCTGCCCATTTCCCCCATTAAATTATTGCTGACAGAGCCCTTTAAATTACAAGGCAGGATCTTGCGCTGCCTAATCCACTTAACTCAACCCCAGCTGATTAAATTGGATGCCATATGGTGGGAGAGCACTGGTTAATCCACGGGGACGGGGACACACTTGACTCATTACCTGGAGTGCAGCACGGAGCCCTTTCCCTACACATCCCTGTGCCGGGGGCCTTGCTCGCTGCGGGGGATGCGATCTGCAGGGTGCCCGTCTCCAGCAGCGACACCGGCTCTGCCAAGGTGGCACTGCCATTAAATACAGCCCCAAACAGCTTAAAGGCACACAAATCGTCCTCTGCCCTCTGCTGGCATCTGGCTGTTCCCCTGTCCCCCAGCTGGCGTAGCCAACATTCGGTCTCCCAAGGGCACTTTGGAAACTGGGGAAATTTGGTGCTTGGGAAAAAGGAGAAAAAATAAAAAATTTTAAAAAAAATAAAAATAGGTGGAGGAGGTCTGTCCGTGGGGAAACGTGCCAATATCTTGATTGCATTGATAGCCAGGGATTGCAGCCCTCAGACCAGGTCACTGTGCAATGATGAGGATTATAATTAAAAAGGTCACAGCCTAGAATAACCACCTGCAATGCGGGCCACAGCTGGAGAGCACATTCCGGTGGCAGAGGGGAGACTCAAGGACACACTGAGCAGCCGTTGGCAGGAGCACACCTGGGGAGCCACTCCTCGGGCACCGCTAGAGCTGCGCAGAGAGAAACCCGGCCATCACCCGAATTAATAACACGTCAGCACTTCCCACAGCACAGTGTTATCCGTCAGGAGAGCCCATCCCAAGCACTGACAGCCCTCCTCCCGGGGAGCACTCGTCTCCCAGAGGTCAGTGTGAGTCTCATTTGGTGATGGGCCATTTGAAGTACAAGAGATCCGTGGTTTTCCCAGGCTCACAGCACATCCTAGGCATCCTGGTTCCCCCTCTTCTTGTCCTAGTGACCAAGTATCACTTTTCCGCAATCAACCCATGGCCAAAATAACTGCTGGAAAAAATTCTCTCAGCCCTAGCAGAACCTTTGCAAAACACACCATTACCTGCAGATGAGAAAGGAGCATTACCCACAGCTGGAGTACTGTGTCCAGGAGCATTGACCCCACCTGGAGCACTGTGTCCAGCTCTGGAGTCCTCAACACAGGAAGGACATGGATCTGTTGGAACGGGTCCAGCGGAGGGCCACGAAGATGATCAGGGGGATGGAGCACCTTTCCTATGAAGACAGGCTAAGAGAGCTGGGGTTGTTCAGCCTGGAGAAGAGAAGGCTCTGGGGAGACCTTATAGCAGCCTTCCAGCATCTGAAGGGAGCTACAGGAGAGCTGGGGAGGGACTCTTTGTCAGGAAGTGCAG
>JAOXNO010000003.1:30540679-30552516 GCA_028565335.1 Limnodromus scolopaceus | reverse complement strand
GAAAGAGAAAGAGAAAGAGAAAGAGAAAGAGAAAGAGAAAGAGAAAGAGAAAGAGAAAGAGAAAGAGAAAGAGAAAGCCTTTGAAGCTGGCATCCTGCCTCACAGCATCCTTTGCATGGCCTCTGCAAGGAGGCTTGTGATCCTGTGGACCCCAATGCTCCTGTACAGTTGTGAAATACCACTTCTGGAGAAGAACTACTCTTTGGGGAAAAAAAAAAAAAAGTCAGAGCATCCTTTTCTTGAGAACTGCCAAACAGTAAATTGTTGTAAATCTCATTTCAAAACTGCAATTTGTTCTAAATCTTCTTTCTCATCTTCACAAATGTTTGGGGTTTCTTTGGCCCAAGATGGAAGTAGTTAAGACAATTCCACTGGCCCCACTTTGCCCCAACTCCACAAGCGACCTTGCTCCCTGTGAACCAGGCTGGGTGCACCAAGGGACTTGAGGAGGTCAGGGCAGACAGGGTTACTGCCTCCTGCAGTACCCCAGTAAATCCCCATTGCCCTAGGGGAGTATTTTGGCTGGCACTTTGAGAAGACAGACATTGAATTAGGGATAAATAGGCTGCTGAGAAGGTATATCTCTAGCTGCATGATCTGGACAATGTCACCAGCATTGAGGCCCCAGATGATGGTCTTTATTGACAGCTTTCTTCTGAATTTGCTGTGTGTATGAGCGTGCCTTTGAAAAGCGAGGCAGGATGGAAGTGGGGAGGCAGCCCTGCCTCAGCTTTGGACTCCCAAGGGCTCTAAGCTCCACTTCTCTACCAGCTTGAGTGCAGCATCACATTGCAACTACGCCCGCCAGGAGTTGGGAGAGGCACTTTCTTGGCAGGGCAATGGGAAGCAGTGTATGGAGACCCCCAGCTTCACGAGGAAGACTGACTCCTGAACTGGAAACATCCCACTGCTCAGGACAAGGTGGTAGGGCTGGGAAGTGCTAGCAAGGAAACCACACACTCACTGCAGTGATGGTGCTTGGAGCATTCATCGGAAAGCCATGGAGAGCCAACGGGACAAATCTGACTATAACTCAATGTTCCCGGTGGATGAGGTAGCCTCACAGGGAGGTTGGCCACAGTAAGTCATGGGGCACAAAGGTGCGTTCCTCACACCTCCCCAGCCACGATGAACCATGGCAGCTCATGCCACAGGAGCTGTGGCAGAGCTACATCAGTTCTCCAGTGCCAGTTGTCTCAAAGCATCCACCAGGCTCTACATTTTGTCTCCCAGCATCCAACAGGCTCAGCTATAGAGAGCCTAAAGAAGTGTTTTTACCAGCTCCACAGGGCAGCCACCTGTCAAATTCCCCTTGCACAGGCAGGAGGCTGAAATACAAGCTCAACTGTAAGCCGATTTCACAAAATAAAACTTGTCACCTTGCCACCCCCAGCTACCCTGGGCCAGTAGCAGAGCAGGGACCTGGGGACAAACATTGGCTACAGGAAACTTCCTCCACACGTGTCAAGTTAATGGCCTACACTCCAAATGAGACAACACTGCAGACAGAAAAAATGGAGGGAACAAATCCCAAAGCATCAGTAGCTTTGGGCTGGCATCTGGGTACCATCCAGAGATCAAAGTGGTGAGAAACAATGGCTGAGATGATGGGTTTGCATAGCTCTCCACAGGTTGTCTGAATGCTGCAGAAGCTATTTGGACCCATGAACACACCAAGGACTTTTCAAAGGATTGTAAAAGTCCTGGTTCATGATTTGGGAATTGCCAAATTTCTGACAACCTCACATGCTTTTTAAGGAAAGGGGATTTAAGGTAGTGGAAACGAATCACCTGCAAGAAGGTGCATTGGGGAGGGGCAGGACTCTTAACCTCAAAAACCAGATGTTGCAAAAGGCCAGAAAACTCCCCCAGCCTGAAGGCACAGTGGTTTGTCTGGGCTGAAGCATACTCATACCTGGAAGTGTCTAGAGCAGAGGCTCCTCTCCACATGGTGCGGAGAGCACTGCCTTCTCCCACCCCGTTCTTTTGCAAAAATCTGCAATGGCTGGATTGCTCTTGAACATGTTCATGTCCCCACTTGCTGTGATCCAGCAGCTTTTGGAGGCTGTAAATTAATGACATGATAAATCAGGTATTCTAGCACAGGAGCAGGATGAATCCCTATCAGGCAGGGCTGGGAAACCCAGAAGTGCTGCAGATGATGCCTGCCAGTGCTTTCTAAAGCACACTTTCCAAAAACGTGCCTTGAGGGGATGGATTCACAGCCCACAAACCCCAGCATATCCATAAGCCCAGAAAAAGAGCAAGACCAAAGAGGCTGTCAGTTGGCTTGTTGCACGGCCGTACAAGTCAAGAACCTGGAGTCATGGCTGTAGCTGTAGGAACAGCACCCCAGGACCATCCAGGTTGTCGGCCATAGCTCTGCAGACACCAGCAAGGCAGTATGAGAACAAGAGGAATAGTACAGCAAAAATCATAGGAGTGCTATCATCCTAATCAAATGACAAGCCAGCTGGTACACCAAAGCCAGCTCTCCCACCAAGCCAGCTGTGTCCATCCTCCTGGGGAGCCCCTGGAGATGGAGCACCTTCCCAGTCAGTGCCACAAGCATGGGAGGAGGGAAGGGAAGCAGGAGGTTCAGCCGGGCATCACACTGCTTCCACCAGAGGCAAGCAAGTGCGCTGGATACCGGGAGGCGGGCTGTTGTAAAGCAGGGTGAACACAGCCCGGGTCCATCTGGAGACAGATCTGCTGGTGTTGGACCAGGGTACGGTCACATTTAGAGGTTGCATAACCTTTGCTAACAACTGTACGTGATACTGTGCTTTAATCCTCACTCCTCCTGAGGAGGCAAGGAGCAGAACACCCTGGTTTTACAAATCGTAGTCACTGAAAACCAGCAAGATTAGAATTTGGTGGCCATTTGTTGCTGGTTTTCAACAGAACAGCAGACAGCACTTACTGGATGATGTGGGGAGCTGAAGAACCATTCTTCTCTCTAACTTCATTAGAAACCAAGAATTGGCAAGGATCCTCCCTCTCTACAGGTGACGACACGGCAGAGTCCTCCATGGTCAGAAAAAGAAAGAACTGATGAGAGGGAAGTCAACTTGCTGAGAGTAGGGTGGCCAGGAGACTCACAGGCCAGTCAAGGGAAAAGAGAAAGCATGCTGCATAATTGGAACAAGCCATCATGAAAACAATCCCAAACTTAATTCACTTGGATGGGACTTCACATGGTGCTTAGAAGAATTAGCACTTTATCTTTGCAGACACGAGAAGCAAGAACTTGTTCCACCGTTGTGCAATCACTGATGTCCATTTTCTGCCCCCCCCCCCCCTTTTTTTTTTAAGAGCCAGCGAAAGAAGAGTTTTTACAGCTCCCCCTGGGAACTGGAGTTGTGTCAAGGAACAGCTGGTATGTCCCTGGGAGGTCAGTCTCTAGCAGGTGGTCAGGAGGACACAAAGCCTGTACCCCAGGGACAGTGTGGATCCAGCCATGTGCCACACCTGAACACTGGGAAGCCAGGCTCGCCCGTGGGGCAGCATCGCAGGCAGAGCGACCTCTCAGTGCCCCACGGAGGAAACCCTGCCTCGGTGCTCACCCCAAACAGACCATCAAAGGAACCAGAGTGACTTTCCTTGAGAGAAGCGGTTACAACTGGAGGGCTGTAGTTAACCGTGGCCAAGCTCTTCCATTGTTATTTTACAGTTGCTTGATGTTCTGAAAGATATTTAGAAAAATGACTTTAGCTGCCCCGTGCCAAACTGGGCAAGGGTGAAAAAAAAAACGAAAGTTGGCAGACATGTTATTCATTCAGCATGTAGTTTGGATGACGTCCAGCGACTAACACAGGAGTTTTAACTGATCTGGGAGACTAAAAACCATTCACAAATACTTTGATTTAGGGTCACTGTGATTTCTTTTTACAAATAATTTTCATTGAGAAGTATTTTTTTAATTAGGATCGACAGACCTAATAGCAACTCTATTGTGTGCACAGTTCGTCTTCCCCGTCTTCATAAATGACTTACATATGTGCTGTGCTAGCTTCTTGTTCACTGCACACGATGGGGCTTGTTCACGGGGCAACCAACGCCTCACAGACAGTGCACAAGCCGTGCTGGGCTTCTCTCTCCAAAGGCACGCTCTGAAGAAGACCCAGACGGAAAGCAACAGAAGCTTTGACCATCCTGTTCCATGTCCCAGCCCGGTGACTGGTCTACGCCTTTGCACAACTTCAGACATCCCACGCAGCTGCAACCACCTTGCAATTGCCCCGTCTCCGAGAGTCGGAGATGGCAACTTTGCTTTGATTGCTTTATTGCTCCAAGTCTCACCATGGCTCAGGAAATACTCAGCACCAGAATACGCTCCCTTTTCCACGGTGGGAGGGCTGAACAAGGACTTGACCAAGGCAAAGATCTGACACATCCTGGCAAAAAGCTGCGTACAACAGCGAGTCTTAACTCAGTCACCCCCTAACACAGTGGATCGCCAAGCTAAGCCTGAATAGATCCAGGAAGACCGCAGGAGAATTCGGACGGTGGATGGGAGAAGAATGGCTCAGCGACTCAAATGCATCTTTCTTGGCATGTGACAGCCTCTTCTCTGACTTGCACAATAACAATTGCATCTCAGCCACTTTTGTTACGAATCTTATCTGTTGTTTGAATGGCTCTTAGATTCCCTCCTGCCATTATAAATGTCCATACAAGTTCTTGGAGTCAGCAGAGTCGTTGTTTAGTAGCTGAATAACAGGCTCGGGCTCCAAACTTTGTGATGCTCACTGTAATGATCAGATATGTTCTTAAAAGCCCTCCAAATTGGATTTCAAAACAAAAGTCCCATTGATCTCAAACCTGAAATCCCAGCCATGACTCTGAAAACCTTCTCCCCTGTCTTTCAGAGGAACCGAAACTGGTGCAATAAAAGATGAGTGCAACAGTCAAAGAAAGGGTTTATCTTATGAGAGAAAACTACCAAAACCCGGTCTTATTTAACTACCAGAACAGGGGCTGAAGGGGGTAAAATTGCTACTGAGAGAACATGTGGAAGGGGAGAAAAAATGAGAAAACCTTATGAAAGCTCTGAGCCGAAAGCTGCGGAGCTGTCAAGAAGCCCTTGGTATGTTCAGATTGGGGTCAGAAAGATTCCTGATTTTCAGAGCAAAGGTCTGTGACAGGTTTCAGCAGAACCCACACAAGCAACCAACAAGCCTGACAAACATATGGGACATATTGATATGACCACATCAGCAAGGAAGGGACCCAGGAGGTCTAGTCTACTGATGGCAAAACATCAGTACCTGGGTGAGGAAGGAAGAGATTCCCCTGTCTCCTGCATCTGTCCATCGCCTCTGTCTGTCCTGTTTTGCACCTCCCTTTTTTCAAACAGTCCCATCAGGTTTGTTTTGGCCATGTTATCTTGTTTCAGTGCTGGGCAGACCGACGCAGGTCCCTGCAGCAGAGCCACAGCTACTCAGCCAGGAGGGGCTGCTATGGTAGAGCTCCTATTGAAAAAGATTACCTATTGGGAAGTAAAAAGTGCATTTTTCTGATTTCTTCTGTTTACTTAAATAAGCAAATGCCTGTATTCAAGCCACATTGAGACTCAAAACCAGAGTATTAGGTGGTTGCTGTGACTAGCAACACAGAAAGAGGCTGAGAAAGCAGGGTCCCACCAACACCATCCCACCAAAGGAGAAGCATCGGCAGGTCTGTCCCCAGGATCACCAGCAGCCACCTGGAGCACATCCGCTCTGAACGCGGTAACGCCAGCCTGCACTGGGGAGGAGCAATGACCTCTGCTGCTGCCTGCACTTGATCAGCACCATCACCACCAGCAATTCTCACCCCACTGTGGTCAGAGACAGACCGGCCACATGCTTCTGGGGTGCCAGGCTTTCACCAAACGCATCTCCTCAGCAGTTATGTATCTACCAGCTCTCCCACATGAATAAAGCCGTGGCTTAGGCTCCGTGAGGATATCTGCTGGCGTCAGCAAGCGGCGTTGTTAGGCCTCGGTTAAAATCGTTTAATGTCATCTGTCTTCAGGATAAAAAGAGCAAAAGGAGAGAGAAGGACTGGCAGAGCATCAGCCCTCAGGTTGCCACAGGGGTGCAGTGCGGCGATGCTGGCCCGGCACACAGTTCCCACGCCGGGGACCCATGGGAGAGGTCTGGCATTGGGGCGGGCTTCCACTCAAACGTAGCATCCACGTAGCACGGCGTGTCCCAGGCGTTCGGGGCAGTGCTGCAGGCTGACAGATAGTTGCTGACAGCTGGCAAGCTGCAGCTCACCGCAGCTCCTAAACATTGCTTCTCTGTTAAAAGGAAACTGTTTTCCTCTCTGTGGTTTGGGTTTGGGTTTTTTTTTTTTGTTGTGCTGTGATTTGGGCTGGACTGGCCAATGGGGGACGGCAAATGCTCTCCCTCACCTCTCTCTCCTAGGAGGGACAACACATCGTTACCCACGGAATCACTAATAGTACAGGCTGTAATCGTAGTGTCGGGGCAGAGAGGGGGGTTCCTCCCATGACACCTAAGCGTCACCTAACACATGCAGACACCTTCACAACCTCATTCTGAATCTTAAATCCTCGATGAATGTTACTCCCTCCAGCACAGAGTGCGTCTCGTGGGCCACCACGACCCCCACCTCGTGAACCCCACTTGTGGGATTTTTGGCGATGCTCATGGCAGCGTCCGTCACCCCCACGAGCAGGGAGAGGCACTTTTAGCCGAAGGCAGCCTCGCTGCGGCCAGGCTGCAGGATTCACGGGCTGGTGGCAAGGACGGGAGGCAGAGGGATCTCCCCGAAAACCCACCAAAAAGCTGCGGCGGGGATGCCACCACGGGCTCCTCGGCACTTCCCGCTCCCGCCGGCAGCCCCCAGGGGAGAGGGGGCCCACAAAGCCCCCGGGGCCGGGAGACGCCTCCGGTGCCCGGTTGAGGGGGGTGAGGACAAGGCTCCGGGGGGGCGGCCGCCCGCCCCCGGCGCGGCCCGGCCGCCCGCCGCTTCCAAGTGGGTGCGCCTGAACGTGGGCGGCACGTACTTCGTGAGCACCCGGCAGACGCTGTGTCGGGAGCCCAAGTCCTTCTTGTGCCGCCTCTGCTGCCAGGACGGGCCCGAGCTCGGCTCCGACAAGGTGAGGCCGCGGTGGGGGCCGGTGTGTGTGTGTCCCCCCAACCCCGGGAACGGCGAGGCCCCGAGCCCAGGCGGCGACCGCCCCTCCTTGAGCCGCCTTAGTCCCCGCGGCAGCGAATGTCACCGGGGGGAGGAGCGCCCCGACTTGCAGTACGGGCAGGGTGACAGCCTCGGCTGCTGGTGTCCCCAGGGCCAGCACCCCCCGATGCTGCTCCCCCGCAGCCCCCGACCCTGCAGCGTGGATGGGTCCATCTCCACAGCAGCCGTGGTCCCCGGGGACACACGCTGCTCTGACACACTATTTCCTCGTCCCTCGTGTCCCATTGCACGGCCACAGTTTTGGCCGCATCCCAAAGAACGGGGTTTAGAGTCCCCTTGTGCCCGTAACACCCGGGGTCTGCAGCCACCGGTGCCCTCCACCTCCTGGGGTGACAGGGCTGTCCTCAGGGAGCAAACCAGCACCTTCCCACGGTGGTCATAGCAGAGAGGGAACTAGAACAAAACTTTCATAGAAACAGGAATTGTAATGATTTCTCACCCTGCGCACATTGAGGGGTTTTTTTTAAATACATGTCATGTTGCTCTCCCGAAAGATGACAGTGCACGTTCCTTGCAGGGGTGGATGGGTTTGAAGTGGTTGCAGTTGATCGGAAGGACTTTGCAAACAGTTGTTCTTGTAATTGCAGGTTTTCTGTAGGATTTGCTGCAGGAGGCTTTGTACGTATTTTGTGGGTAGGTCAGCCTGAGAATTAGTGAGGGAATTAGAAGGGAATTGCCACTCCCTTCAGAGTTTAATCAAAAAGATAAATCCTGGTTGTGATCAAAATAGCGGTCACCGGCGTCAGCGAGTCGAGGAGGTGACCTTTCAGAATGTTTTTTCACAGTTTTTTTTGTTGCTTTAGAGCAGATTGATTGGCAAGACATATATTGCTTCAAAGCGACTTGAGGGAGTGATATGAAAGGTTTACTTCAGAACTGGCTCAAGAAATGCTTTTGGTTGCGAGTTGTTGGTTGTTTGGTGGCAGTGGCTGTATTGCCAGAGACATGGCTGGTGCAGTGCGATGTGCGTTTTCAGTAGCAGAAAGGAGGGGGATAAAAAAAAAAGAGCTACTTAAACCATCATATGCTGTGAGCTAGAACTGGAGATCCAGTTTTCCTTCACACTTTTCTAGTTAAACTTGTCTGAAAAACAAATTTAGACAGAACACAGCTGCCAGCTTTTGGGTTTTATTCTTGCAGTGAAGAAAAACTGCCAAGCCCTGCTTTTCTCTCCAGGTGTATAACTCTGTGTCCAAGTGCTTCATTTGAAGCATCTGCCAGTGTTACTGAGCTGCAGCATTTGTAGCCGAGTTCAGATATTAAAGAAAAAAAAAAGAAAGTTGGTTTAAATGTGGAGTGCACCTTTCACAGGCAAATGAATCCAGGTTCTCAAAGAGAAACTGCTCAATTTATTATTTTAAACTGAAATTATTTTTTTTCCTGTTACCATTTAACCATCCTTGATTCATTCCTCTACTCACTCAACAGGATGAGACGGGGGCATATCTCATCGATAGAGACCCCACCTATTTTGGTCCAATACTGAACTACCTCCGACACGGGAAGCTCATCATAAACAAGGAGCTTGCAGAAGAAGGTGAGAGAAAATTACAGGGCGAGAACTTCAAACAGTGTTTGATAGCGGTATCCCCGAGCCATCATCGGAAACTTGCCTGAGTGCAGAGGGTTCCTGGCACGGTGATGTGTACGGGTGTGAGAAGCCGTGTTTCCCAGCAGTGCTGCTAGTTAGTACCATTAGCTTCTCAGAAGGATGCTCATTAGCAGGGATTAAATCATTAGGTTCTATATCTTCCTGGAAGCAGAGGCCTGCAGCTTGCAACACAAGTCATTGCTGTTTTGCTTAGCTCAGAGGTTTTTGTTAGCGAAGCAAAAGATCTGATAGCACATCTCCTCTCCCCCCACAGACGTGCAAACAAAATAGAGATTGTGCCACCAGGTTTCTGATAATCCCAGGGAAAATAGAATAATATTTCCTAAAAATCCTCTAAGTCACAAAAGCAGATGACAACTAGTTGGTCGTTTTCTTCCAGGCTGGGAGCATGAGATCGATGGCACGGCCTGTTCAGTGTTGGGGGATTTTCTGACATCTGGGCTAGATTTGGAGGCAGGAGCAGAATTCTTGTAGCAGAATCATCTTCATTCTACCCTGTACACAGTAACAGAATTCTTCTCTGCTTTTGGTTCCTTTCCTAGGGGTACTGGAAGAAGCTGAGTTTTACAATATTGCATCCCTTGTGCGCCTGGTGAAGGAGCGGATACGGGATAACGAGAACAGAACCTCCCAAGTAATGCCCAGCAACGTTTGCATTACGAAGTTGGTCATTTTTTTGTAGTGCAGTAGAGGGACACGTGTGGCTGTAGACACTTCTAGTTGCAGTTCTTTGATTTAACACTCACCTTTAACAGGGAAAAATGCTTTTAGGTCAACCCAAGGCACAGCTAGGAGAGTATCCATTATGGTTTTATAAGCACGGAACAGTGAGTCGTCTTGTTAGCGCTGCAGGGAAAGGCAATGAGCAAACAAGAGGGGCCAGAAGCCAAGATGGGTACTTATAAAGCAAAACATACTGCTTTGGTGTGTAAAGAATAGTTCAAACTCTTCCTTCTCTAAACCATTTTCTTCCCTTTATATCTGTCTCTCTGTGGCAATTTTCCCCACTGTTGCTCAGCTGATAACAGCACACCCAGTAGATTCAATTTCAGAAGAGAAATGTTTTCAAAAGGCAGTAAGTGGCTTTGAAAGCCAAAGAAATTTTGCTTTCACTGGCCCTTAGACACCTAGAAGGCTTTGGAGAGAAGCGTGACAACTGTACGTACCTGTTTTAGAATCAGTTGGATGGTCTGAAGGATGAAGTCAGAAAGCCTGTGGGGCTCAGACTTCCTCAAATAACAAGGCGACAGAGCAGGAGAGGCTTACTAATTTCCTAGCTTGTTACTCGTATAACAGTTACTAAACTTATGCTTATTTTTATTCTCTGTGCTTTAGGGACCTGTGAAGCACGTGTACAGAGTCCTGCAGTGCCAAGAGGAAGAGCTCACACAGATGGTGTCCACTATGTCCGACGGGTGGAAATTCGAACAGGTACCTTTACCCAAAAATGGCAGAATGCCTTTGCAAGCTGCATATAGCATAAGCAGAGTTTGCTATGGAATTGTGCTTCACACTGAGTTCTCTTTGGAATAAGCAGTCTGAGCTGAGCAGCAGCCCACTTATGTAAAATAACTGTGAGGGAAAGGCAGAATTCACTCAAACTGCCAAGAGAGATATCATTTTCTCTCAGGACTTCTTGTATCCTTGCCATATCCCAGAGCAATTCTCCCCTTCTCCTGCATTTCATCACTTACACCAGGCCCTAGTACAACAGTTTTAGCCAGGAAAATTAATAGAGCCATGAAAAAAAACTACAGCACGACTTTTCTGGAAGCTCAAAGCCATGACTCCTGCGTTTGCTAAAGAGGCGCCGAGTGACATGAGAAGTACACTTCCTGCAGATGCCTTTGTAGCGCAGCCAGTTTCAGGGCTAGGTGTCACTGAAGTTGCATATGGCATTAGTTCCAGATTTGGTCTGGAATCAAATATGGTCTGTCTTATTTGGGAGGATGGAGAAGTGGAAACCAGCTGGCCTGCATGTTAATGCTATATTAAGAAACTGCAGAATAGGCTCTGTGGATTACAGCTCCGCTGTCTTCCCAATTAGTCCAGCTTCAGTACAAGTGGATGTTGTGGGAAATGTGCTGACACAAAGTGAGGCACAGGATTAGCAACAGCACTTTGCACCCCTTGTTCATATATATCTGTTCTGTAATGCCTGAAAACTCCTATTGCCTAGTGGAGAGGCAGCCCAAAACTCTGGCCCGTGTGAGCCAGTAGTGATATCTTGTGACCCGGAGCCACAAGCTGCTTTATGGAAACACAGCTCTCCAACACCTAGGTCGTGCTGTCCAAAAATTTACTTAACAAATGTTGCCTCTCACATGCACATACACATCCCCAAACCAAAAAGCTGTAGGCAGTGCCCTTCACTGGAATCTGCACCCTTTCCTTTTTCCTAGTCGTGCTTTGCACAAACCACCAAGATCCCTGCCAGCCTCCTTCTTCCCATACACTGCAAGTGCCAGGAAAATTTCTTGCACATCCCACTCCAGCACCCTCCCACCATCAGGAGCTGTTCCTGCCCTCCCCTGGTACTCGCATTCAGCTCAAACACCCCCAAGAGCGGCAAGAATAGATAGATATCAATGCTTTGGTCAGGGCTAGACCTCACGGAGCAGTACAGCCTCCCTCCAGCTGTGAGATGGTCCGTTCTGAGTCACAGAGCAGGAATGTGGCGGTGGTGCAACGCAGGATACGTTCCATGCTGAAACGGGCCCTGCTGGGAGGCACGTTGTAGCTGCAGCCTGTTGCCAAGGTCTTTCCCCAGATGTGCAACCCAGCATGGCTTCTACCCTCCCCCAGACCACACCACTTGGCGTGCTGAGACACGTTAGGAAAGACAATAACAGATCTGCATATTGGGGACAAAGAGAGCCTATTGCTAAATCTTAGCCTGGACGCCAGTGGCTGAACAGAGCAGACAGTTTCCTCCCGCACTCTTGGGATCCAGTCACTTCATAATGCCAAAAAGACTGGTTTGGAAACCTGCAGCAAAGGCAGAAGTGGTAAATGC
>JAOXNO010000003.1:30493523-30540579 GCA_028565335.1 Limnodromus scolopaceus | reverse complement strand
CTCTTGGGATCCAGTCACTTCATAATGCCAAAAAGACTGGTTTGGAAACCTGCAGCAAAGGCAGAAGTGGTAAATGCTGTTGCAGCCTTACTGTCTGTCAGGCTTGGGTTCTCAAAGCACGTGGCCTTTCAGGTTCTCTGCCTTGTACCATTCAGTCCTGCTTAAATTAAGGATGGAATAGAAATTTGCTATTTTAAACAGAAATCCATTCTCCTGTCCACCTACAGTTCAGTAGTCTGGAAAGCTGCTGTCTTTATCAAAAGATGGTATTTTGTGTTTGTTGAGCAAAGAGCAGTAATGAAATATCCAAGAGCTTGAACTCTTGGATAGGGAGATAGGGAGCAGGGAAGCAAAAGAAATTATTTTTTTAATCCTGTGTATATCTTTTGCCCTTAGTGCAAACATCAAAACCCATTTAAAACAGCCCTGGAGGTCAGTCGGTATGACAGCCCCCCAGGTCATCCTGCAGCAACACTGTCACCATATAAATGTCACCTCTCCAGGGAGGCTGTTGAGTGCATCTGTCTTAGATATAAATATGGAGCGCTCCCTTCTAAAATCCATCAGGAATAGAAGTTAGGGTGAACGCTGCATATTAAAGTTTCCTAGATAGACACAGTGGATAAGATTCACATCGCTTTCTTCAGATTACTTAGATTTATTATCTGGAAAGCAGAACTGAGTTGTAAATGACAAATTAGCTCTGCACTCCAGGATGTCCTTTTAATGTAATAATGATAAATGAGACAGATGGGATTTCTTGGATCAAGTCCAGACCCCTCATCACAACAGTAATAGAATATAATCCTATTTATACAGATATCAAACTCCATCTTGACAGCATCTACATAAAGAATGGTGCCAGTTTGCCACATGTGCCCTAGTTAATCTAACATCTGTCTGTGGTAAAGAATTGCCTTTCCAGTTTTGACACATTAAAGTCAAAGGCAAGCTGACAGCCGAGTTCAGCATGGTCTGGACCAGGAAGCCTACGCTGCCTGCCCCGTGTCTCAATTAACTGGATACTATATATTGCAAAATCTGACGTGTTTTTCCTTTTTCTGCCCTCAGTAACTGGAAAATGTTCTGTTAGGTGTTACAGCTTCAGGCTGGAATTTCTTCCTGGGCTCCAGGAGCCACTAGAGGGCTCTGGAGCTCGGCTGTGTCCCTTAGACAGACATGGGAAAGCCTGTGACAGGGGAGGGCACAGGGAGACACTTCAAGTCCAGAACAGGTCTCACTGGACAGTTGTACCTCACAAAGCAATTGTAGGAATAGAGCAAAAATCAGGACTTATTGATAGTTACCTTGGCTTTCTCCTGTTGCACAGCTAATCAGCATTGGATCTTCCTATAACTATGGAAATGAAGACCAGGCAGAATTCCTCTGTGTGGTGTCCAGGGAGCTCAACAATTCTACCAATGGCATTGTCAAGGAGCCCAGCGAGAAGGCAAAGGTAAGGCATCTGCTCAGATGTATTAACTTGAATTCCCTCTTGTGAAGAAAAATTCCTTCTTACACTAGCGGATCCATAATTTGCAGTAGCAGTTCCATGTACCAGCTTTCCCATTTCCTCCTGTATGCAGGATCTTTCCCTCTTGGAAGATTTCATGTTTTGCTGTAGGCCAAGAGCTATGGCTCTTTGTATGTTTCAAATTAAGACCAAAAAAATTGGAGGAAAAAGAGAGACTTGAAGAAGGGGGACAGTACAGCAAGGACCTTTGAGATTGGTCATATTTTGTGTGAGGGACGTTGCAGTGAGAGACAAGGAGGGTTTTTTCCTCTTTCAGACTACTCTTTTTTTCTTTTTTTCCCCAGGATAGCAACAAAAGTGACATTCTTAATTCCTGGCAGGCAGCTAAGTATGATTTCTAGAGAAGGGGCTCACTCAGCTTTAACCAGCCTGTCATTTGTTCTGGTAGCATAGAAACCAGCCAGCTGCTCTCACGTTAGTCCATCTTTCCCTTCTCCGCAAAAGACAAGGACTCTGAACGTGAACTTTTGCATCTAAACTTGTCCAAGGTATTTATAGCAGCTCTGTTCTTTTTCAGATTCTTCAAGAGCGAGGATCCCGAATGTAATTCAAGTGTCCACTCTGTTAAAACTCCCAGATGTCAAGAGGGCAGTCTGGCCGGGCAGAGCATCTCTCCGCAGTGCAGCCTTGCCCTTGTACAGTAACCAAGCTAATGCAAAGCAAAGCCGAGCCTGTCCTGCCAATGGCAAATAATTCCGGTCATAACCAAAGGCTTCCCTCTTACCCTGGAAACCAAGGAAGGAAAAGGCTCTCCCAGTTGGATAGTCCTTTCCACAAGTATTTGTTTTACTTTCTTGGCCAGCGCTGTATTGAATTTTTCCAACAATGGCTGGGCCGGATTCCCAGTCGGAGCCTTTGTGAAGGTTGCTCAGGTCCACGGGCCCTTGTAATCAGTCCCACCTTCTGCAGGCTGGCATAGGTGGGAAGATCTGGAAGAGCTGTGCCATTTCTTGCACCCAGGCCTGCCACCAGAAAAGCGCAGGGACCTTGCAACACTCCCCCTCCTGATCAGCGAGCCCCCCCCCCCAGATCAGAAGAACAGGGCTTTAGAAGGAAGAATGAAACAACTACTCGTAAAAAACCCACACAAACTTTTCCATTCTTGCTTTGTATTTGTTCCTTGTTCAATTCCCATGAGCTGAGTTTAGATACTAAGGGGAGGGGAGCTGTGTGTCCATCTAATGTGGGTCTCACTGTTAACACTATTACATACAGGCTCCTGGCATTTTCCAAAGCCCATTACTTTGCATGCATAAAGAGAGACCCGTGTTCACCCAGAATAGCGAGAGAGTGATAGTTCTGTCTTTCATGCTTCTCTACTGAAGAAGAGTGGTGACATCTTCCCCTCCAGTACCCTGCCACGGCCATATCTTAGCCTGGTGCAAAGTCACAAGGTTAGGGACTCGTTGCTGCCAAGTTCAGCTTTGCCTTGTTTGTCTCCAGCACCGTGGGCTCTCTGTCTCCTTCCTTCTCGCCAAGGGAGGGCTTCAGGCAGAATTTCTTTTGTACTGTAGCAAGCAGGTAGGTTTGTTTTAACCCATGAGATCCTTTGCGGAGGAGATCCCCTTCTTTACATGCAGTGATTTATCTGCAGGCCCCTCGTGTCCCCACCTTTAAGAGATCACCTCAAATTACAGAGGGGCATCATGGAGTTGGGGTGGGGGGGTTTGGTGAAAAGTTGCCAAACTGTTGTGATGTTTCTTGTCCAAAGTGATGTGTCAACTTCTGTGACTTTTTTTTTTTTTTGGAATGCCTTGGATGGATGTGCAAAATGTTCGTTTGTGCCTCTCTTGAATTCTGATCTTAGCCAAACTGCAGTCACTGGTTCCCCTCTGTTAATCTGTGCCATCCCTAACCAAGGGCATGTCCCTCCTAGTCCGGTAAATGGAATTTCTTAGGAATTTGCTGCATGTTTTTCCCCTTTCATCCTGGCTTTGTTCTTTGTAGCCCAAACGTCCAGGCACTTGGGTCTTTTTTGAGTCAAGTCCCAAACTGACATTAAACGCAAAGCTTCAGAGATGCTGGAATTCACAGACATTGACAAGCTCAGAGCAGATGTTTCTCGAGGAGGTATCAGAAAATTCCTCACCTGGACTGAGGAGTTGGGCTCCTTTCTGCAGGACTTCAGCTACCTGTGGTCTCCTTGAAGTTTTGAGGTAGAATTAGGCAGGTTTCCCATCTTGTCACTTGTTACTGACAGGGCCTCCCAGCAGCAGAGTATTACTGATGGTCCAACAACCAGTTCAGCAAACAAGACGTGCAGCAAAGACACTGAGTGACACTGCTGCACTCTCTGCCTCTTCTCTTCTTCTGTACCTACTCTTGCCTGTCCTCTTCCATCCTGCTTTGCCAACGTACCTCCTCCGGTGGAGGCTTTGCCTCATTCTCAAGAATGACTGGTTAATTATCTGTGCTAGTTTAATCCTGCTAACAACGGACTGTGCCAAATGTCTTTGAATTCACGTTGTGTCAGTTCCAGGCTGTTGAAACGCAGCTGGCTTGCCATCACGCTGAAGAACCCAGCTCTTCTTCTTCCCTCCATCTTCCCTCTTTATAACGTGGTGAGATGGTGTTGGTGTGATTAGACCGTATGCCTTGGCTGGGCCTAAATAACACTGTGATGTGTATAGATATCTCCTCTGTCGGTATCTTGTAGCCTCGGTCATTGTCCGTCTGTGCTCGCAGCTAAGAAATCCAGAAGCGCATGTGTGCAAGTTAGCAGCCTAAAAAGCCCTTTATCACTCATCTGTCATCTTTCCCTTCCTCAGAGGAGGGAATTTCTGGGAACTGGTCAAGAAATATGAAGCTAAAGGCAACAGGAACTGGTCGAGCTGCATCTGTCACATCGATGCCAGCTGAGCACCTTGCTGTTCATACCGTGGAGCTGAAAGCAACACTAGTTGCAAAGGGAGACTTTCTGTCCAGTACAGCTCAAATAGATAAAAACAATACCTCGTTGCTTTTTTGTATCACCAAAAATGCCATGCGTGGTGAAGCCCACCGGAGGATTGCCTGATGCAAGAGTTACACCATCGCTCTCCCCTCTGAGCCACAGATCACCTAAACATGGCCATCACCGGTTGAGAGGAACAGCAGTTCAACTCACATGCACAAGAACGACTATCAGAGTTGCATCTTGGTTTCCCCCCTCCCTCAGTGCTCTGCAGTGATGACATGCCAGGGGCGGGGAGGGGGAATGAAGACCCTTTGGGTTCGATCGCAGGGTCTTTGAGTTCAGCAGAATAAGTTTATGATAGAAAACCAATCATCAGCACTGGACGCTCAAGTTCTTGGGCCATATTTAGGACCAGGCATGCAGTCCTTCCAGAGCAGGTACATTCCCAGTGGAGAATTTCTCCTTTCCTGACTTAATTATGTCACCTCTACCCTAAGACCAAGGCTGGTCTCAGCATTATGCACCAGTTGCATCCCTTCTGTGCTCAAGACAGGGCTTTTCCTTCCATTGCCTTTCACTCAGTCACAACTATATCAAAATTAGCACTGAATTAGGATGAAATTTGTCCCATTCACTCTAAAAAAAAAAAAACAGGTAGCACGTTGTGGTGAGTAGGGTAGGTGAGCAGGGGTAGATCTACTGGATATCCAAGAGTGCTTGTGCCTCTTGGGAAGGTTCACTTTATAGCATTAATCCTGGGAATGGAGAGTATGACACTTTGGTTTTTTTTAAACTTTCCCAGTGGCCTAAATTGTTCCATTATGGCAAGACTGGAAATAACTTCTTAAAGTGTCTTTGTTTCTGCACATTTTTAAAAAAAAATAAAAATGGATTTTTCTCAGGGGTGACTGAGTGGGCTGAGGCAAAGGGGGCAGGGTTCGCTGCAGGGCGGTGGGACGGAGCAGCTCCCCAGCCCCACAGCTGGGCCGTGGGCTCCTCCCCGTGGGTTTGCCCGCAAACCCGGAGGTTTTGTACAGTTTGTCACATGTCAGTGCCCTTTGCTACTGTTTATCTTTGTTTATTAAATGTGTTTGAATAAGAGTTGAGATGCTGTGATTAATTTTTTTTTTTTGTTTTTCCAATAAAGGTTCTGAAATGGGTTTGAAAAGTTTGAACAAAGTCTGCAGCCTGCTGCTTTCTCTGCATCCATCTGCCACCTTACCATGCAAATACTGTGTTCTGGGGAAAGAAATGTGTAGATTGGGTACCTGTTTCTGGCTCCATTTATAACAATGATTTTCCAAAAGCAGAATATAATTAGAGTTTGGAGTCCTAGGTTGGTATCAGAGAAAAAGGCAAACTGAAGCATGTTTCCAGTTTTCCATTATACAAAAGAATCTAAACATTTACATTTATTTTTACTATTTCCACTGAGAGCCACAAGCAAGTAGAACACTAACACAAGCATTTAACGTGAGTAGCTAAGAAAGGAAGAAGATTTTTGTCAGCTTTCATTTGCTAAACCCCTACTCAGCTCTGGACCAGCAGACACAGCAGAATGATCCGACCCTTCCAGGCAGCTTTGCCCCTTCCTCCACCACAAAAGGCCCGTGCTGAACATCTGCAGGAGCTTGCAAAGAGCTCTCTACTTCCCCCACAAGACCAAAGACACAAGGTTCTTGCCATCAGCAAGACAAAACCAGAATGAACACAAGAAAAAAGGCAGCTTCCCCTTGCGTTCTGAGCCTGGAACTGGCTGCTGGGCAAGAGATTGCCCTGGGCTTGTGGCATTAGCCCAGAGGCCCCAGAGTGTGTTTTAAATAGTTGTTCTATTCCCTCCATCCCAAAAGCTGCCAGCCTTCCCCAGGTTTGTGTCTCTAGCAAGAGCAGTGGATTAGCTGAGGTTTAGGGTCTTTCCTGTTTACAGAGCATCACAACTCAGAAATGCATGAAACACTGAGGTACCAACAGATGGACAAGCAGCAGGGAGGCAGAGAGGGAAACCAGACAGTCAAGCTTTGGTGATGCTCAAAGTCAGATAACATCAGCAATTCAGGCCCAACACAGGGGGAAAAGGAGGAGGAACAAAGACCTAAGTGAAGAATGGGGAAATTTGGATTAACTTAGTCTTACTTTTGACGACAAGTGGCTGCTGCTCTGCAGGCTGCTCTGCAGGCACGATGCCTCCATTTCATCCACCACCCCAAAGCAACAGAGCAGGAAGGGGGTTGGCACATCCCCAAACCAGGATTTAACACCGATGCGGTGGAAGAAGATGAAACTCTCCCACCATGGGGCAGGCAGAAACCATGGCTGAGCCAAGTCACTGCAGTACCATAGGTTCATTTACGACAGTAATTTTAAAATCTCCTTGATGCTTCCCTGTATCTCCATGCCAGACCTGGCTGCAGGTCTGGGCTGCCAGTGAACCTGCCCAAAGCAAAGCCAGGCTCGAATGCCGGCAGCGTCTCAGGCAGAGGTGGAAACTGTGGGGCTGGCACTGTTGATGCCACACGCATCCTACTCCTTCATGTTCACAAGGTAGGACTTGTCCAAAGAAATTCAAATTACAGCTGGCATTTCAGGCCCGCAGCCATAACCTCCCTGCTCTCCCACTTCAGGACTGTCCTATAAGGCTGGAAAAGCCCTTGTGCAGGACCTTTAACCAGCTCCAGGTCTGCCAGGCAGGTGGTTCCTCTCACATCTGCATGCAGAAGACACAAGTGTCACTCAATGGTTTCTGCAGAAAGCACAAGCTGGAGCCACCAGGCCTTTGTATCATCCCTCGCTTTCCCATCCAAAGCTGTGCAACACACTTAACTCCTTTGAAAAAACATTTATTTACTTCTGGCTACAGAAAAGAGAGGCAATGCCCCAGCATTACCAAGCAGTGAGAGGTTGAGCAGGATGACCAGCAACACTGAATGTGTTACCTTACCCAGAATAAAAATGAACCCTATGCACCACCTCTTAATAAGCAGGTCCTGCTGTTGCCAACCCAAAGCTCAGCTCTCCCTGTTGCCAAAACCCAGGCTGCTCTTGATCTGCTGCAGAAGGAGAAGGGACAAAGTGGGACGGTTTGCAGTGGAACTGGCCTAACAGAGGGTTACGGTCCTGGCCCTTGGCTGGGTTTGTCAGAGCACTCCAGGCTGCCTCCAAACCCTGCTGCGCTGAGAAGATGTGGGATACCCAGTGAAGACACCTCCCCAGGGACAAGCAGCTCCTGTGGGTGAGGGGCTCTGTCACCACCAAGGCAGCAGCACAAAACCACCCAAGGAACTCAGTACCTGCCCATGGCAGGATTTGGTCCCTCCTACCCCCCAGAGGCAATTGGGGGAAATAAATTCCCCAGGTGTCTTTGCCAGGTGCTTGGGAGGAAGATAAGTAATGAAACATCACTGAGATTTTCTGATAGCCACAGAGTAAAACAAATCACAGATAAGTAGTGCACACCTCTGAGCTGCAGCAGAGCTACTTTAAAATCCCTTTATTGGCCTTTTCTGCACCGGAAAGGGCATAAAAGCCCCAATCCCACATCCCTTTCCTCAGGAAGGAAAGGCTCCCACTCCCACCGGGGCTGAGCCTACCCTGGCCATCATGCTGTGTCGAGGGCCACCTGGCTCCCTGGGGCTGGGGCTCACCTTGCCACACCACCACAAAACTCCCATTAGTCACCCCAACCGGCAGCTCCGCTGGCCCCTGCCAGCTTTGCCTGGAGCACAATTCATTTGTGTTTCTGGCCTGCCTCCTCATGTCTGTGGACAAATAGGAAACCCAAATTGACATTAAGGATAGGAAAGGGGTTTAGCAGCATCAAGGCATCTGTCAGCATCCAACTGCTTGGCCTAGGGCTCCAGCAAAAAGCAGTGGAAAACTGCTGCTGCATTTCTCCTCCCCGCACACCTCTGGGAGGGCAAAACCCAGCGGTGCAGAGGTCTGGCCACAGCCATAAACGAGTCTTTCACAACATGTACACTCTTCTGCTCTGCCTCAGGCTCTCGCGTAAAGACGAAGGTCAGTTCGTCACTTACCCACCCACCTTCACCCGGAACCAAGTAATCAAGCCAGATCTATTTGCAGACAGAAAGCCTGCAGATATTTCCAACCCAGCTTACTAACTTGTTTGGTAAACAAGGACCTCAGCCATGTCCTTCCACCTACATCTGGTTTTGAGGCAGTCACTGAAGGTTTAACCCAACTTCCATATGGAAAATAACACCCGTGTAACCTCTCTCCCTTCCAGGGCTGGAGAAACACATTGGTTTCTCCAAACCACCGTAAAGAAGGAGCTGCAATCCCCAAACAATTGCCTTCAGACTGTGGTGTAACAGATGAGCAAAGGCACCAAAATTTGGCCTTCTGGCAATGTTTCCTATTAGAGGCCTCCATCCCTCCTAGGGGTTCCCCAGACTTTAGCAGCTGGGAGTCTGACACAAGTCCATCATCAGACTGAAGTGCAAGGAGTTCTCAAGTCTCATGGGTCTCAAACAGACCCTCAGTGGTGTGAGAGCACAGCTGGTCTCTGTGTCACCAAGAAAATCCTTGGGAAAGATGAGCACCTTCCACCTGTGATTTAGCTCAGGACTATGATTCTATGATTTAGAAGGACCTGGGCACCTGGTCCTTCAGCACAGCCAGGAAAACACGCACCAGTGATCTTGATGAATTCAAACGACAGTGGCTAAAAATGAGGAAAACTGTTTGGGGCAACCAAGCATGTCCACCTGCCCCAAGGATCCAGCAGGGAAATACTTCTCTTGATCCTTCTCCCACTAAGTCCCTATTCCTCATTAATAAAAGCCGAGGTGAATGAAAATTCAGAGTTTGAAATATAAGATCTTCTAGATAGAAAAATTACCGTCACCACTGCTCAGGGTCCCCAGATGTCAATCCATGGGAGAGATGGGCTGCAGCAGGGTTAGACTCTCACCCACACCAGCAACACAGCCCTGTGCCGCATCCTCGTCTACTGGCTGGAGTTTTCACACAGCTAATGACAAGGTAACTCCATTTCTTCAAAAGCCCTGCTTTTCAGGGAACACACTGCCCTCCTCACCTTCATAAATGCAGGAAATTGCTGGAAGAAAAACACCAGCAGCTTCCAGACATCCTCAATAACACCACCCGGATTCCTAGCAAAGACCTCCATCTGTTTGGGTAGCCCTGTGTCAGCATCTGTCCCCACCTCTGCCCACTCCCAGGGGCAACGTGGCAGCTCAGGGTGTCATACAGCTTGAGCCAGAGCAGCTTCCAAAGCCACCACCAGCATGAATTTACACAAGCAAATGTGAATCTCAGACTCATCTCCAGAGCCATCCCTCTTGCCTTAGAAAGAGCTACACTTCTTGGCACCGACCTGCCCACATACTGCACAAAGCACAGGCTCCAGGAAAGTCACAGACAGCCACCAGGGAGGATGGCGGCCGTCAGGAGGGCAAGGGCCAGCTTGCACATAAACTGCTTGCAATCACCCTCCAGCCAGAGAATTGCCACCAGGGTAAAGAGCAGGGACAAGCCACATCTTGCTGGATTCCTGCGAGCTGATGGGAGCTGTCAGTGCATGCTCTGGTGCCAGCTGCCTCCTCATCCCCCATTTCCCACCTCCACACCAAGCAGCGTTATCCCCAGCACTGACTGACTAACAGTCATTAAACCTGGACCCAAAGGTGGGATGTCTCACCTGGTGTTACGTTCACATCACTGGTGATTAATGAGCACAAAGCAGCCAGGCAGATCCGAAGTCAACCCGGGAAAGCAGAAAACAGCAGCAAGACAAATCAAAGACTGATCTTGGTAAGGAACCAGGCTTAAATGCAGCTGGGGAACAAATGGGGTGGAGGGGGTGTGAGAGGAGGCCCAGATGAGGCTCATCAGGCTAATTAAGACCTATTAGAGCAGGCAGGACCCTAATGCCCTTTGCAGGGGGAGGGTGTGGGAGCAATGCTCTGGGAACTGCTTGGAAAACTCATGATAAACCAGAACTTCCTCCATCCCTGGAACAGTCCTGGTCCCCAGGGTTTTGCCTCCATCCCTGGAACACAGCTGGTTCCCAGGGTTTTGTCAAGGCTGTTCAGATCCTGTCCCTGCCTCAGTCTCAGGCCAGAAATCTGCTTCCAGGTGCTTGGAAAGCTCGGTTTCTGCTGGGTCTGTCTGGGTTCAAGGGAAGGATCAGAGCAGGAGTTTCATTTGGGTGCTCCCACAGCCCTCAGGAGGAGCCTGCTAGAGTGGGCTGTGGACAGTGGGACCAAACCTGGGGCTGGAATAGCTCCCTGCCCCAAACTGCTCTGCAGTCCCACAGATGAGATGTCGCTTGCTTTCCCTTGCTTTTAAAAAACCCCCAAAACGCAGAAACAAACAACACCTCCACTTCCTCTGCAAGGTTCAATGTCAGATGATTTGCTAATCTGGATCTCTGGAATAAATTCAATCAGTTTTTCTCAAAAGTGATTTGCAAGCTCTGAGGCATTTGCACTTTGGTTTCCAGGTGCATGGTCTGCCCCAAAACTGCTGCTGAGGCTCCTGAGCTTGGGACTGGAGCCATAATGTGCCAGTAAGGGCGTGCACAGAGCAGGGGACATGCAGCCACCTCCACCATGCCCCAGACATCTGCTAGTCCCTTAAGGGCTGTGGGTGACTGCTGACAAGTGACATTGCACAGACAGAAACCTGCAGCATTGGGCCAGGCTGCACCACTTGGGCCAAGGCTTTAATTGGAATTAGATCTATATTCTCTGCTGTCATCTTGCTGGGTGACCTTGGAAAAGTCAGCTGGGATATAATATAACCTACCTGGGAGAGAACAGCAAAGTAAACCAAGATGTCAGGATGAAAAGGTACTTAAAATGTCACTTATAAAGGTATTTACCAAGAGAAGTGCTTGGCTTTCCCACCACCAACAGATACTGAGTGTCCAAAAAAAGCAGTTTGGTTTACAGTAAACATCTCACTTCTGTGCACGCAGCCTGTTTTACACATTCATAAACTACAGGTCCAGCACACGCCAGGGCTGAGCTGGGGCAGCAGGAGGATGATGCTGCAACACACAGCAGGGCGCAGAGACCTAATGTACCATGAGCAACAAACTTTCTTCTCCATTTCCATCCCTGCTCCCAAGCTGCAGGGATCGTCTGGTCTTTGGACATCCTTCCCAGCCCCATCACTGGGGACAGAGGTTCTTTGTCCCCCTGTCCAGCCACACTCCTGACTTCCCCACTGGACCCTGCTGCTGGGCTAGAGGGAAGAAGTGGGCTGCTTTTCTCCCCACAGAGGTACCCACCAGCCGCAAGCTCTTACTGAGCACAATATACAGATACCATCATCATTTGCAAGCTAAATATAAACCTCTTCCTAGGAGGTGAGCTCCGTGAATGCCCTTGTGTTTCTCAGCATGAAGGCCTGCCTGCCCTTGCAGGGAGCAGCCAGCAACCCTCCAGCAGCTGACTGACCCCCCGCACAGCTGAGGGAAACTGAGGCACAGAAGAAGCAGGGAGAATCACTGTGGGAGCACTCCTGGTCTGCTGTCATAAACAACAGCTACAAGGGCTGCTCCAGCACAGCTAGGGGAATCCAAGGTGGCTTGAATACTGGTGTCTTGGGGGTCACTGGGAAAAGAAGAAACATTCAGACCTGAACGAGAGAAAATTAACTCATCAGGGCAGGCAGCGACTGGCAGAGAGTAAAGGAGGACCAAAACCGGCGGCATGCTGCCCCTTGTCCCATCCAGGCATTGCACGGGCTGGTAGAGGGAAGCACCTTTGCACCAGTTCATCCACTCCCAAGAGAAGCACTGTTTGCAGTCAGCACCCAGGTGTGGCTCTTGCTGTGAACTTCAATCCTACTCCCGACGCTTTTAGCACAGGACAATCACGTGTGTGTGAAAACCTGCCTGCGTTTCACAGGTGTCCCTGGTCTCTCCTGTTCACGGCACGACACCAGGAGCGGGTTTCCTGAGAACATTAAGCCCACAGGAGCATGAAAGCAAATACTAGCACTCCACGTTTGCACTGTCCATCCTATCTGGGTACCCTGGGAAGGGTTAAAGCAAGGTTTTTTGCCACCGCTGTTGTTTGGTGTGGCACAGCCGGCCGAGCCAGCACTGGAACAAACTTGTTCTTTTACCTTTGTGCAGGCAGAAGGCAGCGAGGAGGCCATGTGGCACTTGGCAGCACATCTCCAGGGTCCTTGCAGCGACTGTGCAGGTCAGGCTGCCCAGGAGAAAGGGTGTCCTACAGCCAAGGGCAGAAGGTGAACGAAAGCCATTGGGGGTCTGCAGCCCCACTGGAGAGTCCTCCCCAGTGAGCAGGCGCACAGGGAGATGTGAGGGGAGCCAGAAATCTTCTGCTGGACAAACTCAAGAGTTGGACAGGGCAGCTGGGAACAGAGAGGAGCTGTGCTTCTGCCTTTTTTTTCAGGTTTGCTGTTGCCGGGGAGAGGTTTTAGGCTGTCATCCAGCTAATTCACACTAGAGAGACAAGCACTTGAATTAGTTGCATTATCTGCGCCCAGCTAAAGTGGACAAAGGATTAAAGTGTGCTGAGCACCACCACCGTGATTTGCATCTCAGAGCCCCTTCCCACGGGCCCCCTCCGCTCCCAGCCCCCTTTTTCTTTTTTTTTTTTTTTTTTCTGGCTGCGAGCCAGCCGGCATAAGAGCCCTGTTTACAGAAGTGATGCCTAGGTTAATATTGCAAAAGACTTCATGAAAGCTTTTAGTTGCTACTGAAGCAGAAGTATCCGACCGTGGGCCATGAGCTGACGGGGCTGCGCACACAGGGGATGAGCCGCTCAAGCCACGCACGCAGCCACGCGCCCGCTACCCTTCGTTTGACCAGTTCTGGTCCCGGCCTGAGGTATGAAACTAACTTTCTGCCACCTTATTTCATATTTGAAATAACGAGCAACATCAAACTATTATTAGCTTTTAAAGCTACGCACAAAACTCAAATGTAGCAATTGTTTTAGGGGAAAACCACTACTTGAGTGCTAAATAAATATCGTACTGTGCAGTGACCTTTTGGGCACTTTCTTTGAGCTCATCCAGCTGCCAAAGACTTTTTTATGCATATTTATTCATATGGAGAATGCTATCGCTATGTTCCATGCTGCTGGTCTCACAGAAATCAAAACTGGGATGTCTCAGAAGAAGCTCTAGATCTAAACAGAGGTAAAACAAAAGCCTATCTGCAATCACCGGATCAAATTAATTAATGGCTTTAAAAATGTTTTCTCGTCACTAGCACTTTGTAGATAGGTGCAGTTTTCCTGAAAGGTTCACCCTAGCTCTGCTGTGACACGCAAGCTTTGTGTTTCTATTTTTCTTGGCATTTGCAGAGTTTTTCCTCCTCTTCGTAGCACGAGGACCGAGTGACCTTAGCAACTGCCAGCAAGGGGACTCCATATGATGAAAGCAGGTGAAAGGGAAAATAAGGGCGGGAACTAGGTAAGGCCAATTCATACCTCAGAGGAGGTGTGGTCCTGTTCTGTACCTGGCTGTGGTCACCGCCTTGTGAAATATAAAAGGGGAAGGCAGTCGTTTCTCAAGCAATCTGTTGCCAGGATCCTGCAGCGAGAAGGAAGGGAGGTGCTAAGGAGAAATGCAGAGCAAGAACTCTAGATTATCAGCTGCGGAAGGTGTGGGACTCACTGGTGCCTTAGAGCCTCGGGAATACCGCCAGCTCGTCTCTGTAGGTCCATTTGCTGGGCTGAGGGTCGCTTGGTAGCTGCACTTCCTTCCTCAGCAGGCGAGTTTAGGAAGAGGAAGACGCCATCATGCCCCAAGGAGGAGCAGTAGTACGTGAAGCTGCCAAGCCCCAGGACCGGGGATGGGCATGGATGGTCCTGCTCGCCGCAGTGCTGCTGCAGGGGCTGACGCTGGGCTTCCCCTCCTGCATCGGTGTCTTCTTCACGGACCTCCAGCATGACTTCCAGGCCAGCAACAGCGAGACGTCGTGGTTCCCATCCATCATGGTGGCCGTGCTGCATGGAGGCGGTAAGTAGAGGCTGCAGGGAATGTCCTTCACCACCTCCTGCAGTTGTGTTGCTGATGAGGGGCCATAACGAGGGCACTTTTAATATTTCATTAAGGCAGACAGTGGAAGGGATGTGGAGGTCCAAGCAGAGTGGCTGGTCAGCAGTGCACAGCATCTCACAGCCACTGATCACACAGTCCAAAGCTAAGTGTCCACAGACACCAAGCTCCATTTTGCCACTCTAAGAGACAACCAAGACCTTTGGTCAGAGAAGGTGAACCCCTTTCTCAGCCCAGCTTCTCCACACCAGTGAGAATTTAACTATTTCACACGGCAGCTCTTTGAATAAGCTGGCAGGTAGTGCTGGAGTTTGGGTGCTTTCTTGATTTATCTTCTGTCCACAAGAGCACATCTCTTTCCACATGCCACATGACAACTGTGTTCTTCATGGCTGAAAAGATGCCAAAAGCCAAGCTCCTCCAGGCTGCCAGCTGAGGCAGAGCGTTATAAGCAATTCCTTGGGCGGTGGTATCAAGTGCATACCCAAGCAGGCATCAGGGTGGACATGAGCTGGGCTAGATTAACACAGAATGTGGGTCAGGTGGCACCCTCTGGGTGAAGGGGGATGCAAGGAGGGATGGGTTTTACAGATAGCAGAACGAATCACTGTTTTTCCCCCCAAAGGAAATGTGGGGGCTGCAGAGGACAGGGTCCTCAGATCCTCCATCCAGATGAGTATTTCTGCATAGAAGAGAAAAACAAATTCTCAGCAGCTCGAGGACTTTCCAATGAGTGGTCCATGATGCTGATCCCTCCACGTGGAATTCCCATGCTTATTTGCTAAACAGACTACCCAAAGGTCACCAGGTAAAAGTAGCAAAGTATCCAGTGATACCCACGTATCTGAGCTGCCCTGAGTTCATAGCTGCCCCCTTCCAATACTGGTGAAAGGTGACACTATCGTATGAAGAAAAAAAGATCAGAGCCCTGAGTCATCCTGATGTGAAGGCTGTGGCAGGTTCAGTCTCTCCTAAGCAGGACTTGGCTGACAGCCACCCAACATGGGAGAGACAGTTTGCACCTTAGCATAAGCAGGTGGGTCCAGAATTGCAAGACACAGATGGAAAGAGATCTCAGGGGGAGCAACAAGTGGAGGAATAATCACTGGAGGTCAGCAGAAATGGAGCAGTGTCCTTCGGGTTTGGAATTTGGAAACTGCTGGGCATTCCCTGTGCTGCCTTCCATCCCCTGTGGTCCTGCTGCAGTTAGTGGGAAGGAGCCAAATGGGACCTGCTGGCAAAATGGTCTCAGAAGCAGCTCAGTCCCAATATGTCCAGAAAGGACAAGTCTGGCAATATCTACAAGAAAATATCAATTAATCTTCTATAATGAAGTAATGGTTTTGTAGGAGGCTGGAGCCACAGTAAAAGGTAACATAAAGACAGCCGATAAATAGATCCAAAACTTATAAATTAGACAAGGAAAGAATAGCCTCATGTTAATTATATTCGCTAACAGAATTTGTCAAGCCATAGCCCGTGAATTATAAGAGAATTGTTACTTTGCTTGCCAGTTATGTCTCCTACTGCAAGGCTGTTAGAGCAGAGGAGTGCTTGCTCTTGTCGAGGAGTTAACACAACCATAAACCAGGAAGAAAAAAACAACAAAAAACCCTCAGAGATAAAATACTGCCTCTCAGGCCAAGCACAGAATCACAGAATGCTTCGGGTTGGAACATATGGCTTTTGCTGCAACTTCTGACCTCCTTTGTGGTGGGCCAGGCTCTGTTTGATTCAGGTTTTCCGGTTACATCCATCATCTTGGCACTTAAACGCATTCTGCTATGTCACCAATGTCTCTTAAAGGTGCTTCTCCCTTTTCTTCTCCTTTATAAAAAAAATAAATTTATAAAATATGTTTTTAATTAAAAAAATATTTGTTGCAAAAATTGATAAACTGGAATGGGAACGGACAAAGCAACCCATCCTTAGAGTAGTCAATGCAGTGAGAAGCTCCCATGCAGGAGAGGTAACCTCAGCTCAGCAGAGCTGTGGCAGGGAACCGGGAAGGGCACAGTGCAAACAATAGCTCTTAACTTATTAAGCCAAACATATGTCATTACCCATGCTACGTTAGGTAAAAGCAATTAATTATTATTTTGTTATAAGAATCATTTGAGAGACCTCAGGATCCTACGATCGTCACCAAAAGGGGAAACCCAAGAGCTCAGGCTCTTACAGGTTCCTGCTCCTTGATATTCATGCACACGTAACTCTCTGGATTGCGCTCGTACAAACGCAGCACTTTTTGGGGAATTATTTTTGCAAAGGAAAGCACAAAAGCCCCGCGCACACAAGAAACAATGTTTGAAACCTAGAAAGCAAGTTAACAGGAACAAATAATGAAAAAGATTTTTAGAGTCAATCTCATTATTTCGGAGTGTTCAATTTATGACTTCTGGCTAGTTGGGTTGGTTAAACAGCAGTACCATTCTTAATGTCTTCAGCAGGAGGAAAAATAATCCAGTCACCACTTTGCTGAGCACTTTTTCAAAGGCCGGTTGAAGTCTGAGGTGAAAATCTCCCAAGCAGATCAAAATACAGACAGCTGCAGTCCTAATTTTAATAACATTCCACTGTTCGCTTGACTATGTGGATTTTATTTCAAACCAGACGTTGATTTAGGTCACAAATATGCCACAGGTTATTTTTCCCTAAACTGATTGACTCCTAATTCTAAAGCTTACAGTCATTTTGCATTTGCTTATATAACACTAAGTGTTCAGAAGAGGGAAAAAAATAATAAAACCTGGAAAACCCTGAGGATCCTCAAAGGAACAGGAGAAGAAACTGGACCTTCAGATCCTCTTCTGCCAGACCATGCAGAGTGAAGCATGTTTCCCACTGGTGGTCTGCAGGGATGAACTAATCTTTTCCTACTCCAAAATGAAGGATGCTAAATGGTATTAACAAACTGGTAATTTACCACAATTTCATGGAATTCACCAAAAGTCTATGAAAATCAAAGAATTAACTGACCTTAAACACCCACACACACCCCTATGTGTATTTTCTGATGAAATAACGTAGCTTTTTCCTAGAAGAGCCTGCCAGCAATATCTGAACACAGTAAAACCCAGGCTTCTGCCCATCGGAAGCTCCCAGGTTTCACTCCTGCCTCTGTGCTGGAGGCGTGGGAGTGGGAACTGGGATGTGCGCGGTCTGCTCCTTGGCTTGTGTCCTCTTGGAAGTGGACACGGTTAAACCTACTCACCCCTGGCAGCTATGCCAGGACAGGCATGTGCAAAGAGTTGTACTGACAATAACATCTTATTATTTTTCTGGGGAAGATGACTTGCAGGACAAGCTGCAAGACTCCACAAGCTGCAGCTGCTGCCTGAAGCTTAGACAGATTTCCATGTAGACATGAATATACCCTGTCCAGATGTTTTCAAATAATCCTCAGTGACACCTATTTTTATCCCATTCTTGATTTATTTCAGAGTCAATCTGCCTTCTCTTGTGAGGAATTTCACCTAAGTAGTGGGACACAAAAGGGCCATTTATACCTTGTGGCAGAATACATGGAAAACACAGAGAAATGAGAGTGGAAATAAGTAAACAGAAATGTCACCCTGCTTAATGTCTCTTACTCAGAAGCACAGAAATACAAGTCTTCTGCTTTTTCAAATCATTCCCAAAATTTATATCATGTGAGAAAAGAATTACACTTGAAGGTCCTTCTTCCATTTCATTTCCAAGACTTTTAACTAAAATCCATCACAAGGAAGCTTAGAAATCCTACCTAATGACCAAAAACCAAGCAGATCACGGGAGCCTTCCCTTTAGTTAACAAGTTGACCATGCATTTGGGAGGATCAGGGGATGTATTTTCTATTCCATTATGCTGCTGGGACAATTCTCAAGGTCTCTAGACTAAATCATTTGCTAATTGCAGCAGTCCAGCAGGTACAACATATTTCCCTCCTCCCTAACTGCACCCCTTTTGCTCCTTTGCTTCCAGGGCCTCTCTGCAGCATCTTGGTGAAGCGGTTTGGCTGCAGGTTTGCTGTGATGCTGGGAGGGCTGCTCAGCGGAGTGGGCATGGTGTCCAGCTCCTTCTGCAAGTCCATCACCCAGCTGTACTTAACGGCTGGCCTCATCACAGGTGAGTACCAAAGGATGGCAGGAAAACCCAGCAGCTGTGCTTGACTTGAGTGATGGCAAATGGTGAGATTCCAGCCTAAGTGCTCACGTTTTTCCATTCATCTGTGAAATGGGATAAATCCAAAGCCCCACAGCGCAGCAGCAATCATATAGCAGCCTGACTTGCCCTTCACACCCTTTTAACACACACCTCATCCAGCCAACCTCACTGGAAAGTGCTTCTCTCTGGAAAAAAGCTACAGGTCTCCAGAGGATGAAATGGAGAGCAAAGACGTCTGTTCTTTTTAGTAGCTTCTCAGCCTTTTTCTTTGAAGAAGGGAGGGTTTTTTTTTCGATCTTGGAACGTAATGTGCTGGGACAACGTCCTTCCCAAGTTCCCTGGGCTTGTATTTCACCACTCCCAATCTGGGGAAATGTGGCGATACCTTTTTCTAACAAAAGAATGTGTTGGTTTTGAACAGAAGTAACAGATGGGAACTTTTCCTTTCCAAATATTTCTCCTATGTGACTGACATTCAACTCTTGATTTTTTTCTTACACAGAGAAATTAATTTCTTCAGCCAGGTTACTTTGGGAGCAATCCTGTTGGATCTTGCAAGCTAAGCTGTGTCCACTGCACAGAGAGAAAAACAAGTAACTCCCCAAGCCCTGATGAAAGCGTCAGGAAAGCAGCACTGCTTGTTGCAAGTGGTATAAAACCCAAGCTTTTAATGAAAAATTCCATAACAATTTCAGGAATGGCAGCATGCCCCAGACAAATGTCAGCTTACATCAGTGTACTTAGTATACCTAAGAATGCAAGGAGTTTAATTTACACAGAACAACCTTCTTCATCCTTTGTGTGGGGTTTCTGAGTATTAATCACTGGGGGTTGTGCAGCCTGGCAGGCAAGGAAATGCCTCAGTAGTAGATGAAGTCATCTGGGGGTACACTCCGGATTTGGGCTCTTTTTCCCCTTTAAGAGAAGGCAGAAGGATCAGGCACTGTCATTTTCTCTTTCATTCCCACCTTTAGGTCTGGGATCATGCTTCAGCTTCCAGGCAGGAGTGACTGTGCTGGGCTACTATTTTGTACGGTGGCGAACACTGGCCAATGCCATAGCGTCCACTGGCGTCTCTATCGGTTTCACGCTGTGGCCGCTGCTTTCTCAATATCTGCTGGATGAGATGGGCTGGAGAAACACTTTTCTTATTTTTGGAGGAATTCTGTTGAACTGTTGTGTTTGTGGAGCCATCATGAGACCAGTTCAGCTCGCAGCAGGGTCACCACTGCAGTCACCCACGCCTGCAGAGGAGCCAAGGAGAAGCGCAGAAGGGACACAACTGTCCAATGGAACATCTCCCCACCCTGAGCTCCAGAAGCAAACCAGAAGGACCGCATGCTTCCAGATGCTGCAGAAGTACCTGGCTTTTGACATCTTCTGTCAAAACAAAGGTTACCAGATTTACACTATTGGAGTGACCTGGATGATGATGGGATTTGCATTACCCCACGTCTACCTTGTGCCTTATGCCATCCAGAACGGGGTGGAGGAACGCAGGGCAGCCCTCCTCATCTCCGTTATTGGATTCATCAACATCTTCATACGCCCACTGACAGGGCTGCTCTCAGGACACAGAGTCTTCACAGGGAGACGCATCTACCTGTTCAGCCTGGCCGTGCTCCTCTGTGGGCTGAGCAACTTCATTTGTGTCATTTCAGCCGAGTTCAGCGTGCTCGTCATCTACTGCGTCATCCTCAGCATAGCCATGAGTGGTGTTGGGGCACTCACCTTCCAGGTGCTGATGGACGTGGTAGAGATGGACAGGTTCTCAAGTGCTTTAGGGCTCTTCACTGTTCTGGAGAGTATCACGCTCCTCATTGGACCCCCTCTCACAGGTGAGAGAAGCTATTAAAGCAGGCAGGGGAAAAATCAGTTGTTTAGATATTGGTGACGCGTGTTTGGGAGCATAAAGAAGAGAAATGAGGGAGCTTCCAGACCCATGCAGGCAGGTGAGTTATGGAAAAGGAGTAATAAAAAAGAGCGAGTTAGAAAGGAATGATCAGCCCCTTCTCACAGGCTGAAGGAGGGTCATTTCTGCAGCTGCCCAAGTATCACTGCAGCAACAGCAACCAGCAAAAAAGCTACCCACTTGGCAGGCAGTTTTGATAGGCATGGGAGTGGTGAGGGCTTTTTTTTCAGTGACTGGCAGGACACAGGGAGGAATTATATAGGATCTTGCTGACTACGAACTATTTCACTGCTTTCCTAGTTTGCATTGTTCTATCTACGAAGTCTCAAGGAATTGCGAACATCCTATTAAACAAATTAACTGTGATCAGAATTATCGCCGACTCTACATTATTCAAGAGTCCTACAGTAAAAGCTTGTGTTCACTCTTCTTTCCAAATTCTAGAGTGCATTTGGTTTTCTCTGGAGACAAGAAAGGGGCTAGTTATGTCCCCCAATTCAATAAATTATTCACAGATTTCAGAGCTTACTCCAAATGCCACTAAGTGGCCTGTCTGGGACACACCTGCTCCTGCAGTACAGCAGCAAATTCAAAAGACTAACAAGCAAGAAATGCGAACCTGAGCATGAATCCTTAATTCAAGCTTTAGTTCTCCAGACAATGAATTGTGTGCCATTCAGCAAGAAAATAATGTCTGGTCTAACAATAGGATGATAACATGCACCATATTTCATTGTATTCCCTGGCATTTGTGTGCCAGTCACCTGTCTCAAAGTGCAAAAAACGTCTTTTCTTGGACATCTCGGATACGAGTGCAGATGGAAAAACAAAGTACACTAAAAGCAGCTCTGTTTCTATTTGTAGTCCTAAAATCTGCTAAAGAAAAGAGCGCTATGAAAAGAAACATCACCAATCCTTAGTGAAGAATACAAGCAAACATTATCCCAGTATTTCCATATAAATATGCAGCCTATAGAGAAGGCATCATATATTTGATCTGAGTATTGCCTTTCCATCTCTAACATTAGTGTTAAATTACTCTTCTGACGTAACATGCTTCTAAATGTTTTACACTGAATGTTAGTCATAGGCTATTCACAGCTATGCTGTGAATTTTCCTCTCCCTTATTACACACTATTAGAGGTAAGTTTTCAGTTTAGAGACCCTAACATGTCAATTTTTGAGAGATTTCTCTATTTATTTGTTCTATTTTCTGACCTGGGATGTAACAGTCACTCATTACAAAATGTGGTGAGTGACAGTGGCACAGGGGTCCTCTGCTGAGCAAACAAAATGAATCAGCAGGATGGGGAAAAGTTACAATTTCCTTTCTTTCCTGACTTTTCTGTGTATTGAGAAATACTTCATACGGGAGCAGAAACATCACCTGGGTGATGATTACAAAAAAACCCAAACAATGCCTAGAATCTAGAGAAGATAACTTAACTCATCTGTGAATACTTATCTTTTGTAAATGGCAGTTTGCTGACTGATTTAGGCTTAACATTTATGTAAATGTCACCCAGTTGCCATTAGTATGCATCTTCTCTTCTACTAAGCTATGGCTTCTATTTCAGGTCTCCTGGTGGACATAACTAGTGATTTCCACTATGTCTTCTACAACTCCAGTTTCTTCCTGATATCAGCCGCACTATTCATGGGGCTCAGCTTCTGCGCTCTGGAAAAAAAAACCAAATTGGAAGAGACTTCAAAAGTACCTTTGGATAATCCCTCCAAATATCAATACAATGAAGTGCCAACTGAACCACAGTCTGAGAGTCAATCCCCTCCAGCAGTCGTGTACATCACAAGCGTATGAAAAGAAGGAAAAAAAAGAGGAACACAATTACGTGGCCCGTACAAAGCTACGCAAGGGCAAGCACTGATGGCAGATGAGAAAACAAGCGTCTGCTTTCCACAACTGTTGTCATCCTTCTGCCCTGCACTTCCACTCCATGGGGCCGTGTCAGATTCCACGTGAGTGATCCAGACCACAGGCTGAGCCCAGAACCCAGCACCAGCCAAAGAGCCGAAGGACAAAGAGAACTGTGCTTTCCTAAAGCAAACCGTGGGATAACAGCCATGGTAACCAGCGCCGAGAGACAAAAAGCTGTGTCAGTTCAATTGGTTTAAGTCAGTGCCTTTAAGAAGTCACTGAAATGTCACATACACATTTCAGTTGGCAGCACTGGACAATACATATTAACGGCTATGTACAATGGTAGTTCTTTCACAAAGAAGTGTTATTGCCCCGTCTGAACGTGCAAGTTTGGTGCAGACTTATACGAAGTTTCCTGGTTGCTTCCCATGTAGGGGGTGGCAAGACAAACACTTTCCACAGGAAGTGTGTTATTATTTTCCACATGCCTAAACATTATATGGAGGCTGCTGCATGGGTTGCAGAACTCAGCCAAGTCTCTAGAAGCATAAAATATTTTCTCCTACGAGGTGTACATATATGAGTTCTTCATGCCAAGGCCGTTTTCAAAGCCTCAAAGGCTCAACTCCAGAGCATCAAAAAAGAAAAAAAATCTAAACCTTAGAGTGCCTCCTTTGTATAACTAGTGGTATCTCAAGTGCTTCTTGATAGATCATAAAACAGGATTCACGGCCTGTATAAACACACTTCTTTCCGGCATTAATTGGCACCCATTTTAGGGGGGAGGGGGAGGGAAAAGGAGGAAAGGGGAAAGGAAAGTTCTTACTCGACCTGAGAATAAATGTATACATCATTCTATAGGGATAAATTCAAAGCCACTGTAGTTCCCCCTTGTGTAAATGAACTTAGCTCTTTAGTCTTAGACTCTCAGACTTCATTACACCAGCATTCTCATTATAGAGTAGTTCGCACAAGCATAACTTACAAATAAATCTGTGGGGAAAATATACTGAGAAAATTCAGTGTTACTTACCTTCATATCCATGAAGCCTTGACTGTAAGTGGCTTTTCTTGCTACACTCCTGGGAGTCACACTTGTAAGGACTAAGCTGAGAGCCACATCAGCCTCCAGCCTTCCTCAGCATCAGCTCCAGCTGCAAACGGTTTATATTCTCTATCATTCCTGATCTGACAGAAGCAAATACTCATAAAGCACTGGAGAGGAAGATTACTCAACACGTTAGAACCATCTGAAAGACAGAAGCATCAAGTAGGAGCGAAATGGAAGAAGCACCAGCTTACAACTCAACAGCAATGCTTATCTTGAGAAGTGTTATATCAAATTCCTAGCTACAAAACCACAGTTTCCATTAGAGCTGTGGGCTCCCCAGCTCAAAACAAACAAACCAAAAAACCCACACTGGATGAAACCACTGGAAAACTGACTCCATAGTCTTCAGAGACTACAATGGCTTCATAACTGGCCTGTACAGTGGAAGAGGATCAGTCCTTCAGAAGGGCTCCTGCTCCCACCACTCAGTAGTATCTGTATGTCTGTACTGCTCTAGGATTACTGAACCAGCAGGCTTTGCATTTCCTGATCAAACATATACTTAAATGAGATGACTAGTGGGAAACATACGTATCTAATCTCTCATCACACGTGTTTATTAACTTGTGTAATGCTTACATGGTCCATAACTACAAAGTAAACAGGGACTGGTGCTCCTCAGCTTACCAAAACAATGACTGCTCTATGTCCCTGGGAAAAAAATGGGGCTTTCTCCCCCTATAACAACCAATGAAAAGGGAAAAAGTCCTAAACCTCTTCTAGCTATTGCAAATAAAACAGCCAAGCAGCTGAACAGATTGCCATTTTTTCTCTGTGTAATTCTTAAATTCTAAATTCTGTTCACCTTTCTACATTCCCGTTCCCTTTTCTTCCAGAAACATGAGGTCATATCGTCCTAAATCTTCATGCTGCTACAAATGTCCTGGGCAAAACAGGCAAGATATAGTGTAAGCTACAACCCATCACAATTTATCACAGGAAAACAAAGGTTAATTGAAGGAGCAACAGAATGTATCTCCTTTATGGAGCCAACTGCTGTACATACAGTGATTCAGCTCTAGCTGGCCCATGAGCAAGCAAATGTATAGTCTAATGCACACCTGCAACATACAGGGAGGGAGGAGGTACTCAGCAACTGAAGCTGACTCACAGAGATCAGCTCCTCCTACACCATGGCAAAGAAATCTCAGTTTTGACTATTTCTTATCTGGGCACAGCAGTGCAAGGTAATTTAGGATGGAAAGTTAGGAAAGTGCTTTATAGAACAGCTATTTGATACTCCCAGACTCAACATCAGGGTTCTCTAGGACTTATTTGCAGAGACAGAGAGATTTTTCTGGGAAGAAAAACAATGAATTCACAAATCCATTATTTTAGTCTTCCTCAACTTGTTGACAAAAAAAGCTTTCTAACAGCCTCACAGAATTTAAGCTGCCTGAAAACAAGGCTGTCTCCCCTGGTTCCTTTCTACCGACCCTTCAGAAGTAATCCACAACCCACGGGTTGGAAACAAATCTTGGAGAGAGAACAGGAATGTTTTAGGCTGTGTTTTCACAGATAAGTAAGATGTCTGAGCTCCCATAATACAGAAAACTACTCTCTCCTCTCCTATCTCTCTTTTCAACCTGAACTCCAAGCTGCCTTGAGCAGGAGCTTTGTAAAGCATAATTGAAGGGACCATGCATACTGACTATGCTACAGTATAATAAATATTTGCCCTAAGAGCTCGAGTACTGGAACAGTAACAGTCAGTCCTTAGGACTCTTGAGGCCCAGAAGAAAAATAAAGCAATAAAAGTTCCTTTCATTAGTTTAAGGTTGTCCCATTACGCAAGGCAACCACAGCTTATTACCACCACCCCTGAAGCAGTTTTTTTTTTAACACCTACAGACAGCAAAATAACCCTGGCTTTAATTATGCACAAACACTAATACCTCTGCCAGATTACAAACCTCTGACAACCAGCAGAGCAAAAGCTGACCAAAAATAAATGTTCCTCGCTTGCCTGATCCCCTCTTACCCCTTTCCTGCTCCCTTTATCATTTAAAGTATCATTAACCTTGCAAGGTAAGCATTTTTGCAACAAGCGCCTTTCCTTACTTGCAATGAAACATTCACCAGGAAGTTCATACTGAAATATTGCAAGATCATGATCCTTAAAAGTGTTAGATACTCTGCCAATGTAATTCTTGGAAAAGTTTAATAAAAACACAAAGAAAGGTCATGGTAAACTTACACACTCTAAACCACCTCAGAAATGTAAAATCACTTAAATGAGGAGCTTCGCGTGCTGTTTGCAGACCTGGCTAGTAACTGCAAGAAAAGAAACGTAACTGCTAGAGATAAAAATTCACTGAATTCTAACTTTGGTGTGCTATCAATATCACTAGTCCCTCAACCAGCCCCCGAAGCTGTGAATACCCCAGCCGTACTAGCCCGTTCAGTGCTAACTATTCTGGCAAAGAGCAAGTGCTTGAAGCAATCAGACAATTAAACAATATAGCCGACACTGGGTGAGTAAACAGCCTGAGCAAGAGGCTTAGTTAGGTACCCCAGCCAACTCTGCCCACTGCCAAGCGATCTTTCTGGACGATCAGGACAAACTCCCAGCAGTAAGTCAGCACAAAGACAACAAGCACAGAGCTGGTAATGAAGCAGGTACTAACATGGTCTGCAACTCCTGCAGAAAATCTCTTGAGGACTACAAAACCAGGGGATGTTATCAAACTCTCCTCAAGGAGGCAGCTCCAGCACGGCAAATTAAATGTTTCTCACATCTCTTAACCAGCTTTGATTAAACTCAATGCAAGACAAAAGCTAGAAAGAGCGCTGCTTGCAGTTCTCAGCACGACAAGCTTCTCTCCTCCTGGTTACTTCTTGCCACGCACCGAATAGCATGACCTAGAGAACACATCACCTGAAACCCAGCCAGCACAGACACACCAGCCTTTCCTGAACACCACCGGCTGTGAAACCACCCTAGAGCACAAAGTTCCTGCTGCTCCTGTGCTGCAAAATTACACTGACTGACCGCAGACATACTACTTACAAATAGAAGTCAATGCGTTTTTCCTCTTTAAATACTGTTTTCCACCTCTTATTAGTCAGTCCCAATATCCTTAATCACTTTTCTTTGTATTGACTAGCTCCTCTGTGTTTGCTTTCTCTTTCTCACATTAGTCATTCACTTTCTGTGTAATGACAGATGTGGCTTTAAAGTATGTCAACACTTACCACTTACAAAGGTATACATTACAAGAGATTTGTTAATCCACTAGCAAAACATTCTAATATAGAAGTACCCTGTAGCACCTTTCCTGATCACTTTACTTTATATACAGGCACATATAGATATATACACAAATATATACATATATATGCACCAACTTTAGCTGATAATTGTGGTAAGAGTTGAAGTTGCTAGCATAGGTCTAGCTTAAACTTTTATACCAGGTAGAAATAAACACTTTCACATTCTCTGTCTTCCCACACCACTGCAATGCTAAAAGATCTAGCATTACTGCATTCAGTGTAGCTTCGTTGCTTATCCTTCTATTTAATGTGGTCATGGGCAGATATTTTACTACACCCGGCTGAGTGACAGATTATCAGCCCAACACCCTTGTCACTGATGCCACATATTTGGCAGATCAGTCCATGTTCAATTTGCTTTATATGAAAATCAACTGCATTTGAGATAATACAAAAGACAACATCTGCTCACAGCCTGTTTCCTACCTTATCTACAGAAGAACCTCCATGCATTTAATTGCTTGATAAAAGCAAGACAAATTTCTGCAGAGTTCACCCACCCGGTTAATGATGTTTATATAACCTTACCTTATACATTTATGTGCCATGAACCACAATTGAATCCATTTGCAGTGCTTATAATCACAGTGGTTATCACTGGAACTTCGCTAGTTTGGAACCATGTAATTGCTCTGCTTTGTGCTTAGACCAGTGCATTGCACAACCAGGGTGGAATTACCTGCTGCTGGTTTAGTTCACTCCTTGGCTTCACTTCATTTTTATTCCTCCAAGTAATGTTTTTCACTGTGCACACACTGTTCCCTCTTTTTACCTTTCCCCTCAGCTTCTAATCCTTTTGCCATTTCATAAAAGGCAAAAAAAAAAAACCCACCTCTTTCCACTGTTCTTATTTAGCCCATGGGTTGCAATATTGTATTAAAACTGAAACTAACGAAACTCCTTATTCCCTCCAGCACCTCTCCCTATCCTTGCCCTGCCGACCATCCCAGCCATAGCTTCACCATCTGCGTGTCCCGTATTTTACCACAGTGAACACCCACCACCCGGAGAGATGCCAAGACCCAGCCAGCAGCTCAGTCCAGAACTGGTTCACCCCTGGGCCCAGGAGCCCGTCAGCAGTGTCCTGGCCTGGGCAGCAGCTCCACATCCACCACCACCACTAGCTCTGGGGAACCTGGAAGGACAAATGGTGTTAAAATTGAGCAGGAAAAAAATATATATATGTATGAAAAGTTTTTGATTAACTAACTAGCGAGTGAGGTAAGGTTTGCTCCTTTCCAGAGCAAAGCGTTTAAACATCAGTTTTGCCACACAGCGCACACCGGGATGTATGCTCGTTTATTTGCAACGATCGTGAACAGGTTACACAGCCCACGGGGGAAGGAAACACCCCGCCAGGCGCCTGCCTGCTCCCTCACAGCCCCCCGGAGACCCGATCTTGCCCGCCGACAGCCTTTCACCCTGTGGCCGCTTCACAGCAGCCGACCCCAACACCGGGAACCGCCGGCCGCGCAGGAAAAGCTGCCGCCGCCATCACCCCAGCCTGAGGCGAGCAGCGGCCGCCACGCCCACAAAATGGCGGCTCGACGCGCTCCGCCCACAAGATGGCGGCCGTCAGGCGCGGGCTGCCACACGGCTGGGTAGTCTCACCCGCGCCGAATTTGGCGTGGTCGTGAGCGAGCGCCAGCCCGCCGGTGGGTGTCCGGAGGAAGGGAGGGCCGAGCGCTCGGTGTCTCACAGGTGCCGGGCGCTTAGCGGCTGAGCTTGGGGCATGGCATGGCTGCTGGGCCTAGGATGGAGCTTGGACGGCTAGAGTACCTGCAGGCCCTGGTCACCGAGTTCCAGGTGACAGATAGCCCAGGTAACCCCCGGCACTGCTGCTTGCTTATATTCTTTGTGCTGAGAGTGTTTTCTCACACACCTGATGCATCTCCATTGCAGAGGCCAAGGAGCAGGTGCTGGCGAACCTGGCCAACTTCGCCTACGATCCCAAAAACTATGAGTACCTCCGGCAGCTTCAGGTCCTGGATCTCTTCCTCGATACGCTCACCGAAGACAGCGAGACCCTCGTGGAGTTTGCAATTGGTAAGGGCTGCCCCTGAACTGGGGCTGACAGGATGCTGGGCCTGGTGCTTGGGTTTGGTGGTTAATCTGCTCCCTGAGAGGCAGATGGTTGTGCTGCAGGAGCAGCCTCAGGCTGTCCTGGTAAGGCCTGGTTTAGTGGAGAATGAGTGGAATGGGGAGAGAGGTAGGAGGGAGGCATCTCCACTTTGTCCTAATAGAGCTGCCGTGCTTAAAGAAGGTGCTTTCTGAAAAGGATTTTTTTTTTCCCCAGACTGTAAGTAAACATTAGTGAATGACTTCTTAATGAAATCTCTCCTACAGAGAAACAGTCATTAATACCTAAGTTTTGCCATCTATAATCTACAGGTCCAACATTACCGTTCTGCTATTGACAACCAGTCTTCTAGAAATCTTACTTGAAGTGTTTTAATAAGTCCTCTGAGGAACTGCCTTATGGTGATTCCTCATGGCCTAGAACATAAGCAAAGGGGCCATATTCTAGCTGTGAGTGATTCCGTGAGATGATAATAAATATATTTGATTTTTAAGGTGTGTGGCTGCACCTTGAGGTTTCAAGTACAAATATTCTGTTCCTCTTGGCTCATGCTGTTATCTCCCTTCTCTAAAACATCTGCAGTGAACTGCTGGATTGTAGCCTCTGTTAGGGTTAAGTGATGCTGGAATTCTTCATCCTGTGGAAGAGGTTATGTCCAGCAGTAACAGTGCCCTCTAATGACATGCAGGAGGAGGAATGTTCTGGTGGAAAATCTCTGGAAAGAATCAAGAGAACATTGCCCAGGAAGCCATTAAGAATTTTCCATCCAAATCTCACAGAAAATCTGGATGCTTATTTCTGTATTAGAAAAAAAGGTCAGCAGTGAATTTGAATCTTAGTATGAAAAAGATGAGGGTGTGGAGAGAAGAGTTTGTCTTGCAGGTGTCAGACATTTTCTTTGGCTGTTTCAGGCGGTCTTTGTAATCTATGCCTGGATAAAACTAACAAAGACTACATCTTGGAGGCAAATGGGGTAGAGCCTGTAATCAACTGCCTCTCCAGCTCCAACGAGGAGACGGTCATGTCGGCAGTCACGACGCTGATGTACCTGACAACACCGCAGTCACGCCAGCAGACCACGGCTCTCCCGGTGGTGGAGTGCATGCTTCGCTTCTCCCTCTCGGCCAACAGGAGGTTAAGCAATCTGGCAACCGTCTTCCTGGAGGATTACTGCACTCCGCTGCAAGTGGAAGAGGCCAGGAATCTCAGCAAACACACAGCGGTGGGGATTCCTCTCCCCAAGGACTAAAGCTGTTGGAGCAGCACAGAGCTGTGGAGAGGGAGAACTCCCTCTCTTTTCCCAACCCTCCACTTTCTGCTCAGCAGGTCAAGAATGTGTTGAGAACAACATTAAAGAGGGGAACCAGTGACACTAACACTGGATTTTAGTTAATAAAGAGGATGGTACAGCACTATCATGTCTGTCAGGCCAAACACACAGCTAAGACTGCAAGCAAATATTTAAAATAAAACAGGTCATGGCTGTTGGACAGCAGGTTGCTAAGTGCAGCCCAGCATCCAGCTTGCACAGATAACCCTTCCCAGGAGTTAGGGGTATTTTCTGCTTGAGTTATTGGGCAGGTTATATCCCCTCCAGTTCCTGGCTGATTTTGCTGCAGCTGTCCTTTTCAATGTCAACTCATATGACTTTGAAACGTCACATAAACTTTATTCCTCCTCCAGAAGAAAGGTGTTTCCCTGCCCTGGCAGTTTGCAATCTTACTGCATCCCTTTGACACTGAATATGCTGTCCTATTATCATGGCATAGGCACCCGGCTAGTAAATGGCTACACAGGGCAGGTTGTAGCCATCCTGTAAATCAGGAAGTGGAAAGTTGTTTTTTTTTCTTTCATTACCACTGATGAGAAAGGTGAAGATTCAAAAAAAAAAAGAGGGCTCATGGCAGTCTGGCTGGTGAGAACAGCTGTCTTGTAAAACCTTCTCTTAATAAAACATTAACTTGAATGCTGTGTAAACAGTTTTTGGATAAGCTCATAAACGTTTCTCTGCAGCAGCCCATTCTGAACATTGCAGCCCAGCCTTCGCCCACCCTTACTCATGCATGTGGGCCAGAAATTGAAGCCAGCTTGGTCTCCTTTCATGATCAGCCAATGATGCAAAAGGCAACCCAAAAGCCAGGGTGGGTAAATACATAAAATTTAAGAGAGTCTGGCTTTTAAGCACAGTGGTCCTGACAGACACTCTGGCAGTGTCTACTCAAGTTTCAGAGCTTTACTTCTTCCTCTTTTTTTTTATCCTCTGTGCCCCCACCGAGCCCAAAACAAATAGGAGTGAGGTTAAAAGCTCATGCACACACACACACAAAAAAAACCCCAACCCACAACTTCTTGTATTTTATAGTTTCTCTTCACCAACAGCAAACATCCAAAACAACTCTCCAGAGATGAGCTAACTGAATACAGAGCAGTTCTTCCAGAAACCCGGAGAGGAGCCAGCTCTGCAGCACCTCTAACAAGGGCAGCTCATTATAATTATAACTGACCCCTCGTAATGCCCCCGTCCGGCTGACGGTGCTCACTGCCTGCGGGGAAGGGGTTTCCCCGGCAGCAGGTTGTTCCCTGGCAGCGGGAAGAGCACGGCATCCCTGTTTTCATCACTGCCTGCGCTTGCTTTCCAAAATGCCCTTCCAGTCGTCAGCCCAGGAGAGCAGCCGGCGGCGCGGTGGCTGCAGCTGGAAGTGGCTGTTGTGGCAGCAGGTGAAGAGGACGTGCTCCCAGCTCGGGTTCCGCTCCGCACCTGAGGAGGGCAAGGGAGGAAAGCTGAAGCCAGACGGGGTTCTTCCTCCCCAGCTAACAGAAAGCAACACAAATGCTTTTCAAACCTCTAATGGTGTCCTTGTCATCAAACAGCAAGTCGGCGGATACAACGGTCTTATCTCGGGTTAGAATAATCCGCTCCACAAACTCAGGTCCCAGATGTTTTTCTACCCACTTATACTGCAGAGACAAGAAATAAGACAGGAGAAAATCCTGCTGCACTTTCAGTTTGCACATTGCTCATGTCAGCTCAGCCCTAGCACAGCGATCTTGTTTCCACCCATAAACCCACATCTGTGTCTGCAAATCCCCGCCACAGAGACTGGCTGTGGCCCAGGACGCTGATTTAACCTGTACTTGTAGCAGCCTTCAGCCAGCACGGCGTTTGCCATCCCTAATCACTGCCGAGTTTGCGAGCGGTGCTGGCCGCTTGCCCCAAGCATGGGGATTGTGCCCCATCTAAGTCATTCCAGGGACTGAGGTCCCCCCCTCCGTTCTTATGCCAGTGGCAAACAGGGCTAATCCCAGCACTACAGCCTCCTCTTAGCTCGGGATTGGCCTCTCTCGGGAGAGCTGGAGAGCTCAGGCTCCGGATTTAGACAGAGCAAGGGTTTGTCAGTTGAGGAGCCTCCGGTGTGGAATCCCCTGGGAATATCCCATCCCCCTGGGCCATGCTGCAGTGGTCCCTTTGCTGGAGCCCAGGTGTCACAGGCTCCAGCTCCAAGAGGACAGGGATCACGTGCCCGCAATAAGGCTGGCATCATGGGGTGCTCCGAGATTCCCCACCATACGCTATTACTGTGCCCGGGCAGCTGCCCCTCAGACAGAGGGCTGGCAGGGACACTACTATATGAATGAATGACACTGACCTGGGTGCTATGAAATAGCTAAAGCAGCATTAAAACCAGTAGAATAAATTCTCTCCCACCTTTTCCACGATGCAGTGCTCATATTTCCGGAGAGGACTTGTACAAATAAAGACTTCAGTGCTGAAAAGAAACAGCCTTCGTTAGCGGTCAGGGGAAGGGGCGTTAAGTGACTGGCAAAGGGCTGCAGGGTGCAAAGTGTCCTTACTCCTGCATGTGGACCATCTCCTGCATAGCTTCAAGTGCTCCTGGAATTGGATCCAACTCTAGGAAGAAGCCAGGCGATTCGTAGACACTGGCTACTTTATCCTGCAAAAGACAGGAGGACAATTAGCAACGCCCACGCTTTCATCCGAGCTCTGTGCATGACAGTTGTCCAGTTACCCAGCGTAACAGCCGTCACAGGCTTTACAGAGTGAGCTGATGCTTCATGCCAAGAGTAGATTATAAAGTTTCTCACCTTTAGGGTTCTGGGAAAAGTCCAGCTTGGGCACATGAGAAGGAGAGGTTACTCTGGGTGGCTTGTTTGGAGCGAGGAGGCAGAGGTGATCCTGGCCTGGCTTTGTTTCTGTGAGCTGCTCCATGAGCAGCACCACAAACACAGCCCTGACCTACAGGTCTGCTGAGAGAAGGAGAGCTCCCCACCTCACCCCTTCCCAGCAGGTCTCTTTCTACTAACTCTTGTGAAAATTGAAGGAACAAGTTTGAGGCTTCTGCTCCTCTGTCACATCTGATGGAAATTTGCTTACGGCTCCGGAATTTACCAGGGATGTGTGGGTAGACACATGTACTCCCCAACAGCCCTCTTTTCCTTCGGAGCAAACAGGGCAATATGGTGACCATGCTAATTACCATCCGCAGTGGAGGGGCCAGGTCAGCACACCCACACATTTGGGGTTAATCCTTTCAGACCAGAACAGCTCAGCAAGAGGGAAGGGAGAGAACAGGAGAGCGAGTCAAAAATACCTTTCTTTGCTGCTTTCTATGATTTTCAATCACACACTAAAAAAGCAGTTGTTAAATGAGCAGATCCTGACCTCGGCATGGACAGCTTCTTCTTGCTGGTGGTGCAAAGTCTACTCAAAAGGGTGTGAGACTGCAGGAAGAGATTCAGAGGTCTCTGTGATGCCCCAAGAACCTTCAGCTTCATCAACTGACCTGTGCCCTCAGCTGGGCAGGGTTTGGTGGTGATTCATCTGGGTCCCACCAACCACCTCCCTCCTCTGACCTCCAGCACACAACCTTAGCAGGGAACGGAGCAGGGCGATTGAGGGGATCATGGCTTTATCCCTTTTCTCTCTGCACCTTCTCTGGGTGGTAAATCCACCTTCCATGCAGGCATGTGGAACACCACAGGAATCAGAGAGGTCATTAACGACAAACGGGAGGGAAAGGAGGTTCTCTCTAAAGTTATAAGCATTTTTAAGTAGGAAAGAAACAAGGTTACTGGAGGAGCAATGTTTTCCCAAGCTAAAGTGGCCAAAAAGGGTGCCAAAAAAGGTAACAGTAATTTGATATGATACAACACAGTGGCATCTTTAATCTGTGTAAGGAAAAGTAGGATTTCCAGGGCAATTCCTGTACCTCTAGGTAGGAATCTCTTCCAGTCCTTTTTTTTTTTTCTTTTTTTTTCTTTAATTTACTGATAAGACATTCTCATGCCTTTTACTATTAGGAAGTTCACTGGTTTGAATCCAACTCTGGTTAGTTAATTTTAAAAATCGCTACCTGGTGACCGCTGGGTGGCCTGTGTTAAATCAGAGCGTTTCACTGCAGCTCCTCTTACCACACAGCCCATCCTGACAAAGCACCTGCAGCAGCAGCACCCTCCCAGCAGCACTAAGGGCTAAGTCCACTAAGTCCAGGCCTAAGTTTCATTTTCAGAGTTAGAGGTTACGCTTCCAATATCTCTTCTGCCCTAAGACACATGAGTCTCACCTTCCCTGGGGTCACAGAGTGAGCCTCAGAGGTGCTGAGCTAGCATTTTTCCACAAGCATTACCGTCTAATGTCCCTATTGCACCAAACAATTTGGGAAACTTATTTCTTGGTAAGTATTCTTCAAAGGCAGGTTGGCAGCCTTTGCTTAGAAATTGTACTTGATTGATTTATGGTGCAGCTGGTGGTCTCCTTGCTCTGTAGCACGGAGGAACATCAACATAAAAAACATTTCAATTAAGCAGCAATGAGGAGTCAGCATTAAACAAGTCTCCCAGATCACAGTGCTCACTCAGCTGGCGCAATTTAGAAATAATCATAAATCAACAGCCAGAAATGTGGAAGCACTGCCTGATTTCACATGCAAATCAGAAGAGGATAAGGAGTCTGGGTGAAGAGGTGGCAATCAGATCTGCCCAGATCTGTTTCCATGCAAAGCCTCACCGATCCCAGCAACAATTCCCTGGAGCTCGTCCCAAGGAGGTTCAATTACAGAATCAGGCCTTTTGCCTGAAAGCCCTTTTATCCTACAGCAAGACACTAGAAACTGGCAAGTTTCCACCACGTCACAAAAATGTCTGGCTTTGCTGGAAAAAGGAATTTGATTTGATGACTCTTAGAACCAAAAGCCACTTGTAAAAAAAAAAAAAAAAAAGTTACTAGAAAAAGAAAGTAAAACAATTTTCTTTCCTCATTTTCATCCTGTCGTTGAACCTTTGCTTTAAACTTCCATTAGTAGGAAAACAGCAGAAGGAGTTCTATAATTCTATCCCTAAGCTTTCTCATTTGCAACACCTAAAATAAATCTAGGAATTTTTGCCACTGCTGGAGATATTGAATCCATTTTTGAAACTGTCTGGGTTAACCAGCCATGGTATTTACATAAAACCAGAAGGAGCTTCAAATCTTTAAAACTTTATTGTTCTGCCAAATGTGTCTAAAACAGCCCAGAGATCCAGGCCACTGAAGGAGACAGACACACAACACGACTGCATAAACCTCATTTCCTTAGGAAGCCAGGCTAATAACGAACAGCGAGATAAGAGCTTTCTGCCACTGCTGATCTGCGTGGGATTCAAACCAGTTACCTGGTTATTTCATTGACTCACCTGTGGTCTGGGAAGGGAACAGGATGAGCATGAACCAAATTAGGGAATGGCAATGCCAGAAATAGAACACAGCTTTCGGGACAGATCAGACTGTAGACTGTCCAAAGAAGAACACATAAAAAGCCACGACCCCTTAAATTACTCGCAGTATTTTTGTCCCACTATACCCAAATGGGATTCACTCAAGGAATACTCAAGCAATAAATCATGTTTGTTGGTATAAAATGATAAGCAAATCATGCCCGCTCCCTATATATTTACAAGTTAGTAGTTCTGGGAAATTTGGAGCATCTATAGTCATGGATTAGAGCTCGGTCAGTTTGGAGCCTGTGAAAATGCTGCCCGGACCCAGTGCTCCCATCCCTCACACCAGTGCAGGAGCCCGTAACTTGCTGCGGAGCAGGAGGGAAATTAATGCAAGTTGTCATTTTTTAGTAGTAAAAAAACCCTACAGGATCTTAAAATTGGCCATGAACTTCTCAGGGAAGTGCAGGGCACAGCCTGGCTCAGCATCCGCCCGATTCTTAGAGTCCCCGACTGACCTGTGGTAACCAGAACAAAGCGTGAAGTCTGGATTCGCAGCATTTTTAATTTTGCCATGCAAATCTCTCTGATAGTCATTCATTCAGTCATTAGCAAGTGTTAAAAATAGCAACGATTTGCACAGAGGTAGGGTGTACCACAGGCTTTTTACATACTATTCCAGATGGCTTACCCGTGTGCTCTGCTTGTCAGGGCACGCAGAGGGAATAATACAGATACGGGGTTTTATTAGCTGTACAAAACCCGTATCAATTTTTATATTTCTTGCTACATTAACACTCGTAGAGGGTTCGGCGAGCTTTAGGTAATTTATTGCTATTACTGCTGCATGACAAGGGCAGTTCATGAGTAGGTAAAGAACAAGCTGAAGATGGTTCAGTGAATAGTTTCAGCCAGTTATTTTCATATGGGAATCGCTCATTGCCAATTCCCGCACACGCACCGCTCTGTAAAGGGCTGGGAAATCCACCCCCCACCCCCCCGGAGCAATTATCGCTCTACAACTTAAGGCCATCAGTATTCAAACAACCCTTTGTAGCACCCCCCTAAAAGAGAAACAACCACCCTCCGCTCTGCTTTACGGTCGGAAGAGGAGGTTCCCTTCGCTCCCAGGGTTCAAGAGGGAAGGAAGGAGAGGTTTTGGGAACCCCCCTCCCCATTTTCCAGCCCGCTCGTGTGTGTCCCTCCCCCCCCCGGTCCCGGCGGCGCTCACCCCCAGGTCCTCCCGCAGGCTGCAGTACTGCTCCCGCACCGAGAAGCCCCTCCGCTCCGCCAGCTCCACCCGCGGCTCCCGGGGGAAGCGGGCGACGAAACCCCGCAGCACAGCGCCCTCGAAATCGGCCAGGACCCCGTCCATGTCCACCAGCACCCGCAGCGGAACGGCCGCCCCGGCCATGGCCACCGGCAACCGCCGCGGAACGGCCGCCCCGTCCCCGTCCCTGCCGGCAGCGGGGCGGGCCCTCCCTCTCCCCGGCCATGCCCATCCCCGCTCCCGGCGGGGGAATCCGCTCGCCCGACAGCCGGCGGGGCTCCTCCGGGAACCGGGCTGGCTTGTGGAGGGCGGTTCCGGGCTGCTTTTCGGTGAGGGGCCGCTGCCATGTCCCCACCGAGGGAAAGGGAAGGGTTTTGGCTTGGCCAAAATCTCAGAACCCGCAAAAGAGTATCAACAAGTTCCACCGGTTGTGGGGCTTGCAAAAGAAATGTAATTGGATTATTTTCCTCCTCCAGGTGTGATTTACATGCAGCCAGGAGCCATCACGCACTACGTATGAGCTGTAAGGGATGACAGCTCCAGATGCGGGTCCAGAGGAGGCCACAAAGATGGTCCGAGGGCTGGAGCTCCTCTGCTGTGAGGACAGGCTGAGAGTTGGGGGGCTTCAGCCTGGAGGAGGCTTCAGAAAGACCTTGGTGCCCCTTCCAGTTCCTAAAGGGGCTCTGGGAAAGCTGGGGAGGGACTCTTGATCAGGGGTAACAGTTTTAAACTGAAAGAGGAGAGATTTAGATTAGAGATTGGGAAGAAATTCTTTGCTGTGAGGGTAGCAAGACCCTGATCCAGGTTGCCCAGAGAAGTTGTGGCTGCCCCATCCCTGGAGGAGTTCAAGGCCAGGTTGGACAGGGCTTTGAGCAGTGATGGGTGTGTCCCTGCCCAGGGGCAGGGGGTGGAACTGTGTGATCTTTAAGGTCCCTTCCATTCTGTGATTCCGTGTAGGAGAGGAGCACGTTAGAGCAAATCCAGTTTTATAGGTTGAGCACCTAAGGCTAGAATCATAGAATCATGGAACGGTCCAGGCCAGAAGGGACCTCCAAAGGCCACCTAGTCTGACTTCCCCACAGTCAGCAGGGACACCCCCAACTAGACCAGGTTGCCCAGGGCCTCGTCGAGCCTCACCTTGAATATCTCCAAGGAAAGGGCCTCAACCACCTCCCCGGGCAACCTGTTCCAGTGCTCCACCACCCTCCCAGTAAAGAACTTGTTCGTAATCTCCAATCTAAATCTGCCCTTTGCCAGTTTAAAGCCATTGCCCCTCATCCTGTCACTGCAGGCCTTTGTAAACAGATTCTCCCCAGCCTTCCTGTAGGCCCCCTCAGGTACTGGAAGGCCGCTATTAGGTCTCCCCGGAGCCTCTTCTTCTCCAGGTTGAACAACCCCAGCTCCCTCAGCCTGTCCTCGTAGCACAGGTGCTCCAACCCCCTGATCATTTTCGTGGCCCTCCTCTGGACCCGCTCCATCAGGTCCATGTCCTTCCTGCATTGAGGGCTCCTGACCTACACACAGTGCTCCAGGTGAGGTCTCACCAGAGCAAAGTGGCAGAATCACCTCTCTGGATCTGCTGGCAACACTTCTTTTGATGCAGCCCAGGATGCGATTGGCCTTCTGGGCTGCAAGTGCCCACTGCCTGCTCCAAAACCGACGTGGAAAGCCAGGGTAGTTTTAGGCACTAGTTCTTCCAGGAGGAGGGTGGCAAAGGCACATTCTCTGCAGCAGACGCACCAGTTCTGCACAAACCCGCTGCTTCAGCTTATTGTACTGCAGATCCCCCCCAGGACAGTAGAGAACTTCATGGTTTGGTCTCCCTTCCACCCCCTCCTCCCTTGTCAGGTTCTCTTATTTTATTTGTGAGAATAAACTTTAGTTTCCTCCATTTTCTTGAAAGAAGAAAGTATTCTGGATAAAACTCATTATATATATCAAGCCATATTCCATGCTTCTCTGATCTAAATGATAAAAATTAAGAGGTAAGCCAGACGCTTTCTCCAGGGGAAGATGGCATGTGATGGGTGACCTCAAGGTATAAGAACTCTCCTCCTCTGCTGCATTCTTCCTCTATTAGAGTAGGGCAGGTTGGCTGAGACAAGGACAACTGAGAACACACAGCAAAACCAAACCTATGAAATAAAACCCACACAGGAAACACTGCTTCAAAATTTCTATATTATTTACTTTTAAGCAACAGTCCAGCTTTGTGAAATTACAACACACACTTTAAAGGATGAGATTTTCACCTCATGGTCAAGCACCAGCATGATCATGCACAGCATTGAGTCAGTTGTAAAAAAAATGCCCTGTAATTTTTATTTATTTATACGATCCACTCCACCTTCACTGAATAAAGTCTGAAGAAACCCCCTCCTAGCATTAGGCCAGGCGGCTCTGGTCATCAGCCCTCTATTTGGCACATACCCTGCTTCATAGTAGTCCACTATCAAGAAATTTTTTTTTTTTTTTTTTTTTTAAAGGCAGCATGGTGTACACTAACCACTTTAGGATTTATATGGCACAGCAGGGCTCAAGGCATTTACCACATGCAGTCAATGAAGCCTTTTAGATCCCCAAATCCCACATGTGGAGGAAGGGACTGCTCTTGCTGATTGTTTGCTGGCCCGTTTAACCAGGATTCTAGACCCTTGTAAAGCTAAGGGGTTCTAAAAAAAAAAAAATCTCAGTACAAAAACCCTCTAAGCACACTTAGAACCAATCTACTCTCCTTTGAATTACATTACTATACTTCATAAAGCTTTCCCTCAAGTCTATCACTAGAAAACACTCATGTCACTTCCAGTAGATCTGGGGGAAACACAGGACAGAAGTGGGGAAAAAACCCCTTGATCTCAAAAAAAAAAATAATAATGATGGAGTACATAAAGTGCTTCTTTTTAATGAAAGAAATTCGAGATGTACAGTCAGGCTCAAGTTGTGCAGTTCACAAGCATGGGGGAAAGAAACAGACACGAGTTCAAAACAGTCAGGAAGGGAAAGGTTTAACCGAGGACTAAGCTGGACTTGCCACCGGGTGGATTTCTCCTGGACGGTGCGGGTGCTGGTGCTACTGGGCTAGGAACAGGTGCAGCAGGCAGGGATTTCTCTTCATTCTGACCTGGGGCAGCTTCTACATCAGCCTCAGTATTTTCTAGAAGAAAAGAAGCTTTTAAAGTGTTTGATGTGGACGATGAAAGCTAGATGTTTTGCTGGCTTAGAGAGAAGATCAGCTCCTGTGAGTCTTCCCCAGGCTCACAGCCGCACTCAGTGCCACTGTGACCTCCTGCCAGGTCCCACTTCAGCCCTCGGAAGTGTTTTTCAGATCAACTCCCATGCCCTATGGCTCTGTTTCAGCCATTCAGGAGCCACCTTCACTCAGGTGCTATTAGGAGACCCCAGCAATTTATTGTATTTTATTTTTTTAAATGACAAGCAGCTTAAGTCTTGTACGTATGTCACAACATAGGACTGTGACAATCGTAACTCAAGTCTGAGCAGGTGCTGGAAACCAAGCCACGGGAAGCACCAGTGCTCATAAGCAAGAGCTCAGATTCAAACTCCATTCCCAATTTCGTAACTAGCGGGAAGAGGATCTGACACACACTTCTGAGGCTGCACAAGGGACAGGGAACAGCCATGCATGGGTAGGCTCCAATCATACATTCCCTGGAAAGCACATGATAGTTTCATCTATTTTAAGTACTTCTGAATGACAACAAGTGAAGACAGGACACAGAAGGAATTCTTCACAGGAAGCACTTTAGATACTGTAGCAAATAACTAATGTATCTGCTTCATCGACAATTAATTCATGAGCACAGCAAGTACATTAGCACCTCACGTTTTTATAGATCAACACAATCAGTTACGAGCCAAAGGCCTAAATAGGCACCAAATTGCCCACTAATACTTGGTGGGGTGAGGGGAGCGGAGCTTCACTGCCAGCTCTGTGGAGATCTGCTCCATCTGTTTTTAACAGACCCCTTAGTTTTATCTAATGATCACTAGTTCTTGCTTTAGAGGATTCGGGGAACATCTGTGCATCCACCTTAAACCTCCACCTTCATGATTTTTAGTTAAGTCTTGATTGTATTCCCTCTTTCCCAGCCTTGTCTTCAACTGAAGGGACACAGCTATTTTAGTCTCTCCTCATAAGGCAGCTGCGGCACCTTCTTACCTTTCCCATTGCCTTCCTCTGCCCTTGTTTACCATCACTACAATCTTCTGGTCTTTCCATTTTAAGGACTGTATACACCATTCAAGATGTGGGCATATCATTGTTTACACAGGCAAAATCATGTCTTGTTTCCCATTCTCTTCCTGATGATATTTAACATTTTGCTGGTGCCTTCAGACATCTCGGAGAACTTTCAGTAATAAGACTGAAGGCAGACCCTGACTGACATGGTTTAGGGGTCAGGTTATGGTTTTGCCCTCCCAGATGCATTACTTTATACTTATACAAAGCATATCTTGCCACCTTTTTACCTGCCTACCTTATTTGGTTGAGTCCTCCTGACAGTGAGATTTTCTCACCATCAGCACAATTTGACTACTACACAATTTGAAAGAGCTAATACCACCAACAAAATTGGAGACTTCACTGCTCATCACCTTTTCCAGGTCATGGATGAAGGCACTGAATAAAACTAACCCCAGCGTTGCTTCCCATGGCTCATTTTTCCAACCTGGAAAGCAATCACTAAACCCTACCCTTTCCCTCCCGTTCTTTATCTACCTTCCTATCTATAGAAGCAGTTTCCCTCCAGTCCTGTGGCAACTGTTGTTTTTTTTTTAAATAATCTTTGATACAGAATTTGATAAGAAACACTGAAAACCCACTTATGTCCACTGAACCGTCTGAATCAATCCTTGTAATAATCTAAAAGAACTCCTTTACAGCTTCATATAGTCTCCATGCAATCAGAAATAACCTACAATGTAGAGTCCCTGCTGTATTCGTTAACCCACAGGCACATCTGAACAAAACAGTTAACACCAAGTTTTAAGCCTGAAGCTTCTGTGGCTGGTGTGTTCCATCGCCTGCTTACTCAGCATGCCCAGAACAACTGTGGCTGTGCCCCCCCTGCTCACACAGGCTGCATTGTCTGCGCCCCCCGCAGCCAGCCCAGCGCTCAGGATGATGATCTGTCCCCAAATGCCAGACTCCACCTTCCTGTGTGTCACGGAAAGTCAGTCATTGGGGACAGTCAATGGAGTGTTGTCCAGTTCTCCTGAGCTAGTCACATTCATTAAGTACACAGCGCAAACTGAATCACAAAAGAAACACAAATTACTATCACAGGAGACTTTGGGGAAGTTTCCATAGCATTGAGAGGCTCACGTAGCCAGCTGACATACACATTACTACTCCCCACGCAATCAAATTATGGATAAGTTTGCTAATGTAATAACTAAAGTGGTAAATGTAAAAAGGATCAGATCAAATGGTAAAGTTCTTCCCTTATCAGAAAGGTTATAATCTCTGAAACAGCTTTCTACTGAGTATACTGCAAACATTGGGAACTGCGATGCACAGAAAGGAACTACAGGAAAAAACAGGAAGCAAGAACATCGCTGCAAAAGCAACAAGTTTTCTTTGCCTAAACAGATGTGATTAAGTAAATACCCCACCTGACACCTACTTGGGGTTTTATAATCAGTTACACACAGAAAATGATTTCCAAATTCAGAAGAACAAACATTTTTTTTCATGATGGAAACCTATTAAGAATCTAGTTATGCTGTGAACTCGTAAGTAGACAGCTTTTATTTGGAGGCGTATTCATTCAAACTCCCCGGGGAGAGCTCTGCAACATCAAGTACCGAATCACAAGTGGGACCGGCGGGATGTTCACCCACTCACGTCTGCCATCCCACACAGCAGGAATGTCAAGCAGTGGAATGACATGGCTCAACAAGGCTCTGTGCTCCATTAAGCTACGATACCCAAAGCTGTCAACACTATAAATTAATTTAACAATTCATTAGAATTCTCACTATCTGCCACAGATGCCATATCCAGGAAGCATGAACTTTTTACTCCTTCCTAACAAAGTACCACTAGTGGAAGTTTAACATTCAAATGTTTGCCTGTCACTTTTATTTCATCTTCAGCATCTTCAAAAATGTAATTTTTAGTCATGGCCAGAACAGTAGACAACAGTTACTTTCCAGTAGCACTTTTTTTTTTCCCCCCTTTTTTACCACCTCGCAGTGTACATTAACTTGCTACTTGGTAAGAACTTCCCTATCACCTACCAGAAAAACAAACCAAAAGCCAACAAGTATGACACCTGTGAAACTGGGAACTTGTTCTAATCAGGAATATAATTTCATACTCCAAGTTTCAGTCAACTGTTGCTAACCCAGGAAGCCCTATTTCTGCTTCCTCTCATCCACCTCTTCTCGCCTCACCGCTGCTTGTGGGCTCTCATCTGACGCCGTGGAGAGCTGGTTTAAACAAGCACCAGGAAAAGCAGCAGAGCCCTCAGATCAGTTTACTTCTATTATCAAACCACATCCTCTTACTTGAGGCATAAAATGCCTACAGTGGTAATTAATGCCAGACAGACATGGGAAAGAAATACTAAAGAAGCCTGTATAGTTTGATGAGAAGCAGCTTGCTAAAGAAGCAAGACCTTCTTGGGAATAGATACCACTTGAGAGGTAGTTAAAAACATTCTGGAAAACCTCTCACCCTCCCAGCAGAAGTCTTTTCAGGACAGGGAACTGCTAATGGCCTTAGTGATCTCCCACAACCCTTAGGTGTTGAAAGTAGCACTTAGAAAGCACCCGGTCAACACACACATTGCTCTCCTCAGGAAGTAAGCTATTCTTAAGGTGAATCTTACAATGGAGAGATTTCCAGCCTCACAGCTAGAAAAAACACTTCAAGGCTAACATGCACTGCTCCTGGGTGAAATGCCTCTGTTTACATGAAATTTGCAGTATGCACATCAACTTCCTTGGCAAAAATCAGCATTTAAAAAGCCTCAGGAACTTAAAAGCTAGTTAATGCAGACACTTTCAGATGCAGTGGCTGGTTTGATTATTTCTGTGAATGTAGTGTTTCCTGTATGAGGAGACAACAGGAAAGAAATAAATTGCTAAACTAAAATCCACTAAGTTGACTGTACTATTTAATTATAAGCTACTATAACAGCAGTTTCAATCACTGAACGCTTTGCAGATGGTATCCACCTTGCCTTCTAGTACTTAAACAAATCTTGACACCAACTGCTGCTGGCAAAATAAATGAACAGGACTGTTCTCCTTTTTAATCTGATGACTAACAGGCCTCTACCACTTCATTCCATATCCACGCTGAGACAGTCAGGTCACTTTATTGATTCGATGGATTCAAGGGACAACCCCAAGCTGCCTCTCTCCCAATAAATGAACATTTATATATCTTATATCCTCTTCTATTTCAAAAGCGCCTAACTGCAAAAGGCTTTTTCTAGTAGAGTCCGAAGGAGTTACTCACCAGAAGTTTCAACACCACCATCTCCTCCCTAGAAGAGAGAGAAACACATTAGATCTCACGCTTCACAACGTATTTTCCCCCTCCAGAGAAGGCACTCAAAGCCCCGTGTTATGACCAGGGTGGTCGGGCATGCTGCTCTCTCTAGAAACACCTTCCAAGTGACAGACCCCACGAAGCACTTTTAGACCAGTAACATGCTCTTAGGGACAGATACGAGACCAGCATGGTGGGTCCTGCATACATATTTCTATAGATTAATATGATGGGTTTGTAAGCACCAACTCTTGCAGGCCAGCTAATTTAATTTAATTAGCTCTTTATTTACCTAACATCCTTTTAAAAACTTAACCAGATACCACTGAAGAAATCCTGATGACCTGTAACACATGGCACACTTGTTATTCCCACACCATGAAGGATGCGGGTGAGCAAGAGCACTTTATTACAAACAGCATCCTCCGTGAGGCAGCCCCGACAATAACCACAACATCGGAACTGCTGAGCAGCAGCCACAGGAAAGTTACACTGTGAGCAACCAGCAATAGTTCAGCATCCCCTCCTTTTTACTAAGCAACTCTTTCCAAGGTCAAACATTTATCTGTTAGCAAGGCCAAGAGCTTTTTTTCTATCCAGGATATTTAACTACATTTCTGAAATACAGACCAGGGTTTTTTGCAATGTTGCTGATAAAGTTCCCTTCAGTACATAAAGAGCTAAACGTTCTTTTCATACTCAATCTGTTCACAGGCTGCAACTTGACACAAAGATACAGGAAGTCTTCCAGCAGCAGCCAAGGATCCTGAACGGAATGAGGTTTCATCAACTTTCACAGATTTAGCTTTGTTAATTACACAGTGAAACTGCAATCATCAGGATATAAACGCAGAGGAACTCACGCAAATGTATTGCCTGAAGTCTCAGACTGGGCTACAGTACATTAGCTCCAGCTTCTGCTGTTCGTAGCTGTAACTACTGCATAAATTTAAAGTATTCCGCATTGGAAGAATCTGTTTGCAAAGCTGAGAACCACAGTATTTAATACAATTAAGTAGAAAATAGAATTAGAGTAAACTGTTTATTTTCGTTTTCTGTGGTAGCAGCTATAAATTTAATCTCACTTGTATTTGCTAAATTGGAACAAGACATTTTCTGCAACAAAGAACAATTTCATGGCTCAAAGCGCCTATTAATAACAAAAATGGGTTAAAGTGATTATGCCAATTATCAAAATAAAACTTGCTGTTTATAGCCCATGAGGCAAAAGATACCTGCCACAGTATTTGAGATCAACAATTTACCTACCAAGTTCTTTTCAGAAAACCTGAAGTTGGAGAGCTTTAAAGAACAAGGTTTCCTTTTTTTTTATCCCTCTAGAATTTGTTTATGCGAGTGCAGTCTACCCTAGGTTCCCTTTTCTCAGTTCAGAGGAATTATTACTCTTCATCCTGTTTTCCCCATTAAATCTAATCATAGAGCGAGCAAAACCCACGTTAACACTACAAATCAAGTTCCATGTTGCTACCAGGTAGTTTACATAAAAAGCGATGGTATTACTAAAGACAGTAACAGAAATAAAACAAGCATTCATGTTACTGAGTACTTGTTGGGATGTGAAACCAAGTCCTTTGTCAGTCAAGAGATCCACACAGAGTTTGCTGTACATAACTGTTCTTTGTAAAATCTGTTAAAACAGACAATTACACACGTGGCTGAAGATAGATTTCACACCACTTCATTACTGTCTCATCAATAAGAACATTTAAGAGCTCTAGAAAGTAGTCCTTTTAGAAAAACCCAGCCCTTCATCAACATACTGTATGTAAGACTATCACGTGGAAAAGAACTTTCAGGAAAAGAACAGATTCAAATCCTACAATGCTTCCAACTGTGTGAACATCGGCGATAAAGCAATCACACACAGAGACTGAATTGTCCCTTTATCAGGCTCTTCCTAGTTAATGTACTGACCTTGGACTCTACAAAGTCTCCACAGTTTGTATCAGTTGAGTTTCTTCTTTGTGGTCCAGATGATTCACAATCTTCTCTGATTTCACCTGGCTTAGTCCCTAAAAGCAGAGATTGATTCTAATCAGGCTGCAAGATAAACTTACTGGGAAAAGCAATCATAAACAGTCAGGGATTTTGGGGGGCTTGGCCATTTTGGGGGCTCGTTTCTTTGGGTTTTTTTAAATCAAAGCTTTACCATTCAGAGATGTCCTGATCCTTTAGATACTATCTTCCAACTGTATCTCATGCAGTTGAGGGTGCCATTTAAACAGATGGAAACTAGGGTTCCTAAGGCCATCGCTACTGGCAGTGCTCTGCTGAAATGGAAGCTTTATCCCAGCTGTGGGTACAACGCAAAGCTAAACTTCCCCTGATAAATGAAGACCAATCAGTGCTACTCCAAATACTAAGACACGAGTTCACCTCACTGTGACTTGATTAATGTGGAGAAATTCCATCCAACATACAATTCTCTGCTCGCAACATCTAAGCCCAAGAGTTGCATAAAAAAACCCTTTGGAAGCAATTCAAAGTGAGAAATAAGAAATCCCATGGAAGCAGACATCAGTGCCTGTACTCGGCACTGGTGAGACCAGTACTGTGAGACTCAAGTACTGTGTCCAGCTTTGGGCCCCTTACCACAAAGAAGACACTGAGGTGCTGGAGCGGGTCCAGACAAGGGCAACGAAGCTGGTGAGGGGTCTGGAGCAC
>JAOXNO010000003.1:30475555-30490044 GCA_028565335.1 Limnodromus scolopaceus | reverse complement strand
TGTTCCGACTTCTTTATCTGCGTTACAGTTGACGAACTGACGTTCTCACTGACGGTGCTCGCTGACGAAGCCCCCTCCTCAGAGCCGCCCCCACGTGCCCGGCCGGGCCCCCAGGCCCTGAGGCGAGGGGGGGGTGGGGGAGAGCCACGGCCCCGCCGCGAACGCCCTCAGCCCCGCCGCCCTCGCGGTCCCAACGGCCCCCAAGAACCCCCGCCGGACCTGGAGCTGTTCCTGCCACTGGGGTCCATGCCCGAAAAGGTGGTGGTGGTTGTCATGGTGGCAGGGAGGGAGGAGATGGACGAAGGGGAAAGGGCTCCGTTAAGAAGCCAGCGGGGAGTGACGGTCCCGGGAACGGAGCACCCTCTCCCCTCCCCGCTCTACTGCTGCCGGTGACAACTGCAGCCGCCGCCCGCCCCGGCCGTCTATTTTATACCCAACTTAAGGCCCGCCCCTCAACGGCCTTCTCATTGGATGGTTCAAACCCAATCCCGAGCTCCTATTCGAGCGCGCCCTGCCACTCTGTCCTTTGGCCCGCCTCACCGTCTATTCTGAGGCGCCTTGCCTCATCCTTAAAAGCTCATTGGCGAAGCAATACGTCTGCTCCGTGGTGATTGGCTGCGCCTGGGCGGCGGCGCCTTTTGTTGGTGATTGGCCGGGAGGCCTGTCGCTCATCTCCGGCGCGCTGTGATTGGCTTAGGCACGTGTGAGGCGAGACAAAAGTCTCGGTGCCGTTTCCCCGGCCTAGGAGCGGCCGCGCCGTGAGGAGAGTCCCGGTGCGGGGGGGGAAAGGGGGAAACCCGCCACCCACCGCCCTTCCACACACAGACGCACACCCCGCCGTGCCCCAGCCGCCCCCAAAGCTACCACCGAGGACATCACCACTGGGCCACCAACGCCCACTCTGCTTGGCCATCCCCGTCGAGGCCCTCTTTCCCCTGCTGGGAGGTGGCCCAGCCCTCGCCGGCCTTCAAGTTGCCTCAGAGGATGTCATGGCACCATTCCAAAGCACATGGATGGACAATACCGAGGCCATCAAGGTGCAGGAGGTGTCTGCACAAGGCCTCGGCAGTGTCAGAGGTTGGAAAAACACACTAAGGGTCCACAAGGACACACAGGGCTGCTGCGGCAGGGATGGCGCAAAACCCCCCTCAACCTCAGGTGAACACACGGTCCAATAAAACAATTTACAGCATCAGACAATCTTGGAGCAGTGGACTGTACTCCATTAAAATTAGGACTCGCCTAATTTTAATGGAGTAAAACCCTGCTCACCTGTGTCTTAACAGCACAAGGCCACGTGTTCTTGTGCCGCGTTATCTTCCACCCAGCGCCAGTACAGAGCTCACACAGCACAGGATTTAAATTACCAGATGTTGGCTGTTGACCTGTCAAACCCACCTTTGAGTTGGGGACTGGGAGCTTCCTGAACTCCCTGCAGATTTCAGACACACAGATGCTTCCTTGATCACCCCAACTTTTATTCCAAAATTAACGCGTCGGGACCTCCCACTAGAAACGTTATTTTAATCAGTATTTGCATAAAGGAGGGAGAAAGGAGGAAAGAAACCCCCTATCTGTTCTATCCACCACTCTTCCCAGTTTGCTCTAGTAATATTCCCCCCCAAAAAAAAAATTTCTCCAGAAAATACTTCTTTTGGGGTTGGAAAATGCAAGCTTTGTTGTACATTAAAGTGAAATAGCACAAACATGAGGTCAGGTGTCTGAATTACCACCAACCTTAATACTAACTCAGGAGAGAGCTGAACTGCTAGAACTACACAAACAGGACCACGGTATTTTATCTTTTCTAATCTAGGATCTATATAAAAAAAAAATCTTGTTAAAAAAAAAAAGCCCCAACCACTATTCAGCTCCCCAGGGAATTCTCTGTCACATCACAGCTTTAGATGTAGATTAAAGGGAAATTTTAAGTAACATGACACAGTTGTTTTAATTCTTTATCCCTTAGGCTTGGGCATTAAGAAGTCAAATGATACCTACTTGCGTACAGGTAAGCATCTGCTCTCTCGGGAACTTTCAGAAGTATTTTGTCATCTGAATGCTTTTTATTCAAACCCACAGGATTTGACTCTTAAATTTGCACCCCTGAGACATATGGAGCCATTTTTAAAAGTCAAGATGAAGAAAAACCTGCTCCTTCTGATAAAGCTACTTTTAAAATTCTAAACCTTCAGTATTTCTAAGGGACCCCACTGATCTCTCAGACAGCCCTGACTGCAGGATAGTCTTTAGAAAAGTAAAAGCTGCTTTGCTGATTATTTACCCAAAATAAACTGAAAGGGTTTAGAAACATTGCTACAGAAACTGGACTTACCACCCCTCCCAGGATGGTGACGTTTGACCAAAACAATTCTCAGCAGCTGTTTGAAAAACTCAGACACCAAACAATTCCACCTGTTGTTGAAATTCATCTGGCAGTGAATGCAAAAAAAAAAAAAAAAGCATCTGGAAGTTTGAACAAGACTGCAGGAACTGCAAGGGTTAGGCAAGGAGAGATACCATTGGTTTGAGAAAAGCCCCGGCTTGGTCACCCTCCTGTGACCAAGGGTTTCTTCTTCATGCCACCCTCTGCTATTTATGGCAGTCACAAAGTGCTTGCTTTCTTTATTCCAAGCCCATCATACAAAAAGAGGTTTTGACTCCACCTGTCTTCTCACTCCAATTCATTCACAGCTGAAGGTAAAAACTTAAATAATAATCCTTGTTACATCTGGATTTGCAGCCGTCAAAGACTTTCGCATCTGAAGGGATGCATGGTGGAAGTTCAGTGAAAGACTAGTACCCTACACGTTCAACCATTCATCCTACTGAGCAGATGCCGTAGTTTGCAGGAGTTGTGAAAGCTGCTTTGGTGCCTCTCTACAGCTTCAGGTAAAGTTCATAACAGTCTAAGTTACTGCCTGGGAAGGAAGCTTGAATCCCAATGTCCAGGCTTCTCTCAGAGCTGCAAAGGTGTAGTTCGAACAACATAAAAAGCAAAGAGGACAAAATTCATGCTGCTGTTCTTGTCTGGGCATCCAGCATTACCGAGCCTGGCAGTGTACTCAAAGCAGTGTTCCTCAGTGGAAAAAACAGGCAAGCGTCACTGGAAGGGGAAGTCAGTGTCCTGACAGAGTCCTCAAAGAGCTCCCTTCATTCCACTTTTGTCTTGTCCAAGTTTGCTTAAACTGTGAAGCATTTTTAATAAAGTCATCCTTTCAAGAGCCCTTGCAGGGCATCAAATGTGCTTTAATGACATCTACGGGCTGGATGCTGAAAGATCTAAGCCACCAAAACCAGCACAAATTCATCACAAAGGGTGTTCTTCGCTTCCACGTTCACCTGGAGAATATTCCTTTCCTAAGGATCAAGAATCTGTGTACTTTTTATTTGAGCTTCCACAACCTTAGTCTTCTCCGGGGCTCTGAAGTCATCCTTGTATCAGGACTAATTAATTGTTAAAACCTACAGCTCTTCCCACAGTCTCCATTCCCACCTGCAGCTCCTCACCAACTCACACATTTCTGTTGTCTTTCTACAGCACCCCACTGACCCTCATTACTTCTGGGACCTCCGCTGACAGCGAGAGCACCACCAGCCCTGTTTAACCCCTCCCACACAAGCTGAAATTCTTCAGGAGGAGAGGAAAACTCTTCCCCTCAAAGGGACTCAAACCATTTAATAAAAGCCAGCTGGACCCCCCCAGCATCTCCATGTTAGAGTAAGACCATCAGTCCCATGCTAGTAGCGTAAAAAAAAAAAAAAAAAAAACACAACAGGAAACCTCTGTAATTAAGCATCTTGAAGGCCAACCAAAAACTGCAAACAGGAATCAAAATCCAGTCTTCCATCTCCTACTTATTCTCACACTCCTGCTTCCCAACCAGCAGGGAGAAGCGCTGTACTACCAATTCATTCTGACACTAAGTACAAAAAAGCAAGATAAATGAGAGGATTAAATTATTCACTATCAAAACACATTCAGTGTGGCAACTGGTTAACAGCCAGAATGAACGAACCTCAATAATCCAGAGAACGAAACATCTTAGATTACAGCGGTAATACAATTAAGAATAATTCAAATTATTTAAACGCTTCTAGATTGTCTTTTATTACTCCACAACAGCCCATCACACCAGCTGATACAAGCGTACTGAGAAGCGGACACAATCTAAAATCCTAATAAAAATCCTTCAATTTATTGTTCACTTTCAATTTAATAGATGATGATGAAGGAAGCACCTAGTTTTTCATTTTTAGCTTTGAAAACAAATTGCTATTCCTTAGAAATTCAATTCTTTCCAACTGGCTGAAGCACAGAAAGTAGTATTTCTTCCAGCCAGTCACATTATACCTTTTCATTAATGTTGCAGTAACGGTCACAGTGGAACCAACAGACAAAACGGCAGCACTTCCATTACATCGCCTGCCTCACGAGCCATGATGTGAAGGTACTAGAAAGGAATATTCCTGCGAGAAAACAATCTGGCTTTGACCATAACCTTTGGCAGAGGTGCTGTATTTGTTTTGATACTGTAGTTACCTTGAAGCAGCAGCAATTATCCTCAAACTGCTTCAGGGATTTTTTTTTTTTTTCTTTTGTGGAGCACACCTCCCTCTACCAGTCCCAGACTCTCACGTTACCACCCGGGAGATTTCCTTACACTCTTGGCAGTTGAGCGTATTCCATTTCCGACCAGCCTTGCCCCCCCAGGACCCCTGCTGAACCAGCATCTCAGGTATTGATCTCACAAGAGCCCTATTAAACGGGCATTATCCCCACTGTGCTGATAAACTAAGGCACCAATTTTCAGGCGTTAACTAAGGGTCCCACCAAAACCAGCTGGGCTTTCAATCTGTCAGTATTCCCCCTGCACATAAACAAAACATGCCTTAATTCAGGTGCCTGAAACAAACAGTTTTGGTTACTTTTTTTTTTTTTTTTAAATAACTGGTAACCATTCCAGCTCTTTGAGGGATTGAAGACCCAGCATACTCTAAAGGCAAGGTCTTCTCATCCACAAGAACTCGCTGGGGCATTGTAGCCCCATTATGACTGACTTCATTCTTTTTCATTTAAAAACCGTGAGAGGAATATTAACTAAATTGCATGGCAATCACTTTAGAATACATTATTTGAAAGTTGTGGGTAATAATATAATTTGCCCGGGCTCTTGAAAGAACCCAGCTGTTTAATAAACATGAAAAACTTACCTCCCAACTAGCGTGACAAGATCTCTCTGCCCTGTTTCCCTTTATCCTCTGACATTTGGGCTTCCAGTAGTCCATTAGGCCACCAGCGTAAACAGGAGAACTGTTACAAATCAAGCCAGGCCAAGCAGCTAAGAGAACTCCAAATATTTGATCCAAATTGTTTATGTCCCTGTACTTCATACCAGTTCTGAATCACCACCCCCAGCAGAAGTTTTCCAGCAAAACCACTGAGGTCCCAGCAAACAGGAGTCAACAGGTAAATTCTCTTAAGCAGCAGAGAACAGTACCGACAAGCAACAAGTTCTGTCATAAGGAGAGTATTTGCAAGACCACGCAAGAAGAGTCCTAAAAAATTAGGTTTTTAAAAAAGAAACAGGTTAGTATTTCTGCATTGTTGTGTACACAAACATGTATCAGAATGTGCCAGGCCACTTAGTTTGCTAGACTACTGGAAATTAAATGTTTGAAGCTCTTAAGGAACTAAGTCACTTAAGATCTTGGAGAATTTCTTGATTTTTATCAAATCAAGGAAACATCTCTCAGGAAAGACCATTTTATCAGTTTCTGATTGCTGTCAGCACCTCACACAAACACCATTCAGCACTGTTAGAGGAACTATTTCAGAAATACAAGGAGCAAGCTCAGGTGAATAACAGAAAGATGACAAATGGAGAAATTTAGGTGATCAATGCCTCTCCATTTTTATTTTTTTTTAAGATCCTGTTGCCAAATACCAGAGGAAATTTTGATTTATGCTGAATTAAGGAGTTTTTCCAAAGCTGTCACATCAATTCAAAGGTATGACAGTCTTCTGTTTTTCATTTTTGTACAGGGGATTTTTGGTAAGCTAATCAAAATTCATATTAAATGGTCTAATTTTATTAACGGAACGTTATAAGAATCCTGCACATAAATTCATGACAGATGACGTACCACTCTACTAATTCAGGAAATTAAGACATTGTTTTTGAAAGCATGCTGTTTAGTACCTGTCACTTGACTTACATCACCTGAGGAAAGCAAAAGCAGTAGACAAGATACAACATGCGAGTTTTAAGCTTCAAAGTTTTAAGTTGGGCTGAAAAAAAGGTGCTTTCAGGGAGACCTCACCCTTTCTTCAGAAACTAAAGCAAGTCCAAACATCTTTTTTGGCCAAACAAGATAAAGAAAGCTTTCTCCTGGGAAAAGTCTTGGCATGGCATCAAGTTGAAAGAATTTTATACAGTTATCAGGAGTCTAGCCAGGTTGAGAGCCAGAACATCTAAAGCCAAAGAGCAATGTATTCCAGGTCTAACCTATGAAAGGTACTGAAATATATTCACCACCCCCCTTTTTTTCTTTTCTAAAGAAGTTTTTTCAAGCCTTTGTGGGTTTGGATATGAAAACATTTGTTCACAAGAGGGAATTCCAGCCTTGCACTATACCACAGAAGTCTACAAGATACGTACCAGAATAAGAAATAATCTGTTTAGCAGTAAAATTTCCTAGAATTAAAATGACAGCATACAGGAGATTACATTCTTCAGCTACGTAGTCAAAAGCAACTGTAAAAACAAACACTATTTTTCTTCTATCTCCATTAGATGCAATTAATGCAATATCAAATGTGTTAAAATCATGACAGAAGTCAAATATATCATTGTCCATCAGCTAAATGCACAGAGCCATCATTTTACCACAAAGTTAAAGAATTTCCAGATGCAACAGGCACTGGCCTACCACGTAATAATCACTTATTGAATGAATTGTTAGCAAAACTACCGCCTAAAAGTGAGCTCTGCTAACAAGTTAAGGCCTAAAAACATTAACTTACTGAAAACACTACAAAATATTAGAATGTTCTCAGGACATCAGAGAATGCCTTGGGGCTACTGAGTAGACACATAAATAATTTCTCATTAATGTCCATGGATTTCACCACAACCTCTAGAATTCCCCACGAGAAAACTCAAGAACTTTCCATGTGGAAAAGACTCATGGAACACACCGTTGCCACTGGCTCCCTTCAGCACTTTCAAGCCTCTTTGCCTTCCAAGCAGGAACACCCCAATGGTAAAGCAGAGCTTGGAATCTACACCACCAGAGCTAAATACACCCAAAAACAGAACTCAATTTTTTATTTTTGCTTTACATTTCCAAGCATCTCCCATTTGATACCATGGTAAACTGCATGGTTAACGAAATTATTTGCTCTTTTTAACTTAATGTTTACATCAAAAAGCATTCAAATACAGAGTCTTGAATAAGCTACTGTAACAACAATAATGATGTTTCTATTAAGGACTGACAAAAAGAGCTCAACCCAAAGGCATTGGTTAATAATCCAGTATTTTGCAGTTTGCCTAATCAAACATTTTTGGCTTAGCAGAACATACACACAAAAAAAAAAAATTCAAAAAGAAGAAAAAACTGACTTTCTATTTCCAGTTCAATTACTGACTGAGAGGTCTCAAGGAAGCCTTTCATTTTCCAACAGTCGTCTGACTGTAAAAGGGGGATTATGCTTACTTACCGCATAGAAAGCTGAGAATTGAGAAGCATAAAGTGCTGCAGAGAAAGAAATACAAGTGCTGAGTACTATTACTCCACAGAAAAATAAAGAAAACTGGTTATTTTAAACAAGAAGTTTATTTAAACAACAAGACGCTTTACTTGAAGGGAAAACTATCTAGGATTTTTTTTTCTTTTTTTTTTTTAAGAGTAATTTACCCCTACTTAGACAGAGATTGCTCTACATGTAACAGCTACGTACAAAAAAGTTATAAAATTGTCCTTGGTTTTACAATGATAAAAGAAAAACATTGAAATTATCCAATCAAACAAGGTATGCAAGGTTTTTGTTTTTAAACAGTGAGAGCAAAATAACTTACTGGAATATAAAGATAAAAGTAGAAGGAGCATGCCACTAACGGAGAAAGGGGCATTTTCACAGAACCAGTTTGTTTTCCCACCCCATCTCCATTAAATGTTGATCAAAACATACCATTGGCCATTTAGTTAAAAAAAATATGCATTATGTCTGTGCACATACACCAGTTACTTTATGTACAATAGAAGGAATAGGAAAAAAAAAAAATCAGAGAGAGAAGAGAGAAAACTATACTGCAGTAGTCAGGATGTGGCTGAACCAAGTCTCATTTTTCTAATTGTGAATGTGTCGCCTGTGGGAGCACAGTTCTGGAGAGGAAAGTAGCAGGTTCTTTTTTTGTGTGTTTGTTTTTTTTTAGTAAACTCCTCCTGTTTGCTGCTGGAACACATCAATTGTATCTTCATCCTCCATTTCCAACTACAGCAGAAAAGAGAAAAAAGGCTTTCAACTCTTCTCAGATATCTACTATAAGCTGAGTTGTTCTTATATTTCTTATCTTCATGTTTACTTTTTATGTAACTTAATGAGACCAGCCCCACTCCCCTCCATCATCATCACTTTGTACATTTAACCTACCTCACTGTAACTCAAAAGCAAAGAAATTGCCTGGAAAAAAAAATGCCAGTTGATAACCGTTGTCCTAGAATGAATTTTAGTAACTTCAGGGTGCACTGTCTGACTCACATGGAAAAAGATTAGCATTCATAATATGTTAATTCTGTTGCCTACTTTGCCATTGCATCTTTTCTCCTGTTTACTTCCTTAGTTTACCTTAGAACACTGCCACAATTCCACTTTGCTGCTGTTGTTCAAATGTACAAGTGGCTTCAGCTACAGCACTAAAGAAAGCAGACTATAATTAAGGTCCCTAGCCCAGCCAGGCAGTAAAACCAAGCATCAGCAAGCACAAAAAAAAATTAAACACTTTACACAGTCAACGATATAACAAACAGCTGGTGAGGAACAGCAATACTTCATTAATGTAACTCTATTCTTTCACCATTAACTTTCCCAGTTGGTATTTCTGGGATGTTAATGTTACCTACTGACAAAACCTGTACCAAGACCGAAGGAGTTGCTATAACTAACGTAAGTTATATTTCTAAACAGTCTCAATTTCTGCTCCAGGAATCAAACTGGTTTATGGCATTTACCGCAGCTATAAATAGACTGATCCTTAGCTTCAGCATAACACGGATGGAGAGGAAAGCACCCTGTTGCCTCAATTATCAGTATTTCAAGTTTAAAAGTTGCATAGATTGTAGCCATAAGAGGCACATTCTTTGGAGAAACTGCTTAGAAAATACAGGTCTAAATAAGCCTTCTAAAAATAAGAGTCCCTTATTTTGTAACAAGTGGTTCTGAAAAGCATATAAAACTGTATCACTTGGAAAGGTTTATTAAACACAGCTACATGGAGCAGTTCAGAAAACAATACTGAAGAGTTACAGCGAACCGTCCTGTTCTTGGAATGGCCTTCGTTTTAACCAATTACAGACAGACAACCCAAACTTCACAGTATGCCCTAATTTTATGCTGCTGAAACAGAGGTTCAAATAACAAATAACAGAAAATTACTTTTGCATTACAAATGCAAGTTTGTAGAAGGACCTCTGATAACACCCTGGCAAACTTTTACAGAAAAATAAAGTCATTGCTTCAGGAAAAACTCAATTCTTAACTTACCAATTCTTATCTCAGAGCCTTGACTCAATAAAGTGATAGTTTTACAAGACCCACCATCTGTACACTGTACCTAATTTTCCTATTTTATCACTACAGTGATACAGACTCATTATTCAAAACGCTAAGGAAGTCTTATATTCCATTTCCAATAATTCTAAACAATAAATAAATAAATTCTAAGTCTTATATTCCATTTCCAAAATAATGGAAAATGAAAAAGACAAGTTCTATCACTAACACATACAATTACACAAGTATTTTATATGAAACAAGCATCAACTCCTGCAGCACATTTCAAATACAGTTCTTTAGTCTTGCTTCTGTTCTTTACCTGTGCAGGTGTGTCTGTTTCATTAATTGGCTGCCCATCGAACCGGAATCTGATTTGCCTCATTGACAACCCCTGGACAAAGAGAAGTAACACAAAGGGAATTAAGTCCACTGTAAAAGTACTCCCTAGTTTTCTCCTGAACTTGTCACTGGAATTGTAGCATGATCATTAGAAGCCACCATTCATTAACGCATGATACTCTCCTCATGCACTGACTTTAAGGTATTTCACTCCAAATCCTTGCAATCTGTTTTGTATTAAAAATTGCATTGTGTCCAACAACTAAGAGAACAGTGCCCCCACTGACTCTAAGTTAAAATACAGCAATTTCTAGTACACGAGTCTTGCCCCCAAACCCAGGATTTTTACAGTGCTCTTTATCAATAATTCACTTAAAAATTAGATAAAACACTTTGGGTAACAAATGGCAAACGGTAACATTCAAAACTCCTTTTTGACCGTCCCCAAAAGCAAAGGTGTTCTAAAATACTTTTTCCAGAAATGCAACCACCATCTATTAGTCTGCAGCAGCAAAGAGTAGCCAATGGTAACTTTTTGACCTTGAATTCCTATTAACAAGAAATCAATGCATCCAAGTTTTTCCATGCACAGCTGGAACTTTCAAAAAAAAAAATAAAAAATACAAATACAGGAATCTTCTACTAGAAGAAATACTTCTACTTCCAGAAACTACTAAATAGTATTTCAAACTAGCATTTCTACCACAGCAGTTTTGCTGACCTCTTCCATCCCTACTCATTCTCGCTTCAGCCAACAGATTCAAGAAGATAACTGAAGGGCAACAACCCCTTCTACTAACAACATAAGCTTCAAATTCACAAGTCAGTTTTCAAAGGTATTTTACAGCACACCACATTCTGCAAAGGAAGATGAATGAAGTTTGAGGATACAGCCAGAACCAAGAACTTTGGTGCCTACTTCTCTCCCAGGTCCATCTACTCTCTCTACAGAGTATCTAAAAATTCAAGAAGTTTAGTTGGTTTTGAAGTAAATCCAATGGCTGGCACAGTGCTGCTTTGGCACCTCTGAATTAGAAAAGAAGCCTTAATTTAGCCACGCAAGATGTAACACACAAAAGAAAACTTAATGTAGTAATTCTTCTTGAGAAGTTGTTTTGCCAGGACAATATTTTAACAAATAAGACTTTATAGTACACAGCAAAATGCCTTCTCTAGTGTGACTAAGATTCTGCAGTGCTCACTCAGTATCACCCTGTTTAAGAAAACCATGTGGCTAAGTGTCATGGCAGCAACACATTTTTGCACAGCAACATTTGGCTTGAGCTGTTTTCTCAAGACATTGTGTTTCTTAAAATATGTATCTCCTATTCCAGAAGTGTTGCTTTTTTTTTTTTTGCAGGTTCTTGACAACTTTAAGAGCTGAAGAAATGACAGCAGAAAAGATACTGAAAAACCGTACCTTGATGAGATTAGTATCCACAAAAAAAATAAGTAAGTTCCATGCACAATTTTTTCTCCTCTAACAATAATCACAAATAGACTTCACCTTCTAAACGTATCATTCAAGGTTTAGTTACTTTCATTTTAGGTCTACTGCATGCAATACATGATCCTCATTCTTTAAAGCTGCTAAATTCTATACTATCCACAGTTCTCCAAATGAAATCTAAAGTCCACTGCTTAAGGATTTTAAGATCAGGTATGCCTAGTTAGGAACACAAACAAAATCTAGCTTTTAGAGATAAGCAAAACAAATGCTTTTAAACAAAGTTTGAAAAGTAAGCACCTGAGACAAAATTTAACAAGTCCACCTCCAGAGAAATACCCTTTGGATACCTTTCAGCTTAAAACCAAATTCAGAAAAATGTCTCCCATTCTAAAGATGTTTTCCTTTCTCTCTAAGCGACACCTGGGTTTTTTGTTGGTTTGGGTTTTTCTTAAAGCAGATCAAAAATTTAGGTGGAAAGTTTTAGAATCTTACTTTTGTTTGTATCCAAGTAACTGAAGTATGAATGGTACTTCCAAAATCATCTTTCACAGGACTTTACAAACAATTAACCACTCCTCAACTCCCAAAAAGACAGATATAACTGCACTTTATGTTTGGAAAATACAAACTCATATAAATCACTGTATATTGTATGACAGAGGTAGGAAAAAGGAGCCCACAGCCTCGAATATTCACTAATTTATCCCCAGAATCCCCCTACAAGAACACATTCACCTGTTCAGTAGGAGCTGATCTTCCCTGTCTTTATTCGTATCACTATCCTACTGTAGCAAAAGGTAAACCACAGAGGTTTTACCACTCTATGTAAATTAAGAGTTTGGTTTTCTTGGTGGCGAAACACCACCAATATTTTATACTGTATAAATTTTATAGAACACCAATCAATATTTTATACTGATTTTATTGTATTCAATAGTATCACTGAATATTTGTATTAAAAAAAAAAATCTTTCCCTAATTCCAAACACTTTTGTTGAGATGGAACTTCTTAAAGGCAGTCAGTCATTAAGTCATGGATAGCAGAAACAAAATTTTCCTGATCAAAAGCTTGAGAATAAAGCATTAAATAGCACTACCCTTATACAAGTGTTTCTAAAACTTGCCTGCAACCTGGTAGGGTGCCTGCAGTTGCCACTGTTCTAGCAAAAGACATTGTTTTGTCCCTCAGAGGATTAATTTGACAACTAGGCCACCAGAGAAAAAACAAAGCTCATCATTAAGTGTATGAGTTCCTTCTCAAGATAGATATTAGACACCTTTCAACCCTGAAACATTCACTGATATTCTCTCATCTTGATACAATAATACTAAGATAATAAATCAGAAGTCTACGACCAGACCAACAAGTTACTCAGAGTCATAAAAATACCTCTGATAATCACTCGGCTCTCTACCCTGAGTCCATATTGCAGGTTCGTAACCCACCTTTTCCATACTGGTATTTTTGAGCAGCAGAGTAACAGTTGCCTCCCAACAGCCTACACCCCCAATGCAGACTTCAGAAAGATAAAAACAGATCTTTATTTTACCCATTTCCTGTCACAGCCCTGTCAGTCCACCCTAAAAGAGATCCTAAGAGCAATATACTTTCCACAACACAATTAGTTTCTGTTAAGTCTTTATCATTTTGCATGTTTACACAGTTTTAAGACTATAGTGTTTTCATCTATCTCTATGGAGATCACCTCTCCCCCAGACACCGCTTGTCCTGATGATGATACAAGAACCATACCTGTCGTTCACAATAGGCTTTCATTAGTTTACTAAGTGGTGTATGCCTCTTAATCTTAAACTGCACCACAGACCCATCTTGCCCTGCCACCTTCAGATTAATGTGGTCATTGTTTTCAGTCTTCACTCCTTCCTGTTGAGGAAATAAAAGAAAAAGAAAACCAACACTTTTTTTTTTAAAAAAAGGCATGAAACGAGAAGTTAACATTTTACCAAAGTGCAACAGGTCATCAAAAAGTGGGAAATAAAGACATTATAGGTGTTTACCAACTTCAAACTCTGAATTCGTAAATAAAGGTCAGTACTTTTTATTTGAAAATCATTAAAAAAAAAAAGTCACACACACAAAAACCCCAAACCCTACTCGTATTAGCTGTCATTCTTGAGATTGGTTAACATGCAAAGTAGCAGCAAAGACTTACTAGGCCAGTTGTTTTACAATTTAAAAAAAAAAAAAGCCATCTCTATAAAGGGCACAATAATATACACACTACAGTTCCCAATCAAAGGAATAAAATTATTTATGTTATAACTACAATCTCAACCACTAGGAAGCCTCTCTCTTACTATAACTCAAACTTTTTCATATCAGGTACTTCTGAAGAAAACTTCAAGCCGCTTTCAAGGACTGTATTTGAAAAGGTGACAAAATCTGAACGGAACCTAACTTTCTCCTTCAGAAAAGGTAAAAAAAAAAAAAAAAAAGCCCCAAACCCTCCTTCATGAGCAGTCCGATCCTCTCCACAGGCAGAAACTGCAGAAAACCAACTTTTAACGCCGTGGCTCCCGTTCCGATCCCGAGATATCAGAGGAGAGGGGGAAGCAGAGGACCCAGCGCTCCCCAGCTCCCCGGAGGAGCCCGGCAGCAGCATTTCCATCTTTATTTTCTTTGGGAGAAGCGGCCGGAGGGTGCGGGATGGTCCGGCGGGGACCCAACCCCGCGCAAGGTTTAATATTTTCAAACTCAGTTTAAAAATGCGAAGAAGAAAGGAAAAAAAAAAGAAAAAGAAAAAAAGGCAGAAGGTAGAGAACGGCGGCAGCGCGGCGTTCGCTGGCTGTGGGTTTGGGTTTTCGCTGTGTTGCTTTTTTTATTATTATTATTCTCAAATCCCGCTGTTGCGAAGCGAAGCCCCACGCGGCTCCGCCGGGCTCGGCCCGCGGGAGCCC